>JAUPFV010000002.1:296476477-297099841 GCA_036936605.1 Limnanthes douglasii subsp. nivea | reverse complement strand
CATAGTCATATCCACTATCACCATCATCATCTCCATCTCCGTGTTTGTGAATGTACAATGAGGCAATAACTTTAGTAAGGTGAGACATTTTCCAGAAAATATTCTCTCTTTTTCTTTTTCTGTAGGCACGAATGAAACAAATGCAAAGATAGATAGAGAGGTTGTAAAGTATATTGTTGTGTCGTGGTTGATTGGTGAAAGAGGGCGTACATTGTATTATATAGGGCGAAGAAAGCAAGTTGAAGCTGGTGGACTCATTTCAATGATGAGTCAAACACGTGGGAAGTGTGAAATACCGCCTTAATTGTGTGCAGGACTTGGTGCAATGTAGGATGGCAAGTTATGTGTCCAGCCACGTACGAAACTTAAGTGCCAAGTGGGTACCATTTTTGTGTTCAAGGCAAAAGCATAAACTTTTGCTTTGTCTTAACAGTTATGAAAAGAGAGATTCTCATAAACACCATGTCTTCCATTGGATGTCAGGACGAAGCTATAAGTGTCCCAGTTTCAACCAAAAACATCACATTTTATTAATATCATTAAATTGATAAAAGCGTCACCATTTAAAAAAGAAGAAGGAAACATCCTTTAATAAAAAAAATGAATTATAAATATCAAACTTGTTAAATTATTATTATAAATCCGAATTCAAAATTGCCTCTGCATAACTAAGATATCAAATTTATTATAAATAAATACCCTCAAAATGATTATTCATATTCAAAGAAGTCTACAATAGATAAAGATAAATATAAATTATTAATAAAAAAACAACTTTCATATTTTTTTAATACTAAAAACGTTTTTATCTTTTTATCTTTTTAATTTCAAACTTCAAAACTTATGATGTTTTACGGAAAAATGCGAATTCAAAATTGTTTCTAATAAGTCAGAATAGTTGAAGAAGAGGCAGGTTTGGAGAAGGAGAAGGCTGATGTTTGAATTAGGGGTTGATAGGCTTGGAGAAAGAGAAGGATGATGTTCGATCTAGGGTTTGGAGGAACAAGTGAGGGTGAAGCTCAGCCTTAAGTGTTTTATACGTTGGGCCGTGTTTTGGACCGGGTCGTGGACTGAAGACCTAAGCTACCTGTCTTGGGCTAAAGGCTTTGTCCTCTTGTTAGTTTGTGTGGTCTGAGTTAGTTATTAAAGTCCAAATAGAGTGTAAATAGTGTAACAGAATGTATAACAAAGTGTAACAAATTCTGTTACATATTGAACAGATTTGTGTGACTATAAATGTCACAAATGTATGTAAAAAAACTTAGAGAAAGATTATAATAAAATTGGTTACATTTTCTTCTTCTTGATTCAGTCTTCTTCTCTCAAGATTTCAACTTGGTATCAGAGCAGGATCCTTCAATGGCAGGGACTGACTCACCATGCTTCAGCTCAGGATCTACTGAGCAGTTTACGTCTTCAATGGATCACCTGTTGACAAACAAAAACAACAGCTTGAATCAGATGAATGTCTTTACTAGTCTCAGGTTGGACATAAACAATTTTCTTCTATGGAAGACTATGGTGTTGCCTATAATTAGAGGCAACAAGCTGGGAGGTTTCATAAGTGGTGAGAAACCTTGCCTTCCCAAGCTTATAGTTGGACCAGATGGTTCTCTAGTTGATAATGCTGAGTATGACAACTGGAATGCTAAGGATCAGTTGCTGTTGGGCTGGTTGTACAGCACCATGAGTGCTGAAGTTGCATCTCAGGTGATGGAGGAGGAGTCCTCCAAAGGACTGTGGGATGTTGTGGTAAGGCTATCTGGCTCTCAAACGAAGTACAGAGTAACTTTCTTTAAAGCTGAATTTCAAAGAACCAGGAAAGGAACTAGCTCAATGGAGGAGTACCTTGCCAAGATGAAACACATTGCTGATAGTCTGGCTCTAGCTGGTTCACCTATTTCACTAAATGATTTGGTCTCACATGTATTGGCAGGTCTTGACAGTGAGTACACTCCTATTGCAGTCCATCTAGGTGACAAAGAGGTACAAAATTGGCTTGATTTACAAGCTACACTTCTTACTTACGAAAGCAGACTTGAACAGCTAGGGAAAATTCAAGTTGCCATGGCTAACTTGAATCTCACTGCTGTTAACAAGCCAGAAACTAAGTCTTCTGGTAGCAGCAACTATGGTTCCAATTCAAGGTATGGAAATAAAGGTCAAGGTAGAGGCTCTAGAGGGAGGTTTTCCTAAAACTACTCTAATAATTACAGGGGTAGAGGCCCTTACAGAGGCAGAGGTGGTAGGTTCAACTACTCTAATAACAAACCTACTTGTCAAATATGTGGCAAGTTTGGTCATGGGGCTGCTTATTGCTATTTTAGAGATGACCCTAATGTGATGGGAGAAATACCAACTGATCAACAGAGAGCTGACCAGGATCAAAGTGTGATGACAGTCTCACAAGAGTCAGGGAATGGTGATGAAAGTTGGTATGTTGACAGTGGTGCTAGCCACCATGTCACCAACTCAGCCAAGATGCTGAACCAGAAAACTCAGTACACAGGTAATAAAACAGTGATAGTAGGTAATGGTAGTAAACTGAACATTCAAAACTTAGGTAAGACTTGCATATCTACTAAAACCAACAAACAAATCCTCCTAAACATTGTGTTACATGTGCCCTATATCAACAAAAACCTAGTATCTGTTTCTCAATTAACTCTTCATAATGATATTTTTATTGAGTTTCACAGTTCTAACTGTTTTGTGAAGGACAAGATAACCGGGATGATTCTACTTAAATGCGGAGTTGAAAATGGGCTGTATAAGTTGGAGGACTCTTCTATTTCTAGGACTACTAAGGCAGTCTTTCCTAAGTCAAATTCATCTGTTTCTCATGTGTCTGTTCTTACTAATACTTCTAATTCCCTAAAGGTTGGGTGGCATACAAAACTAGGCCATCCTTCTAAACGTGTCTTGTCTATTGTGATGAAAAATTGTAATCTTCCTACTATTGCTAGTAATGAAAAGATTTTCTGTGATGATTGTCAACTAGGCAAGTCTCATTCCTTACCATTTTCTAATTCAGTCTCACATTCTTCTAGTGTCTTAGATTTGATTCACTCTGACTTGTGGGGACCTGCCCCTATTCTATCCAATTCTGGTTACAAGTTCTACATATTGTTTGTAGATGATTACAGTAGGTTCACATGGCTATATCCTCTTAAACTTAAAAGTGAGGTTGTAACTGTGTTTAAAAAGTTTAAGACTCTAGTTGAAAATCAGTTTGATAAAAAAATTAAAGTGTTTCAGTCTGATTGGGGTGGTGAGTTCAGGTCTTTTATATCTTTGGCTAAAGAATCAGGGATCCAGCTCAGGACATCATGTCCTTACACTTCCGCTCAGAATGGTAGAGCAGAAAGGAAGCACAGACATGTCACTGAGACTGGTCTGACCATTCTAGCTCAATCAGGTCTTCCTCACAAGTTCTGGCCAAAGGCTTTTCACACTGCTGTGTTCTTGATTAACAGGTTACCTACACTCACTCTAAAAGATAAGTCTCCTATTGAACAGCTCTTTGGTTCTAAACTTGACTACATGTTTCTAATAATCTTTGGGTGCACTTGCTTTCTGTGTCTTAGGCCCTACCAAACAAATAAGTTCCAATTTCACTCAGTCAAGTGTGTCTTTTTAGGGTATAGTGGAGTACACAAAGGGTATAAGTGTCTTAGTCCTAGTGGGAGAGTTTATGTGTCAAGGAATGTCATCTTTAATGAAGATGAGTTCCCATGTATGTTTGGTTTCCTAAACACTAAGTCCTCTATGTCTGTTTCTAGAGTCTCTTGGCTGCCTAAGTTTCATAATCTATATATGCCAAATGAGAGTTCTACACCACAAACAGTCTTTTCAAACTCATAAAATACCAACAGTTTTCAACACCTAAACACTAACCATTCTTTACAATCAAACCAGACCAACACAACAAATGATTATGCACCTTCTGGTAACTCACCTGATAGCTTTAGCACTTCTTCACAAGCCCAAACTGATCCCCAAGATCCCACAGCTGCTCAAAACTTCTTACCCAGCACATTACCTGAAATACAACCATCAAAACCTGGTGAGTTGTTTATTGAACTTCCTTTTTACAAAGTTAACAATCAAACTCCCTCTCAAACTCTACCTAACAGACATCCTATGACCACTAGAGCCAAAGATGGTATTTCAAAACCTAAGCACATTTACTCAGGAACTACTATTACATCTACTATTACTGTTAAAGAACCTACTAAGTTTTCAGAGGCTGTTCAGTGTCCTCAATGGGTTCAGGCCATGAAATGTGAATATGATGCATTGATGAACAATCACACATGGTCTCTTGTTCCCCACAACAGTAACATGAGTCTGGTGGGGTGCAGATGGGTGTATAAGGTCAAATATAACCCAGAAGGGTTTGTTTAACGCTACAAAGCTAGACTTGTAGCTAAGGGCTTTCATCAACATTGATAAAAGCTTCTACGATAAGGTTAGTCCTCACTATTGCTGTATCTAGAGACTGGGTTATCAGACAACTTGATATAAATAATGCCTTCTTGAATGGTCATCTAAAAGAACAGGTGTACATGGTGCAACCTCAAGGGTTTGTTGATCCTAAGTTTCCTAATCATGTATGCAAGCTAAACAAGGCACTGTATGGACTGAAACAGGCACCACGAGCTTGGTATTCCAAGCTCAAGGATACACTGATCTTATGGGGCTTTCAAAATTCAAGGGCTGACTACTCTATGTTCTTTCTACGGTCTAAAGGCATCTTTGTCATTCTACTGGTCTATGTAGATGACATAATTGTTACCGGTAACAGTCCTTCCTATGTCTCTAAGTTTATTCAGAAGCTAAATTCTGAATTTGCTCTAAAAGATATGGGATCTCTAAGGTTGTTTCTCGGTATTGAGGCTCACAGAGATGATTCTGGTCTCTACTTGACTCAAACACAGTATATCAAGGACTTACTGATAAAAGAGGGCTTGTCCAATGCTAACTCTTGTGCAAATCCAATGAAGGTGACTCCACCACTCTCCAAAACTGATGGCGAATTACTTCAGAACCCTACAAGGTACAGAAGCTTATTAGGATCTTTACAGTACCTACTGCACACTCGACCAGACATTGCGTTTGCTGTTAACAAACTCAGTCAGTTTCAACAATATCCTACTAAAGTTCATCTACAATGTGTAAGATGAGTTCTACGTTACTTATCTGGTACTCAGACGATGGGACTCCATATCAAACCGAGCGACACTCATCAGCTTACAGGCTTTACTGATGCCGATTGGGCTGCTTGTAAATCTGGCTTCTGAACTCATCTGGTTAAAGTCAGTTCTTCATGAAATTCGACTTGATCTTCACAGATCTCCGGTTATCTGGTGTGATAACCTTGTAGCAAGCTCCCTTGCTTCAAATCCTGTATTTTATGCTAGAACAAAGCATGTCGAGTTAGATCTACATTTCATTCGAGATATGGTAACTCAAAGCTTACTGGATATACGATACGTACCTTCTCACGACCAAGTTGCAGACTTGCTCACAAAGCCTTTGTCTCAAAGTCGGTTCTTGTTTCTCCGGGACAAACTGAGTCTTGGTATACCTCCGCCTTGTTTGAGGGAGGAAGTCAGAATAGTTGAAGAAGAGGCAGGTTTGGAGAAGGAGAAGACTGATGTTTGAACTAGGGTTTGACAGGCTTGGAGAAGGAGAAGGATGATGTTCGATCTAGGGTTTGGAGGAACAAGTGAGGGTGAAGCTCAGCCTTAAGTGTTTTATCTCGTGGGCCGTGTTTTGGACCGGGTCGTGGACTGAAGACCTAAGCTACCTGTCTTGGGCTAAAGGCTTAGTCCTCTTGTTAGTTTGTGTGGGCTGAGTTAGTTATTAAAGTCCAAATATAGTGTAAATAGTGTAACAGAATGTATAACAAAGTGTAACAAATTCTGTTACATATTGAACAGATTTGTGTGACTATAAATGTCACAAATGTATGTACAAAAACTTAGAGAAAGATTATAATAAAATTGGTTACATTTTCTTCTTCTTGATTCAATCTTCTTCTCTCAAGATTTCAACTTAATAATACAAGATCTTAGAGCGAACATTATATATAACTTTAGTGTTTATAACATCTAGTCGGTTTTTACCATTTCAATTATTATTTTTTAGTTTTGTAATTTAAATCTATTGTACGTCTTATTTCTTATTAATAGGTTTTTTAATTTTGTAATTGATATGGAGGTTTAGAATTAGTTACATCGCAATTAATTGCAAACTAATAGAGTTGAAATTATATATTTTTATTGCCTTTTATTTCGATTCGTCGACCAATATTTGTTACCCATGCATGTGTAGTAAATTATGACATAGAGGGTCAAAATTAGATGTATTTTTTACGATGCGGATTTTAACTTTTAGAATTGGAATCAATGGCTCATAAATGTCTAAATTAGTGTTATTTTAGTATATATTTTTTGGTTATTATTATTTCGTTATTTTGTATCCGTACGAAAGAACTTTAGGATGGTTAACGATTTAAGAGATTATATATTTATACAAACTTTTACGTTGTTGTCCATAATTAGAGTGGGTGAGAATCAATGTCTTGTCTCAAAAATGAAAATGTTTTTGGAAGGTTGTCCCGATCCTAATATTAGACGATATTCATGAAGCTAATTGGAGTATAGACAAATGCATCATAGGTCGTTATGGTATAACAAAACTAGTAAGACATTCGTATTTTTTAGCATGGTACTAATTGATCGTGGCTTATATGAACTTACAAAATAGCATTTGTAACACAATAGGTTGTCGATAAGCTAACTTTACACATACGAATGCATTCAGAGCACTTGAAAAAGTTGAATCAGTAAACTTTATTTTCATAATTTTTTTGGAATGTCAATTAGTAGTCCCTCGAGGTTTTATCAATGCAACTAATCACTTTTAGTGACGAATTTACTATATTATTGAATTATTTTACCGTGCTTAAGGAATTATCTCTAAAGAGTTGCTAGTTGTTGGGTAATATTCGATTAGAGTTTAACAATTTAAAGAAAGTATCAATATTTTTTTACAATCTGAATGGTGAGGATAAATGTATGTTCAAGATTTTGACATCTTATTATTAAATCATTTTTGGTATCCACAAAGTTCGAAAAGTTTCAATTGATGGGTGTGTTGTCTTAATCTGAAATCATAATTGAAACCGAAAAACTTAAACATTTGGAGTCCATACAGAATGTCATACAAAAGATCCATCACGATAAGAAAATAACTATTGGTACTTAATACCTAACTTTATTTTTTCTCATCTTAAGCTTTTATCAACACAAAAATCCAACGATGTTCCTTGTTACTTATTTAAATAGTGCATAAACGTAAAGCTAGAAGTTCGTGATATCTGTGTTCATAGGTCGCTAAATTTGATGCGAAAGTCACCTAATATAAATAAGTTGTGGGTAAATGTAAGTTTGTGTGGATATTAATATGATACTTTTTATAATCATTGATTCTGTTTTTTTTACTCATAGGATTTTTACTATGTAAAAAAATGGGAGAACATCTGAATAGGTTGAAGCATAAGAAAAAATATATTATGTCGAGTCACACCTAACTTACTTGCACATCAACTGGTCTACTAATTATATTTTGGATGATACAAAAAGTTTGAAGGGTTTAGTGAGATTTCGAGAATACTAGGGTTCTAAAATTGATAGTTTCAAGTGTTGGTATAAAGGAGATTCATGATTTTATGTTTTACTGCAACATAACTTTCTTATATGTTGTGGTGAAAGTTAAAAAGATTGTAAAATAAGCAAATGGAACAACAAAGAGGAAACATTTGAGTTTTTTGGAGCGTCGATGGCTCAAGTCGAGGATCAAATTAAAATGAAAGAATTTACTAGAGTTCGAAGAATGGTTGGATATGTCAAAATAATTCGAGACATGTGCCAAATAATCAAGAACACTCTTCGAATTTGACACAACCATCTCGTCCAAGGAATAACAATAGTTTTCCTCCTCGAACTGGAGGGTACCTAATTCAAGCTACATGGTATCAATTTCAAAGATCGAGGCCAAATCAGTGGATAAAGCCATAGTCTTATGCTGATTTAACTAAGAATGTTGCTGAGATTTATGAAAAGGCAAAATGATATATGAGCTTTAAAAAGCCAACTCTGATCAATAGACAAAGAGAAGAGCACAACAACAGGTTCTGTAAGCATCATAATAACATATGAGATGATATTGTAGATTGTATAGCTTTGAAAAAGAAGGTACAGATTTTGATTGAAAATGGATCATTAGTTGCTTTTGTTAAAGGGCGGAAGAGTGGATCAAATGCTCAAGTGCATCAACTTTGCAAGCAGTAAATCGAAATTCAAAGGATGAAAATCTAATAATTCTAAATTCTAAGATCGATGAGTTTGACGCAGCTTCGGAATATTTGAATACAAATCTAGATCGGTTAATTTTGATTGCTAAGGATGAACCAGTATGGCAATGACGAGCTCAAATCTTATGTGAATATTTTGAGTCCTTGGCAATTTTTGAGGGACTTTCTTTGACTGGTAATACTAATAGCTCCAGGAAAATGCATTTAGTAAGTTTAGCTACTCAAGTAGAAGATGAGATGTTTACTCATTTGTATGGTAAGAAAGATGTTCCTTTTATTCTTTTCGATAAAGATGATTTGCGAGGCACTACAGGTCCTCATGAAAATGCAGTGGTTATTGGAGCATAAATAGCTGGAATTAAAACCCGACATATTTTAACAGATACAAGAATCTCTATGAATGTTTTGTTCAAGTCAACATACGAGAAGATGCGTAATCCACCTCGAATTTTTCAGTCAGCCGTACAATAATTGGACTTACAGGTTTGACATCTCAGGTGATTGGAGAAGTCGAGGGTGAAGTGTGCTTGAGAAAATGGCCTTTTAAAAAGAAAGTTCAAGTTTTATACATGATGGCGGATTGTTTGACAAGTTATAATGTTATTCTAGGGAGATCTTGGCTTTCGAGGATGTTTACAGTTATATCCACCCTCCATCAGTGTTTGAAGTATGTCACCGGAGACCGTGCTGGGGTTGTCTGAAGTGATCAAAAGATAGCAAAAGAATGTTATGCAAAAACTCTGCATATCTCCAGTCATAACAGTGAAGATCAAATGGCTGAATAAAAGTTAGGGGGGTTGAACTCGAAAGAAGAAGAAGGAATTGATGATCCAAGAGAAACCTTGGGTTGTATAACAGTAGGTCAAGGCAAATAAGAGTACTCATTTTCTAATGGAAAGATTCTTCGAATATGGACATTATTATCACAAACTTTGCGTCAACAATTGTTACAATTTTTGTTTGTTAATTTGGATGTTTTCGCTTGGAAAACTAAGGATGTAGTGGGGATTCCATCTGATGTGATATGTCATAGATTGGAGATTAATCCGAGGATTAAGCCTGTTATTAAAAAAACGAGGTTTTTCTGTTGAAAAGTTAGAGGTTATTGTTGTAGAAGTGGATCGTTTGTCTAGGGTCGGACATATCAGGGAGGCACAATATCTTTTATGGACAGCAAACCCAATGTTGGTGTAAAAGAAGAATGAGAAATAGAGGATGTGTGTTGACTTCACAGATTTAAATCAAGCCTGCCCTAAAGATCCATTCTCTGTTCTTCGAATAGATCAGCTGGTTGATTCTACTTCAGGAAATAAAATTTTGTCTTTTATGGATGCTTTTGCAGGGTATAACCAGATTCATATGGATCAAAAAGACCAAGAAAGCACTACATTTATCACTAATCAAGGCTTAAATTGTTATAGGGTTATGTTTTTTGGGTTGAAGAATGCTGGAGCAACATATGAAAGGTTGGTGAATAAAACTTTTGCTTCTCGCATTTGGAGATTTAGAGGAATTTTTTTAAAATGCAAGGTCTATTCGATTAAAACTGAATCCTTGCTACTGCATCGGGTATCAGATTTGGCCGTTTCAAATACTCAAACCGGAGATTTCGACGAACCCGTCGAATATAAAAAACTCGATGGAGGCCGCATGCCCAATTTTAATATATTTTTTGTAATTTTTATATAATTTGTGGAGAAATACCGATTTGGTTCAGATTTGACTAAGCCTTAAATTATTGCTTTTAAATACTCCGTTTGTAACCTTTTCTATTTAAGGCTATCAAACTCTACTTCCTAAGCATAATTTAATATGTTCTTTTTTAAACTTTCGATATTCTGTACGCCCTAGAATTAGGAATTCTATACCTATATTTCTTTCGATGCTTTGCCTCTATATTTTCCTTTTGCAGGCAAGTTTTGGACGATAACTATCCACGGCAACATTGATATATTTGGCAGATATGATGTTTGATCTGTTTTCTATTTATTTTAATGCCTTATAATATCATCAGTACTTTCTGGGTAATTTTATTATACACACTCACTTAAAAATATATCTAAGCTGTAATCTCTTACAATAATGTGATTATCAGATTATTCGAACTGATTTATCTTCCAAAACTTGCTTTCAGAAACACAACTTGGCTATGAAACGAATTAAGAATGTTAATCTAGTTCTTCCTCATTATGTATAAATTTAAATACCATCAAAACTCTATTTGGTAAGAAGAGTCCTATTACATGTTGCATTTATTAGGCTTCTTTTACTTGTATAACTGTCAAAACATACATACCTATAGTGATACTTGAATGCTATTCGAACTAAAGGACCATGCAAATAGTAAATGAAATCGTTTATTTCTTTTACTGATAGGGACAAAGCTCTAGCCGACCACTAAATCTCTACTACTGTGACAAATATAGTATGCATAACATCTGCATGAGATGCATTATGCCAAAATTTTGGATATCAAGCATGCTAAGTGAGTTAAAGCTAGTCTGGGTAGTAATATTGTTCCATTGATATATCATGCAGCTGGAGCATAATCATAGTCGCCATCGTCATCGTCTCCATCCCTGGATGCTTGGTGATAAAAAGATTCATCATTTTCAACTGCATACTGCGCAATGCAAGCAGCTGGGGCATAGTCATATCCACTATCTCCATCATCATCTCCGTCTCCGTGTTTGTTGTACAATGAGGCAATAACTTTAGTAAGGTGAGACATCTTCCAGAAAATATTGTCTCTTTTTTCTTTTTTGTAGGCACGAATGAAACAAATGCAAGAGAGATAGTGAGGTTGTAAAGACTATTGTTGTGTTGTAGTTGATTGGTGAAAGACGGCGTACATTGTATTATATAGGGTGAAGAAAGCTAGTTGAAGCTGGTCGACTCATTTCAGTGTTGAGTCAAATACGTGTGGAGTGTGAAATCCTGCCTAAATTGTGTGCAGGACTGGGTGCAATGCCGGATTGGAGGTTATGTGTCCAGCCACGTAGGAAATTTAAGTGCCAAGTGGGTACCATTTTGTGTTTAAGGCAAAAGTAGAAACTTTTGCTTTGTGTTAACAATCATGAAAAGAGAGATTCTCATAAACACTACGCTTCACGTTTGATGTAAAAGAATATTAATTTACTTATAACTATAAAACATTTAAAGGGTATTATCTATCCATAGATAATTGAACCAGGTTTGTTACCGGTTCTCCAAGTAATGTAACCTGCTATGTATATTAATAGTTCTACAAAAAGTTGCAGTTGGGAATTTACGGTCCTCGAGGCTACATCATTACCAGAAAATTTGGCTAGGTTAATAGAGTTGCTCTTCGTTCAAATATCCAAGTCAGGTGATTAAAAAGTATTACAACACACTTAATATTATTCTGCTTCTTTTATATGTATAGTATATAAAAAGTAAAAGAAAACATTCTTCTAAGTTATGAACCGAAAGTTTTCCTATTTTCCCACTCATATAGGTAAAACTGTATTACTAGGGTACACATGGGTGAAAGATAGAGAAAAATACATATTGTTTTTTTCTTTTGTCATTCTTCTCCCAAATGTTGGATCATAAATATGGCCTATTTAAAAGGTCCAGCTCTTTTCCTAAGTTCCATCAAAAAATCATGTTTTAGAAATAAATTAAATATTAATCATTGTTGTAATCATGGTGGTAGAGGTTGTGCGTAAGACTATCTTTAGGTGTAGTGCAAGATACTCTTTTATATTGAGCGTAAGAAATACTTTTACCTTGAGTGTAATCTTGATGTTGAGTGTTTAAGTATTTCATAAGGTCTTGGATGGTGGATCATTGTCTCCACTATGGTTCTATAAACGGTGAAGCTTTCCCACCATCTAGTGCATCACGAAACACACCAAGAAGTAAACTTAGAGAGAAAATTAGAGTGAGAGAAAAGAGAGACAATAATGTTCTTTTGAGTGTTAGAAAAATATTTCTCTTGTAGTGTGAGTTAAAAGAGTGGCTTGTAATATTTTTATTTTCCATCTTTATAGAAGTGGTTTGTTTGTTCAAAAGAGTGTTGTTTCATATTTATTTTTCGCCAACAAAGTGGTATCATAGCCACAAGCTCTATCCGAAATTTTGTTTAAAAATATTCAACATATTGAAAAATATGGAAAACGGTGTATCATCCTTCCAAGTTACCAAAAACAACAACTACAACAATTGGAGTATCAAGATGAAAGCTCTCCTTGGAGCACATGATGTGTGGGATGCCGTTGAAAAAAGGTTTGACGAACCCGAAGATGAAGCAAGCCTTACTCAAGAGGAGGAAACAACTTTGAAGGATAAAAGAAAGAGAGATAAAAAAGGTCTCTTCCTCATCTATCAAGCATTAGATGATAACGATTTCGAAAATATTTCAAGCGTGGGAGAAATTACAAATCTCCTACAAAGGAGTAAAAAAGGTGCGTCTCCAAACATTAAGAGGTGAATTCGAATCCTTACATATGAAAGTGTCCGAATCTATTTCGGAATATTTCTAAAGAGTAGCAACCGTTTGTAATCAATTAAAAAGGAAAATGTGAGAAGTTAAAAGATGTGAGACTTATAGAAAAAATACTCTGTACGTTGGATCCTAAATTTGAGCATATCGTCGTGACAATTGAAGAAACTAAAGACTTGGAGAAAATGATGATTTAAGAACTCCAAGGCTCATTATAAGCCTATGAAGAAAAACAAAAGAAGAAGCAAGAGATCACCGAGAAACTCCTCAAATTAGAACTCAAGGACATGCATGCAAATCAAGGGGATGATAGAAACAAACGTAGCCGAGGCAGAGGTGGTTAAAAAGGCCGTGGACGTGGCTGGAATTACAACAAAAATAATTCTAACTACAACTAAGAGACACGAGAAAGCTCAACAAGAGGCCATGGAAGAAGAAATTCGAACTCAAGGTATGATAAATCTCAAATCAAATGCTATAAATGTCAAAGGTTTGGACATTATGCTTCAAAATGCAGAGGCCCCGACAATAGAGTTGATGAGAGGGCCAACTATGGGGTGGACAAGACGAAGGAAAACGATATGTTACTACTAACATACGAAAACACTAATGAAGGTAAAGAGAACATTTGGTATATCTTGACATCGGTGCAAGCTGATGAACTCAATGTTTAGGTTAATTCAGATGCATAAATATTCACGGGAGTGCGTCTGTCTAAGAAATGTTCGTATCGGATAACTTTGACAAGAGAATCAGTGTTTTGTAGAGAGAGAAAGAGACAAAAGAAATAAATGTAGCAATAATTGACTAATCATTGGCCATTTCCCCAAAAGGGAATGTCATTTATATAGTACATGAGGTGGATAGTAAAATTACATAATTACCACCGTTAAAGTGGATTTCTAACCCCACTCTTCTATTTACAAACAAGTTCTTAGGATATATCACTTAACCTTCTATCTCTTATGTTTGCTTTACTTTAGTCCTTAATCACTAAATACATAAATTTAGTCTTTATATTTTATATAATAAACCTTGTTATTATTTATATTTTCCTTTTCTTATTAGCAGCCCCCTAGTCCTTGTGAAGATACCTGAATGAGGACTGACTAATGAATGCCATTATTCATTCCTTTTGAACTTTTTTGGATTTTATAACACACAAAATTATTTGTATGACCGATCCTCGGATGGAACGACTTCGTTGCTTCTGTTCCATAAACAAATTATTTTATTGCCATCCCTCGGATTATGTGGTATGAGACTTGTTCAAATTTATGACCTCATCCTTGGTCACGATGACCTCGCCTAAACCATCATTTCTTTTAACTTTACGTGTTTTTTCCTAGTCGTTATAGTGTCAGAAATAATTTAGACGATAAGTCACTTCTGGCCACGTGTCGTGTACCTACCATTGCATGCCATCACGATATTTGAAGCGGTTTGTGAGAGAGGTTACATGTCAGAGATTTCGTTGAAACTAACCTTTCACCTTTCACCCCTTAATACCTATAACTTCTACTATAAATATTCATCTCTTTCTCTAGTTCTAAGTTTACAATCTTTAACCTCTGTTCATCCCTGAGTAGAGAGCGCTTGTTCTAGAGAGAGAAAAGATTATCTTTAACCCCAAATTCTTTTCTTGTCTTTCATGCCTGAAAAGTTTATCAATCTCGAAAAATATAAGCTTTGAAGGTGGTTCAATATCTCAAACCAAGCTCATGCTCGTACAAATTTTGGTGGTGGAGGGCACCCAACACCAGTAGACATCTTTGAAGCAAATTTTCGTGATAATTGGTCCCATATCCGGGAACGCGCTTCCCTTGCTTCTCAACCCCTTTGTTAAGCTTGTTCAAAGAATAACAAGGTTGAACTTGCATCGTCTAAATCTACTCACAAACCTTCTCATTTCCTAACGATGGGTGATAAAAAAGAAAAGCTTGCTAGAGTAAATGCAGTAGAGCATATTAAGAGGAAAAGATCCACAGATCCACCTACAAAGTCTATCCGGGTAAAAATTTCATCATCTACTGCAACCCCTCAGGTAACTCCCCAGGGGTCCCCTCAAACGACTCCCGAGGTTAGCCCCAGAAAATCTTCTATATGAAATGTTCGCTTGGAACAAGTTTTGAAATATATCCCTGAAATCCAAGAGAAACCTTTGATGTATGATTCTAACAATGATCAGGAAAAGACTGATGCAGTTGGGGTTGAGGCACAACCCTTACAAGTTGTTCCTGCGGTGATTCCTTCCCCCGAACTATCCATGCCAAGTCGAAGTGTACCTTCTCCTCCAGAAATTACGACTAACCCCCTTCCTCAACGAGGAGAGACTTCCTCGGTGAAGAAGGATAAGAAACAGAAAATGAAGAAGTGTGCCACAGACATGCCCTCGAACATAGAAAATGTTTTAAGGGATAATCTTCGCGAAATTGAAACCAAGAATCTACTGGCCCTTTACAAAGTGAAGTACAAATATTTCCACCCGACCGAGGAGGTGAAATTTAGAGACTGATGCGCGATCTCCAGAAATATTATCATCCGGTTTCCCACCGTCGGAGAGACTCCGTTATCCGTTCACAACCATGAACTATTTTTTTTACACCGAACTCATGAATTAGGCCATTCAATTGGCTCTTGATCCCGCTCTCGTGGAATACTTCAATCTTACAGGACTTTTCCCTTCTCAAGCTGGTGCTAACCTGTGGTATACACTCATAGCCGGCATCATGGCCTTTAGAATTTATAAGACAGCCTTCTTTATGGAGCAACTCATCTTCATATCACGTGGAGCTAAGATTCTCTCATTAACCATTTTATTCTCTTGGTTTTGCGAGGAAATACAAGGTGATCAAATATTTATTAGAAGCTGACGAAAAATAGAAGCAACAATTTATTTTTATCAATGGGCTATGAGAGACTCGCTTTGAAAATTCTGACGACCTTCCCCATCGGTTGAATTTGAAATGATCTGGGCAAGGTATATATCTTCATAAGTTAATCTATTTTACTTATTAAAATTGATTAGTTTAAGATATTTATTTTAAACAACTATGAAGGGAATTGACAAACCCTTTTAAAGTTATGCAAAATCTCCAAAGACAATCTTTTAGAAGTTAAGTGTCTAGGCGGGTGAAAACTGGAACCATAAATTCCATCAGAGTTTCATGCCAATTAACTTGGTAAGAAGAAATCTTTTGAGATACGACCCTGGTTAAAAAGAATCCATATCCGACCTCATGGTACCCTCCTCGAATGATGACATTGTCAAACGCTTGGAAGGCTTGGACAATATAGTTTACCTTCCCACTCGGGCTAGAGCTCAAGATGCAGAGAGACCCAAGGAGGAGGATGAACAAACCGATAAGGATGCAGAGTCGGAGAATGATGTCCCCGAGGAGTAAAGGGTTGAAGTCGAAAGAGACCAACGGAATGAGACTACAGAAGAAAGGCCAACAGACGTTCAACAAGGAGACCAAGTTGATATCTGGGTAATCCCTCGCACTAGTGTCCGGGAAGACAACCAGAAGAATGTTGGTAATGAAACTTCAGTTTAAGTGTGACCAACTGGGAGAGCAAGGGCTGTAAGGCCGATGAGGCACACTGCTGAGGAGAAACAAAAGAAAGTGGTTGATAGTAAAGTGAAAAGTGACAACACAACTTTTCCAAGTTTATCCCACATAAAGAAAGTTTTTATAGTCGACTCAGATTCCGGGGGAGAATTTTCCCTTCAGAAAAAACAGCCTGTTGGTCAAGAAGAAAATTTTGAAGATGGTGAATATCTCTCCCCTGCCTCAGCTTACTTTAACGTTTATTGAAACGATTTTTTTTTGCCAAGGAGTTTCATAAATTTCTCTGTGCTGCTACTCTCCACCAACGGAAAGCTGATCGCAAATATTGCTACAAAATGAAGTTCTCCAAAGAAAAGGGGAAGTATAAAGACGGACCACTGAGGTAGCCAACTTGAAAAATGAGGTTGAGAGCTTGAAAGATGAACTTGTCAAGGAGAAAAGATATATTCCCAGTTGAAGAAAGTTGAGGATGAACTTACTCAAGAGAAGAAAACGTCTGCTTAGCGCTTATCTAGTATTAATTCCTTAGAGACTAAACTCTCCGAGGAAACAGGTATTTTTTACAACGAACGGGAGCGTTTCATTACTAAGGATACCGAGCGGGAAACTCTCATCGATGGTCTTGTTGAATCTTGTGCCAAGAATAAAACATATTTTCAGATCCTGTTGCAGACATTAAAAAGTTGTCAAAAGAGCACGAATCTCTCAAGAAAAACTTTGAGACTGAGAAGAATAAAATTTTGGATGCGTATGCAGCCAATATTTTATCTCACATTGAAGAAAGGGATGCTAACATGAAATCCGCTCTGTTGTTAGAGATGCATGAGAAATTTCCGCACTTGAAGCTAGGAAGCCCTTGGCAGCGTGTTATTAAAAGACATCGTATTGTACGTGTTTCTATGGAATATTTGGAAACTAGTGATGACTCAAAAAGTTCCTCCTCCGAATCTGATTCTCCAGAAGGTAGTAAGGAAAATTCTGCATCTGAATAATGTTTTTATCCTACGTTTTTTTGATCATCTATAAATGTAAACTCATGAGACTTTATTTTGTTTTGATGATGTATTTCTGCTTTTCGGGTTTATTTTATTTTGAAAAGTTTCCCATTTGAAAATGTTTGACGTGAAGATCTTTTGCCCATGTTTACTCCCGGATAAATAGTTTTTTAGTATGAATTCTATTATTGGTAAAAAATTCTTCATATTAACAAAGGTTTATATCAACTTATTTTCTAGGTAAAAGATCCTCTATGTGAGCGTGTTTGTCATAGGTTCAACCACTTTTTGGTTCAAAATAATGAACGTTCTCTTCGAATTATCCTTTGTGTTAAGAAAGATGAACATCTATGTCCAAACATTTTGGAGTATCTTTTGAGTTAAAAAAGATGAACATTCTAGTCGAAACTTTTTTGGAATATCTTTTGAGTTCATGAAGATAAACATTTCTATGCTTACCCCTATCATTTGTTTCCTCAGTGTATTCACTTAACATGAACGTTGGGAATATTGTTTCTGACGGTACTATTGTGTCCATCCCATAAACAAGTGCAAATGGCAATTCTTGCGTTGCAGTCTGAGGTGTTGTTCTATAAGCCCATAGAACTTCTTGTAGATAATTCGGCCATTTTTTTGCCTTACCCTCCAGATTCTTCCTCACCTCATCTAAGATTGTTCGATTGGTCAAATCAACCTGGACATTCGCTTGGGGTGGAAAGGTGTTGGGAAACATTGATGTATCCCCTTAGATGCACTAAATAATTTCATCTTATTGTTATCAAACTCTGGTCCATTATCCATTTTAATTTTTCTTAGTACACCAAAGCGACAACAGATGTTAGAAATGATAAACATGATCACATTATTCGCTCTTGTTCCTGCTAATGGCTCAGCTTCCACCTACTTGGAAAAGAAATATACTACAATGATGATTGTTCGACAACCTCCTGATGCCATCAGAAGTTGTCCGACCAAATCGATCCCCCGCCGGTCGAATGGCAACGACTCTGATATCGATTCGAGGGGTACGCCCGGTGGATGAATCGAGTTAGCAAATCTTTGGAAAGTATCACACTTCTGCACTAATTCCTTTACATCCATCGAAAGGGTCGACCAGTAATATCCAACAAAAAGAACTCTTTGTATCAATGTTTTGTAGCCACAATGTGCTAACCCTTACCCATCATGCAACTCTAAAAGTATCATTTGCGATTCATCCTTCCCGAAGCATCGGAGTAAAGGACGACTAATATATTTCTTATACAGTATGTCTACAACATACCCATATGGCTTGAATCGTATACTTTTATCCATCACCTTATCAACTGGTAATATGTTATTGACCAAGAACTCTTGTATTTCACTTCTCCAATCATTCACTATAGCTGTCGAAATTTGGAAGGCCTCAACACATCCTTCAACTGGATAACTATCCATCGGTATAACTCTGAGTAAGATTCTCTAGCCAAAGAATCAGCTACTAAGTTCCCAGCCCTATGGATATGTTTGTGTCTGACACCCTCAAAATTCAAGGTTAAGTCCTTCAAAACCGCAAGGTATTTTATTAAGTGATCTTTTCTTGCCTCCGACCGACGAGAAGCATGGTTTACCAGAAGTTATGAATCACTTATCAGCCTTACTCTTTTAACTTCACAAATGTTTGCAAGTCTTAAGCTTTCTAAAGTAGCTTCGTACTCAGCTTCATTATTTGATGCTTTAAACCCGAATCGGATGGCTTGATACATAACAATTTCCTTAGAGATACCAACTGTGCCCCTGCTCCACAAACAGATGAGCTTGAGCCCCCATCGGTTCAGACTATCCACTATGTTCCAAGTTCTTATTTAACCACTTCCATTTCATTCTGATCGGAGTGAAACTCAACTAAGAAGTCAACTAATGTTTGTGCGTTAATAACAGTTCTCGGTTCGAATTCGATATCAAAGTCTCCAAGTTCTACTAACCACTTTGTCATTCTTCCCGACACATCGGGCCTTTATGGCATGTTCTTCAGCGGAAACGATGTTCGTACAACAATTAAATGAGCCTGAAAGTAAGGCCTTATTTTTCGCGTAGATGTAACTAGTACAAGAGCTAACTTTTATAATTTGAGATATCTCTTCTCAGCATCCAGAAGACTCTTACTCACATAATAAACCGGCTTCGGAACATTCAACTCTTCTCGGATTAAAACCACACTCACTGCAAAATCTGACACAACCAAATAGATATATAACTTTTCCCCCAGATTTGGCTTTGTCAAGATTTCCAGAGAATAAAAGTATTCTTTGATCTAATGAAAGGCATCCGAACATTCTTAATCAAGGAAATTTTCTTTTCTTAACACCAGGAATAAAGAGGCACATTTATCCGAGAACCGCGATATGAACCTATTCAACGCTGCCAATCTTCCAATTAGGATTTTTACTTCTCTTTGATCGTTCTTGGTGGGGCCATAGTACACAAGAAATCAAGAAATCATGTTATAGAAACAAATTAAATATTAATTATTGTTGTAGTGGAGGTTGTGTGTAAGACCATCCTTAGGTTAAGTTCAAGATACTCTTTTATGTTGAGGGAATCTAATTGGTGTGAGGGAAAACATCGAATCAATACGTTAAGGCTGATCAAAATTTGTACGTAGTCATGGGAACTGAAGATCAGTACGTGCAAGGTGTTGATTGGAGGAATTCTCCGTTGACAAGTAAAATTAAATCTATTACGCTTCCGGAGCGTTTTAATATTGCAAAGTTTGAAAAGTTTGATGGGATGTAGGATCCGGAAGATCAAATCGAATTGTTCAAAAATTACATGTTGAATTTCGAGGACGACGACAAGCTGTAATGTCGGGCTTTCTCACAGACTTTTAAAGCGACGACTTTGAAATGGTATAACTGAATTCCAAGGGAATACATTTCAAATTTTAGGGATTTTTATAATGTTTTCCGAAGGCACTTTATTGGTAGCAAAGAGATAAGGGTAAATAGTCATACGATTATCCAATGCAAACAGGCAGTTGGATAAAAATTGAAGGATTACACGAAGTTTTGACAAAGGCAAGTTTGGATAACTGTTAATAGGGAGTGACGATGGTAGCTTTTCGCCAAGGGTTATTGCCAGCAGACCTGGCTAATGAGACAACGAAAAGGAGGGCTTTAACTTTTGGAGCATTAATGGCTTAGGTTGAAGATCAAATTAAAGTTGAAGAGTCAACTAGGGTTCGAGAAAGACCAGTTAACGTTTCAAAGAATTCAGGACATGTGTCCCATAACCAAGGTGAATCTTCAACTTTTAATCAGCAGCCTCGTCTGAGGAATAACACTTTACCACCTAGAACCGGGGGATATTCAAATCAAGCCCTATCCTACAACTACAATAGGCCAAGGCCAAATTAGTGGATAAGGCCACAGTATTATGCGGATTTTACTGAAAGTGTGGCAGCAATTTTTGATAAACCTAAGAGTTATGTGAATTTCAGGAAGCTCGCACCAATCAACAGGCCAAGGGAGGAACGGAACAATAAACTTTGTAGATACCATACTGATATTGGACATGACACCAACGATTGTATTGATTTGAAAAAAGAATTCCAAATTTTGATTGAAAATGGAAAGCTTTTGACTTATGTGAAGTCACAGGGAAACGCATCGAAAACTTGAGCATTGAATTCATAGTCGGCCAACCAAATGCACAAGCTAAAACTTTGATGATTCTAGATTTAAAAGCTGATGTATTTGATGATGCTTTGGACTATTTGGATATGGATCAAGATAGGTTGATTTTGATGGCGGTCGAAGAGCCATTAAAGAAAGGACATGTTCGAAGTCTGTTTGAGTATTCCGAGTCATTGGCCATTTTTGGAGGTGATTCAATGACTCGTAATACTGATAGTTTGAGGAAGAGACATGTTATCAATTTAACAACTCAGATTAAGGGGAGAATATCCACTCATTTGTATGGCAATAAGGATATTTGTTTTATTTTGTTCGATGAGGATGATTTCCAAGGTACTATGGGGCCGCATGAGGATGCGGTAGTTATTGGGGAAAACGTTGTTGTTGTTGAAATTAGAGGCGTGCTCATATATATTGAGAGTTCCATGAATGTCCTTCTCAAAGCAATATATGACAAGATGCGGAATCCTACTCGAATTTCTCAGTCAGAGTGCACAATCATTGGTTTCACTGGTGTGACAACACGGGTAATAGGAGAATTCGAGGGGGAGGTGAGTTTAGGAAAATAACCCTTCAAGAAAAAAATTCAAGTGCTCTTTACGGTGGTGGACTATCCCACAATTTACAACGCCATTTTTGGAAGGTCTTGGTTGTCAAGAATGTATGGTGTTGTGTCAACAGTTCACCAATTTTTTAATTATGTGGTCAGAGACCGTGTGGGGGTCGTTTGAAACGACCAGAAGTAACAAGGGAATGTTATGCCACTTCACTTCGGATTCGAGGATCTAGCAGTGGAGATATGATGAATGATTAGCAGTTGAGGGGTTGGCCTTGAATTTTGATGAAAGATTTGACGATCCGAGGGAAACCCTAAGGCCTTGATAGTAAGTGAATAAATTAAGGAGTATACTTTTTCTGAGGGAAAAGCACTTCGAATAGAAACCTTACTGACCCCAGTTCTACATCAACGACTGTTACAATTTTTATCTTATAATTTGGATGTTTTTACTTGGAAAACAGAGGATTTGATAGGTGTGTCAATCGAAGTAATATATCATAGTTTAGCTGTTAATTCAAAGGTGAAGCCGATAATCCAAAAAAGAAGGGCATTTTCATTAGAAAAAGCAGAAGCAATTGTTTCCAAAGTGGATCATTTATCCAGGGTCGGAGATATAAAGGAGTCACAGTATCCCTTATGGACAGCGAATCCAATAGTAGTCATGAAGAAGAACGGAAAGTGGAGAATGTGTGTGGATTTTACAGACGTAAATCGAGCATGTCCTAAAGACTTATTTCATCTTCCTCGAATAGACCAACTGATTGATTCCACTTCGAGAAACAAAACTTTGACTTTCATGGATGCTTTTTGTGGGATATAATCATATCTGAATGACGAAGAATGTACTACTTTCATTACTGACAGGGGTTTACATTGCTATAAGGTTATGCCTTTTGGATTGAAAAATGCAGGGGTTGCCACTCAAATTGGAAGAAATATGGAAGTGTGCATTGATGATATGGTGGTAAAATCTTAGTGGATGATACACATTTGGAAGATTCAGAGGAGACATTCTTGAATCTGAGGGCAAACAGGCTAAAGCTTAATCCTGAAAAAATGTACTTTCAGAGTTCAAACTTCATTTCCTTTAAAAATGTTTTACAAAGTCCTGATATTTCGGGTAGAATAACCAAGTGATTAGTGGAATTAGGAGATTATGATATTCTGTTCACACCTTGAACTGCAATTAAAGCTCAAGATTTGACAGATTTTCCTGTTGAATTTCATTCAAGCAGATCGCACATTGAAGATATTAAGGATTTTTTACCAACAAATTCAATATGAATTATTCGAACAAATGGTGGATCTAATGTTTTGGGATGCAACACTGGAGTTCAGTTAGTTGCTTCATCTGGAGAAATAATGCTTCAGTCTATCAAATTTGGTTTTCCCGCCTCAAATAACGAAGCTGAATATGAAGCTGCTTTGGCTGGTTTGAGACTTGCAAAGATATGTGGAGCAACATCAGTGCGGTTAGAGACGAATATACAATTAGTAGCAAATCAAGTATTTGGAAAATCTGAAGCAAAAAAAGATCGTTTAATTTTGTATCTTTGAGAGCTTCGAAACTTGATGCTATTATTTGATCATGTTGGTGTGGAATATATAAGTCGAGGAAGTAACACAGTGGTTGATTCGTTAGCAAATATCAATTATAAGGAAAAGTATCCTTGGATCTTGCTACAAGAGAGTCCTTCGATTTTGACCCAGTCAGACCAGTGTGATTATATGCAGGAATTGTTTGTCACTATAGATTTAAACCGAGGCGATTGGCGAATTGTATTTTAAATTTTTTCATTCGAGGAACATTGTTTGACGATGCAAGATTGGCCAAAAAATTGCGAGGCAAAGCTTTTGGATACGTTTTGGATGAAGTTTTGTATAACAAAGCATTGAGTAGGCCATTATTATGATGTTTGAATAGGCAAAAATCACAGGAAGTGTTACCAGATTTGTATGATGGAGAAGGATCAGTTCATTGTGGGTTTAAAGCTTTATCTCGTCGAGTTTTGCTTGCTGGGTTTTATTGGCCTTTGATCATGAATGATGCTAAGAATTTGGTTTGAAGTTGTGATACTTGTCAAATGTTTGCTAATTTTATTCATAAGCCGGCAATTCCACTTACGTCTATTACTGAAGCCATATTGTTTGATAGATGGGGAATTGATTTAGTGGGGCCTTTGTCGATGGCATCTAGAAGGCGGCAAATGATAATTGTTGCAGTAGACTATTTTACAAAGTTGGCAGAAGCGAAGCCATTATCTGGAACGAAATAAAATGATGTGATTAAATTTATTGTAAACAGTATTTGCTGTCGTTTTGGAGTACCTTGAAGAATTACTACGGATAGTGGCCTTCAATTTAATAATAAATAAATGACTTCATTCTGCACCTCGAAGGGAATTCAACAATTGTTTTCAGCATATTTTCCTTCCCAAGAAAATGGACAAGTGGAGGTGACAAACAGATCTATTTTAGAAGGGTTGGAGAAGAATTTAACACGGGCAGCAGGAAAATGGCCAAATTATTTACAATAAGTGCTTTAGGCTTATCGAACAACTCCTAGGGAAGCTACTAAAGAAACTTTTTTTGAATGGAATGGATGCTGTTAGCCCTGTGAAATCTACGATGTCATCTTTGAGAATAACTTAATATTATGAAAAATCCAACAATGAAGCTAAAAGAGAAAATTTAGATTTGATTGATGAGAAAAGAGTTTGATCTCATTTAAATGTAATCCATTATCAAACTCTTATGAGGAATAGGTAAAATTTGAGGGTAAAAATGAGGGAGTTTAAAATAGGTGATAAAGTGTTGAGAAAAGTATTTCTGCATATTAAGACGAAGAGCCTCAGAAAAATGGCCCCGAATCGGGAAGGACCTTATGTGGTTGTTGAAATGATAAAGTCAGGGTCTTATTGCCTTTGTGATAGTCATAGGAGGATCCTTCAACACCCGTGGAATATACAACATCTGAAGTTATACTGGAATAACTATGTTATATTTTGAATTTGTTTCTTTTGGTTGATTAGCGCACTCTTTCCTACTCTGTTGGCCCAAGAAGGTTTTAATGAGGAGTTATGTACATATTCAACATTATCAATAAAATGCATTTTTGGCCAATGATTTTTTACAAGTGTTTATTTAAACTATCTTGATAACTAATCAAAGACTTATCATCTTTGAGGTTGATCAAGAGTAGAATGTTCCGAAGTTATTAATACATTTTTCGAAGAAACAACCATATTCGAAGTGCTACGTTCAATAAATGCACTATTATGTTCGAAGTACTACGTTCAATAAATGAACTATAATGTTCGAAGTGCTACATTTAATAAATGCACTATGATATTCGAAGTGCTACGTTCAATAAACGCATTGTGATTTTCGATATGCCATGTTCATTTAATGCACTATAACATTCGAGAAATTGCACTTTGTAATAATTATTTAAAGTATCTTATTATGTTTTAACTTCGAATAGTTAGTATAAATAAAGGTTAAACGTACACATAACTTAATGAAAAATATGAAGTATAAGAAAAAAACTTTGTCATTTAGAATAATTCGATGGGTACAAGGGTTATGGTACTAATATGACAAATACAAAAAAATAATATAAATTCAAAGGATAGTAAATTTATGCCAATGACTCCTCTTCGGATGATTCCTCTTCAGATGATGAACTTGGGATAGGATCGAAGGCTTGGATGGGGCGTCATTCAACAGGAAAGTCATTCGAGAAGCTAGAAAGGTTTATCTTAGGATATATAGTGTGAATTTCTTGAAGAAGTGTGATGGCTTTCTCTTCTTTGCCATTGTTCATAGTTTCCAATATATCCTTCGTACATTCATCTTCTACAGCAGTGATAGAAAGTTGATTTTCCTTCTCAAAATTAGCCTTCAGTATGGCTATCTCATCAGTCAACTTTTTCTTGTCCGGTTTGCTTTTGGTAAGAGAAATCTGAAGATATTCGAACTTCTTCTTCTCAATAGCTAAGTCTTGAAGGTGTTTAGCTTTCAGTTGATCTATCTCTACTTGGTACGAAATGTTTAGACTCTCTTTCTCGATTTGGTGTTGTTCTCATAAATGCCTTTTGACAACTAGAAGTCTTCTGATAAGCTTAGACCTTGCCAATTCGAATCCATGAAATTGATCTACTCTATGGTTACAAAATATTTCCCTCAACTGTTTCTCAGCTTCGGCAATTCTTTTGTAGCAAACCGTATATTTGGCCAATCGTTTCAGATGATTTTGAGAAGTCTCGATTTCTTGAGTAAGCATTTTCGCTGCAGTCTCGATTTCTTGAGTAAGCATTTTGAGAAGTCTCGATTTCTTGAGTAAGCATTTTCTTGTGTGGAAAGCGTTGTTCCATTCTACTTCAGCCCAAGCAGCAAGTTTAATGAGCTAACCCTTCACCATCATGCAATTCTGATAACACCTCTTGTGTTCTTGTTAGCCTAGACATCGTAATAATGGTTTGCTCAATGCATTTTTATACAATATTCCATTTAACACTATATATCTGAAGGCTTTACCTCTCAATTTTTTGGCCAACCTCGTATCATCTGGTAATGTTCTTTGAGTAAAAAAAATGAGAATATATCCTCGCCAATCGCCTCGCATAACTTCAGATGTGACAAATAACTCCTCTATACATTCACATTGTCTAGATTGAGTAACAATTGAGATATTTTCTTGTAGCAAAATCTAAGGATATTCCTCCTTATAAGCAATATTTGCTAAAGAATCAGCCACCATGTTACTCCCTCGACCAATATATTCAATTACAACATTATCAAACAGAAGCATTAAATTTTAAAGTTCCCGAAGATATAAAATCAAACGATCCTTTCTTGCTTCCAAAAATCCACATACCTGATTTGCTAACAATTGAGAATCTGTTTCCAAGCGTACTGAAGTGGCTCCGCCATTTTTTTCCAATCTTAAACCTGCCAAAGCAGCTTTGTATTCAGCCTCATTGTTCAAAGCGTGAAATCCAAATTTAATAGATTGAATCATTGTTTCTCTAGTTGGAGCTATTAGCTGAACTTCAGCACTACACCCTGAAACACTAGACCCTCAATCTGTTCGAAAAATCCACCTTGAATTTACCAGTACATTTTCTTTACTTTCTTCCACATCTGATCTCCTCGAATGGAATTCAACAAAAATATCTGCCAATGCTTGCCCTTTATTGCAGTTCGAGGTGTGAACAACATATCATAATCCCCCAACTCCACTGACCACTTGGTCATTCTCCCCGAAATGTCAGGTCATTGTAAAACATTTTTAAAATGGAATAAAGTTCGGACTTCAATAGTGTGAGCTTGAAAATAGGGGCGCATTTTCCTAGCAGCAATCACCAATGCTAATGCCAACTTTTTCAACCTCAAATACCGTTTTTCTGCTGCCACTAAGATTTTACTGATGTAGTACATCGGCTTTGGAATACCTGAATCTTCACTGATCAACACCGCGCTTAGTGCAAAATCCGATACCGCAATGTACAAAAAGATTTTTTCTCCATTTCGAGGTTTTGACAAAATTTCTGGTGATGATGAAAAAAATTTATATTTGTGAATGTTGCCTCACATTTCGATATCCATTCAAATCTGTTTGGTCCTCGTAAAACTTGAAAGAAAGGGAAGAATTTGTCAGAAAATCTAGAATTAAATCGGTTAAGTGTTGTTAACCTTCATGTCCGAATTTGAACTTCTTCAATAGATCGAGGTAAATTCATTGTTATCAGGGCTTTCAACTGTTCTGGGTCAGCTTCTATTCCTTTTTCACTAATGAAAAAACCTAAAAACTTCCCTGACGAACTCCGAAGGTATATTTTTCAGGATTCAACTTTAACTTGATTGGCCTTAAATTCAAAAACGCCTCCTCTAAATCATCAAGATGCACATCATCCTTTAATTGTTTTTACCACCATATCGTCTATATACACCTCCATATTTCTTTCTTCTGGAGTGGCAAAAGCTTTATTCATCAATCTTTGATAAGTGGCTCCAACATTTTTCAATCCAAAGGGCATAACCCTATAGCAGTGTAACCCCCTATCAGTTATGAAAGTTGTGCATTCTTGATCTTTTGGATCCATTTGAATCTGATTATATCCTGCAAAAGCGTCAATGAATGTTAATATTTTATTTCCTGAGATAGAATCAATCAGCTGATCTATTCGAGGAACGGGATATGGATCTTTAGGACAGGCTCGATTCAAGCCTGTAAAATCCACACACATTCTTCATTTCCCATTCTTATTTTTTACCACTACCGGATTTTCCGTCCACAAATGATATTGTGACTCCCTTATGTGTCCGACCTTAGATAACCAGTCCACCTCAGAAACAATTGCTTCCTTTTTCTCCAAAGAGATTGCCTTTCTTTTCTGAATTACTGGTTTCACCTTCGGATCAATAGCCAAGCTGTGCCGAATCACCTCGATTGGTACCCATGTTACATCCTCTGTCCTCCAAGCAAAAACATCCAAATTAACAGATAAAATATCTAGCAGTTGTTGATGTAAGAGCGGGGTTAGTAAGGTTCTGATTCAAAGCACTTTTCCTTCTAAAAAAGTAAAGTCCTCAATTTCTTCACTTACCATTAAAGACCCTGGGGTTTCCTTCGGATCATCAACTCTTTCTTCTGAATCTGAGGTCACCCCATCTGACTGTTATTCATGCATTAAATCTCTATTGTTGGATCCCCGGATCCGAAATGCAGTGGCATAACATTCTCTAACTACCTCATGGTCGCCTCGAACGACCCCAATCTGATCTCCAACCACATACTTGAAGCATTGGTGAACGTTTGATACAACCTCATACATTCTAGAAATCCACAAACTTCCAAAAATAGCATTATAACTCGTGGGGCAATCCACAACCACAAAAAGCACCTGGACCTTCTTCTTGAACGGTCCTTTTCCCAAGCTTACTTCTCCCTTGAATTCCCCAATCACACGAGCTGTTACACCTGAAAGTTTATTTACAAGTCATCTTTTAAAGTTTCCATCGTTGATCGAAGTGATGGATTATTTTCGGGATTCATTATATGAGATTCAAACAAAAAAAATAAAAAAATTGTATTAAAATTCGAACAAACAAGTCACTAATTCTTAATTCTGTCATAGTGGAGTCGTCAATTTGGTGAGTTCAGATATTAAGAATATTGTCTTAGAAAGAAGTTATATGTGAGTTTTAGATAGAGAAAGTCTAAGTACCATAGAGTAAAATAGAAAAAGTGTTCAACCCCTTTATTAGGTTAGCCTTGCCCTTTATATAGAGGTGCCAAGGCTTAACCTTAAACTGAAATCGGTTACAAAAGAGGGTAAATTACCCTTAGTCCTTAATAATGTTACATAGTTATAATTTTTATCCTAAACTTACATTATTCACAGTTTAGTCCTTAAATTTCTACTTCCATATCACCTACAAAAAAAAGCATTAACATATCAGCAGACTCACAACCATCATGCACCATTGTAGTATCTCCTTTGTTTACTAAGTTGATATTTTTCCCTTTTCCGGGCAGTTATGACTGATACACCATTTCTTTTTACATATCCAATATATTACTTTTGACCTCTTTTGGACGTTGAATGAGAAATTTCTCTCATCTTGCTTGAATCTCTATTTTTCGACCTACACTTCTCACTCAGTTTATGCCTTTCGAAGTCACCCTCAAAACACTCTTCTTCTAAAGATACTTGAAGTTCAAGATACCCTTGCCTTTGGTCATCGTAATGGATTATTTCCATAGATCATGGTGTATATGAAGTGTTTGTACTCATTCTTCACAGAACTTAGAAAGATGATTGTTTGGTTTTTCTTATCCACCTTCATACCAGCTGTATCCAATACAAGTATGATTTAGTTTTAATAATCTAAGTGCCTTCGGGATTTTGTGCTACTATCCATAGATAATGTGTAACCTTTTTTCTCCGTATACAATCTATTCACTCAGAAATTCTTCATGTAAATCTACTTCAGCTGATTTCATATCCCCTGTACCGTAGGCTTTTCGGATACCTCACATAGCACTTCATCTCAAAAGCTCAATATGAGGGAACTATGAGCTTTAGACGATACCACAACATCAATTTGTGTAGATTTATCGTTGATAGCAACATCCAATCTTTTCTGTACTAGCTAAGACTTAACCTTAATTCTTCAGAGGTTGGAATCATTAGATCCATAAAAATCTAAACTAAGGTTCATGGAACTTATCTCTCATGGATTTCTGGTCACCATGCGAGATTTACTTCTGTAGCCTTCAGATGGATGATCTATCTACTTCTTCTACTGTTTCTTCGTGATCACCCCATCACTTCTTGGGTAAACCACTGTTGTGCTGATGCAAGAATCAATGCATGGTTAACAAACTTTCAAAGAAAAACAATTTACCATGTTCAAGACGAGCAATAAATAAAAGAAAGAGTAGTAAAACCAAGCACATAAGATAGATCCAATGTGGTTCAGATTATGATGAAATATTACATCCACGAGAAATGGATACTCATCTTATAAATAAGTAGGCTATAGGATTACTCTCAAACACAAAGGACTCAATTATTCTTCGTAGCAAAAGATAACGTGATTCATAGAACCCTCTCTTTAGTGTTTATCTCTCACCTTACTTATCTTTTATAATACATAGAGACATTTCTTTCTCTTAAAATATAGTTCTCGCTTAATCGCATTACATATTAGAATCAATGTATGACTAAAATAACTCTTAATATCTTAATAACAAAACCTCATAAAAACGGATTAATCTATAATTCCAAATAAATAAAATTTAATTAATATAGGAAGACAATAATATGAGACCTAGTTAATACAGGATACCCAGCAAAATAGATGACTTATTTTTTTGCCTAGCTGTGGACTGTCATGTTTCAGACCAGCCTGTCTCGGCTAAGCACATATCGCATTCGACTTAATAAGTCATTAGTCTTAACAGCTTATCTCAACCCTAAAGATCCATCGGAATTCTCCACCACCAAGTCACGACTCAAATTTCACAAATGTAGTTTCAACAATTCTTGCCTAGTACATGTTAGAGTAGATTTAGCTATGCACATGTAGTCCTTCATTGATACCTCTATTATTGAGTTACTTATAGCTTACAACTAACATAACCTGATTTGGTTTTTTAGGTTATAGTTTATTAAATTTTGGTCAATTTTGTTGATGAATTAGAAATAAAAATAACATTTTGGTGTCTTTTATGGTGTTTAATAGTGGTTTTGTTGTATTTTTTTCTTAAAAATAACATTTTGGTGTCTTTTATGGTGTTTAATAGTGGTTTTGTTAGTTATATCCAATTGATCTAATTTTGTTTGTCTTAAAAATATGTTTTTGAATTTTTGTTTCTAACAAGTTTGAAAATACAATTTTTTAAAATTTAAATAAAAAAACAAACAAAAATATACACATTTTTAATATTCTTATAAAGAAAATATTGTTGGTAAACATATATAACTGATTACTTAATAATTCAAATTTTATGTATAACTATTTATAATTTAGATTTAAATAAAATTTTAGCTGAAAAATATTTTAAGAAATTAAAATTAAAATTATTAAATATAGGTATATTTTTATTTTTGTAAAGGAAAATAAATCAAAGAAATAAAAGTTTTGCAACGACATCGGTGTATTCCCGGGTAGGACATAATGTAATGTTTTACAACTACTAGGGTATTGCTCATATTAAAGTGGCCTTTGTTTGATATCCAAGTATGGAATTTTCTTATAAAATTACTTGGGGGGAGATAGACCTAAAACAAAAAAAAAATTGATAAATACAAAAGATGGTACTAATAATGCAGATGTCAGAATCTCGATCGAGTTCCTTAACCCGTTGGGGCCCAAAGTTTCATGGAATTCCTACAATCCAAAGAATTAGTTAGATAAGATTTTAGCATGGCCAAGGAATTTTTTTACCATGCAATCTGTATCCAAGGTCGGAGAGGATGTTGTACTATTTCCAAACTAGGTTGGCCAGGAAACAAGAGGACATGAATGTCTAATAAAATGGTAAGTATTGCAAATTAAAAATTTGCTAGTTTCGTTTGGGGATTGAATCTTAATTACTTCACCCCCATTAGGTGGGGGAATTTGTTGGATTGGTTCACGAATTTCAATTAAATACGCATTGTGGGGACTGCTGCTCAGTGAGGTTGACCAGTTCCAGGTTCCATCTAGTATTATATCTAAAACATTTGTGTTGTTGTATATCCTGGTTGAATGGATGATACTTTGACCGTATTGGTTAACAAGAAAATTGTTAAGGATCCAGGGGCCCCGACTTGGATTTTATAAAGACATGAAGTTGTGGTTTGAAGATTGAATATTTTTCTCCAACCCCAACTAAGATAGATCACACATGGATGTTCCAAAAATATTTGTCTTTAATTTTTTATTTAAACCCATATTGCTTCATAATAAGTTAGTCTTTTGGCTTAAAATGGTTCAAAATTATTTAAGGTCGGTCGCCCGATTCCAACGTTTGAGGTCAAGAGACCTAAGGCCGCCTTCGTGCAAGGACAAGGTGGTTTAGGCCAAACAACTTTATAACTTGATATTTTCACTTCAGGGCCATGCCAGAGGAATAGATGAAAGTGTTAGTTTAACTTTCTGAGGACACGCATTGGGAGGATAAATACCGATGACTAATAAACTTGACTTCCACAGAGCACAACTTTTATCAACTGGAGTATACCAGTATAAGATATGTGTTTGGAGGTCCAAGACTTTATGTGATTTATGATCTTTTGTAAAATCAGTCTACGGTAGATATAGGTCAAGTGGGTGGTAATAAGAGGGACTCCAATGTATCGCACTAGGAGGGAGCCTTGCTCAAAGCCAATGGTAGATATAATGTTTTGGCGAATGTTGTCAGAGATACCAGAAAGGCAAATTCTAGTTTTAGTATGTTTAAGGAGGAGGCTTGAGAGGGTAGCAAACTCCTCAAGGCCTTCCTTAATGAAACTAATAGATGTAGCGTTTGCACGACAGAAAATCATTAACTCACCAATAAAGTAGATATTGATGATTTCCAATGGAAGCGGAAATCAGGGTGATGACTTTTTTCTTTTAGGATACTCGTGAGAACTTGCATGACAAGGCCAAAGAGAAAATGGAAGAGGGTTCCCCTTACCTAATCCCTCGCTTTCCTTTTAAGACACCAAAGGAGGTACCATTGATGCAGATAGAGTAGGTGGGAGTCGAGATACATTGCATGATCCATGCAATCATACGGTTCAGGATTTTTATAACACAGAGGATGTCCAAGAGGAAACGCCAAGGCATATTGTCGAACGCTTTCATAAGGTCGATTTTCATGGCGGTCTTTAGGCCTTTACAATTAGTGTGATAACCATGGAGAAGTTCTTACGATAAGAGGATATTATCTGAAATAATCCAACCTTGAATAAAGCTCGGTTGAAAGAAGTTAATAAGGTGGAAGATAGCTCATTTTAGCCTGTTAGCAATAAGCTTGGAACTAACTTTTTATATGATATTGCAACATGTTATATGTATGTAGTCGAAATGGGTAGTTGGACTAACAATCTTCAAGATGAGAACTATAAGAGTTTTTTGTAGTTGGGGTCCGTCTTATTTGAAAAAAATGAGTGATTAATGATTGCAGTAAGGTCGGGCCCATTGTATCCCAAGAGGATTAAAAAAACAATATTTAAGTCGTCCAGGCCAGAGGCTTTCATATTGTTAATGCTAAAGAGGGCGATTTAATCTCAGCGCACGTGATGGGAAAGATCATGTTAGCCTTATCAGTTTTATTTAGCTTAGACGGGATTTTCTTGCGGACGCACTGAAGCCTTGGGTAAGGATAAGGGTTTTCGTGTTCCCATGGGGTTTTGGAAATGACTGATAAAAATGTTAGCTACTCCTCTAGGTTTGGAGTAATGTTGAAAAAAACTGTTCTTAATTAACAATTTAATTCCTATAAATGAATGTTGTTATGAAAAGCAATAGTACTGCAATCACCCAGCTTAAGAAAATTTTCTCTAGGTTTCCACTTGAAAAAGGATTCATCAACTATGGTAAGGAAAATTATTCTTTGGACGCATTGATTTTCGCTTCAATAAGGTTGAGGATACTGGGGTTTCACGCAATGGTGAGTTGGGTCTAGTTGAGGGTAAGTCGAGCCTTCTCGACTTTGTATGAGATGTTGCTAAATTATCTCATGTTTAAGTTGTACATGAGGCTTTGGAGACGGTTTAGCTTATAAAGACTAAGGACATTAGTGTGTCATGGGGCTAGAATCAACCAACTATCAGAAACAATAGACTTGCAATCTTGGTGGGTTTGCCACATGCTAAGGAATCTAAAGGGTTTCTTAAAGTATAATTTGAGGGTGTGCAAGAATAACATGACCGGGGTGTCATCAGAGGTACGCATAAAGTAAAAATGGGCAATCGAGTTGGGAAAAGAGGGCTCTATTTATTATTAATATGGATATGATCGATCCTAGAGAAAATTGGGTTATCAATTTGCTTCTTACACCAAGAAAAAGGAAAGTTCGTTGAGCGAAGGTTATTTAGCTTATTCAGGTTACAACGGTTATTAAAATCATTAATAGAAGCATTCGAGGTGTCTGAGTTTCCAGTTTGGTCATCTGATTTGTGGATAGGATTAAAGTTACCATGTGAAATGCAAGGGGTGCCCTGGTAGAGGGTTGACACAAAGTTTACATTAGTGCATATGGGAATATGATCTGAAGGTTCATTAAAACCATAAATAGCATAAAGACTAAATACATAGTTATCCGCTTTGTAATAAATTGTACAATCAATTATATGATCAATTATATTATATGAAGTGAGTTTATATACATTAGGGTTCTATGCAATGCAGATTCTTTCTAGAGGGTGAGATTTATGATTCAAGATGAAGTGCCAAAATGGAAGAGTGTTTTGCATGATTTTTCCTAAGTTATCTGTATTAACTTTAGTCTTGATAACGTAAATTGATGTTATATGTTTGAATAATATATACTTAATAACATCTTTTTTACGAATGGGGTTGTTTAAGTCTCTAACATTCCATACATATATTATCATTAAATAATAGGGTGGGTATTTACAATGATTACTGTCAAGGACCATATTATCCTTTTGTTGGAGCTACTGTATCAAATCCAAGAATTACATATTGGGCAGAGATAACTTCTGTAATATTCTCATAGGTTGGCATGTCATGGATAGTTGTTTAGACAATAACGTCGCCTTGGTTGTCCTCTTCGATGAGCCTGCTCGAAACATTTTCTTTTTTATTTTTTCAATGTTACGAATCAGTAAATTGTAATTGGATTCACAGTCATCGAGATCTTTGTCAGCAAAATCCTACAATATAATTATTCTCATTAAATAGAGGTTTAATAAAAACTATTCATATTAATCGTATAGTATAATTTTATTGATGTGGTTTTACACTATTTTTTAATAAGTTTGATTTTCTTAAAGGAATCTATATTATCAAAGTAACAATTGGGTGATACAAACCCAATGCCTAATTTCTTTTGGTCCCGTAAAAATATGGGGTAGATCTGACATGGTCAACATCGAACAGTTTTTTTCCGACCCTAATTATTTTATTGTCTGAAACACCCCTTTGTTCGGAGAAACCAAATAACCAATAACTTATATTCACCACTTTATTATTCTCTTAAAGAATTCCTAAATATAAATTAGATCCACTATCGTATTATTTAACTAAGCCAAATAGCTGGACATCATGCGTACAAGTTTATCCAATAATTATGGTTTAATATTGTGCCAAATTACCATCAGTTGGCTCCTAAAACTTATTTCTGTTACTCCGAAGAAACGATAGAAATGGCTATATAAGATATTTGAATAATAAACAAAAAGTTAAATTGGTTTAGATTTTTGTCCAAAGTGAACAACATGATACTCGAAGATTATGTAATTTTTATTTTGTACAGTGAAATATCTGGTATCTATATTCTTAAAAGGTGAATGGTATTAGAAATCCAGATTCAAACAGAACACGATGTGAGTGAAATTTTTGGATGTCGAACAGACTGAATCATGATTTATGCTCATGGTAAATGATTGACTCTAAGGTTACTAGTATGATCTAGTTTGGAGTGTTAGTGGCTCATCAAACAAGTATGATTTGATTGGAGTGTATCAGGACGGTGTGGCTTGATTGGAGTGGCGTTAAGGAACAAGACGGTGTGGTTTAATACACGTGAGCATGTAGAGCCATTGTAAAGCTGTATGGCTCAGGTGGGGAAATTTAGAGGAACCTGATTAGAGTGAGCACGTGTAAGTCAATTGAGAGTAAAATTTGTTAGGTGCGACAAAAAACTCACGTCACTCGTCGGTTAGACATGGGAATGATAATTGATATATAAATAAGAACATATCTCAACTAGTATGAGATCTTTTAGAAGTGGACCAAAATCAAAATCGTGCGTACCTTCGGATTAAAATTGTGCAATATCGTACTAATGTTGTGATGAAATTTTTACTATTTTATTATTAGATAATGAGTTTTTATACCTTTTTTAACAAATTTTATAAGTTATTAACAAAAACAACATTTTATAAAATCAAAATAGTATTTCGAAACATTCATAATGGAATGTAATGTGCAAAATACATACACCAAACCCCATTTTATAAAATTATTCTTCAAAACCAATTCGTGTAATTTGCACAATTTTTCATCGCGTATATTTTCTTTTGTCAATGTTTTATTTTTCTGTTCCTATGGTATTGATTTATAAAATTAAAATTTAATTTAATTATTACATATTTTAATAGGATAAGTTATTGATGATCATCTAGGAAAAATTAAAAGTACACATAACCATCAAGATTTTCAAGTTTTGTAATAACCACCTGTAAAATAAAATTTACCAACAATACTTATGGTATGAAAATAGAAAAACCAAGAACCTTCTTCTTCTTCAACTCTCGGATCAGCTCTCTCTCAATCTAAAATCTGAACTCACAAATCTAAAATCTGAACTCACAAAATCTCTCAAATAAAAGATTTCTGCAACAAATTTCAGTGAAATCTCAAGCATTTCAACCGAAAAGTAACTATTAAATCAGGTTTTCACGAAGAAATTACTCTATTTTGTCTTTCATTTTTTCAGCTGTTGTGCTCGTAGTTATTTTTAACCTTCAAAATATCTTTCAAAACCTAACTCAAAAATAAATTCTAGAAACACGTATATTTCTATTTTTTTAAAAGACAAACAAAACGAAATTCATGAGTGATATTTTTGGAACATTTTGTTTTTTTTTTTGTTATTTTCGCAACCATATAACACTTAATTACGCAACTAGAACACATTTCTTTTTAGCAAACATGTTACACGTAATTCTACAATGGGTGAAGCTATTTCCTCAATGACATTTTTCCCCCATAAATCCAAAAAACTTCATCTTGATATTTCCTCCATAAAGGAAATATCAAGATTAAACCTTCCTTCACTCAACTCCACCAAACACCATAGATTCAAACGAATGAGTATTTACAATCTTTCGAACCCTAACCCCAACACTGATTTCGACTTCACACCGAACCGTAACCATAATTCTACAAAATAAAAAAAGCATCTCACCTCTCATTCGAACAGCCTCTCAGCCTCTTAACATCCCCTATCGATTTCGAAGAAAGGTAAGATTTTTTTCGTTTTTTAACTACCATATTCCTTGATGATTTGTTCAATGAGTTACAGGAACTCGATGAACAAATCGAACGATTTTCTGTAACTCAATGAACGTTTTGGAGCAGCCTAGAGTTTGTAACACAATCCAACTGCCCTAATCGAGCCCTCGTCGAGTTTTTATTTATTCGATTTGTTCAATGAAAACGAGCCCTAATCGAATTCCTACCATAAAAATCCACCATTTTTTTATAAAAACAAACGAAATGCACCTAATTCTGAGATGATATCTCAAAATTAGGTGCAATTTTTTTTAAACAAAACACCTGATTCCGAGATTCCATCTTAGATCAAGTGTCTTCCTTAAATAAAAAACACTTAATTTCGAGATGCCACCTCGGAATTAGGTGCAATTTTTTGTAAAACAAAACACCTCATTCCGAGATGTCAGGTTTCGTTTTTTTTTAAATTTAAACCACCTAATTCCGAGGTGCCATCTCAGAATCAGTTGCTTGTAGCTAAAAACTGTAGAAATCAAGATTTTCTCTAAAAAAAGTTGTTTCGAACACAAATTTTCAAGTTACATTAATGTAAAACGTAAGAACAAGATCAAATTACTTTGTTTGTTAATTGAGTGTTGTTCTCCCGTTTGGTTTGGATTTCTTCCTTTTCCATGATTAATCTTTGACAAATTTGAAGTTTTTTGTTTTAGGGTTTAATTTTATAAGGTAAAATCATATATGTTAGATTAAATTTGGGTTAATCATGTGTTTCTTGCTATAAGGGTTTGTATTTGGTTAATGACATCTAATTATAAATTAGAAAGTAAAGTGAGGGTAATCTTGTAAAAGCAAGTGACAAGTGTTTTGGAGTGTTTGAATTATGGAGGAAATAATATAGTGGATGGGGGAAATAGTTTTACCCGTCTACAATTGGAATACAATTGCTTATTTTAGACTTATTTCGCAAACAAAATCTTATTTACGCAACTATTTTATTCTTATTTACGGAACATATTTTGCACATAATTACACAACTGAAATACAATTTCATTTTCACAACCAGCGTCCTATATATGCAACTCTTTTCTTTGTATTTATGTAACTCATTTTCACATACTTCTACAACTGAAAATAGTCGTTTTTTTGCGACCAAATAACACTTAAATTACGCAAGTAGAACACAATTTTTTTTTTTGCAACTAAATTACACGTAATTATCAACTTGAACATATTTGTTTTTTCTAGACTAATTTTGCAACCCAGTTACTCTCTTTTATGCAACCAAATTCATTCCAAAAAGTATCTTTCAAGAATCTAGTTTTGTTCGTCTTAAAATATAAAAAAAAAAACCAATGCTATTTTTGATTTTTTTTATTTGGATCTATAATTTGAAAGATAGGACATTTGTAAAAAAAACTAAAACGAAACAAAAAATAGTAGAGAGAGAAAACGGCTAAAGGGTATATTGATATTAACAAAAAAGTTCAGATAGTTATCGGTACTTAAGTTCTAAAACCATGTTGTTGTTTCTACTTTCTTAAACTTTTCATGGTTATTGGTAAATAGTTATGATCATAGATGTTATTATTAGATTACCAATTTTAATATTATTTGTCTTCATAAAACCTTATTTCAAATTTAATAATATAAAATAGTAACATTAATTATTAACTTAATCAAAATACAAATTATTATAAAAAATATTAATTAATAATATTATAAAAATATAAATTATAATCAATATAGTCCACCTCTAAATGACTATTCCTAGAACTTTTATAAAAAATCATATTGCTATTTAGATATCAAATATTTTCAAAATCACACGAATATTTTTATATATTTTTAAATATAATTTTTGAAGAACTTTTATAATTCTTTTACCATCATCAACATTTCATTACAACATCCTCTCCATCACCTCACTGCATAGACATCTCAAACTTTCCAGCGACAATAATCTTTTTTGTTATAAGAAATAACCTATGGTTATTCAAAAAATCATTGGCTTCTTGCGGTTGTTTTAGTCACACCAAATCGTCTCTTCATGTAATTTTAAAAAAAAACCCGAAATCCATCGTCTTATAAAACTTCGCTGAAAACATTTAGGTCTTCTCGTTTCAAAACGACTCACCGAGATCTGTCAAGATTTTTCTCATCTTTCTTAAATATTTTACTTTTCCTTTAACATTATTTATCATTTATTACTCCGCCAAGCACTTTTCTTAAAACTCAAATATGGGAATTTGTTTTTTTATATGTGTCTCCATCTTTCTATATTACTTTAAACTACATGAGCGACATTGATTTTAGTTTTAGATTATTGATTTTTTTTTGTATTTTAGTTGAGATTGTGTGAATTTGGTCGAATCTAATTAGATTAGAATTGATAAAAAAAAAAGATTAAATTATATGTAACATCTTAATTCTCTAGATAATAGTCATCTTCATTTCATACGATCTTAGTGTTAGACAAGGGTCTTGAAGACGAGGATCTGAAGATGAGGGTCTTCGTGATAGGGGTCCTCAAGATGAGGGGCATTAGACGAGGATTTTGAATACGAGGGTTCTTGGAAGAGGGTCATGATGATGGGGTCTTTTGAAATTTTAAAAAGCGAGTTAATGTCAATTAATGAATTGGTAATAACTTTGTAATAATGGTGTTAAATATATAATTAATAACTCTTGTGATTGTTTTTTTTTCTTCTTCTTCAAGTTTGAAGTCTATATAAACCATCTTAGATCCATTTTATAATGTACCCCCCAAATAAGGTAATTACATAGAATTATAAGAGTGGTAAAATGATCTACATTAGATTTGAAGATGTAAGCATAATTGGTTGAACTCTGTTATTAATGTTTGTATGTGTGTGTGTGTGTGTGTGAGAGAGAGAGAGTGTGTGTGTGTGAGTGTGTGTGTGTGTGTGTGTGTGTGTGTGTGTTATTTTGTTGTTATTTCGTGTTTTCACAAATCTAGTTTATAGGGAAATTTTCGTAATTTCTTAATAAATGGTATTAAAGCCAGGTTGGTGGTAAAATTTTTTAGTTGTTTTTTGAGGCATCGTCAAATTCGATCCAAAAAAAGTTAGATGTGAGTGGGAGCGATGGCTACAGATGATGAAAAGGTGAGACTCGAGAAGTTCAATGATGCATATTTTGGATTTTGCGATATGTAGATCGAAGATTATCTATACCAAAAAAACTTTATGAACTTCTCTTTGAAAAGAAGCCAGAGGGTATGAAAAATAAAGACTGGATTCTTCTTGACAGAAAAACCCTTGTAGTCAATTTAAATAAAATTTGAAGAAGACGTACGAGCCTTGGTACTCTTGTCTTCTCTACCATAAATTTGGAATGTTACTATCACAGTTATGAGTAGTTTTTAGGAAGTAATAAGTTAAAAATTGATAATGTTCGTGATCTAGTTCTTAGTAAAGAGATTCAAGACAGAGAGTCGGGTTTGATCAACCTCTGTAGTTTTACATATAAATGCAAAAAGAAGAAATTTAACAAAAAGAATGGATGTGGAAGGTTAACTACCAAGGCAGATCAAGGGACATAAAGTCCAAGTGTAAAAATCCCAAAATATTATAAAGCTTGAAATTTTTTGAGTGTTGGAACTATGGAAAGACCAAGCACTACATAAATCAGTACAAAAGTGTACCGAATGAAAATGTTACTTCCACCTTAGAAGGAGATAATGCATTGATATACTCTTTAGAGAGTAAGGAAGAATCTTGAGTGTTAGACTCTGGAGCATCATTCAATGCTACTTCTAAGAAATAATTCTTCAAGAGGTATAGTACAAGGAAATTTTAGAAATGTATACTTTGGTGATGATCAACCTTGTGATATCATTGGTAATGTGTAATGAATATTAAGTTGAATGGGTCTATTTAGGAGCTGAAAAATGTCAGGCATATTTCCGACTTGAGAAAGAACTTAATCTCAGTAGGGTAGTTGGCTAACAAAGGCTACACTATAACCTTCCATTTTGAGTATTATTCTCGTTGAATGTCTTTATCTTAAACAGTTAAGCATGAAGATTGCATTTCGTCACGAAGACTTGGATAAGGAGATATATATGCATCAGCCGAAAGGTTTATCAAAAATAAGAAATACAGACATGGTATGCACATTCAAAAAGAGTTTATATGACCTAAAACAAGTCCCGAGATAGTGGTACAGAAGATTTGACGATTTCAGGCACAAAGAATGTTTTCAGAAGTGTGTTGACCACTGTTGCTACTTCAAAAGATGTAAGTCTAGTTATATCATCTTAATTCTTTATATGGGTGATATGCTAGTGGATGGTTCAGTTATGGATGATATTAGAAGGTTGAAGTAAAAACATTTCAAACAATTTGACATGAAGGACTTAGGCCCAGCAAATAAAACTCTTGAAATGCAAATCACAAGATATAAGAACATAATAATATTCCAGTTATCTCAGTCAAAGTACATCAATCATGTTTTGCAGAGATTTAAGATGGGTAATGACAAACCATTTAACACATTATTGGCAAGTTATTTTATCATAGCCAGTTAACATGTAGTAGTGAGTGACTCTAGTAAAGAGATTATATGACTTCAATTTTGTTAACTTAGTTAAAATTCAAACACGAGAAGAACGTTATGCACAGTGATAGTCATAGTGCAATAGATTTGGTGAAGAATTCAACATTTCATTCCAGAACCAAACATATTGGACTTCACTATCACTTCATCAAATCTTTATTAGAAGATGGGGTTAATACTGGATAAAATCCTATGAAGCAATAATATAATAGATATGTTAATGAAGACAGTAGCTATCGACAAACTGAAGTTGTGCTAAACTTCAGTTTGCCTAGAGGAGTAGTAAGATTAGAAAGATTTGTTGAATAAATAGAGGTGTGAAGACATATTGAAATCAATCTCCAAGTGGGAGATTGTTAGACGGGTTCCTAACGAAGAGGATCCTGAAAACGAGGATCTCTTGAAAACGAGGGTTATTATACAAGGGTCCTGATGATGAGGATAATGAAGATCAGGTTCATTAGACAAGGGTCCTAAAGATGAGGGTCGTTAGACGAGGGTCCTGATGATGAGGGTTCTTAAGAATTCTGAAAAACGAGTAAATGTTAATTAATGAATGGGTCATGACTTTGTAATAGTGGGTCTTAAATCTAGAGTTAATTACTCTAGTGACTATTCTTCTTTAATGTTAAAGTCTATACGAACCACATTAGCTTTCTTTTATGATGTACCCTAAAAATAAAAGAATTACAGAAAGTTGTAAGAGAAGTAAACACTTTGTATATTTTCTCTTTGTAATAAATAATCTACAGTATGTTCGAAAACATAAACACAATTGGCCGAACTCTGTTATCAATTTATTTGAAAAGTATTTTATTATTATTTCGTGTTTTCACTAATTTGGTTCATAGGAAAAGCTTCATAATTTGATAACACTCAGTGATACCAATAAAAGATGGTATGATTTTAAAACAAAAATAATAGTTTTGTGAGATTAATATTCTTTCCCTCGACAATATCTTATTGCAACCAACCATAAAACTAGATATAGAATGCAGGTTAACGAAAGGTCATAGATTCATTAAGATTACAAAATGCATTTGTATCTCACTTTTTTATTAGGAAAATAACAAGCTTGTAGTTAACTTGTTCAACCCTTTTGATCGAAATGTCGACAATATTTTAGAGAAAAATATAGATTGCATAAAAGGCCGGTGTTTGTTTGATATAAGTGGAAGTTAACCATAAGTTTGAGCCAAACTCCATCTGTTACTATTCTTATCTTAGTAATCAATTAGTTGTGTCATGCTGTATTTATTTATTTACTTTATGACTGTATAATGTTAACAGGTGTGCACTTTATATATCCAGCATGTTTATAACTCAACCTTTGAATAAAAACCTAATGTTTCATTTTTTAATCTAGATTAAAGTTAGGAATGTCATTATGAAGTTTGTTGTTATTGTTTTATCCGTAAAAAAACCATATAGACATATAAGTAAATGTCGAACCAGTTTGATTAGTGTTGAACGTGTATTCAAAGTGGCATGATGGTATATTTTCTGCATCGTCTAGTCCAGACACTGCAGAACAAGTAGAAGGTATAGAGTACAAAGTGCATGATATTTCTAAAATTCATCTTGGTTAGGCGAACGAGTATCGATGTTTAAGTCCGTTTTTAAGCTCGTCTTTTGGAATTGATATAATTATTAATTGTTTTAAATATTTTATTTATTGTCCGGATTAGTATTTTAGTTGTTACGATTTCAGTTAACAAAAGCTATCATTTATTGGCTGGAATACGAAACGTTTCTTTTATACTATTTAAAGTCATTTAAAGCAATTTTATGCTTCAGTTTAATACAGGGAGTTTTATTCTCTCTACATATTACTCTTTCATATTCTAACATACATGATTGAGTACTTAGATGTCATTATCGAAATGTCTTGTAATTCTAACATGGTATCAAAGCAAAAGAGATATGTTTGAGTGAAACACAGAAAGAGTGAGAGTGATGTATGTGTGTTTGAGTGAAACACATAAAGAGTGAGGTATCTGTGTTTGAGTAAAACAATTTGAGTGAAAGGAATGTGTCTTTGACTAAAACAAGAGTGTGTGAGTGAAGAAAGAGTGAGGAAAATGTGAAACAAGAGTGTTTGAGTGAAAAACAAAAGAGTGAAGAAAGTATGAAAAATGAGATCTGATTCGAACAATTTCAGTGCTCCATGTGTGCCCAAATTTGATGGAGATTACGATCACTGGAGTTTACTCATGAAGAATTTCTTACGTTCAAAAGAGTACTTGTGTGTGATTCAACCAGGTAACAAGGAACCTGGAGAAGGTGAAGTGTTGACGGCGTGCAACAAAAGAAGTCGTTTAAACAAATTTGGAAGAAATGAAGAATAAGTATCATGGCAATTAAATAGTGAAGCGTGCTCAACTCTAGAGGCTTCGAAAATTGTTTGAAACAGAGGATATCAAGAGGGGTGAGATAGTGACAGATTATTTTGGAAGAGTCATGGTCATAGCAAATGACATGAGAAACAGTGGAGAATACCTGAAAGATGTAAAGATTGTTGAGAAAATCCTGCGCACGATGACGAACGATTTCAATTATATTGTATGTTCAATTGAGGAGTTAAAATATATTGATCAAATAACAGTCTATGAGTTACAAATTTCATTACTTGTTCATGAACAGAAGCTACAACGCAAGGTATCTGAAGAACAAGTACTGAAAGTCGAGGCTGATCGCAACTATGGGCAAGGCAGTGTAATGAATAATTTTGGCAGACGAGAAGTAATTTCTCGAGAGGCAGAGAAGAATTAGAAGATGATGGACTATTAACATAGCTCACATTGAGTGCTTCATGTGTTACAAGCTATGAGTTCCCAAATTGAGAAAGAATAGCAAACTACATCGAGTTTGATGAAAGAGAAGAATTACTTTTAATGGCTCATATGAATATCAAAGAGGTTGAAGATAAGGGTATTTGGTTTATCGATTCCGGTTGCTCAAATTATATAATAGGTAACAAATATTGGTTTGTTGAGCTCAATGAAAACTTTAGACATAGAATTAAACTAGGGAATAGCTTACGAATGGAGGTGATGAGAAAAAGAAATATGAAGTTTGAAGTCGAAGGCCTTACCCAAATATTAACAAATGTGTTTTTGTTCCAGAATTGACTAATAATCTACTGAGTGTCGGGAAACTTCAAAAAAGGGGTTTAACTATTTTGATCGAACAAGGAGCATGCAAAATCTACTATCCTCGTAAAGGTTTCATTATAAACTTTATAATGACAATAAACTGCATGTTCACTATATCCGCAATTTGAAAATTTGGTCTAAATAGATGTCTGAAAGTAGAAGAGGATGAGTCATTGGGTTTATGGCACAAGCGTTATGGGCATTTGAGCAACACATACATCAAGACTATGCAAGAAAATAAAATGTAAAAAGATTACCTTAAATGAAACACGCAACGAAAGTTTGTGAAGTATGCAATATTCGATAGCAACATCGGGAAAAATGTCAAAGAAAAGTCAGTGGAGAGCAACAGTGAAACTGAATCTTGTTCATGCAGACTTATGTGGGCCGATATCTCCTGCTTCTCAAAGTGGAAAAAGGTGCATATTCTTGTTGGTAAATAATTTTTGTCGCAAAATTTGAATATATTTTTTGTCAGAAAAGAATGATGCTTTTGTTGTTTTTAAAAAACTTCAAAAGCCTTATCGAAACGGAAGCTGGAAAATTTATATATTGTCTGAGAACTGATTGAGAAAGAGAGTTTACTTCAAATAGCTTCAACTAAACTTGTGAAGAAAACGGAATCAAAAGACAACTAATTGTTGCCTACACTCCTTAGCAAAATTGAGTAGCCAATAGAAGAAATCACATAATCATGAACATGGTCAGATGTCTACTCGCAGAAAAAAGAGCATGCCAAATAATTTATAGGCTGAGACGACTAAGTGAACGTGTCATTTGTTGAATAAAAGTGTGACAAGTGTTGTAAGTGATATGGTTCCAGAAGAGTGTTGGAGTAGAATTAAACCAAGTGTGGGATATTTCAGAATTTTTAGTTGCATAGGTCATGTAGACATCCCTGAACAGCGTAGAACAAAGCTAGATAACATGAGCCAAAGACATACCAACTTTATGATCCAACTTTAAAATAAAATCATTAGTCGGGATGTAATATTCGAAGAGGAAGAGAAGTGGGATTGGAATGCAGATGTGAAAAGTTCTGATAATACTCTTGAATTGAGAGAATAAGACACTACTATTGACGAGAATGATGAAGAGATCAAAGTTGTTGAGGAAGATGTCAATCGTGAAAATAATATCATATCACCTCTATCTGAAACACATCAGAAAAGAAGTCATAGAGCACCAATATGGATGCAAGATTATTAAAGTGGAGAAATGATATTACATGAAGAGGCTGAAGTACAATTGGCATTGGTACTATTTATGTCTTATGGTGGTCCGATGTGCTTTAAAGCAGCTGTCAAAGAAACAAATGGAATATAAAATAGAAGCCATTGAGAAAAAACAACACATGGGAACTTGTAACTCTCCTTGCTAATGCAAATAAAATCGAGGTTAAATGGGTTTTCAAGACTAAATTAAATGAAAATGGGGAGGTGGATAAATACAAAGCAAGATTGGTGGTGAAATGATATACACAAGAAGGCATTGACTATGATGAAATTTATGCACCGGTTGCAAGATGGGATACAATCAAAATTTTATTGGTTGTTGTTGCACACAAAAGTTGGAAAGTATATCGATTAGATGTAAAAAAAAGTGTCTTCTTATATGTAGAATTGAAAGAAGTGATGTATATGGATCAACCAGAGGGTTTTATAAAAAAAGGTGAAGAAGATAAAGTATATCGATTCAAGAAAAATTTGTATGGTTTGAAGCAAGCTCCCCGAGCTTGGTTTTGTCGGGTAGAGAGGTATTTCAAGCAAGAAGGATTCGAAAGAAGTAATCATGATCAGACATTATTCATTAAGAGGGAAAGAATGAAGTATATCATGGTAAGTTTCCATGTAGATGATTTAATTTTAACTCAAAATGATGAACAATTAATTGAAGAGTTTAAGTTGCCAATGACACGAGAATTTAAGATGACTGATCTTGGTTTGATGAGGTTCTTTCTTGGTATTGAAATTCATCAAATCCAAGATATGATTCACTTAAGACAGAAAAAGTATGCTCATGAGGTACTCGAAAGGTTTGACATGGCAGACTGTAATTCATAAAAAATATCATTGTCCCAGATCCTAAACACTCAAAAGAATGAGCTAAAAAAGAAGTCAATACTACTCTATACAAGCAGTTGGCAGGTTGTCTAATGTACCTCACAGTTACAAGACCTGACATGATGAATGTAGTCTGCTTATTGTCTCGGTTCATGGCCAAACTAATGAAGGGACATATGCATGCAACTAAGAGAGTTATGTGATACTTAAAAGGTGCAATGGAGTTTGGTATTTTTTATAAGAGAGTATCATAGATGAAGGTGAAATCAAACACGGACAGTGATTATGCTGGTGATCTCGATGATAGAAAAAACACTTCAGGTTATGTTTTTATGTTCAATAAAGCTACAATATGCTAGATCTCAAGACAACAAGAGGTAGTTACTTTGTCTACAACCGAAGCAGAGTGCATAGCTCCAACATCTTGTGTTTGTCATTGTGTCTGGCTCAAAGAAATTATGGAACAAATCACATCTGAACAATCTCAGTGTCTGGAAATCTATTGCGACAACACTTCTTCAATTAAACTCTCGAAGAATCCAGTGATACATAGGCGCACGGAGTATATTGATGTAAGGTATCATTATCTACGAGATCTTACAAATCAAGAAGTTGTGAAGCTGGTTTATTGTGGAACAAAAGAACAAGTTGCATATATAATGACAAATCCAGTGAAGCTGGAGACATTTGTTAAATGTCAAAGTTCACTTGGAGAGCAAACACTAGAAGATTAAACTAGTATTTTAGACGTTATATGAATTAGTATTTTAGACGTTATATGAATTAGTATTTTAGTTGTTACTATTTTAGTCAATAAAAGCTATCATTTATTGGCTGGAATATGAAAAGCTTATTGTAGTCTATTTAAAACCATTTTGTGCTTCAGTTTAATACATTGATTTTTATTCTCTCTTCATATTACTCTTTCATATTCTAACATGCATGACTGAGTACTTAGATATCATTATTAAAATGCCTTGTAATTCTAATATCTGCAACCACTTTCGCTTCCATTACTTCATGGTCTTGATGCTTTGGAAAATATCGAGAGCTTCAGGTTGAGGATTTTAGTGGTCAATTTGTTGTATTGTCGTTTCCTCTGAATGGAAGATATCATAACTTTTGGTAAGAAGGTGTCGCATCCGTTTGCCATATCACAACTGCATTGAGATGTATTCAAAAAGGACTATATTCTATTATGTATAGGATTTCGTTTGGAGATGGGTTGATTTATAGTAAGTTTGAAGCCAATGTTACACGTTCTCGGCCATGACCAAACATTTATGATTTATCGATGAACAAACAATCAAACATCAGCATTTACTTGCAAGTAAAGATAAAAACATTATCAAAGCAATTAAGTTATTTTTCCTTAGTTATTTTGCAAAGACGAAAGAAGCCACTGATTAGGGTGAAAATTGCAGCAGAAGCGTAATTCAGTTGCAGTTTCGTTCAGCCAAAACACTGTTCAGCAGAAGACAGAGGCATGAAATATGTGAAAGAAAGAAACCATAAAAAAACCACCCGTCCAATGGTGGATCTACGTTGGGCCCGGGGGCGTAGTCCCCCTTACCTAAAATATATGTTTTATTAAAAGATTTAAAGTAATAATTATTAAAATAAAAGTTATACGCTCTCTTACCTAAAATATATAATTATTTAAACAATATTAAAGTAAAAGATTATTCGCCCCCTTACCTAAAATATATATTATATAATTTTTAGGTAATAATTATTTAAATAATATTAAAGTAAATATTTAAGATAATAATTGTTTTTTAAGAATGTTTTAAATTTAGTCTGACATAATAATGGTAGAAAAATTTTAATTTAAAAAATTAGTATGTTGACTGTTTTTAAGAAACTTTTTAGATTAAAAATCTCAAATAAACAGTGGGAATTTTAATTAAAAAAATCTTGGATTATGGCTATTTTTAAAGAAAAAATTAAGTTAAAAATCTTGAATATTTTAAAATAAAATTTTAAGTTGATATTTATAAATGGTTGGATGTAGTCTCGAGCATCTCAATCTCTACAATATTAGAACTCGATTGATTTTGTAAGTATTCTCAATTTTGTTTTTGCTATAATTTGTTTTGAATTTATATTCGTTTAATCTTACTAATTAATTTTGTTTTATCTCTTACTTTGATTTAGAAAAAGATAATGAGTTACTGCTTATGAAATATCTTTTATATAACAAATTTTGTTTATTTTCATCTATTTTTCAAAAATATAATTTTTTATAATAAATTTTATTTATTTTCATCTATTTTTCAAAAATATAATTTTTTATAATAAATTTTATTTACTTTTGTATAAATTTAAAAAAAATTAAGATATTAAATTTGGTTTTTTTATATTTTATTTTATTTTATTTTATATATCTTTTACAAATAATATATTAAGATACATTAAGATTTATTGTTAAATATATATATATACATATATATATATATATATTTATTTATATGTAATAATATCATATTATAATAAGATATGTTTATTTGTAGACTTATAATGGAGCGTTAGCAAAATAACCAAGGAATAGTGTTGGTTCTTCAAGTAGCTCGAGTAATAATAATATGATTCATCCTAATCTGATTGCCTCTATATCAAAACCTAATGATGATGGTGTAGAATTTCATTTAAATGAATATATAGTGAGTGATCCGGAACTATGCCAACTTATTGAAAAATTCTGATAGTACTGTTAGAGATAAAATTCGACGAGAATTCATATCAAAAGGACCTTGCTAATCAAAAAATCATATTTTCCCCAAAAACAAAATTTGGGAAAAATAACCGGAGTTTTCAAGTTACATAGTTCAAAAAATATTAATGGTTGGAATACAGTGTGCACAAGGATGCAGCATTTTGTTTTTGGTGTTACCTTTTTAAACCAATTAATGTTAATCGGTCTAGAGATGAGGTGTTTGTTACACAAGGTTTTAGGAATTGGAAAAAAGCACTTGAAAATTTTAAAGAACATGAAGGTGATGTGAATAGCACACATAATCAAGCTAGACAAATATTTTTTCGTTTAAAAATCAAAGACAAAATATTGAGTACAGTTTGAGAGAATATGAGAAAGAAGAAGAAGTAAACTATTGTGTACGCTTAACTGCATGAGAGAATATAAGAAAGAAGATGAAGTAAACTATCGTGTACGCTTAACTGCATATTTAGATGTGATCAGATTGCTTTTGTCAGGGATTGGCTTTTCGTGGACATGATGAATCATCACAATCATTAAACAAACGAAATTTTTTGAGAAATATTTGAATGGTATCGTGAGCGTAAAACAGAGGTAAAAGTGGTTACATTAGAGAATGCACCTAGTAATAATCAGATGATTTGTCCAGAAGTCCAAAACGATTTGACAAATTGTTGTGCTTTTGAAACTACAAAAACCATATTGGAAGACATCGGGGAAGAGTATTGCTTATGAATCGGTTACTAAAAAGATCATGTGATAATGATCAGGTGGAAATTAAATTTGAGGCTGAAGATCTGGGCAAACTACAACAGAAAGCTAAGCACACATTGATTGGAAAATTTGCTAATGGGATGCCAAGTTATGTAACTGTTAAGGCTTTCTTGGAAAATTTTAATTTTTAAGAAGAGTATAATGTTACTGGTTGGGACTTTAGACATGTTTTTATTGAGTTTACGTTGATATAAAACTTAAAGAAAATCTGGAAGAGGAACATTTGGCAAATCGGGGAAAACAATATGAGGCTGCTCGAGTGGTCTCCAAAGTTTAACCCTAATGTTGACAATCCAGCTACCCCTGTCTATATAGATCTACCTGACCTTCCTGAGTTTATGTATTGTAAATCTACTATTCTTAAGGTGGCTAAATCTATTAGGACTCCTTTGAATGCATGGGTACCAATTATCAACAGGGCTAGACAAAATTTATGTAGAATTTGAGTTGTGATGGATGTATCGAAATGGTTGCCTAAAGGAATAAAGATAACTTTTGGGTCTCACAGCTTCTGGAAAAGGTTTGCATATAATAAGTACCCTGAATATTGTAAAGTCTGCTCTCACCTGGGGCATTTAGATAAAGACTGTAAAAAGACTAACCAAAGGAAGCTTGTTGATCAGGCTAAATCCTCCTTCCCAAAAAATATTGACTCTTTGTTGCCTTGATTTGAGTTGGAGGTAACTAGTCACAATCTCAAATCAATAATTGTGAATGAAAATGCTGAAGAGACTGAGGAAAATTTAAAAAATAGTGAAGATATGGCTCATAATCAATTACATATTGGTATAGAAAACAAAGAGATTATTGAGGCTTTTTATATGCTTGAAATGGGGTCTATTAACCAAGAAGGTAGCATTTCAGCCTCTTCCCTAATGGAAATTACATCTCCTACGAAGCAAACAACTGGCAGTCTCCCTTCTTCCCCTGTAACCAAAGCATCAGTCAGTATCTATGGTGGAAAGAAAGTAGATCAGAAGAAAGTAAGAAAGATGAGAACAGTAAGTTCAAATGGGATTATATTCTCTAAATGTGTGCAGCACAAAAGTGCTGCCAAAACCTCGAAACAATCAAAATGACCATTGCTATCCTTAACTAGAATGTGCGTGGAATAGGAAACAAAGAAACTCAAGCCAGAATAAATTTTATCAGGAGGTCTAAAAATCTGGATTTTATAGCTCTTCAGCAACCTTTGGTCAGTGTGTCAAAGCTAGAAACTATCTCGAGAAAACTGGGATTTCAAGGTTTTACAAGCAATATCAGTATTAAACTTTGGGTTATATGGAATGGGATGTATCAGGTGGATGTCATGGCTAATGAAGATCAATTTTTACACTTAACAATAAAGCAAAATTTAATTCCTAAAGAATTCAATGTTACAATCATCTACGCTAAATGTACCAGGAGTTTGAGGAGGTTGCTTTGGACAGTCTAAGGAACTTTGTTGATGAAGAAAGAGAATGGATTCTATTTAGGGATTTTAATACCATAGCTTATCCTGATGAACAACCTCATTGTTCTTCTAATTGCTCTGCTAGTATGGATGATTTCAATGATTTTATTCAGGATAATTTTCTAATAGATGTTGTTTTTTCAAGGAATAAGTTTACTTGGTCTAATGGTAGGAGTAGAGAAGACTGGACAGGGTCCTCTTTAATGGAAAATGGCTTAACTATTTTGATGAAACTAACATTTCTCATCTTCCTAAAACATATTTTTATCACTCTCCACTACTGCTCGCTATCTCTTCATCCAATACTAAAAGGGTTTCTTCATTTAAATTTCTGAATATGTGGTGTTTGCATAAGGATTTCTACAGTTTTATTGAAGGCTTTTAGGACATTGAATTCTCTTGGAATCTTATTCACAATTTTTGGTACAAACTAAAACACCTAAAAGTTTAACTAAAGGTGTGGAACGGGACAGTTTTTGGAAATATCTTTGATTCTATAAGGCATATTGAGGAGGAAATAACTATTCTTGAAGCTAAACTTCTTGTCTCTAACACTACTCAAGACAGAGAGCTACTAGGAAAGGCTACTTGAAAGAGAGGAGGAATACTGGCATCAGAAAATACACTCAATCTGGTCTAAAGATGGTGAAAGGAATACTTCCTATTTTCATAATTTTGTGAAAAGAAGGCATAAAAGATATCACATTTCTCGTATTTGGAATGGATCTACTTGGGATGAGAATCCTAATGTTATAGATGAATCTGTTGTAAATCACTTTAAAACCCTAATCTCCAATCTTCCTAATCCATGGAAATTTAATGTGTTGGGTGACTACATTCATAAAATGATCTCTGAGGCTGATAATGATATGATTATGACACTGCATTTGGAATCTGAAATCTATGAAATCATCAAGGATTTGAGTCCTACTGTAGTTGCTGGTCCAGATGGGTTTAATGGTAAATTCGTTAAGTTTTGTTGGCCTATAATTAAAAATGACCTATGTGAAGCTAGCAAGGACATTTTCAGGAAAGGTCATTTCCCTAAGGGAATCTATACAACAGTTTTGTGTTTAATTTCTAAGGTTTATTCTCCTAAAGAGTGGAAGAATTTCAGACCCATCAGTCTGACTACTTACTTCAGTAGAATAGTCTCCAAACAAATCAACAACAGAATCTCTACAATCTTACCTAGCCTTATTTCTACTGAATAAAGAGCTTTTACTAAAGGGAGGAGCATTCATGATAATATCATGATTTCTCATGAACTCACTGGTGATCTATCAAACAAGTCCATAGGGGGAATATTTTGTTGAAGGTAGATATGGATAAGGCTTTCGATAGATTGGACCACACTTTTCTCTTAAGTGTATTGGCTGCATTTGGCTTCGAGTCAGACTTCATTAGCTTGATTGAAAGAAACATAGACAACTACTACTTCTCTATTATGGTCACTGGGGTTTTGAGAGGTTTCTTTAAAGCTAATAATATTCTAAGACAGGGTGACCCTCTGTCATCCAGTCTTTTTATCCTAGCAGAGGAATACTTACTAAGAAGTATAAAAAGGCTATCTATTGAAGTGTCTTCAACCAGATATAAAAGCAAAGGAAGCTTAAACATACCTTGTTTATGCTTTGCTGATGATATATTGATCTTTTGCAATGGCTCCTCTGCTTCTGTAAAAAAGATTACGAAATTAATTAGTCATTACAAAGATATCTCGAGTCAGCTTGTTAACAATTATGAGTTCGGAAACTTCAGACACAACCCACTGCATAATCCGGACAGGGGTAATTCAGACAAGGACACGCCACTAAAAAATCCGGACACGACAAAAGTAAAATACATTTTGACTAAGTTATTTGCTAATCTACTTAAAAGACTAACAGGTTCTTAAACTTTACCCGATTTTATAACTTGACCCGTAAGCCCATGACTCATTAATTAAGAGTATAAATACCCCAACCACTCTCATTAATGAGGGTGATCAATATTTAATACAAGCAGGCGTCTCAATTATCTCACTACTCTTTACACTAAACAATTAATACTTTAAACTTTACAAAACACTTTACTAAACTACCCCCAGCCCAAAATAAACCAAACCAAATTGGCGACCATAGTGGGAGCACGAAGGTGCCTGAATCTTGCATTCAAAACCAGTAGAAAAGACCAGTTCGGATGGATCTAATTGAGCAGGGAAATCCACTATATGTGGTGGAAACAGTTGGGGAAAACAAGGAATACACCATTGAAGAGCGAGACAAATTGAGAGCAGAAATAGAGGTGCTAAGGGCTATAAAACAAGCAGAAAATGGTATAAGAGAGAAATCAGTGGCGTCATCTATTCATCATACTGAAAACCCTAGGGAGAATGATTCATCAATAAAGACTCATCTGAGTTCAAAAAAGACCCATGTTAGCTCTAAGAGGACTCATCGGTCTAAGCCTGTTAAAAGTTCAGATTCTGAGTCCTCCAGCAGCTCTTCGAACGAGGCTGAGCTTGAGGAGTCTTTGTCATCAAGTAGTGATGAAGGGAGGTCCAGGAAAAAATGAAACTAATTAAAAAATATTCAAGAAAGAGGGATAGGCATGGAAGGCTTAAAAAACATCTGGGCAAAGGGTCATCTCACAGCCACAGGCATGCTGATCAGTTGCTACTAGATCCTTTTGTTTTTCAGACCAAACCAGGTATATTTGCAACACCTAATGAAGACACAGTCTTCAGTTGTAATAAGAATTGGAGACAGTCACCTTTGTCTGCCAAGATACTGTCCGAAAACCTACCCAAAAGGTTTGACAGCTCCAAAATGGAGAAGTATGATGGAAGTAAGGATTCGGACAACCATCTGGAGAAATTCAAGAACTTCATGATGAAATTTGATGATGATGACAAACTTTTGTGTAGAGTTTTTCCTAAAATTTTATGGGAAGTGCTCTTAAGTGGTACAGCAGCTTATCTCAGGGTCATATCAGAAACTTTGATACATTCTGGGTTGTCTTCCGAAGGCAATTTGTTAGAAGTAAGGAGGTGAAGGGAATTGGAGATACTATTTTCCATTGTGCCCATGAGCCAAACAAGTTCTTAAATGACTACATAAGTCGGTTTGTTAATACAAAGAACGGGTTAGCAGATTGCTTCGAACAGGTGGCAATTGCTTCTTTAAGACAAGGGCTGAACCCTGAGAACCTGGCCGATTCAGTGACCAAGAAGAAAGCCATGACCTAGGGTGGCCTATTAAATCAGGTGGGAAAACAAATTAATGTGGAAGAAACCAAGAAAACAGGGTGCACCGTCAAGTGGCGTCCACCACAATAGCTAACCAGACCGGATTTAAAGCTAAGGAGTTCGGACAAGGGTCCAACCGGACTAAACAAAATGAGTCCAACCAGAATCAGTCTCAGAGCTAACAGTCAAGAGATGAAAGAGGTCCTTGGGTTCAGCCAGAGTGGTTTGCAGAGTTTAAAGAAAATATGGCCACAATTTATGACAAGACCAAGGATGAAGTCCATTTCCGGAAAGGCGAAATACTTGTTTTTACTAGTATCATAATGATATAGGCCATAACACTCAAGATTGCACTAGCTTTAAAGCAGGAAGTGAAGAACCTTATTGAAAGGGGTAAGCTGAGAGCTTATGTCAAAAGGAGAAGGGGAACCATGCCTGACAATGCTCCTCGGACAGGCCCTACAAACAATGCGGGAACATCTGCTAAAGAAGGGGCAATGGTGAACCTTGAAATATTTGATGTTGATTCAGAGTACCTGGATCCTGATCCAACTCGGAATAAAGTGGGGGTCATAACAGAACAAACCAAGACGGTATACGGACTCATTAATTTCTTTGAATCACTCACCATTTTTGGAGGGGATACTATGACACCACCCACTCCTTCATCAAGAAAGAGGAATGTGCATTGTCTGGCCACTCAGCTGGAGGGGGGAATGTCTTCTCATTAGTACCAGACCCCTTTTTCATTCATAGTTTTTGATGAGGATGATTTGATAAATATTGATGGGCCTCATTAAGATGCGGTGGTGATAGTAGCATTTATTTGGGGCAATGATATTCACCGGATTTTGATAGACACAGGAAGTTTGGCAAACATTATCTTCCTAACCTCCTACAAGCAGATGAAGAATCCGGCCGTTATTCAACACTCAAACAGAACCATTGTGGGCTTCACATGAAGCTCTGCGGATGTAATTGGTGAATTTGAGGAAGAAGTGCTGTTGGGAAAGGGGCCCTTTAAAAATATGGTGAGGGTGCTATTCGTTTTGGTAGATTGCCCCGTATTCTACAATGCAATTTTTGGGAGGTCCTTGCTTTCCAGGATGCATGTAATGGCCTCAACAGTCCATCAGTTTTTAGAGTATGCAGTTCAAGGGTAGGTTGTTGTTGTTCGAAGTAGTCAGAAGATAGCCAGGGAGTGATATGCCACTGCTCTTGCTCCTAGAACTTTGGGGGTGGTTTGGATCGATGAAGATTAGTAGTTACTGGAGTCTTCTGAGGGGGGAGGGTAAGATTGATGACCCCAAAGAGGCTCTTAGTGTTTTAATACCAGTTGAAGAGATTGAAACCCACTCCCTTGCAGAGGGTAGAAGTATCAAGATTGGTTCCAAGATGGCGCCAGAGTTAAAAAAGAATTTGTTGTTCTTTTTATTAAACAATCAGCATGTCTTTTCTTGGTGCAATAGTGATGTAACCGGAGTACCTGCAAGCGTTATCTGACACAAGTTGTTAGTTCGGAGTGATGTTGCACCTGTTGTACAGAAAAAGAGAACTTTCTCTAAGGAGAAAGCTGATGTAATAGTCCAAGAAGTTGATCGGCTTACCAAGATGGGACACATAAAGAAATCCTAGTATCCTTTATAGACTGCCAATCCGGTGTTGGTCAAGAAAAAGAACGAAAAATGGCGTATGTATATTGATTTTACTAACCTCAACAGAGCTTGCCCAAAAGATTTTTATCCAGTCCCCCGGATAGATCAGTTGGTGGATTCAACGTCTGGAAACAAGTTGTTGTCCTTCATGGATGCTTTCTCTGGGTACAACCAGATACAGGTAGATCCGAAGGACCAAGATCATACTACCTTCATAACAGATTGGGGTCTCCATTGCTACAAGGTGATGCATTTTGGGTTAAAATATTGGGGCTACTTATCAGAGGTTGGTGAACAAAACATTCGCTAGTCAGATTGGTAGAAATATGGAGGTATACATAGATGACATGGTGGTTAAAAGTTTGGAGGAGGATTTGCACATAATTGACCTTCAAGAAATATTTGTTAATCTGACAAAGGTGAATTTGACACTGAATCCAGAAAAATGTGTCTTTGGGGTTCGATCCGGAAAGTTTTTGGGTTATGTGATAAGTGAGAAAGGGATACAGCCCAATCCGGATCAGCTTAATGCCCTATTAGAAATGGATCCTCCTTAGAATATTAAAGAAATCCAGAAGCTCACTGGGAGGTTGGCTACCTTGAATCGTTTTATTTCAAGGTCTTCGGACAAGTGTGCTCTGTTTTTCCAAACCTTAAAGAATGCTAAAGATTTTAATTGGTCTCTACAGTGTAGCCAAGCTTTTGTTGAAATAAAGAAGCATTTATCCTCACTAAAGACTCTTTTTAAACCTATTCAAGGAGAAATACTCTATGTATACTTGGCTGTGTCAGAATGTGCTATAAGTGCAGTATTGGTAAGAGAGGTGGACAATTACCCTCGTCCGGTGTAATACATCAGTAAAAGTTTAATAGATGCTGAGAAAAGGTACTTAAATCTTGAAAAGTTGGCACTAGCTTTGGTGATTACGGCAAAAAAGATGAGGTCGTATTTTTAGTCTCATTCCATCATTGTCCGAACATCTTTTCCATTAAAGAATGTTCTTCAGAAAGCAGACATATCAAGCAAGATGACTAAGTAGACAGTAGAGTTGGGCGATTATGACATTGATTTTTCCCCATGAACGGCTATCAAAGCTCAATCAGTTGCTGATTTCTTGGTAGAGTTCCATTTGGACGGGAACTCCAAACAAACTTCAAAAGAAAAAACCAAGAATGAGTGGGTAGTCCGAACTGATGGTGATTCAAGCACCATGGGGTGTGGAGCTGGAATTTTCTTAACCTCTTCATATGGTGATAAAATATACCGTGCTATATGCTTTGGATTCAGGGCCTCTAACAATGAGTCCGAATATGAAGCAGCTATAGCTGGTCTTAAATTGGCTTTCCTATGTGGGGTTAAGAGATTTTGGTTGATGAGTGACTCATAGCTGAGGCTAAGAAGGAGCAACAGATCAAATACTTACTCATCCTAAAAGAGGTGGCAGCCAACTTTAAAAGTGTTTGTTATGAGCATATTCCTAGGTCAGCGAATACATTGGCAGATTCTTTGGCAACCATAGCATATTCTGATTCCTATCCTTGGATTCACATACAAGAATACCCATCTATACAACCAATTCAAAACAAGGAAGAGGAGGAAAGCTTGAGTATACAGGTGATCTAACCTAAAGATTGGAGGTTTTCCCTTCTTCAATATATTTCTGATGGGGCTTTGCCTCCGGATAAAGCTATGGCAAGAAAAATTAAACACAGGGCTCGTTTTTTTTTTATCATAAGGGGAGTTCTCTATAAGAAATCTTTCAGTAGACCTCTCCTGCGTTGTTTGGGGGTTAAAGAATCTCAAGTCGTTTTATTCGAACTATACGATTGAGAAGGATCAGCACATTGTGGGTACAGGGCACTAACCCGGAGAGTGTTGTTGGCTTGGTACTATTGGCCATCCATAATGGCATATGCTAAAGAAATAGTAAAGAAGTGTGATCCATGTCAAAGGTATGGCAATGAAATTCATGTACCGGCAGTACCTATGGAGTCTATTTCTGAGCCAGTACCTTTTGCCCGTTGGGGATTGGACTTAGTTGGACCTCTGCCTATGGCGTCCGGGGGGTGCAAAACTATTATAGTCGGTATTGATTACTTCTCAAAATGGATAGAGGCAGCTCCTTTGGTAGGAACCACTTCGAAGGTTGTTATTAAATTTATCTTATCCAATATATGTTACAGATTCGGGATTCCTCAAAAGATTACCACAGACAATGGACCACAGTTTGATAACAATGATATGGAGAATTTTTGTGCTTCTAGAGGCATTCCGCATTGTTTTTCTTCTCCTTTCCATCCACAAACAAACGGTCAGGTTAAAGTTGCCAACAAGACTATTCTGTCCGAATAAAAAAAGAATTTATTAGGAGCTCTAGGAAAGTGGCCAAGCTATTTGCAAGAAGTGTTGTGGGCATACCGAACTACTCATCTGGCTGCTACACAAGAGTCTCATTTTGCTTTGGTGTATGGGATGGATGCAATTAACCCTATACAAGCTACCCTACCATCATACAGAGTCCACAACTATTCCGAACAAGCTAATGAGGTAGCAATTAGGAATCAGTTGGACTTAATAGAAGAAAGAAGGGTTAAAGCTCACTTAAGAACAGCTCACTACCAAGGTTTGATGAGGAGAAGATTTGCTTCTAAGGTTAAAAGAAGAAATTTTCAACCAGGAGATAAAGTGTTAAGAAAAGTTTTCTTACACACCAAGGAGAAGTAGTTTGGTAAGCTGGCTCCGAACTGGGAAGGCCCCTATGAGGTCTCTAAAAAACTTAAGCCTGGGACATATAGGCTTAAGGACAAAGAAGGAAGAGTTTTGAAGCACCCATGGAATATTGAACATCTGAGGTTATATTTAGAATAAAATTTGTGTGTAAATATTTACTTGTTAAATATCAATGTAAATATTACGGGGCATACTCTTTCCTACCCTGGTGGCGCGGGGAGGTTTTAATGAGATGTCCGGTTTTTTATTCAATAATATGTGATGTCTTTTTAAAATATTCATGATGGTTTTACTACAATTCAATTCAAGTACAAATCACTTGTTCAACACATTGGATCTTTAGTAGATCGGATAAACTTGGTTAAGTGATGACTACTAAATACATGTCATCGGAGACATTAAACACTCTCACTATAATACTTCTGAAATGCTAGGGGCTACTTAAACATTAGCCATGAAAAAATTAAAGGAATATATTAAATAAAAGAAGGTTTGATAAAATAAACATATTCGGACATCAACCGAACAGGAAAACGAAACATGTCTTGTCCATCCAAGGACTTTAGGTGTTTAAAAGACTTATTCGGACTCTAACAAAATAACATTACAAAATATGCCTTAGCCATCCAAGGACTTTAACTATTCAGAAAGACAAACAAATATGATAAAACCTTAGGGCTTGTTCCCTCTGGATGTTCCTTCACTACCATCACTTTTTTTGGGACTTTTGAGTTTGGCGCTCGAACTCTCACCGGTTCCCTCTTCATCATCAGTAGTGGAATCTATTCCACTGGCGTAGTTGTGCTTGTCGCCATCTACCATGGTGTGAAATGGGATGTCTTCGTATTCCACATATTTCCATAAGGGACCTAGGGTCCTCTTTAGAAAAGTCTCATAAAAGAGCAGCACCATGTCAGGCTTGACTCCATCATCTCTTTTCTCTAAAGCGTCTATCATTTTATTGGTATACTTATCAATACCTGCCTGAATAGCTTGCTCATGCTGACTCTTTAAATCTTCCTTCTCCTTGGTCATTTCTGATAGAGAGTTCTCCAGTTTAGCCTTCTCATCGGTTAAGGTCTGAATGGCACTATCCTTAGTCTGCACTTCCTCCTTCAGCGTTGTGAGGTCTTTTTCTAAGTTAGAATGCTTAGTCTGGAGCTCAGTTTTGGTTACTTCTGATGATGCTAACTTAGTTGTTGAATCATCATTATCCTTCTGCAGTGCCTCCATCTCCTTCTTCGGTTCCTCTATACTCTACTGAGCGTTTAGGATATTGTTTGATAGAGATTCCTTGTCAGAGGTGAGGGAGTTGATAAGGGTGGTTTGACTTTTCACTTGTCTTTTCAAGTCGAGTATTGGCCGGATATAACCGAGGAGGGAGTAGCTCAGAACATCTTTCTCTTTGGAGACGGAGAAATATTTACCATTGAAGGTCACCATATTGGCAGAGCTGGAGGGGCGGTAGGGACCTACGAAATCATCATTCTCAGAATCATTGAAGTATAAATCAATGTCTTGAAGGGAACTGATGTCTACTTCTTCATTTCCTCCCCCAGCAATCTCCCTGGCCTCCAGATCTGTTGGAATTTTCTCTTGTAAGGTGGGATCAACAGAGGCTGGTGGAGGTTGGATTTTCGAAGGACGAAGAATTATTTCTTCTTCCAGGGTGACCTTCTTTTTCTTAGCAGCTTTCTCATCACTGTTGGCCCTCCTCTTTTGTCCTTCTTAGGAGGCTTTGCGACTCTCCAGCGTCCCTCACTGTTTCAGCCTCTACTACTTTGAGCAGGGCACCATCAATTTCCTCTTGGTTCCCCGAACCAGTCCTTTCTGTGGCTGCTTGAACCAACTCTGTTGTAGCTTTCTTCTTCTTGTTCTTCATCTTGCTGGGAGCCTTTGCTCTGGAAGGTAAGAACAATTTGCCATCCTTGGCCCCTGTCCTTTTGAGAATTACACCAGGAGGAGAAAGGGTAGTTATCTCTTCCCATGTGAGCTCTCTCCGGCCTGTGGTATTCCACAGATGGGACCTCACAAGATTTCCCGATGTGAAGCAGTTGTGGAAGGCATTCCCCCAATGCTCCGCAGCCCATGCATTGAGTCTTGCACAGGTTTTTTCCCCTCCTCTAAGTGTTCGGTGAACTCCTTCGGTAGCACTAAAAACGAGTAACAAGTCAATCAGAATGGGAACACTTATAATTTAAAAGGAAAAACATGAAAGATAAAGAGAGAAAATGAACTTACCAGTACTTTTCCACCTGCTAGTCAACATACTAGGATTGGTGTTGGCCTTAATCTTCTTGTCGTTCTCCCATGTCCCACTAACAAACAAAAATTGGTCATCCAGCTCTTTTCGGACTCCAGCAAGTCATCCATAACTTTAAAGGTGTTCCCTATATTGTGATAGAAGAATGGAATCTGATGATTCTTGCACAAGTTTGCCACAACAGCAAACTGCTCCATCGTGAGTGGTATTTTTGAAAAACTTGATGACGTGATGCAAGAAAAGAGAGAGTACCAGACATTGTGGCTTAGTTGGCTAGGGAAAAGTTTAACTAAGTCAAAGTGTCTGATGATTTCTAGGTCCAATGGGAACCGGAGTCCCCAGTTCAGCACTTCGGTGAAAATTACCACCTCGTTAAGCTTGTAGTCCATGGGAGTCTCCGGAGTGATAGTTATCATTACCTTTACTGACTCCGGAATCCCCCATTTTTTCCGGATTCGGCCCAACTCAGCAGTATAGGTGTAGAGGTAATTTATGTTTTGTAGTGCCAACGGGTATTTGACAATAACATGTTTGAAGCAAGGGCCTACTTTGCCCTCTAAGCACTCCAAAAGCGAGTCCGGATGAGTAATGCAGACTTTCACCTTACTATTTCCCTTCTTATTAGAAGAAGCATCTCCCGTTTGACCTGAGGCCTCGGTCTCAAAGGAGGTCTCCTCAATATTGTCTTCTATTACGTCTTCTATCACCTTGGAAGGTTTATAAGCTGCATTAGAAGAAGGGGGTTAGTTTCTTGCACAGAATGTTGTTCGGATGGTTGAGACTTGTTGCCTCTGAAGGCCTGGTATTTGGTTGAGGTTGGGATCCAGAGCGCTTGGCCTTTGGGGCTGCTTCAGATACCTCCGATCCGGAGGGTTTTGTCAGTGAAGGTGTAGATTGGGTTTTAGCTTGGTGGGTTGTCCGGCGAGGGGTTATCTTCTCCGAAGACTTCTCAGTATCAGAACCCATAGCAATAAAGGGTGAGGGTTTTCTGATACTTGAAACAGCTTTTTCTTTAGGCACAGAAGGTTGGGACTCTTGAACAGAAGAACCTGAAAGAAGGAGTGAAAGACTTGGTTTGAATGAAAGCTGGCTGGGCCTACGGTTTTTGAATGAGGATGACCCTTGATCGGTGTCCTGAGTCGGTTCACTTGATTTCTCACTTGAAGAAATTGAGAGGCCGGCAGCAATGTGATTCTCTCTTTCTACCTTCTTTGTTCTTTCTAACTCTGATAAATTTAACCAGCCGCCTTTAACTAGTGTGTTTCTGGCTGTGAACATAAAACCTCTCAAGAACAAGTGGAAGGTAAGGATGGAAATATCTATAAAAAAAACTTTGAGTGTGGAAGAAAATGAAATAGTGAAAGAGAATTTATATAATAGTAAAAAAGTAACAGTTACCTAAGAGAAGTTGAAGAGGGTTTTATAATGATTAAAGGTTGCACAAACGTGTGAAGAATCAAATTCCTAGGTAACTTTCTAGACTTAGTGGGTGCGCCGGTCTAGAAAAAATAACGGCTGGTAGGTCGAACCAAATATTGACACGTATCCCACGATCCAAGAAGAAAACTCTTAGAATTCTGGTAAGAGAAACCAGTTCTGAAAACTTCGAACTAAGTTGATGTTGAAAGTAAACCTCTTCGTACTGACCGCACGGGAAGATAGGATAAATTTGATACTGGCTTAGTGGATTTTTTAGCCCTACTAAAGATATTTGGCAAGGCCTAAAAAGGGGCTACTGCTGAGTTCGGAAACTTCAAACACAGCCCACTGCATAATCCGGACATGGGTAAATCAGATAAGGACACGCCACTAAAAAATCTGGACAGTTTAAAAGTAAAACACCTTTTGACTAAGCTATTTGCTAATCTACTTAAAAACCTAACAGGTCCTTAAGCTTGACCCAGTTTCAAAACTCGACCCGTAAGCCCATGGGTTATTAATTAAGAGTATAAATACCCCAACCACTCTCATTAATGAGGTGATTAATATTGAATACAAGCAGGTTGCTCAATTATCTCACTACTCTTTACACTAAACACTTAATACTTTAAACTTCACAAAACATTTTACTAAACTACCCCCAGCCCAAAATAAACCAAACCAAACAAGGCTAAATCAAGAGTAATCATCTCCAAAAAATCCCTACCTCAGCAAATTAGAAGGCTGGAATTGCTCTTAGACTTCAAGAATTTCCATATGTCATTCAAGTATCTAGGATCTATGATAAGTAACACAAGGAGAGTCAGTAACTTTGAAAGCATAATAACTAAAACAAGGAACAAAATATCTTAATATGATCACAATATTCTCTCTTTGGGGGGGGGGGGGGGGGGGTTGCCTCTAATTTATTTTGTTCTTAATATCTATCCTATGTTCACCATTCAAAAAACTACCATACCCAAAACATTCATCAAAAGACTGAAATTTTTATATAATAAGTTCTTGTGGGGAACTGAATCAGATAAAGCCACTATAAATTGGTGCAAATGGTTAAAACTTTGCAAGACTTATGAGAATGGAGGATTAAATATCAGAAGAATAGAGTACATGGAGGAAGTTTTCTCCCTAAATCTATGGTTCAATCTGAGAAGCCAGGATTCTCTATGGTCAAAGCTAATGAAATCTATCTACTTTAATAATAAGCACCCCTTATTTGTTCATTTACAAGCTAAAAGCTCTTATTCTTGGAAAAGGTTATGGAAGGTGAGGGACAAGGCTGAGAAGTTTATTATGTGGCAGGCTAAAGCAAGAAATGTGGATCTTCAAATTGACAAATGGTGTTCACCAGAAACTTTTATCGGTTTTTCGAGTGAGGAAGACATACCAGCCTATGAGGGTTCTTTGCTGAAAGAATTATGGGATGATAGAGGATGGAATATCACTAAGCTATAGTCTGTTTTGAATCCAAATCAAATTCAAAACATCCTCAAGGTGTTCCTTGACTCTTCTAACTCTGACTCAATCAACTGGACTCTTAGTGACAATGGGTTTTTCAATACTAAATTCACATGGATTGAAATATGCAGTAGGGTTATAAATATAACCTCTATTAAAATACATGAAATGAGGTAACTCCTCGTAAGTATTCTTTCCTCCTCTAAAGAGTGCTGAAGAACTGGTTGCCTATTGACTCCATTCTGCAAAGAAGAAACATCCAATTAGCTTCCAAATGTCAGAATTGCAATAACGAAGAAACTGTAAAACATGTCTTTGTTGAATGTCAGAAGGCTTGGCAAGTGTGGGTCTTTTTTGCTGGCCATTTCAACATTTACATCACCAGAAACATGTCCTTCACATACTTAGTGAGTACATGGTACTGGTCTTCAGTTATGGAAATTCACCTAAGTTCTATTTTATCTTCTATAATAGTTTGGGTGATCTCGTTTGCCAGAAACAAATTAAAGATGGAGCGTAAGAACATAAAGTATGAAGATATGATTGGGTACATTATATATATCATCTCTGGTCTTGATAATGGTAACCTATTGAAGAGAAAATATTAGGATCGTGATAACAGAACTGGGCCTTCATTAGGGTGTGTCAATCATTTTAAAATGAGGCATGCTCCAGTATCACTCAGTTGGGTCTGCCCCAAATTAAGTCGATTTAAACTTAATATTGATGGGGCTTGTAGCGATAATGGGGAATTATTTAGTGGTGGTTTGGTCAGAAATAGCACTGGAAAGATTGTTTTTTGTTTTAGTTATAACAGCTGAAACCAGAGCCATGATGGATAGTCTTCTAATCTATTTTTCTAAGGGAATCAACATGCTAGATATTGAAACCGATTATCGTATTCTTAGTGAGATGATTCTCACTGGAAGATCCACTGGAAGATCCCCTTTCAGAGAACATAATGAAGCAATAGATTGGCTAGCTCATTCTGCTCTAGATTCTAGCATGAACTTTGATTTTGAAGAGAGTGGAGCTCAGGTGAGATTGAGAGCTATTATTTTTCTCAAAGAATAGGGGTTGTGTCATCTGAGAAACAACCCAATTCTTAGAAATTGAATCAATCTAAAGAGAAGAAAACTTATCTTACCTTCTCTAAAGACTTCTTCGCAATTTGTTCTTCTCCTGATCCTGATTTTAGACGGTTTCGAGCTTCAAATTTTGGTTTTGTTTTGTTTGAGTATGGTTTGGGTTAATTCGAAAAGGTTTTGCTGGAAATGAGTAGTATATGGTCTGTGATAGAGGCTTTTGAAGATTTGATTGAGGCTGATTTTGGAATTTTTTGATAAGAGATGAGGAGGAATATATAAGAGCTTAAGGGAAGCTAGGGTTTTCAATTTTGTGGATTTCCCCTTCATTTGTTTCGAGCTGTTGAACATCGTGTATCTTTCCTAAATTGAGTAATAAAAGGCTACAAAGTTTAATTATAATATAATATTTTTATAAAATATATATTTTAATAAGATATTAAATATTATCATTTAAATGTTTTAAAATTGAAGAATACAGTGTTTTTAAAGTAAATTTCAAATATACCCCTATTTTTTGTACCTAGTTGATTGTTAATATCCGTTGATTAGATTTTTCTTTTTATTTTCCTTCTTTGTCTTTTTTAAATCGATTTTTTAATGATAATTACAAAAATTAATCAAAAAGAGTTACGCCATTTAAACCGATTTTTCAAGTTACAAAAATTAATCATAACCATTTACGACAAAAATTAATATATTCTACCATATATTTTTAGAAAATTTGTCATGTCAATCTTATTCATCCACTAAAATAATATGTTATAAAAAAAATAGGACATACCATATTATTTTTAAAAAAATCTATCATCTATGTTTTCTCATAAAAAAATCCATGTTTTTATGACTAACGAGGACGAGGTTTGTGGAAAACATTCATGCGACATACCAACCCAGAATTTCATGATTCTTGCAAAAAGTTTAGCAAATTTCGGATAGTTTATGCGAATTACATAATGCTATATTTTTGTGATTTGTTGATTGGGTTGATGTTTTTGTCTACGGTTAAGTGATTCGTATGTATTTTAAATTTATTATTTTTGTAGTTATTTGGGAAAAAAAGTGTTTCGTACTAGTTTATTGATTACTAAATAGATGTATTTTTTGTTTTTTCAGAAATGGTGGAAACAAAGACGACTGTTACTAAGCAGTATGGTCGGGATACGACCCCTGATGCATTAGTGGCCAAACAAGTGGTCCCTATTGAGGAGTCGTTGGTCCCTATTGAGGAGTCATTGGGATCGCGTATTAAATGACGTTTGCATTATGATGGTGCAGCTAATGATATCAGTCATCATGTTGAGTGGGTTGCAGATGGCAACAATTTTGTTTAGGCCGTCTACCAATGCAACACCTTAGGATATGTTTGAGTGGGTCAGTCCCCATGTCTCTCAACTATATCCCGATTATGCCATCCACAAGGTGTATAGCATTTCTCACGAAGATGTAAGTTTCTTTATAACTAGTATTTAGAACCATATTTTTTTAATTTAGTTTCAGGTTAATTTTGATCTACAACTTTATTGTTTACATTTTTTGAGTTTATCACATATTATAGAAGAGATTCACCTTACCTTGCTTCTCCATGTACGACAGTCTCCGAAAGTGGGACTTGAATCGTAATCATACTAGGGTCTCAACTAAGGTTATTGATACTATTTTTTGCCCCTCATCGACACTCTATCACATTGGTATACCAACATTCATTTGTTAGAGTTGTTTCTCGATCGTTGGCACGAGGAGACATCTTCATTCTATTTCTCATTCGGTGAGATAATCATCACTCTCGACGAAGTCCATGTCATTATCGGCTTGCCAGTTACATGTAACCCTTTCGAAGTTCTTACTTTTAATGAAGAGGTAGAGAAGTTGAGGACATATGGTAGTATGCTAGGTATACGACCATCTGAGCTAGGTAGTAGTTTTAAGAACAGGAGTAGTGTGACCTTATATTGGTCGCGGATGAAATTTTCATCGGATTAATATGATGATAGTAGGGTCACCGATCTCATGTGTGATCAAGTTACCCGAGCGTATATAATATGCATTTTAGGAGCCACTATATGTGCCAATAAAAATACCACCAATATTTCGTTTGATTACTTACAGCTTGTAAACTAGTATCAGATAATGGTTAGGTATACTTGAGGTCAACTAGTTTTGGCACAGCTTTACCACTCGCTTGGCCAGAGTTCTATGCACGAAACTAGTGGTATATGCGGGTTTACTAGGGTGTTAGAGGTATGGATTTTTTTATCACTTTAGGCCTTTTAGTGCTCTCTTTTACAGCGTGTTTGCTTTAGCCTCACCGCATATATGTTGTTACGCTCCATATAAAGTGAGTTCTTCTCAGGTTTCTTACTATCATGACCGTCTGACCTAGCAAATGTGCCACATTCAGATATTACTGTGTCACATACGTCCTACCGCTGCCATAAAATAAGGTAAAAATCTAGCCAAAAGTTTGTGTGGGATCCTGCGATTTGGGAGAATTGGCAACTTCATATTTTCATGATTTTAGGTGTGCCATTTGATGGTGGACAAGATAGTACGGACCTGATGTACCATGTTAGGGTTATAATTAACTTGTGGTATATATTTCCCAACCCGGTTATGGTAGACGATGATACGTACGTTGGTGAGGACCTTGAGTACACTCTCACGGCATTGGTCCTGAATGATATGATTAAATAGCTGCATATTGGACATGTTTACCCATGATGACACTGGATGAGTGTATCGATGCGTTGGATGAGGTTGTCAGTATTGCCGAGATATTTAGAGGCTTTTAGTTGTATTGAATTGTGTGTTTGTATTACTTGTTTCGTGTTTATCATTAGGTCTTAGTGACTTATATCGTGATGTATTACTTGACGTGTTTATGACTTTTAATTTTATGAATTTGGATGTTTTATTAAGAATTTTTTTAAGTAAGTTAATGCTTATGACACTGGATGTTTGAATAATTATTTTATTAGTATGTTAATATTTTTATCTTACCATTTATGGTTGAACATCATTTGTAAAACAGAAACGACACAACAATAACAACACATGAGTAAAACCGTACGACACTAAGATAGAAACACACAACAAAAGTTACGATTATGTTAACAAAATTATTTAACATGGTCACATTAAATGTGCTTTTACAATGTAAGGGTTTTGCGATGGGTATGCGTAAAAAACCATTTTGTTGAATTTTCCTAGGCGAAACACAACATTACTGTCGCACGCGGGACTCAGGCACAAGTTTTTGCACATGGCATGCGATAATAACGCTCCTGTTTTTTTTAATGCCAAAACATATACCTACAGTTGCATACGACATGCGACACGAAGCCATCATTTTGCATATTTTGTGCGAAATACTATTATTTTTATAAAACAAACTTTGATTAATTATTAATGTTGATAACGTTACACTTGCAGACATAATATAATACGAAAACCTCAAAACAAGTTGAAATCAACAACAACTGTACATATAACAATAAAACTTATTGGTCGAAATCATATCTTAGGTTAAAAATAACAAGTGAGCAATTCGCAATCACATCCACTTTCTCAAAAATGTTATCCTCCAGACATTCTAGCATATTTATTGTAATGAAATCAGTAACTTTTAACTTTCAAACCTCAAATGCCTTTTTTCTTATTTTGTAAGACATGTCAAACACACGGCGCATTAGTTCAGATTTTATAAGATTGTACCTGATTTTGACTTATGCACAACTGCGCGGAGTTAAATATGGAGCTCTCAATCGTTTGTAGTTATAGTACATCCTACAAAGCACTTCATCAGAAAAAGCATCGGAGGTCTCATTAGACATTTTATTTGAACACACTTCACGACTTGAAGGAAGTGATAGTCTTTGCCAACGTTCCACTTTATACCTAAGAACTCTTTTATTTTTTTGGACTCAATAATATTTTGTGGATGAACTATTATGGCGTGATTCTAGTGACTTATAAAGAGAAATCCTAGATTGGCAGGAATATTAATTTAGCTGGAAATATAATTTGGTGAGAATTAATATTTGCAAGAAATATAATTAATTGGCGGGAAACAAATATACGGGAAGATAAATAAGTTTGAAAACTTAAAAATGAGATCAACTATCATCTTAGGTGAGATTGGTAAATAATGGATCTTCATTAAGGTTCATTTTCCTAGGGACATAGGTAGGGTTAATTTATTGAATTTACGGTGGTACAGATGCATACGTTGAATTACTTCGTCGGCGACGTGGGCACCTCATGCAAAGTATAATGACGACAACGTTCCATTAGAATAAGGAGTAATATACAAAATGACATGTTAATGCATTAGACCGAATAAAAAACCACATAAATAAGAAAATCTTGATGTAACAAAGTGGATACTATGTAAAAAAATAATTCCAATCTCTATAATTGTTGAGGAACCAACAAGTGGGGTCCCACGAATTGGTAGATAAGTTAAAGACCTTGTTTGAGAGACATGGTATAGCAGACACTCATATTTTATTGATATGTCTAATCCAATATAGGGAAATGTCATCCAATAATGTCTAGGAGTCGGTGTTTGAAGTAATCCAACCTACGTATTATATCATTCAAAACTTCGAACGAATCATAAACCCTCAACCATAAAGCACGATATTCATTCAATTTTTTCAACAAATAGCGTTCAATAGTTTGCCAATTATCCTCGGTACCATATATCAAATGCGATATGAACCGATAACTGCATAAAATCAACCAAGTATAAGGGTGTAAAAATTTTGGGATGCACTCGGGGTATAAAGTTAACTTTCTTTACTTAGTACTTTTCTTGCGTCGACCAAGTTTATTTTTTGCAACTCGAGGTTTGGTTACTACAAACGAAGGAACTTTTGAGAAAGTTGTGCTCCTAACGTGTTCATGGGTATGATACCTAATGTGTATGTGGGCGTGCTAGCACTCATGGTTTGTTCATTGTGGTATTCCCACGAACTAGTGTTTCGTTTAGTCGATTTTTCCACACCGGATTTCGGCAAACCTTTAGCTCTAACTGGTTCTTTAGGCTCTTGGGCGTAACTGGTTTTAGGGTATAAGGGTTTCATAACCCTATTGATAATATGATCTTGTTGTTCATGACTGAAACTACGAATAGAACTATCTATGATGGATAGTTTTTCTGTAAAACATCTTCATGTGAAGTGGAATCTCTATGAACAATATCTAGTTGTCCCAAATATATATCCACATCTTTCCTAGGAATGTATCTACCTTCTCTTTCTATTGAAGCTATTTCACATGTGCAAGGTAACCCGTGTGATTTCTTAAGGACGCATCTGTCACATATTACCCGATATACGCCTATATTTCTTGAATATATAATAGTGTAGGTTAATTTTTTTAGGCCTGCATGGATACATAACCGACTTACTTCGTTTGAAATATTTGAGGATCCCCGCATGTTTCTTCCTAAAAAAGTTCAAAATTGTATTGGTTGGTACCAAGGTATTTTTTTAAGGGCCGAGTGAGCACTATCACGCCCATAAATGAAATAGATAATTAAGATATTTATTTTCTGTGATAAAATAAAAATAATGATAATGAAAGCGATTTACCTATTCATTGTTCTATTGTCATAATGTTTGATCTTATTCATTTGATGATTTGGAAACTTGTCACCATATCTTGTTATACATGCCGACATAACATATTCGATACATTTGGGGTAAGCAACAAACATTTCGTGTAATATAGCTAGATTTTTGTCATAAGCTTCGACCGTGTTCGCGTCGGCAACGAAACCATAAAACTCAATAAATTTATTCGGGACTGCGTCAAACATCAAATTTCGAATTGTCCCTTGAATGTTCTTCCTTATATGAAAATTTCAGAGCAAGTTACATGTACCCATAAATATTTTCTCGATAGCTTACATGAGAGCTAACTTCTGATTGGTAACAATAACACTCGGAAATGGACACAGCAAACCACGAAGAATACTCAAAACCCATGTATAGTTTTGTATCTTCTCCTCGGTCATAAACACATCAAGAATGGTATGTGTAATTGAATTCAAAGTTACTCCAACAATATCGAACAATGGCATCTTATACTTTGTCGTTTTATACGTAGAATCCATGACAAGCACATGCGAGGATGTACGTAAATCTATACTTGTAGGATGCGGAAAAAAATTGGTAATCACTTGCGATTCGTTGCATAACCACTCCCACGTGGAGTAACCATGATCCTTCAACTTGGCCAACAAATATTGCATTTGATTTTATCCATGGTGTTTAACATCCCGATGTTTTTTGCGACAATTGTAGATTGCACACATGTTCAAAATATTCTTCGGTTTATTATGCTTAAACCACTATATATCTCCCTATTAAGTAACCCAAGGAAATATAAATTACGAACTAATGTCTCTTCATCCGGTTTGAGTCTGCAAGCGCAAGAATGGTCGTCTAAGCGAACATAAGGTTTGTGATTGTATTTCCTAATTAAAAATTCTAAAACTCATTGTATAGTTGTCAACCAGATGCCCTTTCAATTCAAAGGGATAATTATATTTTTTTGTTGTAGACTTTCGTTTTCTCAAACTTTTTTGTTTCACTTTTAACACGAAAACACCATACCTCTCGCATCGGTATTGTAATGTAGAATTTCTTTTCCATTTCCCATTATCATATAGCGCGATAATGGTGATGAATTTGATATTATTCGATTGCTTTGCTACAAAAGCATTCATTTCCGGCTTAATGAAAAACCTATCGGTTGAGAAAATATTGGTGTAATCAGCCGTTATATATAGTGGTTGGCCTGATTCCTCTTACAACATTTAAAAATATGATAAGCAAACATAATAATTACTAAATCGCACACAAGGTACACAAGGTACACAAATATCACTCCTTATCGCTTTAAATATGCAATGAGAAAAAAACTGGTCACATGCAGAGTTGTGATGGTGAATTCCAGAATTGCATGCATATTCGCGACCAGGATCAATGGTTTTGCATGCTCCGTGTGAAAAGAATAATGTTTATCGTTAAATTCACGAAAATTTTATCAAAACAGAAACTAAAGTTAGAAATGTCTCCTTCATTAGATATAAGTTCTCCTCATCTATGAAGTGATCCAAAGAGCAGCTCAAATCCTCATTAGACATAATAATATGGTGTTTGCTTGGTTTGTTGGAGAAATTTAAGTGTTTGGGTGGTAAATTATAAAAGAGAGAGTAATAAATTATTAGGGTTTAGAATTTGATTTGGGTAAGATAATAAATTTAGGATTAGTTTTGTGACAACAAGAATTAGGAAAATAATGTTTATGAAATAAGGTATTTTTAGGTTTTTAAAATTTAGTTTCAAGACAAGGGTGTAGGGTAATAGATCCAACAAAATATGTTTAATTTCTAGCATATATTATTTATGTTTTAAACATTATAAAGTATAATATTGATTAAACGTAACAATAATTTTTTTAAAACAAATTATCGATAATAATAAAATTTATTATTGTTAAAATTAATATAAAAATCTGATAAAATTAAAATTGCTAAAATATCTATCTTCTTAAAAATGCTAAATGATTTATTATAACAATATAAAAATTATTAAATATTTTATTTTAAGCGTATTAAAAAACTATTCGAAAGATATTCTTCACACAACTTTTTGACCGCTTATAAAAGTAAATAATATGATGGTTTCGGTTTTTTTTACTTTGAATTATAATAATAAAAAAGATACGGATTTTTAGAAAAGTTTATTATTTTGTTAATTATAGCACACTATTATAAAAAAAATTATTATAGAATTTTTAATAATTGCATGGTACCAAATAGGACTGTCATCGGTCCAGTTCTGTTTCGGTTTTGATAGATGCGAAACAGGTCGCTAAATTTATCAGTTCAGACCGGATCAGATCGTTATGCTTTCGGTTCTAATTTTTGGAACCGGACTGGACCGCTAAGATTTCAGTTATGTTTGGTTCGCTCCGATTCCGATTTGACCTGATTTCGATTCGTCTGGATTTGGTCCGGTCTGTTTCGGTTCGGTTTGTTATCGGTCCGGTTTTGGTGCGGCTTTGTCCATTATTAAAAATGAATAAAGGCCAAAGCTATTTCCTCCATGAAAATTATTATTTCCTCCATAATTTGAAAAAACCTCCATGATGTTATTTCCTCCATAAAGGAAGTTACAAATTTGCCTTTTTACCCATTTTTCTTCACAAAACCATTACCCTAACATACCATTACCCATTCAGTACAACAAAACCCATTCTTCACCATTATCACAACCTTACAAAGAAGAAAACCTATTTTTCACCGTTATCACTACCTTACAAACACAGATTCGAAGAGAGAGAAACATTGGAGAAGAAAACTCATTCTTCATTTTTCGATTAGGGTTTGAAGTTAGATTTCTTTGTTTGATTCGATTAGGGTTTCGATTGTTGTTAGATTTCTTTGTTAGATTCGACTAGGGTTTCGATTGTTGTTAGATTTCTATGTTAGATTCGATTAGGGTGTCGATTGGGGTTTGATGTATTTGTTAGAATCGATTAGGGTTTCGACTTGGGTTCGCCTTGGGATAAATCCACTGTTCTGATTTTTTTTTATGCACTGAGCATGTGATTCCGAGTGGCCCATTCGGAATCACATGTTTTTTTTAAACCGAGCAACAGCTGATTCCGAGTGGCCCTCTCGGAATCAGCTGTTGCTTGGTTTAAAAAAAAGCATGTGATTTCGAGATGCCCACTCGGAATCACATGCTCAGTGCATAAAAAAATTCATGTGAGATTCTTGAATCGGGAATGCTGAAATCGGGAAATGCTCAAATTACTGTATTTTAAAACATAAAAAACGACATTAAAATACCTTATCCGGTGCTTTACTGTTGTTCTCCTGCATGGAATAAGATTCTTGATTTTCCATGGTCGAACGGCGTTCAATCTTCAATAAAATTGATGTTTTTGGGGTTTAGGGTTAATTTAAGTTGCCAAAGTCAGATATGTAGGGATCAAAAAGGGTTTAATCTTATGTTTTTACACAGTAGGGTAATCTATATCACTAATGGCACCTAACATTAAATTTGAATACAAAACAAGGGTAAAATAGTAAAATCATGTTTTACTAGTTTTAGAGATTTGAAAGGCCAAAGCTATTTCCCCATGAAATTTTTTATTTCCTCCATAATTTGAAAAAAATCTCATGTTGTTATTTCCTCCATAAAGGAAATTACACATTTTCCCTTTTACCCATTTATTCTACCTCTTTTTTTTTTCAAGAACGCCATTATTCTACCTTCCTTCACCCATTCTATTATCCCTACCCATTAACAAATTAAAAGAAAAAAACTCTAACAAAACCATTACCCATTACAAACGGTTTCTTCAGTTTCTTTGTTTTTTCATTTTTCATTTTTCGATTAGGGTTCTTTAGTTTATCTACCTTTGGCCAACTCGATTAGGGTTTTTTAGTTTTTTCTTCTTCATTTTTCGAGTAGGGTGGTGGTATTGCTGTTAGATTTTGTTGTTAGATTCGATTAGGGTTTCGATTTCTGTCTGTTGTTTCGACTTGGTTTTGACTTTGATGTTTTGCTGTTTTTTTTTTAACAGAGAGAATGTGATTCCGAGTGGCTATCTCGGAATCACATGTTTTTTTAAACCGAAAAACAGGTGATTCTGAGTGGCCATCTCGGAATCACATGTTTTTTCGGTTTAAAAAAAACATGTGATTCTGAGATGGCCACTCGGAATCACATGCTCTCTGCTAAAAACAAACAGCAGAAAAGTGATGGCCATCTGATTCCGAGTAGCCATCTCGGAATCAGACGTAACTTGGTTCAAATTTGTTTGCAACTGATTCCGAGATGGCCACTCGGAATCAGTTGCAAAACCCCAGTTTATATTAAAGTGAATCTATATACACTTTCATGAAACAAGTAAGATCTCTATGTACACTCCCATTCTTTCTTCACACCTACCATTCAGTTCCTTGGTATGTTTTCGTCTTTTTGTTCGGTTTACTTGATTTTCTACTAAAGAAACTATTAAATTATACTAAAGTTATTCGTCCACCACTGTTTCCAGCTCTTCTCTGTCCTTTTTTCTTAAAATTTCCACAGAAATTGTAAGTTAAGTCGTGGAGTACCTTGGTGAAGAAGAAAACTTTTTTTCTACAGCTATTAATAGTTTCCATTGCAATCATCACAATTGCGCAGAAAAAAAAATCAATCATGGAGGAGTCTTCAAACGGAAATGTCAACGAAGTGAATGATAAAGTTTTTGATAGAGAAGTTATGGTTGATGAGAATTCAGATGTGGTTGCGAAGAAACTCAGGGACGATGCGGATATGACCAACAGCACCAGCAGCAGCAATTTTAGTTCTGATGACGAGAAAATTGATGAGCAAAACAATCCTGCTTCTGTGGAGGAAGTGGATGAACAGATTCCGCTTCCGGTTGTTGAGGAAGAGGAAGAACCAATTCTGATTCTGGTTGTTGAGGAAACAGTAGAGGAAGTGGAACCTGAATTTGAGAAACTAGAGTTGCCTGATGTTCCTCAATCCGACTCGAAAGAGAAAGATGTGGGGCATTCAGATACATTAGTGAATGAAACAAAGGACCTCCTCATTCGTAATCTGCAAGAAAACGATGGGATTGCAGTTTCTACAGGTGGAACAGAAGAAGCTGAATCCGGAGAAAATGAAGAAGAGAATGCAAAAACACTAGATGACAAGTCCTGGCACATTGGATCATCAAAATTTGGGGAACCATCGAGTAACACAGTTGATGATTTATCATATTAACTAATGTTATGTTTTTATACGGTATGGCAATCTATTTCACTAATGGCACGTAATATTAAATTTGAAAACAAAATAAGGGTAAACTAGTAATATCTTGTTTCAAGTGTTTTAGAGATTTCAAATTATGGAGGAAATAAAAAATTTCATGGGAAAATAGCTTTGGCCGATTTCAAATTATGGAGGAAATAATAATTTTCATGGAGGAAATAGCTTTGGCCATGAATAAATCTAATTATAATTTGATATTACAATTGTTAATTTTGTTTTGTTTGAGTTAAAAAAGCACTGATTTTTTTATATATTTTTGTATTGAATTTTTATATTATTGTTAATATATATATATATATATATATATATATATATATATATATATATATATATATTACTAAAGGATTTCAATTGAATTAAACAGAAAAAGTAAACCCTTAATAGCCAATTTTACATAAATTTGAAGAGTAGAGCGCGAACCCTACTCTCCTTCTTCCCCAAATCAGAACAACAAACCCTAATTCTCATTACTCTACTAATCTAAGATACCCAAAATTCATCTTCTCCAGCAAGACGATAGCTTTTAGCTTTAATGGAGCGTTCAATATATATATATATAATATTTATTTATTTTATTTTGTTTGGTTTATAATTTTTTATAAAAGAATTAGTTATAAATATTAGATGATATTTTATTTTATAAATAATATTTGAGAGAGAACATGTTTATTTTAAAATTTAAATTTTAAATTTTAAAAGGTGTAATAACAGATGTCTTTACAATCCATTCCAGCAAAGCACTCATCGCCTCATCGGGTTTTAGAATCAGAATAAAAGTCATTACAAAAAGTCGGCTCTTAGAACCGCGTGAAATTCGGAGTTTTCTTCTATGCAGTTTCATTAAATTCGATCCATTTCATTTTTTTATATCCGTTTATCGCCTCTTCTGTTCTATTTCTTTATTTCAAACACCTCGTCTCTCTTCTCTCCTCTTCTCTTTCTTCTCTCTCCTCATCTTACTTCTCCCGGAGATCGATCTACGACTGGTTCATCTCGAAAGGTCAGCTTCAACTCTTTTCTACTTTTTTCTACTTTCTGTTTTCCGAATCTGATTATGGTAGTTTGAATTGTGATTTGTGTTCTTATCATGCTTTTCTTTTTCCCTCTTACAATCAAATCTGGCGATTCTCGTTTTATTAAGATAATGCTGATCTGGGTTCCTCTTATTGTGCTTACTTTAGATCTTAATGAAATCATAGATGTGAAATTCTGACGTTGGTCTTCTGGATTTCGATATGTATGGTGAAGGAATAGCTGTCATGGCTTTCTTTATTACGATAGATTAGACATCTAATTGTTTTCATAATTATGAGAGGGTTTTGTTTATTGGTGCTTTGTAAGTAATATGTCGCTGCTGATTGAATAAAGTTTATATTTTTCTACAATATATTCTACTTCTTTGCCCTTAGTGATTGGTAAGGGATCCAGGATAGGTGACCAACTTGGTCAATGGACTTGTATCTAAGCTGAGATCTTTTAGTAGTAAGAAAAAGAACACAAGGGAACAGAACTTGTAGTTCAAGCATTTCTGGTAGAATTTCTGGGTGATGAATATTTGAAAACCAGACTCTATTACTTGAAGAGTTGTTGTTGATTTTTATGCATTGTTCTAAGTGGAATAAGTTTGATTCCAACAGGGGAAATATGACTGGGGCGAAGTTAGATCAACCTTTGATTCCTACATCCCCAAGTCGCAACCTTCCTGATTTCAAGAATTCGGTGAAGCTAAAATATGTGAAGCTTGGTTACCATCACCTGATAACCCATGGGATGTACCTCTTTCTGTCTCCTCTTGTGGTGCTTATTGCTGCGCAGCTCTCAACATTCTCTCTACAAGATTTTTACAGTATTTGGGAGCATCTACAGTACAACTTAGTTTCAGTAATTATCTGTTCTGGTCTACTTGTTTTCATATCGACGCTTTATTTCCTGACACGGCCTCGTCCGGTATACCTTGTTAACTTCTCGTGCTACAAGCCGGAAGAATCCCGCCAGTGCACGAAGAAGATCTTTATGGAACGATCAGAACTTACAGGCACCTTCTCAAGCGAAAATCTTGATTTTCAGCGCAGGATTCTTGAACGATCTGGACTGGGTGAGTTAACTTACCTTCCCGAGGCTGTGCTTAATGTTCCTCCCAATCCGTCAATGACAGAAGCGCGTAAAGAAGCTGAGCTTGTGATGTTCGGAGCCATTGACGAGCTTTTGAGTAAGACTAATATCAAACCAAAAGACATTGGAATCTTGATTGTTAATTGTAGTCTGTTTAACCCAACCCCATCTTTGTCGGCCATGATCATTAATAAATACAAGCTTCGAGGAAACATACTTAGCTACAACTTGGGAGGAATGGGTTGCAGCGCAGGTCTGATTTCAATCGATCTTGCTAAACATCTTCTGCAGGCAAACCCAAACACTTACGCTGTGGTTATTAGTACTGAGAACATTACATTAAACTGGTACTTTGGGAATGATAGATCAAAGCTGGTTTCGAATTGTCTGTTTAGGATGGGAGGAGCTGCGATTTTGCTTTCAAACAAATGGTCAGATCGAAGAAGATCAAAGTACCAATTGGTGGATACTGTCCGGACCCACAAAGGTGCTGATGACAAGTGTTTTGCCTGTGTTACTCAAGAGGAAGACGCCAGTGGGAAAATCGGTGTTACTCTTTCGAAAGATCTGATGGCAGTAGCAGGTGATGCTCTTAAGACAAATATCACCACGCTTGGGCCTTTAGTGCTTCCAATGTCGGAACAGCTGTTGTTCTTTGCCACATTGGTTGGAAGAAAACTTTTGAAGATGAAAATCAAACCATACATCCCTGATTTCAAGCTAGCATTCGAACACTTCTGCATTCACGCAGGAGGAAGAGCTGTACTTGATGAGTTAGAGAAGAACTTACAGCTTTCAGAGTGGCACATGGAACCTTCCAGAATGACACTCTACCGATTTGGAAACACATCAAGTAGTTCTTTGTGGTACGAGTTGGCTTACTCTGAAGCCAAAGGAAGGATTAAGAAGGGAGACAGGACTTGGCAGATAGCTTTTGGGTCGGGTTTTAAGTGTAATAGTGCTGTATGGAAAGCTTTAAGGACTATAAACCCAGCAAAAGAGAAGAGTCCATGGATGAACGAAATCGACCAATTCCCGGTAGAAGTTCCAAGGGTGACAAAATTCTAGAGCTGGGCGGGCTGAAATTCTTTACTAGTGCGGGTTCAGAACAAATTCTTATTCCTTTTGCGCATTTTTCGAAATGTAGCAATTCAATTGTTGTGCTCTTTAGGGTTTGTTATTTTTTTAACTGGAACACAATATTTTTTCTTAATTTATATTTTGTGGGTTATTCTAGATTTGATTGGTCAGGGAAATGCAATTTTTTATGACTGGCTTGTTGTATTGACATGTGTTTTCTAACTTCGAATTGAAGAGGTTAGTAGTTTTGTCTCAATCAAGTATTTATCAACCTGTGACCAGCTTATGTAGAGGAACAGTTTGCTATTCTTATTATTCAAGTTTTAGAAATTAGTGGAACGACATTAATGGGCCAATCTGACCGATCATATTGTCTCTTCAGTTGAGACTAAATAAAAACAGATTAGCTCAGGTACTACACAAACAAACTAGTTAACAGACTAGTTATAAATCTGCTGGTTTGTCCGAAATTCGGGGAAAATTTCTATTTATTTGATTTGAAAACGTGGTTTTGTTTTAATAGTCATGTTTATAAAACCAATGTCCTTGCAAGCACGAGCAATGACTTTGCAAGTTTCAAATACAATGCCAATGTCCTTGCAAGCACGAGCAATGACTTTGCAAGTTCCAAATACAAAGCCAATGTCTTTGTAACCAACAGCAAATGACTTTGCCACTTTCAAATACAAAGCCAATGTCCATGTAAGCACGAGTAAATGACTTGCAAGTTTCATATACAATGCTAATGTCCATGTAAGCACGAGCAAATGACTTTGCATGTTTCAAATACAATGCCAATGTCCTTGCAAGCACGAGCAATGACTTTGCAAGTTTAAATACAAAGCCAATGTCCTTGCAAGCATGAGCAAATGACTTTGCAAGTTTCAAATACAACGTCAATGTCCATGTAAGCACGAGCAAATGACTTTGCAAGTTTCAAATACAATGCAAATGTCTTTGCAAGCACGAGCAATGACTTGGCAAGTTTCAAATACAAAGCCAATGTCCTTGTAAGGACCAGCAAATGACTTTGCCACTTTCAAATACAAAGCCAATGTCCATGTAAGCACGAGCAAGTGACTTTGCAAGTTTCAAATGCAATGCCAATGTCCTTGTAAGCACCAGCAAATGACTTTGCCACTTTCAAATACAAAGCCAATGCCCATGTAAGCACGAGCAAATGACTTTGCAAGTTTCATATACAAAGCCAAAGTTCAATATACTAAGACTAATGAAACAGCCAACCTAAACATTAACAAACAAAACAAGCAGGCATACTAAACATCTCCAGATAGCCAAATAATACGATTTTCCAAAACATTTCAGAACCTGGACAATATATATTCTGCTAAACAAAGACCAAGCACAACAAAACTAACACATTAAACATTAAAATCCATGACCCGGCTATAAGTTTCAATCACTAGAAAGTTCAAAAGAGACTAAATTCGTCAACGAGCCCCTAAGCATATCTCTGTTCATTCCTTGCCAGACTTGTTGATGAGCGATTTGTGGATGTGTGGAATAACTCCACCACCAGCAATGGTTCCTTTAATGAGTGTGTCGAGCTCTTCATCACCACGGATGGCAAGTTGCAGATGCCTTGGGGTTATACGTTTCACTTTCAGATCTTTGCTAGCATTTCCAGCCAACTCCAACACCTCTGCTGTCAGGTATTCCAGGATGGCAGCAGAATAGACGGCTGCTGTAGCTCCCACTCGACCATGAGCCGTAGTCCTTGACTTCAGCAGACGGTGAATCCTACCCACCGGAAACTACATGAAGCAAATAAAAACAAAAAAAACATAGATGAGAAGGGCTCTTTGACGCAAACTTAGGCACTAAGAAACACCAACAAATAACAATCATAAAAATAAACTTTAAAAGGAATTTACAATATTATGGCGAGTGTTTCACCATAATTCTAGCACACACAAGTGAAAGTTTAATCTATGATAGTGGGTAACAGAGAAGAAACAACAAGAAGTTCACGACTAAAGTCTACAAAATATACTATAGCACCAAAAGTACTTTTATTACGTTAAACAGTATGCCGACGTAACTTTAAATATTGATGCAACCCTTTACTATTTATGCTAATATGCAAACAAAAGATCCCTAGGTGCGCAGTAGAAGTGCAGTGCATCTACTCCTCTCAATTTCTAAGAAAAAGATTCAACAATGCAAACTTAGCATCAAGAAACTACACCAAATAGCAATCATAGAATGTTCAATATCTCAACAATGCAAACTGAGAACTAAGAAACAGCACCAAATAACAATCATAGAATGTTTGATATCTCGGCTTTGTGAATACTTATGAATTTAGGCTTAATTAACAAAATGTGATCATGAACATAACACAGCTGTGCTTATCTTGTATTTTAGACCAAATTACATGCACATAATGTTTGAGGTCATATACAGTAGGATCCAAATCAACATTAGAGAATAACATGCTGGTAAATACTATATTAAATATCATAATACTAGATTTATTACACTGTATGGCATAGCTTACAATCGAAAATGTCTTTAAACAGTTAAAAAAAATTAGGAAAAAACAGTTCTACCAAAATACGGAATAATAATTATAATTAGAAGAAAAACTATTAAAACAGAAAAAATAAAAAATAAAGCAGTTTTTTAATTTTAGAATCACAATATAGCAAAAAGAAAGTTTTGATTTACAGTTTGGCAGTTCCAAAAAAACAGTTTATAAACATTCTTACAAAAATTAGAAAAAAAACAAAAACCAGAATACTAATAAGCAACAACACTAGCGGGCATCACACGCTAACCAGCAACTATTTATATACCAAACATTGTCGACATTGCTGGTTTCACACGCTATCAACAACTAACAATGGAAAACCTTAGCACCATTTATACCAAACAATGTGAGGGGTCTCATATGCTATGTAGGTCTCTTATGCTATGTAAAACCTAGTGGCCATCACACGCTAACCAGCAACCATTTATACCAAACAATGTGACGGTCTCATACGCTATTAACAACTAACAATGGAAAACCCTAGCGGGCATCACACGCTAACCAACAACCATTTATACGGGTCTTATAGACTATTAACAACTAACAATGGAAAACCCTAACGGGCATCACACGCTAACCAACAACCATTTATACAGGTCTAATAGGCTATTAACAACTAACAATGGAAAACCCTAACGGGAATTACACGCTAACCAACAACCATTTATATGGGAATTACACGCTAACCAGCAACCAACTATACCAGACAATTAAAACCCTAGCGGGCATCACACGCTAACCAGCAACCAACTATACCAGACAATTAAAACCCTAACGGGCATCACACGCTAACCAACAACTATTTATACAGGTCTTATAGGCTATTAACAACTAACAATGGAAAACCCTAACGGGAATTACACGCTAGCCAGCAACCAACTATACCAAACAACAATTACTAGTCTTATACGCTATTAAGACCGAACAATGGAAAACCCTAACCCTGAGGGGTATTACAGGCTAACCAGCAACCAACTATACCAAACAATTACCGGTCAACCATCTCCAAACAATATTAACAACTGCAGTGGAAAACTCTAATATACCAAACAATTACAGGTCAACCATCTATACCAAACAATATAATATTAACGGCTAACAATGGAAAACCTTAGACAGCATCACAGGCTAACCAGTAACCATCCATACCAATAACCATCTAAAACCCATCACAGGCTAACCAGTAACCATCCATACTGGTTAGTGGTTACCATACCATCTAAAACAATGTGGGTTTTTTATGGTTCAATTTCAGTTTGAAAGTTTATTCAAAGGGACACATAGGACGTGCAGATTAAAACATGTATACGAACCCGCAAATGTATGAAGACTAAACATTATTAATAGAACCACAAACTAGCAGCTGAATAACCATGAATAACCAAAACTAACGAGAAGACGCCGAAATAGCTAAACAACAGACCACAAACCATATCAGACTCTATAAAACCACATAATTCACATGAATTATATATACATATATAACTTAAAAATCATGTAGCAACCTACATGTAAAATCTAACAAACACCATGCTTGGACTCACTAACCTCAATTCTCCATGCTTCAGCAAGCTTAATTAGATTCTCTAATCAGATTAGATGAGTAACAACCTCAATCACAAAATTAAAACATACTCCAAACCCAAACAAGAACGTAGACAGGCAAGATCTTAAACAACAGTAAGTCAGTAAAAACCCTTCTCTTAAAATCTAACAAGAAACAAACAAAATTTGTTGAAACAACAAGAAAAGCCACAGAAAAGCACGATAAGAAACAAAGAGAAAGAGATCTAAAGGAATTTTACCTGAAGACCAGCACGAGAAGAGCGAGAAGTGGGCTTCTTCTTGTCCTTATCCTTGTCCTTGTTGGCAGACGAAGATTTGCCTGCGGTAATCAACCCTTTTGCACCTTTTCCCGACATTGTTCCTCTTAACCTAGACCGATTGAGAAGCGAAAGGCAGAGAAGCAAATCGGGCAGAGAAGAGAGAATGAAGGGAAGGAGAGAGTAGAAATACCCCTTTTATAGGGAGTCTAAGCTTTGCAAACAAAAGGAAAAGCAACAAACTTCTCTTCTTTATTATTTCATATCCATTTTGAAATCCAGTAGGCCCATCCAGTTCTTTTTGTTTTACAGTACTTCTTTTCACAATTAAAGTTTATTACTGTACTTCAAAATCTCATTACTTTATTAGTAAATTTAGAAATAAATTATTCATCGTAAATTTATTGTCTAAATACGGATATCAATAATTTAGTTAGTAAATTATTATACATAAATTTACTGCAAGTCAGGTTTAAGTGACCATTTTTAAAAAAATTATATCTTGGTTAGTTATATTTATTGATAACAAGTCAAACATATATTTACCTAGTTATAGTTCTGTTTTTTGTTTATTTTTATATTCAAGTTTTTTAGAAAAAATAGTTTAGAAAATGGTTGAGATAATGAAAAGGTTGTGAAATAAAACTACCACAAAAAATAAATAATTTTGAAAATATGTTTAGCGAAAACGCTAAGTCAAACATGCCTAACATATATACATCGATATGAACATACAATATGATTAAAAAATGCATCTTATTTAATAAAATCGGATACGAATAAAACAAGAAAAATGAATAAAAATTTGGAAAATGAGAAAAATAAATTTGACATTTGTAGAATTTTGAAATATATATATATATATATATATATATTTAGATGTCATCCATTTTCTAGAAAGAATAATAAAAGTGATTTAAAAGTATACATCATTAATGAAAATTCAAAATATTTACATAGAGCTTTATCATCCCCTTAAATTTTGATAATGATAATTAAAGAGATATACCATACATATAATAACTGTTAGCGATGATGAGGTTGAAGTATGAAGAACTATAGTTAATGTAAAAAGTATCGCTAACACATAATATTGGATATGAGAAGATGAATGGAATCTCGTGTTATATGAAAAATTACAAATTTTCATTAGATTTGAGAGCATAGGTATCAAATGTATTGGCAATGACGTGTTTTTGGTAATGCTCAACCAACAAAGTACCATCAAAACGATTCATGGTAGTCGAAGCGTCAAGCTTTTATAATGTTATTTTTTGAAAGATTTTGGCTCCATAAAACGCAGGCGATTAGTTCTTCCAATTCTTAGTGTGTAAAACATATTATCAGTGGTTGTGGTGGAGTAATATGAAGTAGTTGAAAATAAACAACAGCATGTCATATAAGTATTTTTTATATGTCCATGATTATAGTAGATACAGAAAGCTTCACGTATTTGAACCAAAGAAATGGATGATTTTTTTAGTATGTCTTATATTATTACACAAAAAAACGACCATGTGAAGTCGTACCATCAAACAAACGTGAAAATGATATTGAGATGATAAATATTAATTAAATAATTTATGCAATTTAGTGTGAAAGTTTACTAACAATAATTTGATTGGTTAAAATATGTAGGTTATATTCCAAAAAATTATAATCAACTCACAATTGATTATAAATCATGTCAAAATATTATATGAAGTAAAACAGGACAACATTAAAGAATATTTCCAATTGTTTCAACGATACGAGGAAGAGGTCGAAAATGGTTGTTTACAAACACGTATCACGATACTATAAATACATTTTGTAACGTACTGATAAATATTGAAGGTATCAATAACAATAACTTGGTTTCATTTCACAATATATACACGACATATTTACCATAAATAAGAAATTGACTAGATAATATATATATATATATATATATATATATATATATATATATATATATATATATATTTAACGAAATGAGATGAACTTGGGCCATCTCATAAAATTTTATTTAAAAAGGCCCATAGCCCTTATAGATACATGAGAGTTTCAGGCGTCAAGGAAACGCGCTAAATTTAGTAACATCAAAGTGAAAAATGAATACCAGAAGGTCGAGTGAAGCTTTGAGAGAGATTAGTTAAAAAAGTTCAACTAAATTGGAGAGACAAAACTCTTAACGGATTGAGAAGATTAGATGTTGATCATGCTCACTGGATGGCGAGATTCAGTCTACAAAAATAGAGCTCGATTTGGGATTTTTTAGCTCACCAAAGATCTTGAGGTAGAAATGAGTTTACTGTGAGTATAAGTAGATGAGAAGAGATGAGATCTTAAAAATTCTGCAAGAAACAATAAAATTCTTATGAGTTTCTATATTTTCGTTAGATACCTGGACTATATTTATTTTATCAATTTGATGAGCAGAATAATTAGGGGTCAAAAAATAATATGATAGAGTTTGTATGTAGGCTATCAAGCAAGATAATGGTGCTGAGTTGATTATGAATTTGATATGTAGAAAGATCAATTTTGTATTTGCATTTATTGGTTTATCGAGCAAGCCAGTCCGCAACAGAGTTTTTATCTCTGCTGAAATGTGTGATGGTCATGTTTTGTGTAAGAATGTTTATGCAACATTGTAGAATATGGAACAAAAACTAAGGGGCTTTGTTAGTTAAGATCACAGTTAAGAGAACTAGTGAATCAGTCTCAATCTCTAGAATAGAGAATTTCAATTTGTTGCATAGGATTAGTCCATCAAGCAGAGTGCGAGTCTCAACAAGAATAGAACTAAGCTTTCCATATGTTATTTCTATATCTGCATTTATCTCTCATTTGTAGTCGTGAATAACAGCACTTTATGAGGCTTCACCAGATTGTAAGCATGAGGCATCTGTGTTGAGCTTTAGACTAGGTTCAGTTGGTGTGTGCCAGTGTGTAGCTTTCATTCTTCTTGTCTGATATAGGTGTTGAAAATATTCAAAATCATATGCCATGTCCGAGTCATTCTCCAGAACTTCCTTTTGAGAAGTTTTGCCATATCTAGTTTTAGAATGACATGCTTTATGTGGGTAATAACAACATTTGAGGAAGTTTCTTATAGGTTGAAATTTTTATTTTTTATGTGCTGCCATAGAGTCCAAAAATGGCTGAAGGAAGAGTAGTTCTTATATGAATCTTATTATGAGTAGACCATATACAGAGTCTCACAATGTGAGAGATAATCGTATGATTACCAATCATTATTTTGAATTGATTGCTGAAGTGAAGTCATGCAGAATAAGGTAGTTTGCAATGAACAAAGTAGTGTTGAATAGATTCAATGTTTCCACAGTGTTGACACTTTGAAACTAATGTGATGTTTCTTGACTATAAGATAGTGTCAACCGATACCCAATTATGGAGAAGTCTCCACAAAAAGAAAGAACATTTTACAGGAACAATTCTGTTTTAGATACTTGAGTATAAGAGAGATGAGGTTCATTTTAGCCTTATAGCATTCCATGTGTCTTTAAAACAAAAATCCCCAGATTTACTAATTGCCCATATGATCTTGTCATGAATGTGAGGCTTGATTGATAGTCTAGTTATTCTTTTGATGTCTATTGAGGTAACTGAAGCCAAAAGTCTATCTAGATTCCATTCGTTGTTTGTCCAATAAGAGTTGACTTTAGATTGAGTATATCATGAGGTATCAATAGTGGTGATAATATCAATTAGTGGTTTAAAGTAGCACCAACAATCAAAACAAAGCTCACAGTTTCCTTCCAATTGACCAGAAAAATGAAGGATTCTGCAGTGTTTCTAATATCATGGATTATCTTCCATATTTAAGATTTTTTGAATTGTAATTACACCTGCTTGATGAGCTTAAGAACAATAAATATTATGCATAATTTTATACCATAGGCTAGTATTTTCTCTGAATTTTTTCAAAAGTTTACATGAGTAGATTAATTGAATATCTTCAATTTTTTAAATGTTTAATCATCCTTCTTTGTAGAAAAGACAAAGCTTGCTCCATTCGGCACATGATATTGCTCGATAATTGTCTAGTGTTCCACACAAAAATCTACTACAGATTCCTTCAATTCTTTTGATGATAGATCACGGCAAAAGAGTATGTTGAAGCTGATAATTTGGGATGGCAATCAGAATTGATTGGATAAATTGAGCCTTCTTCCAAATGAGAGAGAGGTATGGTTCTATTCTTGAACTATCTACCTTAGTTTTGTTATTAAGCCTTCATAATGAATAACAATAGTTCTATTACGGATGATAGCTCCCAAATATGTCATAGGAAAACTGTTTTGCTTGTAATCCATAATTTGTTGAATGTAGTTAGCTCTGCTAGTTGGAGAAGATTTAGGAATAATGAATATATATTTCTCCTTATTGATAAGATTTCTTGTATGATCTTGAAACTTGGTTAGGAATCTGTTAAGAAGACAAACACTGGATTTAGATCCATTGGTAAAAATGATAGTGTCATCAACAAATGATAAACGAGGAATAATATCATTATTAAGAAATTTATATCTTAAACTATGGTGATCATGATATAGTTTTTTGAGCCCTCTAATTAGAAATTCCTGAGCTATAATGAATAGACTAAGGGAAAGAGAATCATCCTGTCTAATACCATTAGAAGCTTTTAAGTATCTTTTAGCTTCACCATTAAAATGATAGAGAATCTAACATTGTTAATAGATTTCATGATTGAACTGATGAACCTGCAGTTGAAACCAAAAGCAATTATGATTTTCTTAATAAATGAAAAATATACTCTACCAAATGTCTTTGATAAGTTTAGTTTAATGATTAAGTTTCCTCCTCGACTTTTTTTTAAGTTAAAGGAAAATTCTTTAGTGAGAATGATATTTTCTTGAATGCATTGACCCTTTACAAATCCACTTTGCTCAGCAAAAATGAGTTTGGGTAATAGATTAAAGAGTTTATCACTTAGAATTCTAGAAATGATCATGTTAAACACATTACATATACTAATAGGTCTATAGTCGCTCCAAGTTTTGGGATCTTCTTTTTTAGGTATTAGACAAATAGCAGTAGAATAGACTCCACTTGGAACGTATGCACTATTGAAAAAAACTCTGATAGCATAGCAAAGATCAATAGAAATATTAGTCCAACATTTTCGGTAGAATTTGATGTTGAACCCATCAATACCAGCAATGCTGTTAGGGTTTAAGGAATTGATAGAGTGTTATATATCTTGGTTAGTAGGTAAACTTAGTATGAAGCATTTATCTTCGCTAGTAAGAATATTAGGAATAATAGTTTGAATACTATATAGATCAGGAGAATAATTATTGTCTGTTAACAGAGTTTTAGAGAAGGATATAACTGATGACTCAATTTTTTGAGGGTCTTGAGTCCAGCTTTTGTTGACTTGTATTCTATTGATAATATTTTCTTCCTTTTTTCTTGACGTATGAATGAAAATATTTTGTATTCCTACCTCATTGTCTTGTCTAATGCATGTTGCACTTTTTAAGCCAAAACATTTCTTCTCTGGCAATATATTGTAAGTGTTAAGCATTTGAAATATTCATGTTGATCTTATTTTCCTCAGTTGGAGGTGATAGATGTTTTCCTGAAATTTAACTATTTCCTCATATTGAGCATTATAGTTAAAGATATTACCAAAAGTATCTTTGTTTAAAGATTAAGAGTAGTTTTGAGCCTCTTTAGTTTAAGCCAAAAGTTTTGAATATGGAATCATGATATTTATTTTTCCCAGCTTGTCTTGAGATTTGAGTTAAAGTCTGGGTGTTCAAGCCATATATTCTTAAATTTGAATCTAGATTTGACTTGATTGTTATTGATAGATAGTTTGATACAAATAGAAGAATGATCTGATATTGTCCAGGCCATATGTGTAACTGATGTAGAAGTAAAGTAATTAGACAAATGGGCATTGAATAAAACTATATCTAGTCGTTTTCATTTGTGGGAGTTACTCTATGTGAATTTAGAACTTATGTATCCTGCATTAGTTAAGTTACAATCAGAAATTAGATTGTTAAAATCATCTATGTTACGCAAACAAGTGGTAGAGCACGGGAATTATTCTGATGGGTCAATAACTGAGTTGAAGTCACCTATAAATATCCATTCTTAGTTTGAGTCTGCAACATCTCGGATTTTATCCCAAAGAATTGATCTTAGATCTCGAGTGCATTTAGCATAAAACTATGGAGATCATGATTTATTTCTCAAATTTTGAATACTTAACATTTAAGTGAATTATCTGATCGTGGTCAAGAAGATTATAAACTGTGTAGTTATTGTTCCAAAAGGACCGTATTTTGTTGGAGCTATTGTGCATAGCATGATGAAATCCCAAGTATTGAGTAGTTTAATTTAGGTAGTATTTGTCTATCATTGGTTCTTGTATGGTTAAGAAGTCAATATGTTCTGATCTTGTTATTGATTTGAGTATTCTCCTTGTAGATATTTTTCCTACTCCATGAATATTCTAGAAAAGAATAGTTAGAGTTATTTGAGGTAGCCAATTAGAGGTCTGGCAGACCTTCTAGTTTGTATTGCTTTAGTTGTGGCTATTAGCTGATGAACTGCTTGATTTGGGAACTTTGCTGGAGTTTTTCAATATACTATTAGATTGATTTTTTTCTTTCTCTGAAGTGTTGCTAATTAATTGATCTTTTATTGTAGGATTTGATGGTGAGGAGGGCAGGCTTCCAACATATTGTTGTCCGGGAGAATTTGAGGTGACTTGATCATGATAAGGTTGAGTTATTGCTTATAGTTTGACTCCTAATTCCAGAGTGTGCATTGCTTCATGGATTTAGAAATCATGGATGACATGTATGAGGATATAAGATGATGATTTGATATGGTTGGTTATAGTGATAGATTCTAGTGATGGACTAAAGAGTGGTTTAGATTTTATGATAGGCAGTGAGGGGATTGGTAAGTTGGGTTTGGGATGATAATCAGAATGATCTTGACTAGGGATACTTTGAGGTTCTGATGTTTCTTGCGGAATTGGGATAGGGTTAAGCTTGGAGATCCATGTTTCTTTAGGTTTGAGTTTGTTGTTGAGGAAAACAGGGTTGGAGGTATCAGATGGCCTATAGGGCTCTTCGTTGTATTTTCTCATGTTTTTGAGTTGTCTCTCATATGGTAGCATTCTATACAATAGTGAGGCTTCTCCCCGTACAGTATCTTGATCTGAAAACCTTCCTCATTATCAAAATTAACCCAGATCTTTTCTTGAAATGGTTTAGAAAGATCTACTTCCACCCATGTCTTGCAACAATTGTACATGGCCTAGTTTTTGGAGGCCACCATGTATCAATTAGATTACCAACTATTTTAGATAGATAATAGATTGTGGCATGATTGTAAAGGTAGGGAGGTAGGTGATACAGGGTAATCCAGACAGAAGCAATAGCGGATTCTCTTCTTGACTGCTCTTTTCCATATTCATTTTATATCCTTTTTAAACTCTATTTAAATCATCAGATGTTCGGGATCTCATATGGCTAGGCTAACTGATCCTTTGAATTAAAGAGAGTCAAAGAATTTTTAAATCTCAGCCACTTGAGGCATGTCTACTGAGAATTTACCTATTAGTGTTATCTTGACCTGAGATTCAAGAATTACCTTGTTATCTTTCTTGAAATCTATAAATGTATAATCTTCTTAAATTTGTATATCAACTATTCATGGATCATACATTGGGTCATTTCGGGTTGATAATTTCAGCATAACTTTTCCATTGAGTCTGATTTGGGTGAATGGTTTGGATGCAGGATTGATGGTCATACATTCGGTTACTTCGAAGATCAAAAGAGAGTTTGGATAGAAGTTTATTGGTATCAGGTGAAGGGTAGACTTCTTGAATAGAAGGGAAATCTTTGGATGCAGCTGGGATGAGGTTCATCTTACAAGACAAAGATGTTGTTGGTTTGAAAAGCTTGAACATATTGGTGGCCGACAAAGAGATATGGTGGCTGATTGGAAGCGTCTTGGAAAATTGGTTTGATGAGATAACATCAAGTTGATGTTAAAGATCCTTCTCCATGGATGAACTGCAACAAAATCATTCAAGATATGGTTTATTGAGAGAGAAAAAAAAACCATTCCCCTCTCATCAAAACAATTCACTGAACAATAATATATTACGATATTGCTTATTTGAGTTTTAAAGTTAGTAAGATTTCAATTTATCACCAGACCATTTTCTTTAATCCTACTTAGAATTTCACCACATATTTTCAATTGATTAACTACTTACATAGATAATATATGTTGGAAGAGAAATAAATTATTGGAGTTTATTGTTAAAGGTAATTTGGTACGTTATCTTTTTCAATTTAGTATACATATAAAGTTTTACTTAATTGCTACTATTATGAATTAGAAAATAAAAACTTGAGGAAGAATATGGTTTGTAGTACATATTACATGTATAATTCAAATAATATTATTATCTTGTTATTATTGGCCAACTCGTCAAAACATGTAGTATATGTAAATAATTCTCAAACACATCAATAAACGAGACATTCTTCTCGACATAATAAATTTTGCTTCCCATTTTGACCAATTGGGTATTGATTTGGTCAAGTCACTTCCAATAACTAAATTTTTGTGGAAGTGATATATTTTACTATGTGAGTTGAAGTCGGACTTTTTACCTTAATCCAATTCTATGTATTTTTTTTCCTAAAACCAACATATTTTGCAGATATAGAATACCAAATTTGATAGCCATTAATAAGTTTTTATATATTTGAAAATAATATATTAACAACGCTCTATATAATGTATTATTAATTTTATTTAATATACCTTCCTCATTAAAATAGTCAGGTCTAATTTATAAATTGTACCATTTAAAAGAACAAAGAAAAACTTGAGATATAAATAGTCAAGTACATTACAAGAAGTCTTATGAGTGGTATGGGAGATATGTATAAAAAGTATTCATATATGAAATATCATTAGAGAAGTGTATATATATCGAGGAGGCATGGAACAAAGTCAACCTATAAGTTAAAATATCTCATAAAATGACACATATGACCACATGTCATCTCCAGGAAATATCATTCACATCGCATTCACGTAGGACCTTTAAACTTTAACTTTTATATTATCCTTAGCTTTTTTGGAGTCAACTTTTTCATGTATAAACCTTTAAACTAAATTTTGTGTAACGCAACTGAATGCTTTTTACTTTTGTTTGTAAAATCACTATTGTTAATATGCACTGGATTCCCTGTTTCCCTCCTCGTGCACAAAGTTTAAAATGAGAATGTTCATTTCTCATTTAGTATCATGGCAACTATATATTGTATTTAGGGTATTAAATCACCGGAAGGAATGGGCTACATTAATATGTAAGACACGACAAAAAAATTGAGAGCTTAACGTTGAGTGCATTCAGTTTTTTATGAATAAAAGTCCTCTCAAACATATTCTCTCGAACTTTTCTAGTTCCTATGTATTTCATTATTATCAGTTTACCGTCATGACCTTAACTTCTAGTCGAATGAATTTAAGAAATATTTTTTCAAGATGGGAAAACATGTCCTTAGCATTTTCTATATCAATGGTCTGAGAACTGTAAAAGATTTGCATGACTCCCATATTTACAATATAGTGACTTAGTGAGTTGAAACTCTTCCACATTTCGAAACACATCCTTTCATCATAATTCCTCTTATATGTAAAAAGGTGAAGGTTGTTACTTCATTAACTAGTGGTCTATATCATTTAGTCCAACTAGAAGAAATACCTCACGCTTATAATTCTCAAATCTACCCAAAAAAATAGAGGAACCTGATGTTTCTTCTTAGCCAAATGTCATATACTTAATAAAAAAAGAAACATCAAATTAATAAAATGGTTTTGGAAAATATTTCAAGTAAAGACTGACGTACATTTTAAATTTTATCAACCTTCAGACTCTAACAGACGTTTCATATAAACTGGCTCGTCGTAATCCTTCACATGGATGGTAGGTGTCAGCGTGCTATGTATTACTAATTGAGACCATCTTTTAAAGAAGTTAATGTTGGTTCACGACTACATCTGAAAATAATCAAGTCTTCCGCAGACGCTGACTTGACTATTTCATGACATACTTAACCAAAATCTTTCAGCACTAAAAATTATTTATACATGACTATGATGCGTATGAACGCAACAACTAAATTATATTATGAGTTTCTCACCATTAAGACAAATATGAAGTAGTCTTTTGTAGGGGTCAACCTACACTCACAACATTCGATCCTTAGCTATGAGCCTTCAAACCCCTTTTATGCATGACTCGCCTAGACAGATGCCACACATGTGATATGATAGTTTCGCTCATAATGTTCCATGTAATGATGATATGAAGTGTGCACTTTGTAAATCTTGCAAAAGTAGTTGAATTTTTTTCTTACTAAACAGACTTTTTGTTTTGCATTTCAGTACGTCGTGAACATATGAAGCAAGTTTTAGGATGTAAAATATCCAGTCAAAAGTTTAGATATTTGAAAGGATATAATCCATTCAAAACTCTAACATGAAAAAAAAAATATGGACATGCAAAACATCACCTCATACACCCATAAGTCTAAGTGATCAACGGTAATGGGTAATTACATCACATCCTGAAGGTCGTACATTCTCGGTATTGCATGTTTTCTTTAAGCTCATATAATTGGGGGTACGTTGTTCTACACCTCTAAACAACTAACACTTCAAAAATACATGGGAAAATATCTAAACATGTCATCATATACGTGATAGTATAAACAAAACTAATTAAATTGAAAATCATACAAGAAAATAATAATCTTTATAATAAATTGAATTTGGTTCATGATATTTGGTTTAGGGTAGAGAACTCGTGTGCAAGCAAATACAAAGAAGAATAAAGCTCAATCAATGGGCATAGACCAACTTCAACGACAAGAAACATGGGTTGTCGCGGTGAAAAATATATTTTTGTTAGATTATCGCGACAACGAATATGTTATTCGGGGAAACTTGGCCGACTGGAGGGGGTTGTCGCAATAATGCACCTGTCTATTGTGGAAACAGTCTAATCTAACAACAAAAGAACCCATATTCATTCCGAATTAGTGTTTGGTAAAAAAAAATTGAATCTTAGACCTGAATCTTTAATTATGCATATCGATTAATATATAGTATGATATCGATTGCACCAAACGAGTCGTAAACATGCATTCCAAATTTTATAAACCCTAAACATGCTTAAAGGATCTCAACATCATTTAAATTTGGTTTTTCTCCCATCAATTGATAAAACTAATATATGAGAAATAATAAAAAGTCGATTTATACTCTAAATCATCAAGAATCACGGTTTTAATACCAATTGTTGTTTCCATAAAGTCTGATATCCTGAATACATGAATCGGATATCTTGTGATATGTATGGTCTAATACATAAAATAATATAAACTTACTATCCATTATGTTATTATTTTGAGGTGGAAGACTTTAGATGTTGAGATGACTATGGATTTTATCACATGATGTAATATTATACGTTATTTATTTTTGAAGGAAAAAGCAACATAGTATTTTATAGTTATATACAATTTTTTTAGGTTTCAAAGCAAAGACATAAAAACAACCACCAGAGAAAACAATGAGTCTCCGATTATTTTATAGCCCTCAGGGGGTAGCCGAGTTGGTGGAGTACGACATGTTTGTGATCAAAGGTCATGAGTTCGAGTCCTTTTATAAACGTTTTCTTGGTTGAGCATGTCACCTTGTGTGGTTTACCTTTTGGCGTTGGTTTGCAGGCTATTGTGTGAGACTCATTAAGTAAGCTATTGCATGCTATCTTTTTAAACAAATCATTAACTAAATTCTAAATTAACTAAGTTCTAAATTACCCTCTCATATAGTATCCATATTATAAATTATAAAGGGAAATTACATCTAAGGTACCCACTGAACTATTTTATTGTCATCTGGTACCCAAGGTTTGATCTATTATCGCTTAATACCCATCTCAACTACCTAATTATCATCCAGTACCTAACATTATTTTAATACCCTAAGTACCATAACCCTTCATGAACAACCACGTAACCTAAATTTCTCTTTCTTACTTTTTCTATTTATTTTATTTTTAAAAGATCCATATCTTTCGAACCGGAGCTCGGAAAAAATAAATGAAAGTACCATCGCTTTTATTTTTTTAAATGAACAAAAGTAGATCAATTGATGATATTTTTTTTTATTTTTTTATAAAAATTACAACTCTCAGGACTATATGTGAATTGTATGCAAATAACTTTTACCCAGATGCACCCTGTATACAACTCTCAGTACTACATGGGAATTATATGCAAACAACTTGTACCCAAACGTAACTTGTACAGAACTCTCAGGACTACATGCGAATGTATGCAATATTTGTACCCAAACACAACTTGTACACAACTCTTACATGCCATTTGTATGCAAACAACTTTTACCCAGACGCACCTTGTACACAACTCTCAGGACTACATGTGAATCGTATGCAAACAACTTGTACCCAAACACAACTTGTACACAACTCTCAGGACTACATGCAAATTATGTGCAATACTTGTACCCAAACACAACTTGTACACAACTCTCAGGACCACATGCGAATTGTATGCAAACAAATTTTACCCAGACGCAACTTGTACGCAACTCTAAGGACTACATGCGAATTGTATGTAAACAACTTGTACTCAGACGCAACTTGTACACAACTCTTAGGACTTCATGCGAATTGTGTGCATTCTTACATGATGAAGATGTGAATTGTACTATAACACACATGCACCCATATGCGAATTGTTATACTTTTTACATGCACGTTGCAGGGGTCTGGGAAATATGGAAAGAGCACCATAACCAACAAACAACCACCCAAAACTCATCTAATATACATCACAACACGCATGAAACGATTATCAGTACATGCAACCTAAGTAACTACTGTGTTTGGCGATAAACCCATAAACTAAAATGCATATTGCCGATCCTAAATACTTGATTTCGGTCGAGATAAACAACTTCGACCGACATAGAAACAACGGTCGAAATCGGGAGTAGAAGACGATCACTAGTCACTGGTCGAAATCAGGTGAGAATGGACTGAATTTTGGGTTGAAGGGTTCTGTGGAGGGAAGAAAAATATGATTATATATAGCCGGAGTATTTTGTCCAAAATTCAAGTTGAAATATATATTGACACTATCCTAAAAACATGTACTACTAGGTAATTAGATAGTTGAGTAGGTATTTACTGGTATTTTTCTCAATTATAAATTGATAATATTTAAATAATAAAATTTAAATAATAATACGTTTTGATATTTATATATGACGAAATATATAAATTTAAAAAAAATAGTAGATCCAAATTTTAGATGATTTCGTGCATAACTTTTTGCTCACAAACTTTGTATTTAAATTATTCTTAAGGTCTTGAAATGAGTTTCCTTTTATATTATTCATATGAATATGAATGATACAGTGAAAAGTTTGTATTCATCCAACTGATAAAAAGTATGACTAAAAATTTAATAGTAAGTTGAAATAAAAGCCCATAACCTCGAATATCAATTTCAAATTTATATTTCAAGTTGTAATCTCAATTTTTAAAAAGATTAATTTATTTTGATATATAGGGTAGAGTAACCAAATCTAAAAAAAGTTCCGTTCACTAAACTACAAAATTTTGATTTACAGTAGAAATTTTCAGTATATTTATATTCAAAATTACGTGAATAATTTATTTTAAATTACTAAATTTCACACATATTATTTTGATGCACATGCTAAACTAAAAAATAAAAAATGTTGAATTGAATAATTATAGTTGACTGAACTAGTAGCTAGAAAATTTAAAAAAGTTCTTAGTACAGTAGTTAAAATATTAGTTTGACTTTACATGCTAATATAAAATATAAGAATGAATGGTAATTATATTTATTTTTTATTTTTCTAATTCAAAGATCATTTATTAATGACAATAAGCCCAAGAAGGGATTCAAAACAAAATAAGTAAGTAATTATATTTGACTGAACTAATAGCTGGAAAATCCTAATGAATGTCTTTTAAGAATATTTTATTTTTTCAAAAAGTAAATTAATTTTTAGAAGTAGGTAAAAAGTAAGTAAAACTATTTAGGATAGCGTTAAGAGGCATTTAAAGATAAATAGCATTTATTAAAATATTTTTTTATATTTCTTTTCATCAACTTTACTTAGATTGAAATGATTTATTTTAAATACCAAAATTAACATTTTATTATAATAATAAAAGATATTTCTCAATAATAGTTTTAAATAATGATTCCATATAAGTTTAAAAAAAATATTATAATAGAGACTTGGTTAGATATAATTTTATAATAAATTACTCAAAATCAATAATAATTATTTATCAATCAATGGTTAAACATAAATCCACTTATCTTTTTTTTTTTAACATATAGCCATGTTAATGTTTTTAAATTAATTTTAAAAAATTAAAAGTTATTTGAACACTATTTTTTATAATATTTTTGGAATAATTGTTATTTTAAAATGTAATTTAAATTTTTAGTATTTGAAAACATTTTTGGGAGTCTTACCAATAAAGACGCATTTAACAAATCTATTACAGATAAAGACCTAAAAATTTAGGGGATTTTATACCTTAAATATCCTTCTATATAGAAGAATGCAGTAACCAACTTCTCTTTCTTTGTTTTTATTTATTTTAATTTTTAAAGGTCAGTATCTTTTAAACTGTTACTCGGAAAAAGAGTCCGAAAATACCATTGGTTTTGTTTTGTAAGACGAACAAAACTAGTACCATTCATGATATGTTTTGAATTTTTTTTTTAAAATATATATTTTAGACACGTTTCTCAGTTATATGGTTTTGCATGGTTTCGCATCTATTAAAATAAAGAAGATTTAGCATCTATCAAAATAAATAAAGAAGGTTTAGCATCTATCAAAATAAATAAATAAGGTTTAATATCTATCAATATAAATAAGGTTTCACATCTATTAAAATAAAGAAGGTTTATCATGTTCATAAGGAACGCCTCGTTATCTAATTTATGCCATCAAAAATCTGCATCCTTAATTTAAAGTAAATCAATAGAAATTAGATAATGCAGTAAGATAATTACGAAGAAAGTCAATTTGCGTTGGTTTTTAACTTAATTGGAGAGAGAAAGGAAGATGAATTTAATGGATAAAAAGGAAGAGAGAGAAAAAATGGGATAGTGTTAAAAACTTTTATATAAACGAGGAGGGGTATTTAGTGTATTAGTGGGTCTTTAATGGTAAATATTTAACTAAAATGGATCTTTCTCATAGAATAATGAAAATATGGGTCTTAAATGAATAATAGTTTGGGTTTTGGGTCTTAAATGGTACTTTATATTTTGTTTAGTTATTTTAAAATTGTTTTTCTTAACTAATTTATTAGATTAAATTTTTAATTTTAATTAGTTTTTTAATTGGGTTTCTAATTAATTTTTAATTAACTATAAAATTTAAAGTTGATTTTGACATAATACTTGAATTAATTTTAAATTTTTAACAAATTTTAGCCTAATATGTTATATAATTTTTAAAAAAGAAAATATTTTAAATTAATATACAAATTAATGCCGTCAGCTGAAATTATTTAATTTAATTTATAATAAATTATCATTTAAAATATATGGGGTAAGATAATTAATATCCCTTAACGGGTGGCATTATCAACTATTTATTTAATACATTTGACTTTCTAATCCGTAATAAATCCACTACTTAATTTGGTAATGCTAATAAGTTATTAAAAGGAAGTTTTTTTTATATCTTATATTATTAAAATTTATGGTTCCAAATGTCAAAACTAACTTCGACATATTTTTAAATAATTATTTTGAATTTTATAATCGATTTTAATATTTATTATTTTATTAACCTAACCTTAATTCAAAGAATTTAGAATTTATTTCTTAAAAGTTTTTATTAATTTAATTTAATTGGTTTTATATTATATAAAAAATATATAAAAAATAAATAAAATAATTTGCTACACATTGAGGAAACTTTTCCAAAAAAAGTATATTTGAAAAAAATAAAATGAAGTTATCAGTAAATATTGATAAAATATAAAAACGAATGTCAATGAGACAACAAATAAACAAACATACAATCAAAACAAATAATTTATCAAATTGCGTACATATAGTAATGTAAATAACTATTTTAAAAAAATCGTATACAGAAAAATCATAAAAAAAAAAATAAACATAAATGAATTCATGATGAGTAGAGGAGGATTTTAGAGACGCTATAATTTTTGAAGCTTGTAGGTAAAAACTCTAAAAACAAATAAGGCAAGATTATCAAAAATATTTGTATTCATTTTCATTCATAAGACGACAACGTCAGATGTGACAAACAAGAAATCAAAATATGACAATCAAGAGATTCTCAGTCTCGATAAGAATAAAGATTAGTGTTAGATGCATCAAAGACCGTAAGTGAACTAGTAATAAAAAAATAAAAAATTACGTGATTGGTAGACTTGGAAATATTATTTGAAAAGCATGCAGTTTGACCAATAATTAGATTGTCCTGAAGAGTTTGTCACGGATAACAAGTCAAATAATAATAAAAGATTGATAGCCAGGTGTTTCGAACTCCAATAATTAGATTGTCCAGAGGAGTTTGTCACGGATAACAAGCCAAAGAATAAAAGAATGATGGCCAGGTGTTTCGAACCCCAATAATTAGATTGTCCAGGAGAGTTTGTCGGCCAGGTGTTTCGAACCCCAATAATTAGATTGTCCAGGAGAGTTTGTCACGGATGACAAGCCAAAGAATAAAAGAATGACGATGAATGTAATTCTGTGCAAAAACAGACAAGTCCACCCGACACAAAGATAAAGTTGGGAATCTCGTTAAGAGAGAGAAAAAAATACTCCATTTAATGAGGAATCAATGGCGTATTGATCAGGGATTAGAATGGATTGGGTTGGGTGCGGGTATTGCTAAACCCGTGACCCATCCCGTCTTAATTTTTTAATACTCGTGGGTTTGGGTACCCGTTCTCGGGTACCCAACCATTAATAATTTATTTATCAATAAAAATATTTTCTTAATAATTTTCCAATAAAAATTTAGAAAAAAACCAAAAACAATATATTAAAATAGTAATAATATACGGAATATAAAATCTAAAATTTAGTAAGAAATCTAAAAATTTAATATCAAATTTATAACACATATTTAATAATGACGATTTATATTTATTTATATTTTTAAGAAATTATATTTGTTTTTCAATAATATAAATTTATTAGAAAAATTGTAACTTGTTTTTTTAAAATTGATTCAATCTAAATTTTTATATTTGTTAAGTATATTTGTTTTTTTAAAATTGATTCAATTTAAGAAATTATATTTGTTTTTCAATAATATAAATTTATTAGAAAAAATGTAACTTGTTTTTTATATTTAGGTACGAGCCAAGACAAAAAAGAGTTAGATTTTTTTCACCCAAAATATTTTATTTTGAGGTTAGAAACAAGTGGCATGAGTTGGAAGATTTTATTTTCTCCGAACCAAGGAAGAAGAACCCAAAGAAAAGTTCTAAATTTTTTTGTGTAAGAAAAGTTCTAAATTTTTTTGTGTAAGAAAAGTTTTAAATTGTTTTGTGTTTTTTTTTTTCCGATATGATCGAATAATACAATATCATAAACCTTTTCCATTATTTATATACTATAAACTTTTAGGGATGTTTGTTTGATTCTAAACCTTCAAATCTAGAATTTCAAGGCCGATAAGAAATTATTACCTATTTACCACTAAAAATTAATCCCCACAAGAGAAAATGACAAAGTTTAGGAAATGTCCTTAAAAATATTTAACGGAAGGATAAAGATGGAGGACCAATACAAATCACCGGTAAAAAAAATTGGTTGATAAGCCGGAAACAACCATCATATGAAAGGTATTTAGAAGTCCAACTCCTCATTCAGGAAAGTGAACGGTCAACCAAAGGTTTATAGTCGTTAAAGAAATTAGTCCATGAGTAAAGGGATATCAAGGTATTGTACCAAGAGATAATTAGTACCATCCCCACGATGTTGGTAACGGAGTCACAAAATGATAACATCCCAAATAAATATTTGGCTTTTTGGAGGGTTCACCTGAAAGCCCGAGAGGAGAGAATTCGATGAAGCATCCTTAATAATATTAGGGAGTTGATTTTATCATGGAAAAATTAGAAGATCATCCATGACGCAGAGATTGATGATTTTAAGATTCTAACATTTGTAATGGAATTTAAAGTATGACTACAACTATGGGGATACTTAAGAGGACTTACATCACCACGAAAAATAGAAACTAAGATAACGGGTCTCCTTGACGTAGACCGTGGTGGCCTTAGAAGTTATCGTGTGGATCATCATTGATAAATATATTGTAAAAGGGGATGAAGATTTACTGAATGATTCAAGAGATCATTTTATTACGAAAATCCATAAAAACCAAGATATCAAGGATGATGTGTTAGTGAACATTGTCAAAATCCTTCATAAAACTTATTTTTAAGAGAGACCATTGGAGCTTTGCAATTAGTCTAATATGTACCAAGAAGTTCATGTGAGAGAATGATATTCTTGGAGATATTACGACCTTGATGAATGCGAATTACGATTTACCAAAGAGGGTGGGAAAAGAGTTATTGATCTTGTTTGCCATGATTTTGAAGATAATTTTATAGATAACATTACAACAAACTATGATTCTATAGTCACCCACAACACAGGGGATGCCATATTTTTTAAATTAGGGAAATTAAAGTTTTTGCTCCAAGACTTATCTAGGTAAAAAACTGACAAACTTCATAACAAAGATCACTTCTAATAGTGGATCAGAAAGTTTTGAAGAAGTAAGCGCTGACTTTGTATATACCTAAGGATTCGTTGTTATCAATGTTAAAAAAGGTGATCATGATCTCGCCATCTGTAACTTGGCTGATCATGGAGGTTTTATACCTACAGTTGACTCTAAAACTAACAAGGAAACAAGTAACATAGAGAACAAGTTAGTTTTACGAATTATAGACGCCAAGAAGATTGGGAATTATTAATGATACCGGTACTGTTGAAAATGTATATGATTTTATTTTTAAGTATACGAGTTTTAAGATTTTTTTGGAAGAAATTAGTATTGCAAACACTTAATTCAAGCCAAGTTTCACGTGATTTTTGTATAAAACAATATTCATAAAACTGGATGGGGAAGATAATATCATTATAGACTAATTTTAGCATAAATAATGTGAGCGTTTTGGACCAAAAAAATATTGCTTTGATAGATAAAAGTGTCTTTCTGGTGGAGGAGACGCGCCCATTGATGTCACTAAATTCTCTCTGATTAAAGAATTGGAAATATTTATGAAGACGAGCTAACTAAGCTGTGATAATAAGCATACCAGATTTAACCGTGGGAGGTTCCAACTTGTGGAGATAATTTTATTATAAGTTGGGTGTGAAGGCCTCATGTTTAAGAAATTAAATAGAATTTTGGTGTGAGGCATTAAGAGACTCAGATTAATTGTGATGATACTATGATTTGAATTTTGCAGTGACCAAAATGTGAAAAAGACATGGGAAATATATCATCATAGTCTTTTTTTACAACTGTGTGATCAATTTTATACGTAATAGGGTTTATAGATTGTTTATTATACCATTTAAATTGGAAAAAAATAAAAATCAAGCTATTAAGCTTGTAACAGAAATAATGATTATTAAATCCTTAATTAAGGAGACCGAGTGATATGAGTAGCCTATCCAATCTTCTGACTTACTTAGTAAACATGTTAAAATCCTCAAAATACAAAAAAGGCATTAGCTTTCAAAAGGAAATATATCCAAGATCAGGCCAATATAAGAAACAATCGGATGCTTCATTAAAAACGTAAATAATAAAAATACAAAAAAGCTATAAAGGATGTTAGACTATTTGATTCGAGTAAACATATTGAAGAAATATAAATATAATAGTAGGTGGCAGTGCACCTGGATGCCATACAATGAGAATCTGATCCATTTTTAACGTATTGTCAATAAAGGACCGTCGTATAAGTCCCAATAACACCACTATGATTTTTTTTGTTAATACATATACCCGACCATCGTATAAAGTCATGTTAATGGGTTTAAATTCTTGTGGGCTGATATCAATAGGAGAGGAGTTAAGAGTAATAAAAATAAGATAATATTTACATAGGTTTAGTTATATACCCATGAGACAAAAGAAAAAACATTATAATATCATCTCCATAGTATAAAGATAAGAGGAGAGATAAATAAAGAATCTACTGAACCAAAACTTTGCCACCCGAAACCTGGTTTACTAGAGTCAACTTCACTCCCTTGGAGATGATGGCGCAACCAAATATAAACTGGTTATTTTCTCGCAACCAAAAGAAATATAAACTCAAAAATATTAGTAAATTTGATCGTCCAAAGATAAGAACTTCGGGTTCGGTGGAAACAATAAAATAAAACAAAACGTAAAAGAAAACGAAAACACACAAGACAATATTTAGCGTGATTCATATTATGAAAATAATCATACATACATGGGTAATAAACACTCTATTTTATTAAACAAAGTGGTTATAGAAATACTCTTCAAACACAAAAGGCTCAATCATTTTTTGTTACAAAACTCACTCTCACAGTTTATAAAAATGATGTCATTCATAAAGATTTATCTTCGATTGTCTCTCACCTCACTTATCTCTCTAAAAAACCTATAGCTTTCTATCTCTTGGGAAGAATATAGAACTATTCATTTCTCTCACATCGCAAGTCTTAGTTTTAGGTTTCATTTTATATTTATAGAGTTATGGAAAAATTTAATTCTCCAATAGATTCTCTAGATTAAATCTCATTAATCAGCGAATAAAATAAAACCATAATTATAAAATAGGAAACCTCATAAATAATAAAACCAAATTTAATGGCAAACTAAATGCCTAATTAAAGTTGAATACCCAATGAATTTGAAATCTAATTAATAGGAAAACCAATCAATATAGGATGACCAAAATAAAAGACTTAATTAAATAGGAAACTCTAGCAATAAAAGAAGTTTATCTCAATAAGAAACTTAAGCTCAACACCATTTAAATCATCACCTTATAAAGCACTTGGAAACTTCATATTAAAAGTATTGGCACCATGCCATCAGATATGACATCGACACCATGCATCAGACTGGGGAATCAACAACATGCATTGGTTAGGGGCATCAATAGTATGCATTAGCTCATTACCTACACAAAATATTATGTATTCGGTCTAATAGTATACAACCTTCATATGGTCGGCCAAACTCACTTTTAGGTTAATTCAAGCGTCTTTGCACCTAAATCTTTGCCATATATCTGTCTTGAGACAATCTAATTTGTCGACCAATCTATTTATGGCCCATAAAGTCTTTATGTAGTATATATGTTGACGTCCAAGTGTAAGATACCACAATTTATACCCTTTACTCACTTCTAGGATTGGACAAAGAGAAAACATTTTAGAGCTCGTATTTAAAAGGCTGTCTTACTTCACATGTGCATAGACAACACATTTGGACACTCCCAAGTATTCCATTTTAGTTTTCTCTTCAGTCGAGATTTCTTGAGGGCAATAAAACTTAAGCACTGTAAATTGAGTCATATTGATGATATATGTAGCTGTTATAGATTTTACTTCGAACCTTCGAACCATTCTTGTTGTATGATTCATACACATCACCCGCTCCAACACGGTTTACCTTATCCTCTCAACAAGCCCGTTCTATTAGAGAGTCCTACTCACTGTTCAAATTCTAACAATACCAAGTTTTTCACAATGACTAATGAAATCCTTGTTCACATATTCGAAACCACTACCAGTCAGAAGCTTCTGTAACACTTCCCTAATTTGACTATCTACCAAAGTGTTTCAATTCACAAATGCAACACACACTTCATCATTGCTCTTCAAAAGTATTACATATAATTTTCCAAAATAGTAATCTATCAGCGATATAAAATATGTTGCACCACCTATGATAGGTATGTCGGACACTAGAGATTTGAATGAACATAATAAAATACACCATTAGTTGCCTGGTTTCTCTTACCCAATACATAGTGATAAAAAGAAATTTAGTAAATTTATGGGCTGGTTACTGAAGAGAGGCACTCTATATTTATTAATATGAGGAGAAGTTCCCAAAAAGGGCGTTTATATATTTTTGGGCCAATATAACCGCCAATGCATAATAATTTTATTATATATAACACATATCAGCTCACTTTGGAAGGGATCTCACTTTTTATTACTATTCATGTGATGTTAACTCCTCTCTCTACCTTTACTCTCTTATATATTATTAACTAGAAATTCCAAAAGGTCGGTTTTGTAATTTACAGGAGCAACTTTTGCCGCTTTGAAGCGCCAAAACATCCATCATAACTCTAAAACACCATTCAATTCTAACATACCCATTAAACTGTAGAATCATCAACGGTGACCACACTAGAAGCTCTATTCTAATTAGTAATAAAATAGCATTTTCAAAACTAGATTCCCAAAGTAGTTTCTATTCAGTTAAGTTGGTAGTTTCGTTATGAAAAATTCAAATATATTTCGTACGTTTATCACTCGGAAAATGATATTGTACGAGAAGGGTTGAGAAAACCTCCAGATCTATGACAGTCACATGATCAGTTGGAAGAGCGAAACCAACAAATACGATAAGTGCTTGTAGCCATTCGAGCCAAGAGGGTAACATTGACCGCGGTAGCAGTAGGACTTACCGCAAGGATTGAACCAACAAACAGACAACGGTTGAAGTTCATTATTAAAACAGAAGCTGAGATGAAGGGAGATGACAATATGAATATCACCAGTCCTTATGATCCATACCAGAGTTATAGCATCTTGCAACGGAAGTGCATAGTGAGATGCTACTATCTGTCTTATTCGACTAGTGAAAGTGAGGAAGATTCGAATCCTCGTAGACGTAGGATTCATCCAAAAAATCGAGAAAGAATCAGGAGTGCACCACTCAAGATTCCAGAGGGAGAGGAATTTTAAGAGGAGGTCGCAAAGGGAACGAGAGCTTGACACTTGAAGGACAACCAGGGATAACCTAACATAGTTATAAGGGTCGAACCAATGTAATAATCATGAATGCTAGACCATTCTGGAACTGGGGAAACATCAACAAGCTTACATATCAATGCAGGGCCATCATGTAACGTTTTGAGCTAATGATTCACAAGTTAGAGCTCAGTCGACCAACCAATAAGTTTGCACTATAGGATAGTACCCGTCTGTAAATCAATAAACCGCTTTTGTGTGACCAGTGGTTTATGAAAACTAAGCACTGATGTTTAACATAAAGTTTATGTCTCAAGTGGACCCATATTCGACACCTAAAGATAGACTGAACATCAATTTATACAGATATGGTTACACGAGGAAGATATCACGTATAATATAAAAAATAATAGTTGTTGAGCTATCGTAGAGATTTGACATCCACAAGATGGAAAAATATGATGATATTAGGGATCCATAGCATCATATTGAATAATTCACCAATGAGATAATGGGTTTTTTTGGAGGAAGGACGATTGTGATGTCAGGCCTTCTTATTACCTTTAAAGGGAATGTTTTGACCTGGTTTAATTAGTTCGCTTTAATGTCTATCACGAGTTTTTACCATCTATGAACTATTTTCAAACATCACTATTCATGAAGCAAATTGGCGAAGGGTAAAAAAGATCATATTATACACCGTAAACAATTTAATGGGAGAGTTTACGAAATTACACTCAAGGTTTCGTAAATACAGAAAATAATTTGACTAATTATCATGAAGAAATGGCCATTTCTTTGTACATGCAAGGATGTTTGCCATGGACAAAATTTTTCAAAGAAGTAATAAAGAAAAAATGCTGAATTTTGGGGCTTTGTTGATATAAGCAACCTCTAGCCCAAATTCTTTTTAATATGAAAACGGTCTAGAAGGCCTTGCTAGTAGGATAGTAGAACATATCGCGTATATGTTCCCCCCTTTAATAATTCTAGTGTCAAATCGTTCAAGTCAAGGCCTAATTCAAAGGTTAACCTAAGTCACTCAAACATGAAATAAAGTCCAGTCATAGGTCGGGATGACTGGAGGAACAACTGACTTAGGTAGGAGAACTTCACCGAGTTGGACATAACCGTAGCTACTATTTTTTAAATTCTTAAAGGAAATGTTCAATTTAGACCTACCCCGCCATTAACAAGACTGAGGGAGGAGCAGAGCAGTAAAAATTTTCAGTTTCACAATGATGAGGGTCATTTAATTACGGATCCGATCATTTTGAAAATGAAGATTCAAAATCTCATCGAAAATGGTAAATTATTGCAGTATATGAGAAATAACGGGTCAATGACCTAGATAAATGCCAATAGGGGGTCCGGACAGCAATAATGGGTTATGGTATTTATTTTTACTATATATCCAAGTTTGGGTCGCATTTTGGGTTTTAAATATTATACCACGGCACGCGTTCCAATATTCGTCCCGTCAAAAAATACCTTATATATTTTTTAAATATTAATTTTAATCATATACAAATTGAAAATCCTAAATGTTTTTTTAGTAACTCAATCGTCATTTTAGTTATACCTCGCACTCAATTTCAATGACGTCTTTTTGAATCAGTCGTTTTAATTTGGTATCGAACTCTATAACTACTCTTGGTTCATACTCTTACCTTCCTTCATCAAATAATTTGGTGTAGAATAAAATTACTTTAACATGAACGAGTGCATTAAAAGAATCCATAACGATAATACGCATGACTCTAAGCCGATACACAAAATCCCAGAGCACATGTCACCTTTAAATGTAGCGATACAGTCTTTTACTTGCATTTAGTCTTCCGTATTTTATTATATTTTAAAGTCAATAAAATAACTTTCAAATACATTTCAGTTCTCTCTAATTTAAAAATGATTAGTTTTGTAAGCATCAACCTCTTTACCAGCCGAATAAATTGTTTCTCTAACATTGTTAGTTCTTTCTACATATTTTGGACTATGAGGAAACTGCACTATATGTTTACCTAAGTAAATTTATACTCATCGCATATTATATGTATTTAAAATATATTTTCAATATATGAAAAAAAAACACCACTAATATATATCTTGAAATTTTTAATATTTCTCTCTTACGCATCATTATTTAATATGTAAATTTAAAAGAAAATACATGTGCTTACTATTACTAGAAAAAATAAATTTTAAAAACAAATGACTTTATATTTAATGTATTTAAATTTACATCCATATACGGATGCCCACTATTTATCATCATAACATGATGAAAATCAAAGATTTAATATAACTTAATTTGATTGATAGCTCCAATAAACTAAATTTTAGGGTTATTATGAAATCAATTTTAAAGTTACTGTTGACAATGAGTTGAATACTCATGAGGCTTTACTGATTGGTCATATAAGAGTTTGATTTATGTCCATGGTGATTCTTATGTCATTGGTAATTATTGTGTTCACATTAGATCTTATGTTGATAGTAATTCTTGTGCCCACATTGATTCATATTATCCATGGTTATTCTTTTACTATTGTTACTAGTAGGGCTATTGTGCCCATTAGATCTATTATCTTGAAAACCATAATGTGTTATCTGTTTGATCCTCTATAAATAGACAGATATGATTAAAGAAAATATTATAATAAAATCTAAATGTTCTTCTATTATAGTGAAACATCTTATTTTAGCGATGCCCGTGGACATCGAAATTTACCAAACCACGTTAAAATCCTTTTTTTGTATGAGACATTTGTGATTGATATTACATCTTGATTTCAAATAAAATGGTATAAGATCTTAGTTTGTTATAATTAATGGTTAACAATAACATCTACCTCAACAAAATATATATATCAAAATATTTGATTGAACATCAAATTTTGAGTTATGAAAAATTAGGTTGTAATCTTCTTTAAGGACTGTGAAATGTTATGGAGAATAACTTATCGATAGAGATGAAAGAAGAGGCAAAAGAGGATCTTTAAGAAAAGGCTTTATGTTGGATTTTAATGAGTGTAAATGATAATGTTTTTACGAGATTGAGAAAATTGTTATTGACGCATAGAATAAGTTGAGCAAAATTTAATCATAAAAATCAGTTATGAACCGCTTAGACTTGAAGAAACACTTGTATAATTCAGATTGAAAGAAGGCATATCCTGATATAACATTTTAGTAATTTTAATTCTATTATCATGGTACTGGTAACTATCGATATTACAATCGGTGATGAGGATCAAACCTTATTTGTTTTAATATTATTAACAACTTCCAATGAGAATGTTATGGATATCATCATGTATGGTAAAAATATACTATCTCTAAAGAATGTTAAAAATATTCTAAAATCAAAATAGTTGAGACAATTGTACGCATAAAATCGGGTAAAAAGGAAAGGTCTTATGATTAGGGGAAAATCTAGCAAAAAAGTGAGTTCTACAAAAAATAATTAGAGACGATCCAAGTCAAAAGCCAAGAATTCAAATTATTTTATATGCGATGAGAAGGATCTCTACATGAGATATTGTCCAAAACTAAAAGATAAGATGGGAAATCAAACGAAAAATGTTGTACACCTGGTATAATGTGTGAATGATTCTGATGTTGGTGCAAACTTTGGTACATAAAAGGTGTTGTTTGTGAGTTCATACTATGGGAAAAACTCTTAGTACTCGATACTGATGTTACATACTCATGTTCCAGTTCAAGATGTGGTTTGTTACTTACAAATCAATACAATAAACAATTTATTTGGGGGAAAAATCATTTATTTCATGTTACTGGGACTAATAATGTTAGAATCAAAATGTTTACGATGTTATTGGAAATGTGACGTACTGACATGTTCCTGGGATGAAGAGGGACTTGATATCTCTTGGGACGCTAGACTTTCGGGGTTACAAGTATCGTGCATACGATGGTGTAATCAATATGAAAAAATTCTTGATGGTTTATATGAAATGAAATTTACAAAATGGGCTTTACATTCTCCAAGGAAGTGTTGTTGTGGTAGATCTTGCAGTAATATTATTAGAGAGTAACAACCAGATTTGACAAGATCAGAATCAATTGTGGCATTTGTGCCTCAGTCATATAAGTGAAAGCCACTCCTCAGACAGTGGCTCAAGTGATCCTTCGAATGATGGTGAAGTCAAGTTAAAAGAAATCATATATTACGTTGAAAGATTGTGTGTTTCATTATCCATGTACATTTTTTGTAAGTGACCATCACATGCCATGATGTATATTTTGGTAAGTGACCATCAAATGTCACTTTGTGCGATTTTTGGAAGTGACAATCACATGTCACTGTTCGTACTTTGGTATCAAATATTATAGTATTGTGCCAATCTTATAATTTGTGTAAGTATTTCAAACTCTGTGAATGTGCAAAAATTATGATCGTTAAAAAAATATCTCCACACACAATGACACGTCGAATAATATTGTCATACACATTGGCATTTCGAATAACATCGCCACAGACATTGGCACTTCGAATAATATCGCCACACATATTGGGACTTTGAATAAAATATCACCACATACATTGGTACTTCGAATAATATCGCCACATACATTGGTACTTCGAATAATATCGCCGCACACATTGGAACTTTAAATAATATATCCACACACATTGGCATTTCAAATAATATTTTTTTAAATACCATTTCGTATATTGCTACAAGGGTGATCAATCCTTGCTTGAATTTACAAAATATTTTCATTATTTGGTTACAAATATACGTATTTTAAATTTAAGGTTGATTTTCAAATCCATACTTACTATCATTAACTTGGCATAGTGTAAAAGTGTAACTTTCTTACCAAAGATTTATTGTATTCACAATATTTTCTATATATGTACCTCATTAAAACCACACCAAGCTAGCATGAGAGGAAAGAGTATACCACTGGTCAATATACACATAAGAAAACAATGTGCTCATTGATGTTCAGAAAATTATTCATAATACAATCGTAAATTTTCAATATTCCAAGGGTGTTGTAAAGGTCTCCCATCTTTATCTTCGAGGCGATATGTCAATGGCTTAACCTTTTTGACCACTTAATACGGTCCTTCCCAATTTGGTGCAATTTTACCCAATTATTTTATTTTTTATGTAGAGAGACCTTTCTCAAAACTTTATCACCTACTTTAAAATATCTTAATCTTACATTTGAAGCATAACGGCTTTGCATTAAAGTTTGATAATGAAGTGAGTTTAAATGTGCTTTTATCCTATTTTCTTCCACCAAATCGAGTTCTGTTCATTTAACCTCTTTGTTATCATCCTTAATATAGTTAAGTATTCTATAAGATAGAAGACTAGATTACACTAGGCTCACCGCCTTTATAACATATACTAAAGCAAAAGAAGTTCCTTGAGTTATAGTTCGAGGTGTTTTTTTATATGCCCATGACACGTCTTGAAGATAATTAGGCTATTTTCTAATTGCGCATTCCAAATTTTCTTAAGACCATCCAAGATAGTTCTGTCAGTAACCTCTACTTGGACATTTGCTTGTGGATGAATAGGTGTTCAAAACACTAATTTATTCATCTCGGTGTACAAAAGGACGACATTTCTTTATTGTTGAGTTGAGGTCCATTATCTGTGGTAATTATCTAAGGTACCCAAAATCTACAACAAATATTTGATAAAATAATATTTATGACATCTTTAGCTCTTGTTCCAGATAAAGGTTTTGCTTCCGTCCACTTTGAAAAATAATCAATCACAACAATAATAGTATGTCTCCCGTTAGAGGCCTTAGGTAGTGGTCCAACCAAATCTATCCCATATCTATAAAAGAGAAGTGCCTTACAAATTGAATCTAGAAATACAACTAGCATATGCATAGTATTCGCAAATCATTGATAAGTATCACAACTGCGAAGCAGATTCATAACACCATTCATTATTGTAATCCAATAATACATTGTCAACAATACTCTTCTTGTTGAAGTTTTTAAACCACAATAAGTTGAACCTTCTACGTCATGCAATTCAGAAAAGATTATTTGAGATTTAGTTTTACCCAAACATCTTAGTTATGGTCGACTTAAAGATCTATTATACAACACTTCCCTCAAGCAATGTATACCCATGTGACCAAAACCTCAGCCTTTGAGCTAACTTTTTATCAAGTGGTAACGTTCCTTTGATTAAAAATTATTTTAGATCAAACCGTCAATCTCTTTGTTTTTCCTCGATGGTAACAAGAACCTCCTTAAAATATTGGCACTTCTCAGATTTCATTATTATAAATAGACTATCTTGTAGTAAAATCCAAGGATACGCATTGAAATAAGCAATGGTTTCCAAATAATATGCAGTATTATTTTTTTATTCGGTTGATATGTTCAATCATCAAATTATCAAACATGACTGATAATCCCCTTAACATTCACAAATATTTATAAGGCTGATCTTTCTTAGCCTCAGATATTCCCGACATACGGTTCAATATGAGTTGTGAATCAGTTTCCAAATAAACTTTCTTAGCTCCACAAATATTTGCAAGCCTTAATCTAGCCAACACCACATTATATTCTGCCTCGTTATTCGATGCTCTAAATCCGAAGCATATAGCTTGATACATAGCCTCCCCATATTGAGTTATTAGCTGAATTCTTGCTCCTGATCCCAAAATACTTGAACCTCCATCAAATCTAACTATCCATTTGTCTGTTGACATTAATACATGTGTATCGTTTCCCTCTTCATCAGAGCACTTCGAATGAAATTCGAGGAAACAATCTGCTAAAGCTTGGGCCTTGATAGTTGCTCGATGAGTAAACTCAATGTCATAATCCCCTAATTCCATAGACCATTTGTCATTCTCATTGAAACATCAGGTCTTTGTAATATATTCTTTCATGAAAACAATGCTTTAACTATTATAAAAACGGGCTTAGAATAAAGACACATTTTTCGAGCTACTATAACCAAAGCTAGAGCTAATTTCTCTAGCTTCAAATATGCCGATTGTATATACCCCTCCACTTCCTTTACTAAAACTGCTTTTATAACATAACTTGATATGACGATATACAAGAAAAAAATGCTCACTTGAAAATGGCTTAGACAAAACTTCCAGAGATGAAGAATGTTCTTCAATTTTTGAAAATGCTACATCACACTCCGGTGTCCATGAGAATTCCTTATCTGTCTCAACACTTGAAAAATGGAGCATATTTAGCTGAAGCTTTAAATATAATTCGATTTAGAGTTACAAATTTGCTTGTCAAAATTTGCATTTTTTTAATTGACAAAGGCAGAGTCATGGTTATCAAAGCTTTCCACTGCTCTGAATCGGCTTTTATCCTGTTTTCGCTTATTATGTAACTCAAGAATTTTCTCGAATAAACTCCGAAGATACATTTATCCGGGTTTAATTTTAAACGAATAGCTCTCAAATTCAAAAATGTTATACTAAATCACATAGGTGATCTTCATCCGTAGTACGTTTTACCAATTTATAGTCTATGTACACTTCTAAATTCCTCCCAATTTGAGTGGCAAAAGCGTTATTCATTAATCTTTGATAAGTAGCTCCAGCATTTTTGAGACCCAAAACCATAACTCGATAACAATGTAATCCTCTATCAGTAATAAATGTAGTACTTTCTTGATCCTTTAGTTTCATTTGGATATGATTATGCCCTACAAAAGCATCCATAAATGAAAGAAGCTTATTACCTGATGTTAAAACAATAATCTGGTCTATTTTTGAGACAAAAAACGGATCATGCGGGCATGCACAATTGAGATCAGTAAAGTTGACGCACATCATTTATTTTACATTTTTATTCTTCAGAAGCATAGAATTTGCAGTCCACAACAAATAGTGTGCCTCTCGAATATGACCTACCTTAGACACCCGATCCACTTCTGCTACTATCGCCTCATATTTTCTACCAAAAAATCCTTCATATTTGAATGATACACCTGACCCTGAGATTACTTGCCAAGCTATGATAAATCACATCAAAGGAAACCCTATAACATCCTCAGTTTTTCAAGCAAACAACTCTAAATTTTTGGACAAATATCTTAGCATTTGATAACGTAATGACGGTTATAACAATGTTTCCATCCCTAAAATCTTTCCATTAGAAAAAACATACACCTCTACATTCTCATCGGAGACTAATAAATCCAGGTTCTCCCTCGGATTATCCACCCTTTCCATATTCGATGAAGGCCCTTATAACTGTTATTCTATCATTCTATCAATATTCACGCCTTGTTTGGCATACAAATTTGTTGCACAACAGTCCTTAGTCACTTGCTGACTACTTTGAGCTATCCTTACATAATCTCCAATCACATATTTCAAGCATTAATAAACTGTAGAAGCTACGTAAAACATTTTTTTATAACCAAGATCGCCCCAAATTAAGAGTGTAGCTCGTTAGAAAATAAACTACCACAAACAACACTTGTACTTTTCACGACCCAATAAAACCTCACCTTCAAATTCCCCAATAATGAAATATATATATATTTAGATGTCATCCATTTTCTAGAAAGAATAATAAAAGTGATTTAAAAGTATACATCATTAATGAAAATTCGAAATATTTACATAGAGCTTTATCATCCCCTTAAAATTTGATAATGATAATTAAAGAGATATACCATACATATAATATGATGAGGTTGAAGTATGAAGAACTATAGTTAATGTTAAAAATATGGCTAACACATAATATTGGATATGAGAAGATGAATGGAATCTTGTGTTATATGAAAAATTACAAATTTTCATTATATTTGAGAGCATATGTATCAAATGTATTGGCAAGGACGTGTTTTTGGTAATGCTCAACCAACAAAGTACCATCAAAACGATTCATGGTAGTCGAAGCGTCTAGCTTTTATAATGTTATTTTTTTGAAAGATTTTGGCTCCATAAAACGCAGGCGATTAGTTCTTCCAATTCTTAATGTGTAAAACATATTATTAGTGGTTGTGGTGGAGTAATATGAAGTAGTTGAAAATAAACAACACCATGTCATAGAAGTATTTTTTATATGTCGATGATATTATAGTAGTTCCAGAAAGCTTCACGTATTGGAACCAGAGAAATGGATGATTTTTTTAGTATGTCTTATATTATTACACACACAAAACGACCATGTGAAGTCGTACCATAAAAAAACGTGAAAATGATACTCAGATGATAAATATTAATTAAATAATTTATGCAATTTAGTGTGAAAGTTTACTAACAGTAATTTCATTGGTTAAAATATTTAGGTTATATACCAAAAAATTATAATCACCTCACAATTGATTATAAATCATGTCAAAATATAATATCAAGTAAAACAGGACAACATTAAAGAATATTTCCAATTGTTTCAACGATACGAGGAAGAGGTCGAAAATGGTTGTTTACAAATACGTATCACGATACTATAAATACATTTTGTAACGTACTGATAAATATTGAAGGTATCAATAACAATAACTTGGTTTCATTTCACAATATATACACGACATAGTTACCATAAATAAGAAATTGACTAGATAATATATATATATATATATTTTAACGAAATGAGATGAACTTGGGCCATCTCATAAAATTTTATTAAAAAAGGCCCATAGCCCTTATAGGATACATGAGAGTTTCAGGCGTCAAGGAAACGCGCTAAATTTAGTAACATCAAAGTGAAAATTGAAGACCAGAAGGTCGAGTGAAGCTTTGAGAGAGATTAGTTAAAAAAGTTCAACTAAATTGGAGAGACAAAACTCTTAACGGATTGAGAAGATTAGATGTTGATCATGCTCACTGGATGACGAGATTCGGTCTATAAAAATAGAGCTCGATTTGGGATTTTTTAGCTCACCAAAGATCTTGAGGTAGAAATGAGTTTACTGCGAGTATAAGTAGATGAGAAGAGATGAAATCTTAAAAATTCTGCAAGAAACAATAAAATTCTTATGAGTTTCTATATTTTCATTAGATACCTGGACTATATTTACATTTATCAATTTGATGAGCAGAATAATTAGGGGTCAAAAAATAATATGATAGATTTTGTCTGTAGGCTATCAAGCAAGATAATGGTGTTGAGTTGATTATGAGTTTGATATATAGAAAGATCAATTTTGTATTTGCATTTATTGGTTTATCGAGCAAGTCAGTCCGCAACAGAGTTTTTATCTCTGCTGAAATGTGTGATGGTCATGTTTTGTGTAAGAATGTTTATGCAACATTGTAGAATATGGAACAAAAACTAAGGGGCTTTGTTAGTTAAGATCACAGTTAAGAGAACTAGTGAATCAGTCTCAATCTCTAGAATAGAGAATTTCAATTTGTTGCATAGGATTAGTCCATCAAACAGAGTGCGAGTCTCAGCAAGAATAGGACTAAGCTTTCCATATGTTCTTTCTATATCTGCATTTATCTCTCCCTTGTAGTCGCAAATAACAGCACTTTATGAGGCTTCACCAGATTGTAAGCATGAGGCATCTGTGTTGAGCTTTAGACTAGGTTCAGTTGGTGTGTGCCAGTGTGTAGCTTTCATTCTTCTTGTCTGATATAGGTGTTGAAAACATTCAAAATCATATTCCATGTCCGAGTCATTCTCCATAACTGTCTTTTGAACAGTTTTGCCATATCTAGTTTTAGAATGACATGCTTTATGTGGGTAATAACAACATTTGAGGAAGTTTCTTATAGGTTGAAAATTTTATTTTTTATGTGCTGCCATAGAGTCCAAAAATGGCTGAAGGAAGAGTAATTCTTATATGAATCTTATTATGAGTAGACCATATCCAGAGTCTCACAATGTGAGAGATAATCGTATGATTACCAATCATTATTTTGAATTGATTGCTGAAGTGAAGTCATGCAGAACAAGGTAGTTTGCAATGAACAAAGTAGTGTTGAATAGATTCAATGTTTCCACAGTGTTGACACTTTGAAACTAATGTGATGTTTCTTGACTATGAGATAGTGTCAACCGATACCCAATTATGGAAAAGTCTCCACAAAAAGAATGAACATTTTACAGGAACAATTCTGTTTTAGATACTTGAGTATAAGAGAGATGAGGTTCATTTTAGCCTTATAGCATTCCATGTGTCTTTAAAACAAAAATCCCCAGATTTACTAATTGCCCATATGATCTTGTCATGAATGTGAGGCTTGATTGATAGTCTAGTTATTCTTTTGATGTCTATTGAGGTAACTGAAGCCAAAAGTCTATCTAGATTCCATTCGTTGTTTGTCCAATAAGAGTTGACTTTAGATTGAGTATATCATGAGGTATCAATAGTGGTGATAATATCAATTAGTGGTTTAAAGTAGCACCAACAATAAAAACAAAGCTCACAGTTTCCTTCCAATTGACTAGAAAAATGAAGGATTCTGCAGTGTTTCTAATATCATGGATTATCTTCCATATTTGAGATATTTTGAATTGTAATTACACGTGCTTGATGAGCTTAAGAACAATAAATATTATGCATAATTTTATACCATAGGCTAGTATTTTCTCTGAATTTTTTCAAAAGTTTACATGAGTAGATTAATTGAATATCTTCAATTTTTTAAATGTTTAATCATCCTTCTTTGTAGAAAAGACAAAGCTTGCTCCATTCGGCACATGATATTGCTCGATAATTGTCTAATGTTCCACACAAAAATCTACTACAGATTCCTTCAATTCTTTTGATGATAGATCACGGCAAAAGAGTCTGTTGAAGCTGATAATTTGGGATGGCAATCAGAATTGATTGGATAAATTGAGCCTTTTTCCAAATGAGAGAGAGGTATGGTTCCATTCTTGAACTATCTACCTTAGTTTTGTTATTAAGCCTTCATAATGAATAACAATAGTTCTATTACGGATGATAGCTCCCAAATATGTCATAGGAAAACTGTTTTGCTTGTAATCCATAATTTGTTGAATGTAGTTAGCTCAGCTAGTTGGAGAAGATTTAGGAATAATGAATATATATTTCTCCTTATTGATAAGATTTCTTGTATGATCTTGAAACTTGGTTAGGAATCTGTTAAGAAGACAAACACTGGATTTAGATCCATTGGTAAAAATGATAGTGTCATCAACAAATGATAAACGAGGAATAATATCATTATTAAGAAATTTATATCTTAAACTATGGTGATCATGATATAGTTTTTTGAGCCCTCTAATTAGAAATTCCTGAGCTATAATGAATAGACTAAGGGAAAGAGAATCCTCTTGTCTAATACCATTAGAAGCTTTGAAGTATCTTTTAGCTTCACCATTAAAAATGATAGAGAATCTAATATTGTTAATAGATTGATTAAACTGATGAACCTACAGTTGAAACCAAAAGAAATTAAGATTTTCTTAATAAATGAAAAATATACTCTATCAAATGTCTTTGATAAGTCTAGTTTAATGATTAAGTTTCCTCCTCGACTTTTTTTTAAGTTGAAGGAAAATTCTTTAGTGAGAATAATATTTTCTTGAATGCATTAACCCTTTACAAATCCACTTTGCTCAGCAAAAATGAGTTTGGGTAATAGATTAAAGAGTTTATCACTTAGAATTCTAGAAATGATCATGTTAAACACATTACATATACTAATAGGTCTATAGTCGCTCCAAGTTTTGGGATCTTCTTTTTTAGGTATTAAACAAATAGCAGTAGAATAGACTCCACTTGGAACATATGCACTATTGAAAAAAACTCTGATAGCATAGCAAAGATCAATAGAAATATTAGTCTAACATTTTCGGTAGAATTTGATGTTGAACCCATCAATACCAGCAATGTTGTTAGGGTTTAAGGCATTGCTAGAGTATTATATATCTTGGTCAGTAGGTAAACTTAGTATGAAGCATTTATCTTCGCTAGTAAGAATATTAGGAATAATAGTTTGAATACTATATAGATCAGGAGAATAATTATTGTCTGTTAACAGAGTTTTAAAGAAGGATATAACTGATGACTCAATTTTTTGAGGGTCTTGAGTCCAGCTTTTGCTGACTTGTATTCTATTGATAATATTTTCTTCCTTTTTTCTTGACATATGAATGAAAATATTTTGTATTCCTAACTCCTTGTTTTGTTTAATGCATGTTGCACTTTTGAAGCCAAAATATTTCTTCTCTGGCAAGATATTGTAAGTGTTAAGCATTTGAAATATTCATGTTGATCTTGTTTTCCTCAGTTGGAGAGTCTTGATAGATGTTTTCCTGAAATTTAACTATTTCCTCATATTGAGCACTATAGTTAAAGATATTACCAAAAGTATCTTTGTTTAAAGATTAAGAGTAGTTTTGAGCCTCTTTAGTTTTAGCCAAAAGTTTTGAATATGGAATCATGATATTTATTTTTCCCACCTTGTCTTGAGATTTGAGTTAAAGTCTGGGTGTTCAAGCCATATATTCTTAAATTTGAATCTAGATTTGACTTGATTGTTATTGATAGATAGTTTGATACAAATAGAAGAATTATCTGATATTGTCTTGGCCATATGTGTAACTAATGTAGAAGTAAAGTAATTAGACAAATGGGCATTGAATAAAACTATATCTAGTCGTTTTCATTTGTGGGAGTTACTCTATGTGAATTTAGAACTTATGTATCCTGCATTAGTTAAGTTACAATCAGAAATTAGATTGTTAAAATCATCTATGTTACGCAAACAAGTGGTAGAGCACGAGAATTGTTCTGATGGGTCAATAACTGAGTTTAAGTCACCTATAAAGATCCATTCTTAGTTTGAGTCTGCAACATCTCGGATTTTATCCCAAAGAATTGATCTTAGATCTCGAGTGCATTTAGCATAAAACTATGGAGATCATGATTTATTTCTCAAGTTTTGAATACTTAACATTTAAGTGAATTATCTGATCGTGGTCAAGAAGATTATAAACTGTGTAGTTATTGTTCCAAAAGGACCGTATTTTGTTGGAGCTATTGTGCATAGCATGATGAAATCCCAAGTATTTAGTAGTTTAATTTAGGTAGTATTTGTCTATCATTGGTTCTTGTATGGTTAAGAAGTCAATATGTTCTGATCTTGTTATTGATTTGAGTATTCTCCTTGTAGATATTTTTCCTACTCCATGAATATTCTAGCAAAGAATAGTTAGAGTTATTTGAGGTAGCCAGTTAGAGGTCTGGCAGACCTTCTAGTTTGTATTGCTTTAGTTGTGGCTATTAGCTGATGAACTGCTTGATTTGGGAACTTTGCTAGAGTTTTTCAATATACTATTAGATTGATTTTTTTCTTTCTTTGAAGTGTTGCTAATTAATTGATCTTCTATTGTAGGATTTGATGGTGAGGAGGGCAGGCTTCCAACATATTGTTGTCCGGGAGAATTTGAGGTGACTTGATCATGATAAGGTTGAGTTATTGCTTATAGTTTGACTCCTAATTCCAGAGTGTGCATTGCTTCATGGATTTAGAAATCATGGATGACATGTATGAGGATATAAGATGATGATTTGATATGGTTGGTTCTAGTGATAGATTCTAGTGATGGACTAAAGAGTGGTTTAGATTTTATGATAGGCAGTGAGGGGATTGGTAAGTTGGGTTTGGGATGATGATCAGAATGATCTTGACTAGGGATACTTTGAGGTTCTGATGTTTCTTGCGGAATTGGGATAGGGTTAAGCTTGGAGATCCATGTTTCTTTAGGTTTGAGTTTGTTGTTGAGGAAAACAGGGTTGGAGGTATCAGATGGCCTATAGGGCTCTTGGTTGTATTTTCTCATGCTTTTGAGTTGTCTCTCATATGGTAGCATTCTATACAATAGTGAGGCTTCTCCCCGTACAATATCTTGATCTGAAAACCTTCCTCATTATCAAAATTAACCCAGATCTTTTCTTGAAATGGTTTAGAAAGATCTACTTCCACCCATGTCTTGCAACAATTGTACATGGCCTAGTTTTTGGAGGCCACCATGTATCAATTAGATTACCAACTATTTTAGATAGATAATAGATTGTGGCATGATTGTAAAGGTAGGGAGGTAGGTGATACAGGGTAATCCAGACAGAAGCAATAGCGGATTCTCTTCTTGACTGCTCTTTTCCATATTCATTTTATATCCTCTTTAAACTCTATTTAAATCATCAGATGTTCGGGATCTCATATGGCTAGGCTAACTGATCCTTTGAATTAAAGAGAGTCAAAGAATTTTTAAATCTCAGGCATTTGAGGCATGTCTACTGAGAATTTACCTATTAGTGTTATCTTGGCCTGAGATTCAAGAATTACCTTGTTATCTTTCTTGAAATCTATAAATGTATAATCTTCTTAAATTTGTATATCAACTATTCATGGATCATACATTGGGTCATTTCGGGTTGATAATTTCAGCATAACTTTTCCATTGAGTCTGATTTGGGTGAATGGTTTGGATGCAGGATTGATGGTCATACATTCGGTTACTTCGAAGATCAAAAGAGAGTTTGGATGGAAGTTTATTGGTATCAGGTGAAGGGTAGACTTCTTGAATAGAAGGGAAATCTTTGGATGCAGCTGGGATGAGGTTCATCTTACAAGACGAAGATGTTATTGGTTCGAAAAGCTTGAACATATTGGTGGCCGACAAAGAGATATGGTGGCTGATTGGAAGCGTCTTGGAAAATTGGTTTGATGAGATAACATCAAGTTGATGTTAAAGATTCTTCTCCATGGATGAACTGCAACAAAATCATTCAAGATATGGTTTATTGAGAGAGAAGAAAAATCATTCCCCTCTCAACAAAAAAATTCACTGAACAATAATATATTACGATATTGCTTATTTGAGTTTTAAAGTCAGTAAAATTTCAATTTATCACCAGATCATTTTATTTAATCCTACTTAGAATTTCCCCACATCTTTTAAGTTGATTAACTACTTACATAGATAATATATGTTGGAAGAGAAATAAATTATTGGAGTTTATTGTTAAAGGTAATTTGGTACGTTATCTTTTTCAATTTAGTATACATACAAAGTTTTACTTAATTGCTACTATTATGAATTAGAAAATAAAAACTTAAGGAAGAATATGGTTTGTAGTACATATTACATATATAATTCAAATAATATTATTATCTTGTTATTATTGGCCAACTCGTCAAAACATGTAGTATATGTAAATAATTCTCAAACACATCAATAAACGAGACATTCTTCTCGACATAATAAATTTTCCTTCCCATTTTGACCAATTGGGTATTGATTTGGTCAAGTCACTTCCAATAACTAAATTTTTGTGGAAGTGATATATTTTACTATGTGAGTTGAAGTCAGACTTTTTACCTTAATCCAATTATATGTATTTTTTTTATTTTTCTTAAAACCAACATATTTTGCAGATACAGAATACCAAATTTCATAGCCATTAATAAGTTTTTATATATGTGAAAATAATATATTAACAACGCTCTATATAATGTATTAATAATTTTATTTAATATACCTTCCTCATTAAAATAGTCAGGTCTAATTTATAAATTGTACCATATCAAAAGAACAAAGAAGAAAAACTTGAGATATTAATAGTCGAGTACATTACAAGAAGTCTTATGAGTAGTATGGGAGATATGTATAAAAAGTATTCATATATGAAATATCATTAGAGAAGTGTATATATATCGAGGAGGCATGGAGCAAAGTCAACCTATAAGTTAAAATATCTCATAAAATGACACATATGACCACATGTCATCTCCAGGAAATATCATTCACATCGCATTCACGTAGGACCTTTAAACTTTAACTTTTATATTATCCTTAGCTTTTTCGGAGTCAACTTTTTCATGTCTAAACCTTTAAACTAAATTTTGTGTAACGCAACTGAATGCCTTTTACTTTTGTTTGTAAAATCACTATTGTTGATATACACTAGATTCCCTGTTTCCCTCCTCTTGCACAAAGTTTAAAATGAGAATGTTCATGTCTCATTTAGTATCATGGAAACTGTATATTGTATTTAGGGTATTAAATCACTGGAAGGAATGGGCTACATTAATATATAAGACACGACAAAAAAAAATTGGGAGCTTAACGTTGAGTGCATTTAGTTTTTTTATGAATAGAAGTCCTCTCAAACATATTCTCTCGAACTTTTATAGTTCATATGTATTTCATTATTAACAGTTTACCCTCATGACCTTAACTTCTAGTTGAATGGATTTAAGAAATATTTTTTCAAGATGGGAAAACACGTCCTTAGCATTTTCTAGGCTTTGAACAGTAACTCGTCCCTGTACTATTGACTTTGGTGACAGATAGTCCCTGGACTTTCAAAAGTCCGTTCGTAGTCCCTAGACTATCCAGTTTGGTGACATATAGTCCCTGGACTTTCAAAAGTCCGTTGGTAGTCCTTGAACTATCCACTTTGGATAAAGTTAGTCCTATGCGCATGTTTATTAAGGGGATTAACTTTATCAAAAATAGAAAGTCAAAGGACTAAATTTATCGAAAATGAATAGTTGAAGGACTATCTGCCACAAAAATTGATAGTCAACACATGCAAGGGGATTAACTTTATCCAAACTGGATAGTCGAGGGACTACGAACGGACTTTTGAAAGTTCAGGGACTATCTGTCACCAAGTGCGATAGTCCAGGGACGAGTTACTGTTCAAAGCTGCATTTTCTATATCAATGGTCTGAACACTGTAGAAGATTTGCATGACTCCCATATTTACAATATAGTGACTTAGTGAGTTGAAAATTTTCCACATTTCGAAACACATCCTTTCATCATAATTCCTCTTATATGTAAAAAGGTGAAGGTTGTTACTTCATTAACTAGTGGTCTATATCATTTAGTCCAACTAGAAAAAATATCTCACGCTTATAATTCTCAAATCTACCCCAAAAAATAGAGGAACCCGATGTTTCTTCTTAGCCAAATGTCATATACTTAATAAAAAAAGAAACATCAAATTAATAAAATGGTTTTGGAAAACATTTCAAGTAAAGACTGACATACATTTTAAATTTTATCAACCTTCAGACTCTAACAGACGTTTCATATAAACTGGCTCGTCGTAATCCTTCACATGGATGGTAGGTGTCAGCGTGCTATGTATTACTTATTGATACCATCTTTTAAAGAAGTTAATGTTGGTTCACGACTACATCTGAAAATAATCAAGTCTTCTGCAGACGCTGACTTGACTATTTCATGACATACTTAACCAAAATCTTTCAGCACTAAAAATCATTTATGCATGACTATGATGCGTATGAACACAACAACTACATTATACTATGAGTTTCTCACCATTAAGAAAAATATGAAGTAGTCTTTTGTAGGGGTCGACCTACACTCACAACATTCGATCCTTAGCTATGAGCCTTCAAACCCCTTTTATGCATGACTCGCCTAGACAGAGGCCACACATGTGATATGATAGTTTCGCTCATAATGTTCCATGTAATGATGATATGAAGTGTGCACTTTGTAAATCTTGCAAAAGTAGCTGAATTGTTTTTCTTACTAAATAGACTTTTGTTTTGCATTTCAGTACGTCGTGAACATATGAAGCAAGTTTTAGGATGTAAAATATCCAGTCAAAAGTTTAGATATTTGAAGGGATATAATCCATTCAAAACTCTAACATGAAAAAAAAAATGGACATGCAAAACATCACCTCATACATCCATAAGTCTAAGTGATCAACGGTAATGGGTAATTACATCACATCCTGAAGGTCGTACATTCTCGGTATTGCATGCTTTCTTTAAGCTCATATAATTGAGGGTACGTTGTTCTACACCTCTAAACAACTAACACTTCAAAAATACATGGGAAAATATCTAAACATGCCATCATATACGTGATAGTATAAACAAAACTAATTAAACTGAAAATCATACAAGAAAATAATAATCTTTATAATAAATTGAATTTGGTTCATGATATTTGGTTTGGGTAGAGAACTCGCGTGCAAGCAAAGACAAAGAATAATAAAGCTCAATCAATGGGCATAGACCAACTTCCACGACAAGAAACATGGGTTGCCCCGGTGAAAAATATATTTTTATTAGATTATCGTGACAACGAATATGTTATTCGCCGAAACTTGGCCGACTGGAAGGGGTTGTCGCAACAATGCACCTGTTTATTGTGGAAACAGTCTAATCTAAAAACAAAAGAACCCATATTCATTCCGAATTAGTGTTTGGTAAAAAAAGATTGAATCTTAGACCTAAATCTTTAATTATGCATATCGATTAATATATAGTATGATATCGATTGCACCAAACGAGTCGTAAACATGCATTCCAAATTCTATAAACCCTAAACATGCTTAAAGGATCTCAACATCATTTAAATTTGGTTTTTCTCCCAATCTGATTCAATTGTAAAACTAATATATGAGAAATAATAAAAAATCGATTTATACTCTAATCATCAAGAATCACGGTTTTAATACCAATTGTTGTTTCCATAAAGTCTGATATCCTTAATACATGAATCAGATATCTTGTGATATGTATGGTCTAATATATAAAATAATATAAACTTACTATCCATTATGTTATTATTTTGAGGTGGAAGACTTTAGATGTTGAGATGACTATGGATTTTATCACATGATGTAATATTATACGTTATTTATTTTTGAAGGAAAAAAGCAACATAGTATTTTATAGTTATATACAATTTTTTCAGGTTTCAAAGCAAAGACATAAAAACAACCACCAGAGAAAACAATGAGTCTCTAATTATTTTATTGCCCTCATGGGGTAGCCGAGTTGGTGGAGTACGACATGTTTGTGATCAAAGGTCATGAGTTCGAGTCCTTTAATAACGTTTTTTGGTTGAGTATGTCACCTTGTGTGGTTTACCTTTTGGCGTTGGTTTGCAGGCTATTGCGTAAGACTCATTAAGTAAGCTATTGCATGCTATCTTTTTAAACAAATCATTAACTAAATTCTAAATTAACTAAGTTCTAAATTACCCTCTCATCCAGTACCTAACATTATTTTAATACCCTAAGTACCCTAACCCTTCATGAACAACCACGTAACCTAAATTTTTCTTTCTTACTTTTTATTTTTATTTTATTTTTAAAAGATCCATATCTTTCAAATCGGAGCTCGGAAAAAATAAATGAAAGTACCATCGCTTTTATTTTTTTTAAGTGAACAAAAGTAGATCAATTGATGATATTTTTTTATTTTAAAAAAATTACAACTCTCAAGACTACATGTGAATTGTATGCAAATAACTTTTACCCAGATGCACCATGTACACAACTCTCAGTACTACATGAGAATTGTATGTAAACAACTTGTACAGAATTCTCAGGACTACATGCGAATGTGTGCAATACTTGTACCCAAACACAACTTGTACACAACTCTTACATGCAAATTGTATGCAAACAACTTTTACCCAGACGCACCTTGTACACAACTCTCAGGACTACATGTGAATTGTATGCAAACAACCTGTACCCAAACACAACTTGTACACAACTCTTAGGACTACATTCAAATTATGTGCAATACTTGTACCCAAACACAACTTGTACACAAATCTCAGGACTACATATGAATTGTATGCAAACAACTTTTACCCAGACACAACTTGTACGCAACTCTAAGGACTACATGCGAATTGTATATAAACAACTTGTACTCAGATGCAACTTGTACACAACTCTTAGGACTTCATGCGAATTGTGTGCATTCTTACATGATGAAGATGTGAATTGTACTATAACACACATGCACCCATATGCGAATTGTTCTACTTTTTACATGCACGTTACATGGGTCTGGGAAATATGGAAAGAGCACCATAACCAACAAACAACCACCCAAAACTCATCTAATATACATTACAACACACACAAAACGATTATCAGTACATGCAACCTAAGTAACTACTGTGTTTGGAGATAAACCCATAAACTAAAATGCATATTGCCGATCCTAAATACTTGGTTTCGGTCGAGATAAACAACTTCGACCGGCGTAGAAACAACGGTCAAAATCGGGAGTAGAAGACGATCACTAGTCACCGGTCGAAATCGGGTGAGAATAGACTGAATTTTGGGTTGAAGGGTTCTGTGGAGGGAAGAAAAATATGATTATATATAGCCGGGGGTACTTTTGTCCAAAATTCAAGTTGAAATATATATTGACATTATCCTAAAAACGGATACTAATAGGTAATTAGATAGTTGAGTAGGTATTTACTGGTACTTTTCTCAATTATAAATTGATAATATTTGAATAATAAAATTTAAGTAATAATACGTTTTCATATTTATATATGACGAAATATATAAATTTAAAAAAAAAATAGTAAGTCCAAAATTTAGATGATTTCGCGCATAAGTTTTTGATCACAAACTTTGTATTTAAATTATTCTTAATGTTTTGAAATGAGTTTCTTTTTAAATTATTCATATGAATATGAATGATACAGTGAAAAGTTTGTATTCATCCAACTGATAAAAAGTATGACTAAAACTTTAATACAGTGAAAAGTTTGTATTCATCCAACTGATAAAAAGTATGACTAAAACTTTAATAGTAAGTTGAAATAAAATCCCATAACCTCGAATATCAATTTCAAATTTATATTTCAAGTTGTAATCTCAATTTTTAAAAAGATTAATTTATTTTGATATATAGGGTAGAGTAACCAAATCTAAAAAAAGTTCCGTTCACTAAACTAATTTTTTTTTATTTACAGTAGAAATTTTCAGTATATTTATATTCAAAATTACGTGAATAATTTATTTTAAATTACTAAATTTCACGCATATTATTTTGATGCACATGCTAAACTAAAAAATAAAAATGTTGAATTGAATAATTATAGTGGACTGAACTAGTAGCTAGAAAATTTAAAAAAGTTCTTAGTACAGTAGTTAAAATATTAGTTTGACTTTACATGCTAAAATAAAATATAAGAATGAATGGTAATTATATTTATTTTTTATTTTTCTAATTCAAAAATCATTTATTAATGACAAGAAGCCCAAGAAGGGATTCAAAACAAAATAAGTAAGTAATTATATTTGACTGAACTAATAGCTGGAAAATCCTAATGAATGTCTTTTAAGAATATTTTATTTTTTCAAAAAGTAAATTAATTTTTAGAAGTAGGTAAAAAGTAAGTAAAACTATTTAGGATAGCGTTAAGAGGCATTTAAAGATAAATAGCATTTATTAAAATATTTTTTTATATTACTCAAAATCAATAATAATTATTTATCAATTAATGGTTAAACATAAATCCACTTATCTTTCTTCTTTTTTAACATATAGCCATGTTAATGTTTTTAAATTTATTTTTAAAAAATTAAAAGTTATTTGAACACTATCTTTATAATATTTTTGGAATAATTGTTATTTTAAAATGTAATTTAAATTTTTAGTATTTGAAAACTTTTTTGGGAGTCTTAACAAATCTATTACAGATAAAGACCTAAAACTTTAGGGGACTTTATACCTTAAATATCCTTCTATATAGAAGAATGCGGTAACCAACTTCTCTTTCTTTGTTTTTTTTTTTTTAAAGGTCAGTATTTTTTAAACTGTAACTCGGAAAAAGAGTCCGAAAATACCATTGGTTTTGTTTTTTAAGACGAACAAAACTAGTACCATTCATGGTATGTTTTGAATTTTTTTAAAATATATATATATTAGACACGTTTCTCAGTTATATGGTTTCGCATGGAAATTAGATAATGGAGTAAGATAATTACGAAGAAAGTCAATTTGCGTTGGTTTTTAACTTAATTGGAGAGAGAAAGGAAGATGAATTTAATGGATAGGAAGGAAGAGAGAGAAAAAATGGGATAGTGTTAAATTTTTTTATATAAATGAGGAGGGGTATTTACAGTATTAGTGGGTCTTTAATGGTAAATATTTAACTAAAATGGATCTTTCTCATAGAATAATGAAAATATGGGTCTTAAATGAATAATAGTTTGGGTTTTGGGTCTTAAATGGTACTTTATATTTTATTTATTTGTTTTAAAATTGTTTTTCTTAACTAATTTATTAGATTAAATTTTTAATTTTAATTAGTTTTTAAATTGGGTTTCTAATTAATTTTTAATTAACTATAAAATTTAAAGTTGATTTTGACATAATACTTGAATTAATTTTAAATTTTTAACAAATTTTAGCCTAATATGTTATATAATTTTTTAAAAAGAAAATATTTTAAAGTAATATAAAAATTAATGCTGTCAGCTGAAATTATTTAATTTAATTTATAATAAATTATCATTTAAAATATACGAGGTAAGATAATTAATATCCCTTAACGGATGGCATTATCCAACTATTTATTTAATACATTTGACTTTCTAATCCGTAATAAATCCACCCTTACTTAATTTGGTAATGCTAATAAGTTATTAAAATGAAGTTTTTTTATATCTTATATTATTAAAATTTATGGTTTCAAATGTCAAAACTAATTTCCAAATATTTTTAAATAATTATTTTGAATTTTATAATAGATTTTAATATTTATTATTTTATTAACCTAACCTTAATTCAAAGAATTTAGAATTTATTTCTTAAAAGTTTTTATTAATTTATTTTATTTTATATTATATAAAAAATATATATAAAATAAATAAAATAATTTGCTACACATCCAGTAAACTTTTCCAAAAAAAAGTATATTTGAAATAAAATAAAATGAAGTTATCAGCAATAAAAACGAATGTCAATGACACAACAAATAAACAAACATACAATCAAAACAAATAATTTATCAAATTGCGTACATATAGTAATGTAAATAACTATTTTAAAAAAAAAAACATAAATGAATTCATGATGAGTAGAGGAGGATTTTAGAGATCCTATAATTTTGGCTTTTTGAAGCTTGTATCGAATTTCGAAGAAAAACGATGGTAAAAACTCTAAAAACAAATAAGGCAAGATTATCAAAAATATTTGTATTCATTAATATTGAATTAAACTAAATGTGACAAACAAGAAATCAAAATATGACAATCAAGAGATTCTCAGTCTCTTGAAGAAGAAAGATTACAACTTAGTGTTAGATGCATCAAAGGCTGTAAGTGAACTAGTAATAAAAAAATAAAAAATTACGTGATTGGTAGACTTAGAAATATTATTTGAAAAGCACCCAGTTTTACCAGGTGTTTCGAACCCCAATAATTAGATTGTCCAGAAAAGTTTGTCACGGATAACAAGTCAAAGAATAAAAGAATGATGGCCAGGTGTTTTGAACTCCAATAATTAGATTGTCCAAGAGAGTTTGTCACGGATGACAAATGAATGTTATTCTGTGCAAAAACAGACAAGTCCACCCGACATAAGATAAAGTTGGGAATCTCGTGGTAGATATCTTTAAGAGAGAGAAAAAAATACTTCAATGTGCGTATTGACCAGGGATTAGAATGGATCGGGTTGGGTGCGGGTATTGCTAAACCTGTGACCCATCCCGTCTTAATTTTTTAATACTAATACTTGTGGGGTTTGGGTACCCGTTCGGGTAAGAGATTTTGTTTCCCACGCCAAACCCGTCGGGTTCGGGTACCCACCGGCGGATATCCATTAATAATTTATTTATCAATAAAAATATTTTGTTAATAATTTTCCAATAAAAATTTAGAAAATACAACAAAACAATATATTAAAATAGTAATAATATACGGATATAAAATCTAAAATTTAGTAAGAAATCTAAAAATTTAATATCAAATTTATAACACATATTTAATAATGACGATCTATATTTATTTATATTTTTAAGAAATTATATTTGTTTTTCAATAATATAAATTTATTAGAAAAATTGTAACTTGTTTTTTATATTTTATTTTTATATTTAGGTACGAGCCAAGACAAAAAAGAGTTAGATTTTTGTCACCCAAAATATTTTTTTTTGAGGTTAGAAACAAGTGACATGAGTTGAAGATTTTATTTTCTCCAAACCAAGGAAGAAGAACCCAAAGAAAAGTTCTAAATTTTTTTGTGTAAGAAAAGTTTTAAATTGTTTTGTGTTTTTTTTCTTCTAATATGATCGAATCATACAATATCATAAACCTTTTCCATTATTTATATACTATAAACTTTTAGGGATGTTTGTTTGATTGTAAACCTTCAAATCTAGAATTTCAATGTCGATAAGAAATTATTACCTATTTACCATTAAAAATTAATCCCCACAAGAGAAAATGACAAAGTTTAGGAAATGTCCTTAAAAATATTTAACGGAAAAAGAAAGATGGAGGACCAATACAAATCGCCGGTAAAAAAAATTGGTTGATAAGCCGGAAACAACCATCATATGAAAGGTATTTAGAAGTCCAACTCCTCATTCAGGAAAGTGAACGGTCAACCAAAGGTTTATAGTCGTTAAAGAAATTAGTCCATGAGTAAAGGGATATCAACGTATTGTACCAAGAGATAATTAGTACCATACCCACGTTGTTGGTAACGGAGTCACAAAATGATAACATCCCAAATAAATATTTGGCTTTTTGGAGGGTTCACCTGAAAGCCCGAGAGGAGAGAATTCGATGAAGCATCCTTAATAATATTAGCGAGTTGATTTTATCATGGAAAAAATTTGAAGATCATCCATGACGCAGAGATTAATGATTTTAAGATTCTAACATTTCTAATGGAATTTAAAGTATGACTACAACTATGAGGATACTTAAGAGGACTTACATCACCACGAAAAATAGAAACTAAGATAACGGGTCTCTTTGACGTAGACCGTGGTGGCCTTAGAAGTTATCGCGTGCGTCATCATTGATAAATATATTGTAAAAAAGGATGAAGATTTACTGAATGATTCAAGAGATCATTTTATTACGAAAATCCATAAAAACCAAGATATCAAGGATGATGTGTTAGTGAACATTGTCAAAATCCTTCATAAAACTTATTTTTAAGAGAGACCCTTGGAGCTTTGCAATTAGTCTAATACGTACCAAGAAGTTCATGTGAGAGAATGATATTCTTGGAGATATTACGACCTCGATAAATGCGAATTGCGATTTACCAACGAGGGTGGGAAAAGAGTTATTGATCCTGTTTGCGAGGATTTTGAAGATAATTTCATAGATAACATTACAACAAACTATGAGTCTATAGTCACCCACAACACAGGGGATGCCATATTTTTGAAATTAGGGAAATTAAAGTTTTTGCTCCAAGACCTATCTAGGTAAAAAACTGACAAACTTCATAACAAAGATCACTTCTAATAGTGGATCAGAAAGTTTTGAAGAAGTTGGCGCTGACTTTGTATATACCTAAGGATTCGTTGTTATCAATGTTAAAAAAGGTGATCATGATCTCGCCATCTGTAACTTGGCTGATCATGGAGGTTTTATACCTACAGTTGACTCTAAAACTAACAAGGAAACAAGTGTGAAGGCCTCATGTTTAAGAAATTAAATAGAATTTTGGTGTGAGGCATTAAGAGACTCAGATTAATTGTGATGATACTATGATTTGAATTTTGCGGTGACCAAAATGTGAAAAAGACATGAGAAATATATCATCATAGTCTTTTTTTACAACTGTGTGATCAATTTTATACGTAATAGGGTTTATAGATTGTTTATTATACCATTTAAATTGGAAAAAAATAAAAATCAAGCTATTAAGCTTGTAACAAAAATAATGATTATTAAATCCTTAATTAAGGAGACCGAGTGATATGAGTAGCCTATCCAATCTTCTGACTTACTTAGTAAACATGTTAAAATCCTCAAAATACAAAAAAAGCATTAGCTTTCAAAAGGAAATATATCCAAGATCAAGCCAAAATAAGAAACAATCAGATGCTTCATTAAAAACGTAAACAATAAAAATACAAAAAAACTATAAAGGATGTTAGACTATTTAATTCGAGTAAACATATTGAAGAAATATAAATATAATAGTAGGTGGCAGTGCACCTGGATTCCATACAATGAGAATCTGATCCATTTTTAACGTAATGTCAATAAAGGACCATCGTATAAGTCCCAATAACACCACTATGATTTTTTTTGTTAATACATATACCCGAGCATCGTATAAAGTCATGTTAATGGGTTTAAATTCTTGTGGGCTGATATCAATAGGAGAGGAGTTACGAGTAATAAAAATTAGATAAGATTTACATAGGTTTAGTTATATACCCATGAGACAAAAGAAAAAACATTATAATATCATCTCCATAGTATAAAGATAAGAGGAGAGACAAATAAAGAATCTACTGAACCAAAACTTTGCCACCCGAAACCTGGTTTACTAGAGTCAACTTCACTCCCTTGGGGATGATGGCGCCACCAAATATAAACTGGTTATTTTCTCGCAACCAAAAGAAATATAAACTCAAAAATATTAGTAAATTTGATCGTCCAAAGATAAGAACTTCGGGTTCGGTGGAAACAATAAAATAAAACAAAGCGTAAAAGAAAACGAAAACACACAAGACAATATTTAGCGTGATTCATATTATGAAAATAATCATACATACATGGGTAATAAACACTCTATTTTATTAAACAAAGTGGTTATAGAAATACTCTTCAACACACAAAAGGCTCAATCACTTTTTGTTACAAAACTCTCACAGTTTATAAAAACGATGTCATTCATAAAGATTTATCTTCGATTGTCTCTCACCTCACTTATCTCTCTAAAAAAACCTATAGCTTTCTATCTCTTGGGAAGAATATAGAACTATTCATTTCTCTCACATCGCAAGTCTTAATTTTAGGTTTCATTTTATATTTATAGAGTTATGGAAAAATTTAATTCTCCAATAGATTCTCTAGATTAAATCTCATTAATCATTGAATAAAATAAAACCCTAATTATAAAATAGGAAACCTCATAAATAATAAAACCAAATTTAATGGCAACCTAAATGCCTAATTAAAGTTGAATACCCAATGAATATGAAATCTAATTAATAGGAAAACCAATCAATATAGGATGACCAAAATAAGAGACTTAATTAAATAGGAAACTCTAGCAATAAAAGAAGTTTATCTCAATAAGAAACTTAAGCTCAACACCATTTAAATCATCGCCTTATAAAGCACTTGGAAACTTCATATTAAAAGTATTGGCACCATGCCATCAGATATGACATCGACACCATGCATCAGACTGGGGAATCAACAACATGCATTGGTTAGGGGCATCAATAGTATGCATTAGCTCATTACCTACACAAAATATTATGTATTCGGTCTAATAGTATACAACCTCCATATGGTCGGCCAAACTCACTTTTAGGTTAATTCAAGCGTCTTTGCACATAAATCTTTGCCACATATTTGTCTTGAGACAATCTAATTTGTCGACCAATCTATTTATGACCCATAAAGTCTTTATGTAGTATATATGTTGACGTCCAAGTGTAAGATACCACAATTTATACCCTTTACTCACTTCTAAGATAGACAAAGAGAAAACATTTTAGAGCTCGTATTTAAAAGGCTGTCTTGCTTCACATGTGCATAGACAACATATTTGGACACTCTCAAGTATTCCATTTTAGTTTTCTCTTCAATCGAGATTTCTTGAGGGCAACAAAACTTAAGCATTGTAAATTGAGTCATATTGATGATATATGTAGCTGTTATAGATTTTACTTAGAACCTTCGAACCATTCTTGTTGTATGATTCATACACATTACCCGCTCCAACACGGTTTACCTTATCCTCTCAACAAGCCCATTCTATTAGAGAGTCCTACTCACAGTTCAAACTCTAACAATACCAAGTTTTTCACAATGACTAATGAAATCCTTGTTCACATATTCGAAACCATTACCAGTCAGAAGCTTCTGTAACACTTCCCTAATTTGACTATCTACCAAAGTGTTTCAATTCACAAATGCAACACACACTTCATCATTGCTCTTCAAAAGTATTACATATAATTTTCCGAAATAGTAATCTATCAGCGATATAAAATACGTTGCACCATCTATGATAGGTATGTCGGACACTAGAGATTTGAATGAACATAATAAAATACACCATTAGTTGCCTGGTTTCTCTTACCCAATACATAGTGATAAAAAGAAATTTAGTAAATTTATGGGCTGGTTACTGAAGAGAGGCACTTTACATTTATTAATATGAGGAGAAGTTCCCAAAAAGGGCGTTTATATATTTTTGGGCCAATATAACCGCCAATGCATAATAATTTTATTATATATAACACATATCAGCTCACTTTGGAGGGGATCTCACTTTTTATTACTATTCATGTGATGTTAACTCCTCTCTCTACCTTTACTCTCTTATATATTATTAACTAGAAATTCCAAAAGGTCGGTTTTGTAATTTAGAGGAGCAACTTTTGCCGCTTTGAAGCGCCAAAACATCCATCATAACTCTAAAACACCATTCAATTCTAACATACCCATTAAACTGTAGAATCATCAACGGTGACCACACTAGAAGCTCTATTCTAATTAGTAATAAAATAGCATTTTCAAAACTAGATTCCCAAAGCAGTTTCTATTCAGTTAAGTTGGTAGTTTCGTTATGAAAAATTCAAATTTATTTGGTACGTTTATCACTCGGAAAATGATATTGTACGAGAAGGGTTGAGAAAACCTCCAGATCTATGACAGTCACATGATCAGTTGGAAGAGCGAAACCAACAAATACGATAAGTGCTTGTAGCCATTCGAGCCAAGAGGGTAACATTGACCGCGGTAGCAGTAGGACTTACCGCAAGGATTGAACCAACAAACAGACAACGGTTGAAGTTCATTATTAAAACAGAAGCTGAGATGAAGGGAGATGACAATATGAATATCACCAGTCCCTATGATCCATACCAGAGTTATAGCATCTTGCAACGGAAGTGCATAGTGAGATGCTACTATCTGTCTTATTCGACTAGTGAAAGTGAGGAAGATTCGAATCCTCGTAGACGTAGGATTCATCCAAAAAATCGAGAAAGAATCAAGAGTGCATCACTCAAGATTCCAGAGGGAGAGGAATTTTAAGAGGAGGTCGCAAAGGGAACGAGAGCTTGACACTCGAAGGACAACCAGGGATAACCCAACATAGTTATAAGGGTCGAACCAATGTAATAATCATGAATGCTAGACCAATCTGGAACTGGGGAGACATCAACAAGCTTACATATCAATGCAGGGCCATCATGTAACGTTTTGAGCTAATGATTCACAAGTTAGAGCTCAGTCGACCAACCAATAAGTTTGCACTATAGGATAGTACCCGTCTGTAAATCAATAAACCGCTTTTGTGTGACCAGTGGTTTATGAAAACTAAGCACTATGTTTAACATAAAGTTTATGTATCAAGTGGACCCATATTCGACACCCAAAGATAGACTGAACATCAATTTATACGGACATGGTTACACGAGGAAGATATCACGTATAATATAAAAAAATAATAGTTGTTGAGCTATCGTAGAGATTTGACATCCACAAGATGGAAAAATATGATGATATTAGGGATCCAGAGCATCATATTGAATAATTCACCAATGAGATAATGGGTTTTTTGGAGGAAGGCCGATTGTGATGTCAGGCCTTCTTATTACCTTTAAAGGGAATGTTTTGACCTGGTTTAATTAGTTCGCTTTAATGTCTATCACGAGTTTTTACCATCTATGAACTATTTTCAAACATCACTTTGCAGGAAGCAAATTGGCGAAGGGTAAAAAAGATCATATTATACACCGTAAACAATTTAATGGGAGAGTTTACGAAATTACACTCAAGGTTTCGTAAATACATAAAATAATTTGACTAATTATCATGAAGAAATGGTCATTTCTTTGTACATGCAAGGATGTTTTCCATGGACAAAATTGTTCAAAGAAGTAATAAAGAAAAAATGATGAATTTTGGGGCTTTGTTGATATAAGCAACCTCTAGCCCAAATTCTTTTTAATATGAAAACGGTCTAGAAGGCCTTGCTAGTAGGATAGTAGAACATATCGCGTATATGTTCCCCCCCTTTAATAATTCTAGTGTCAAATCGTTCAAGTCAAGGCCTAATTCAAAGGTTAACCTAAGTCACTCAAACATGATATGAAGTCCAGTCATAGGTCGGGATGACTGGAGGAACAACTGACTGAGGTAGGAGAACTTCACCGAGTTGGACATAATAATAGCTACTATTTTTTAAATTCTTAAAGGAAATGTTCAATTTAGACCTACCCCGCCATTAACAAGACTGAGGGAGGAGCAGAGCAGTAAAACTTTTCAGTTTCACAATGATGAGGGTCATTTAATTACGGATCCGATCATTTTGAAAATGAAGATTCAAAATCTCATCGAAAATGGTAAATTATTGCAGTATATGAGAAATAACGGGTCAATGGCCTAGATAAATGCCAATAGGGGGTCCGGAACAACAATAATGGGTTATGGTATTTATTTTTACTATATATCCAAGTTTGGGTCGAATTTTGGGTTTTAAATATTATACCACGACACGGGTTCCAATATTCGTCCCGTTAAAAAATACCTTATATTTTTTAAAATATTAATTTTAATCATATACAAATTGAAAATCCTAAATGTTTTTTTAGTAACCCAATCGTCATTTTAGTTATACCTCGCACTCAATTTCAATGACGTCTTTTTGAATCAGTCGTTTCAATTTGGTATCGGACTCTATAACTTCTCTTGGTTTATACTCTTACCTTCCTTCATCAAATAATTTGGTGTAGAATAAAATTACTTTAACATGAACGAGTGCAATAAAAGAATCCATAACGATAATACGCATGACTCTAAGCCGATACACAAAAGCCCAGAGCACGTGTCACCTTTAAATGTAGTGATACAGTCTTTTACTTGCATTTAGTCTTCCGTATTTTATTATATTTTAAAGTCAATAAAATAACTTTCAAATACATTTCAGTTCTCTCTAATTTAAAAATGATTAGTTTTGTAAGCATCAACCTCTTTACCAGCCGAATAAATTGTTTCTCTAACATTGTTAGTTCTTTCTACATATTTTGGACTATGAGGAAACTACACTATATGTTTACCTAAGTAAATTTATACTCATCGCATATTATATGTATTTAAAATATATTTTCAATATATGAAAAAAAACACCACTAATATATATCTTGAAATTTTTAATATTTCTCTCTTACGCATCATTATTTAATATGTAAATTTAAAAGAAAATACATGTGCTTACTATACCTAGAAAAAATAAATTTTAAAAACAAATGACTTTATATTTAATGTATTTAAATTTACATCCATATACGGATGCCCACTATTTATCATCATAACATGATGAAAATCAAAGATTTAATATAACTTAATTTGATTGATAGCTCCAATAAACTAAATTTTAGAGTTATTATGAAATCAATTTTAAAGTTACTGTTGACAATGAGTTGAATACTCATGAGGCTTTACTGATTGGTCATATAAGAGTTTGATTTATGTCCATGGTGATTCTTATGTCATTGGTAATTATTGTGTTCACATTAGATCTTATACGTATTTTAAATTTAAGGTTGATTTTCAAATCCATACTTACTAATATTAACTTGGCATAGTGTAAAAGTGTAAATTTTTTACCAAAGATTTATTGTATTCACAATATTTTCTATATATGTACCTCATTAAAACCACACAAAGCCAGCATGAGAGGAAAGAGTATACCACTGGTCAATATACACATAAGAAAATAATGTGCTCATTGATGTTCAGAAAATTATTCATAATACAATCGTAAATTTTCAATATTCCAAGGGTGTTGTAAAGGTCTCCCATCTTCATCTTCGAGGCGATATGTCAATGACTTAACCTTTTCGACCACTTAATTCGGTCCTTCCCAATTTGGTGCAATTTTACCAAATTATTTTATTTTTTATGTAGAGAGACCTTTCTCAAAACTTTATCACCTACTTTAAAATATCTTAATCTTATATTTGAAGCATAACGGCTTTGCATTAAAGTTTGATAATGAAGTGAGTTTAAATGTGCTTTTATCCTATTTTCTTCCACCAAATCGAGTTCTGCTCATTTAACCTCTTTGTTATCATCCTTAATATAGTTAAGTATTCTATAAGATGGAAGACTAGATTACACTAGGCTCACCTCCTTTATAACATATACTAAAGCAAAAGAAGTTTCTTGAGTTATAGTTCGAGGTGTTGTTTTATATGCCCATGACACCTCTTGAAGATAATTAGGCTATTTTCTAATTGCGCATTCCAAATTTTCTTAAGACCATCCAAGATAATTCTGTCAGTATCCTCTACTTGGACATTTGCTTGTGGATGAATAGGTGTTCAAAACACTAATTTATTCATCTCGGTGTACAAAAGGACGACATTTCTTTATTGTTGAGTTGAGGTCCATTATCTGTGGTAATTATCTAAGGTACCCAAAATCTACAACAAATATTTGATAAAATAAAATTTATGACATCTTTAGCTCTTGTTCCAGATAAAGGTTTTGCTTCCGTCCACTTTGAAAAATAATCAATCACAACAATAATAGTATGTCTCCCGTTAGAGGCCTTAGGTAGTGGACCAACCAAATCTATCCCATATCTATAAAAGAGAAGTACCTTACAAATTGAATCTAGAAATACAACTAGCATATGCATAGTATTCACAAATCATTGATAAGTATCACAACTGCGAAGCAGATTCATAGCACCATTCATTATTGTAATCCAATAATACATTGTCAACAATACTCTTCTTGTTGAAGTTTTTAAACCACAATAAGTTGAACCTTCTACGTCATGCAATTCAGAAAAGATTATTTGAGATTTATTTTTACCCAAACATCTTAGTTATGGTCGACTTAAAGATCTATTATACAACACTCCCCTCAAGCAATGTATACCCATGTGACCAAAACCTCAGCCTTTGAGCTAACTTTTTATCAAGTGGTAACGTTCCTTTGATTAAAAATTATTTTAGATCAAACCGTCAATCTCTTTGTTTTTCCTCGATGGTAACAAGAACCTCCTCAAAATATTGGCACTTCTCAGATTTCATCATTATAAATAGACTATCTTGTAGTAAAATCCAAGGATACGCATTGAAATAAGCAATGGTTGCCAAATAAACTGCAGTATTATTTTTTTATTCGGTTGATATGTTCAATCATCAAATTATCAAACATGACTGACAATCCCCTTAACATTCGCAAATATTTATTAGGCTGATCTTTCTTAGCCTCAGATATTCCCGACATACGGTTCAATATAAGTTGCGAATCAGTTTCCAAATAAACTTTCTTAGCTCCACAAATATTTGCAAGCCTTAATCTAGCCAACACCACATTATATTCTGCCTCGTTATTCGATGCTCTAAATCCGAAGCATATAGCTTGATACATAGCCTCCCCATATTAAGCTATTAGCTGAATTCTTGCTCCTGATCCCGAAATACTTGAACCTCTATCAGTTCTAACTATCCATTTGTCTGTTGACATTAATGCATGTGTATCGTTTCCCTCTTCATCAGAGCACTTCGAATGAAATTCGAGGAAACAATCTGCTAAAGCTTGGGCCTTGATAGTTGTTCGATAAGTAAACTCAATGTCATAATCCCCTAATTCCATAGACCATTTCTCATTCTCATTGAAACATCAGGTCTTTGTAATATATTCTTTCATGAAAACAATGCTTTAACTATTATAAAAACGGGCTTAGAATAAATACACATTTTTCGAGCTACTATAACCAAAGCTAGAGCTAATTTCTCTAGCTTCAAATATGCCGATTGTATATACCCCTCCACTTCCTTTACTAAAACTGCTTTTATAACATAACTTGATATGACGATATACAAGAAAAAAATGCTCACTTGAAAATGGATTAGACAAAACTTCCAGATATGAAGAATGTTCTTCAATTTTTGAAAATGCTACATCACACTCCGGTGTCCATGAGAATTCCTTATCTGTCTCAACACTTGAAAAAATGGAGCATATTTAGCTGAAGCTTTAAATATAATTCGATTTAGAGTTACAAATTTGCTTGTCAAAATTTGCATTTTTTTAATTGACAAAGGCAGAGTCATGGTTATCAAAGCTTTCCACTGCTCTGAATCGGCTTTTATCCTGTTTTCGCTTATTATGTAACTTAAGAATTTTCTCGAATAAACTCCGAAGATACATTTATCCGGGTTTAATTTTAAACGAATAGCTCTCAAATTCAAAAATGTTATACTAAATCACATAGGTGATCTTCATCCGTAGTACGTTTTACCAACTTATAGTCTATGTACACTTCTAAATTCCTCCCAATTTGAGTGGCAAAAGCGTTGTTCATTAATCTTTGATAAGTAGCTCCAGCATTTTTGAGACCCAAAACCATAACTCGATAACAATGTAATCCTCTATCAGTAATAAATGTAGTACTTTCTTGATCCTTTAGTTTCATTTGGATATGATTATGCCCTACAAAAGCATCCATAAATGAAAGAAGCTTATTACCTGATGTTAAAACAATAATCTGGTCTATTCTTGAGACAAAAAACGGATCACGCGGGCATGCACAATTGAGATCAGTAAAGTTGACGCACATCATTCATTTTACATTTTTATTCTTCAGAAGCATAGAATTTGCAGTCCACAACAAATAGTGTGCCTCTCGAATATGACCTACCTTAGACACCCGATCCACTTCTGCTACTATCGCCTCATATTTTGTACCAAAAAATCCTTCATCTTTGAATGATACACCTGACCCTGAGATTACTTACCAAGCTATGATAAATCACATCAAAGGAAACCCTATAACATCCTCAGTTTTTCAAGCAAACAACTCTAAATTTTTGGACAAATATCTTAGCATTTGATAACGTAATGACGGTTATAACAATGTTTCCATCCCTAAAATCTTTCCATTAGAAAAAACATACACCTCTACATTCTCATCGGAGACTAATAAATCCAGGTTCTCCCTCGGATCATCCACCATTTCCATATCCGATGAAGGCCCTTATAAGTGTTATTAGTGTTTCCAGCCATGTTTTTTCGAGAACTATTAGTGTTTCCAGCCATAACACCTCCTCCAAAAATTTCTAAAGACTCAAAATAATCACATAAGCTTCACAATTTATCTTGTATCATTGTTATTAACTAACAAAATCACCCTTCGATCTAGATAAAGATGAAGATGTTCCTAAGTTACATCGATCTCCTTCATATGCCTAGTTATAAGCAGTGTATTTTCTTGCTTCAAAGATAAATTTACAACTTGTCTCGCCTACGAATTAAAGCGTTGGATCTTCTGATCACCTCCTTGTTTTTTCACAAAATTCATCAACTTACCATTCTCAATCAAAATTTAAAATTCTTACCGTAGAGCTATGCAATCTGATGTATCATGCCCAATATCATTATAGTATTTAAAATATCTATTCCCTATCTCCACAGTTGATCTAGTTATAAGAGGAGGTATTAAAAAATAGACATGGTTCTTAGCTCGTTCAAAAAATATTGCTACATTTTTTATTAACTTTGCAAAATAATCTGGTCTCACTCATTGGTTCAACCTAACTCTAGGTTGACGGGAATTAGAAGCCAACACTTGGGATGTTGCAGACCGATGAGTTATATTTACTTATACTTTGGGTCTAATATGTCCTTGATAATTTGAAGATCTACCTTAATAACCATGATTGACTGAAGCGCTTCATTGGCTTGAATGTCTCTGTGTCAAACTAGGTCATGTCTGAACTCTTGTTGATTCTTGTACCGTAATCTTCTCTTCCACTTGAGCCATCAGAGACTCAAAAGTAAGTTCCCTTCTCCTTGTAGTTTTGTTCGCTAAATCTATGGGGAGAAATCATTGTCTAAAATTAGTGCATACCACTTGTTTATCATAGTTATCTAATTTATTCTTATTCAACACGAACCGTTTAGTATAATCTTTCAAATTTCCCAACTGCTTGCTTGCATTGAATTATGATTTCCCTATTTTCTCGCATTTCTTTACTCCTTACGAATTTCCTTCAAAAATCTCCGTAGAACATCTTAAAACTAGTTATTGACCCCATCGCCTATTATAACACTTCAAAGTTGTGCCTTTGAAACTTTGTGGAAAAACCCTATATAGGCACTTATCGTCATCATCGAAATTAATCATGTAATTTTTAAATTGCTCTATATGGTTATCAGGATCTTGTGTCCCATCTATTTTTTTAACTTTAGCAATGTCAAAACGTTTTGGAAAGGCCATTGATATTATATCAGCTGGTAAAGGAGAAGTGTTACAATCCGCCCATTGACTTATATTAGCTACCTCCTAAACCATTACCCTTGAGTGTATACACACCTTGATATGAAGGATTAGTAAATTGAGTAGCCAGAATATATTCATAAGTTCAAATTTTAATCACAAACCTATATCCAGATGGCTTTTTGGACTTGCGCTTATTTTGATATTCTCGGCGGTAACTATCATGCCTCTTCAAATAATGTATTTTTCCCTTCTTTAAGAATCACCCCTTTCAAGAGTTTAAGAACGCACCTCAGAATCTGACCAAAGAGATTCGCTAGTGTCCGAAGGAATATAACGATTCTTATCTTTCTTTTTTCCTTTGTAGATGAGTGATATCCATGATCTAACTGAAATCGTAACGCCCGAAGATTACTCATTGCTAGATGAACCTCGTGAGGCTCATCAGAACGGTATCCTATATCATTTTTTTCATTTATTCGTCGCACCTCGGATCGTACTCCATTCGATTTAGCTAATTGTTCCTTTGTAATAGTTGGTAATACAACTCAATTATCCGTTCTAGTAGCTGATTTATCTGATTCTCTAAATTTTAATGACTGTGTTGATCATTCTCTTGTATACCATCCTGATTTTCTTCTCTACCCATTTCTTACTCTACCACCTCCCATTCCAAAAGTATTGCAGGATCGATTTAGACTTCAGGATCCATTACGCTTCGTTACTTTGAACGTTCGTCTCTATTTTAGATCTTAAAATTGGGTACCAAGCGTATCTCCCACTGTGGTCACCAATGATAAGTCTAAATATTTTTGTGAGTGAAAGAGAAGTCTAACAAGATCTACAATTTAATTTAAGGAGTTTTTAGAGAGAGAAAGCTGCTAGAGATTCTTTAAAGAAAGAAAGTTGCAAAGTGTCCCACTTTGGTTACAAGCAACAAACTAATGTTTGTTACGTGGATATCTTGCTCCACTTTGGTACTTCATATAAACCTATTACTTAGAAATTGCACATCTAGTCATTCACACTTTTTATATTACACCAAACCCCATAATACATTATTTGTTTATTATTTTACCCAATGTCAAATAATTATTTTTACTCTTCATTTATTTATATCATCATCAAATGATACTAAATTTTTTGGTTTGACATTCAATAAAACCGACACTGGTGGATTGTTGAACAAACTGCTAGGTAAGTGGTTGATTTTGTTTACGAGGGACGTGAATAGAAAGATATCTTTAACATGGTATGTTTTTTACTCTAGTTTGAGGTGTGAGAAATTGGAAAGAATAGTTGCAATTTATTGTACCTCTGTCTACAATAGAGGCCGAATATATGGTTGTAACATTACAACTAAAGAGTCAATATGGTTGCAAGGTTTGGTGGAAGACATGTGCTTGGATCGAACTACAACAAAAGTATTTTGTGATAGTTCATACACCTTATAGGAAACCAAATGTACGACAAACATATAAAAAATATAGATTTTATGTATCACTTTATTCGTGATATAATATCAAACTGAATTGTTGATGTGAACACGATAATCCGACATATATAATGATCAATGTCGTATTAGTTCAGAATTTTAGGAAGTATCTAGACCTAATTGGTGCACGCAACATCAATTGAACGTCTTAAGGAGAATTTGGTAAGTTATATGAAGATAATTTTTTTTTGATACGGAAGAAATGATATTTGTCTCAAAAGGAATTATAATTAAAATTGAGATGAATATTCACTGGACTTTAATGATTGCTCATGTAAGAGTTCTCTTTACATTCATAGTGATTCTCGTATCTTTGGTGATTTTTGGATTCAGAATGATTATCGTGTACATATTGATTTTTGTGTCCACAATAATTTTTATATTAATGATAATTATTTATTATTGTTTATATTAATTTTATTATCTCAAAAATCATTATTTGCTATGTGTTTGATTTATAATATACTCCTATAGTTATAAAAAAAATATAACACTCAAATACATAATATGTTTTAATCATACTGACATTTTATTCTAGCGATACTTATGTTATTATCGAATTATACCAAAATCTTATATTCTATTACCTTTTTCAATTCCACGTCTTGATTTGTGACGATTATAGAAAAATAAATCTAGATCTATTGTTGGGTTAAACCTATTCATAAAAATGGATTTAAAAGTTGCAATAACATGCATTTTTCAATTTTATGTAGTTGGATTTAACAATTATAATAAACTAAATTTCATCAATAACCAGTGATACTGCTGGTTTATAGTAGGGTAAAGTTATTTCCTCCATTAGATTTATTATTTTCTCTCTCTCAAATTTCTAAAAAAATAATCAACACTTGTTTTTATTTTTTTGCCCTTAATTTACTTTCTAATTTATATTTGTATGCCACTATGCACTATCCAACCCTTATTCTAACAAACACATCGTTAAGTCAAATTACAGCCAACATATATTATTTAACTTCTAAAATTAAACCTTAAAAACTAAAAAAACTTAAATTTTTGAAAAATTAGTCATAGAAAATGAAGAAACCCAAACCAAAGATTCAACACCTCTGAACATCACCCAATCAACCAACAAGATAATTTAATCTTGTAAAAATGAAAACAAACGAAAATTAGAGATTGAGGAATAAAAAACAACTTAAAAGTTTTTTTTAAAAAAATTAAACAAATCAAAATAAGATTTCCAAAGTTTTATAAAAGTAATTCGATACTAACAAAAACCAGAAATCTGTTCATCGAACTCAATATATATAAAACATTCATAGTAAGAGAGTTCTGTGAACTGCAAATGTCGACGTCATGGAACTCTTGCCAACCGATAGATTAAAAAAATATTTATGAGAGATTTTTACCTTTGATAGATTGCTTCAATCGAAAGTGGTGGATAGGTTTTATTTCTCGATTTTTTTTCTGGTTAAAAGAGCTGATAACTGTATTTATATTGATAGGATTAGAGTTTATTGATGGAAGTAACTATGATGATAGAAGGTTGTTGGAAAAAATTAAGATAGATATGGTGTTTGGTGGTTGTCGGAGAAGAAAGTAAATATGATTTTTTGGAGTAAAATTTAGAAAATGGTAAATTAATAATTTCTTTTATAAAAAAATTTACAAAGTGGAGTCTTTTTTGAAATATGAAAAAAATAAAAAATCTCATGAAATAAATAGCTACATCCTTTAATAGTATTGTATGATTTAGCAATCGGTAAAATAGCTTAACAAAGAATTTAAATAAAAAAGCTATGGTTGTTACTAGTCTTCAAATTTATAGGTGTGTTTGGTGTTTTTACAATAATTTTTTTTATATAATCTTTTTAAAAGTTTGATGAAATTTTTTCAGACTATAATTATTTTTTCCGTATGGTGTTTTAGTTTTAAAATGTTAGGTAAACATATCGATTTTAATAAAATGTTCGAGAAAGCATTTTAACCGGACAAAATGTGCGCCGAACATCTCTTGGCTATGATAAAATGTGCGGCGAGAGTGATGAAAATAAAGATTTTAATAAATATAATATTCTTCAATTTTGAAATTAAATTTATGTGAATCATTAGGGTAAAATTCAACTGACCTATTAAAATAAAAAAGTTATATGAAAAAAATCAACACATTTGCGGATAATTTAAAATACAAAAGAACTATACTAAAAGAATACTCATAGCCCATCGCGGACATACATTTGGGCCTTTATATCAACCCAATCTTGGTTTGGTACTTGAATTAAAAGAAAATTTGATAGACAATAAACATGATCTCTTTTTACATGGACACTTACGAGTCTGCATTATCGGCTTATTCTACAAAAACAAGATGGTCCCCATCTCTAATAACCTCGATACACTCAACCTCCGCATTTTCTTTGTTGAAAACTTTTTGCGGCGAGATCCCAAACTTGTCAGCACCAAGTTCTAGTAGCTCTCCCATGCTTCCCGGAAGCATAACAAGCTTTGCCGTCTCTGCTCCTTTCTGCGGACAGCTTATTGTCACTCTAATAGAGTCTCGAGTGCCAAAATCCTTGGGATTTTTAGCCTCACTGATGGGAAACAACTCTAACTCACTCTTAACAGGTTGATTAGCAGTTGCTAAAATCCCAAAAAGAGAATTATTGAAATTGTTAGTCCTTCTGCGCGGACGTGTTTGTGTGCGGCCCCAAGATCTATCTAAGGAGCCTTCCCGCGACATGGGTCGGATAACTGGCTCGCTTGAAAATCTGCCGAGGAATGCACTTCCACCCTGAAGCTTCTGATCAGGCACCGAGACGTAAGATTGAAGTTTCGTGGGGGCGTGAGGTTGGAACATTAGTTTTATCTCCTCATGTCCTTGTTGTTCGGCTAGGTCTCGTGGAGTCCAACCTTGGATGTCTGGTTGGTTGACGTCGGCTCCTTGGTCTAATAGAAATTTAACGATTTCAATGTTGTCTTCGCAGACCGCAACGTGGAGGGCAGTGGAACCGTTTGGTCGAGGAGAGGTCACATCTCCTCCGAATTTTACAATTTGTTTGAGTAATTCTAAGTTGTTTTGCTCAGCAGCTGTGCATGCGAAATGGCCTACGTCTCCTGCACTTAGTTGTGCACCATTGTCTATTAGTAGCTTCACAACTTGGTCATAACCACCTAACATTGCCTCCCATAATGGCACATTCCCTTCTGAATCTGCAACAAATCACATGTAAATAATAAAAAGTTAAAAACTATACACGCTAACATTTTGCAACTCACTTATAAGAAATTGAAAAGTCAATACTTTTCCAAAATAAGATCCAAGAAAAATCAATAAGTCTTTTCAAACTTGAGGTATGAATTTCTAATTACATGGACCTCGTCCTCTTAGATATTTTTCTAAGGTTTGAATTTTCTGCCATGATTGAAGGAAAATCTGAATTTTGGTGCAATTTTCTTGGATATATAGAAAGCAAAGTGAAAGAAGAAATTACCTCTACAATTAGGGGATGCACCATTATCAAGTAGAGCAAGCACACATTTTTCACTTCCTTTGGATGCTGATATGTGCTGATTTTGCAAAAACAACAAGAGAAAGTTGATTATGTTTTTGCTATATTTACGCAGCGAAAAGAAAAGTCCGAGAAGTCTAATAGAAGGAAGTAAGGGTACCAGAGCTGTTCTGTCATTGTTATCTGCTTCATTAGGATCAAGTCCTTCTTTCAGTAATTTATGCAGTAGCAAGTGGTCTTCACGAAGGGCGGCAAAGCATAAATTGAGAGGTAATTCTGTTCTACCGCGAGCCAGCATGCTCTCTGTCTCTACCAAAACTCTTTCCATCATCGGATCGTTAGCTTCTTTCAGGTACTGTTTACCATAACATATTAAGAGGTAAACACATATTACTACAGGCTACAACAAAAGTGATATAACCCAAACAAGACCGTATTAAATCCGATGATGCATGAGCTATAAGCTGTTTCGAATGAAGTCATGTGTAGTTTGGTGTATTTTGTTTTAGTTGATTTTTGCAACACATTACAAAAAGGTTTTGTGAAATCTCAAGAATGCATGAGTCCTATGTATATTACACCAACTTGATCAATTAAAAAAAAACTCCAAAGCCTCACCTGAAGGAGATTATTCATAATTATGGTGCCATCTCCGACATTAGCCTGTACAATATTCAAGAATGTTGCACGATTGAGTCGTAGAAGTTGGCACAACCGTTTAGTCCTGACTGTAAAGAGCTGTGGCCGATAACAAAGGACTCCAATCTCACCACACACATCTCCTGTTCTGGCCTCCCCAACGATCTGCATAACAATATATATGTTAAAACCCAGAACAAGTCAAAAAGTTCAAAAGGGTTCTCTATTATGTAGTGACTACAACTTGCCTGTTCAATGCCATTTCTCATCACGATGAGATCCTGTAAAAAATTCCAAACATCAGCAACAATAACTTAATAAATTATATATGTGAATGTAGACGCATTCTTATACATACAAAACTATGATTATAGCATGATCAGGAAAGTAGTACCATGGCACCATTGACAAGAATGTAGAAGTCGGTAGGTGCTTCGTTCTGCAATATCACATCTTCTTTCGGTGGAAAATATTCTGCTTTCATCTCCGAGACCTTTAACAGTACGAATATTAGCTCTTAAACGTCAAAACGTGAAACCAAAAGAATAAAAAACAAACAAAAAAAGGAAAAAAACACATACCAGCTGGAACAGCAAGTCGTTTGAAACACCATGGAACAAATAGACCTTATCGAGAAGAGAGTAAAAAAGATGATTCGAAATACTAGATCGAATTGCTTTAGGAAGAGCATCAAGAGTTTCCTGCTGCTGCAAACCTTCCGAATCTGTTCTGAACCTCAAACACAAATGAGCAAGCATTTGATCTTGTAGCCTAACCGGTAAATTATTCCTTTGCGCAAAATTTGAAGCAGCTTGTATCGTATCTCGCTAAATCACACCAAAGATATAAATTAGTTTAGTGACATATCATAATAAAATCTGACCAAGCATTATTAAAATAAACACTTACAAATAATCTAGTTCGACTTGTCCCATGGACAACAAGATTGGTCATGTTTCCAATCAAGTAAGATGTTAATCCGAGATTAAAGAGCATATAGAAGATGTCGAAGATCATTTCGCTTGTATTAGCAGGATGTATATCACCATATCCCACTGTTGTCAAGGTTGTAATAGACCAGTACATTGTAGTCACATACCGATCCCATACGGTCTCTTCAAGAAAATTACCCATTGCAGCTTCAATCCATGTCTTGGAAGGATTAGGATAACGCGCAGCTATAAGGTAAAAGAAGCATCCGGCACAATGAACCGCGAAGATGGTCACCTACAAAATGATCATCATTCATCAAGATCAATTAGTGATTGTATATAAAAAGACATAATAAGTTCAAGTATCCTTATTTCTTGAACAATATACTTACAAAAATAAGCTTGGCGCATCGGACCCAAAAATAGTTGAAGTTTCTATCTTTCTCCAATCTGTTAAAAAAAGGTTTAATCAAATTAGTTTATAATAGTAACATACTTAAAACGTTCTCCTACGACTCGTAATTATCGTACACATACCTGGCGAACAAGGCACTGACTCTTCGAAGCCGCCAAAGGCGAAGCATGTTGAATAATCCATATGAACCGAGAGATTTATGAGAGAATTTCTGAGTAAGCTCGGACGGAATAGAGGCGATGACATCAAAGGCTAACCAAGAAGTTGAGTATTTCCAAGCAATCTTTTTGCGGTCATCGACCAATAGGTAAGTGGTTTTGTCAATGTACGCCACGAAGAAAGTAAGGAAAATGTCAATGGCAAAGAATGCATTTACAACATTGTCTATGATGGAAAGAGGTGCTTTTGGTTTCTTCAGGAATCCGAATTCAAAGGGTGACGCCCAAGCTGTGTATATTACAAGAACAACTAGAAATGCCTCCCATATTCTGCAGTGACCATTGGACTGTTTAGCTCAAACCAATATATCATAAGTTTGAATGTTATTACATGTCAAACTCGTTTAATCATCTATCATCCAAGTTCAAAATGTTAAAAAATTATTAGTTGGGTTTGGCTCCTTTACAAGCCAAATTCATAGTAACTTACGTTTTAAGTAAAAGAATACACAAAAAGTGACCATTGTGTAATTTATGAGTGGAATACGTGTAAAAGATGCCAAAGCCTCCAATTGCGAAAGATTTTGGTGGTCTAACTTTCAAATTCCCAAAACAAAATTGAATCTCTCTTTCTCTTGGGATGATTCTATTGAAAAAATTGACATGGCACCAACTAAGATTATATTTATATTTATTATTGTTTTTTAAAATCTTTTTTAAAAGGATCTATTTTTAATAATATCAAAATTAAGTTTATAAATCCAGCTTTTAGATGATTTATTTTTTTATATAAAAACAAACATTTGATATTAGATAATAAATTATCCTATAGTTTTGATATTTTCTGAAAAGGTTTTTATAATATTTATCTAATTTTTAAATTATCCTATAGTTTTGATATTTTCTGAAAAGGTTTTTATAATATTTATCTAATTTTTATATACTTTACTTATTTGTTTAGATATAAAACAGATAATAACATATCTATTATATAATTGTTGGAATTTATGACCACGTGTTTATATGATGACCAAGTGTTTATAATTTTTTTTTACAGTAACTCACAAGAAACCCACTATACTCAACCTTTTAAGTTTTTAAATTTGTGAAATAATTCAACCACCAAAGTTACGATTAAACTCCAAAACTCAAGCTTCTAGAATTTCTACTTTATTTTACCAAATCTTTTATGAAATGTTAATAAAAATAAACATAAATATGAAAATATGGAAAGTATATATTTTTACTTTTAGGGTGATATTTGAATGATAAACAAGAAAAACACATGATTCTTGGATATCCTATGCACCTTATAGCTCAATTGAAACATGGATCGATATGAATCCTACCAAGGATCTGGTTTTCATTAAAAAAAAGGATTTAAAAATGGAAACCCAAAATAATATAGATTCTATTTGGGTTTTTGAATAGTAAATAGATTACCTATAACGATGATCATAAGGAGAGATAGTAAAACCCTGAACTCTAATCCTACGATTACTTCTTGCTCCAAGAGGAGGAAGAACTCCAGTAGAGAGACTATAATGGCTACTCTCTCTAGACAACCTGTCCACCTCTTCATCTTCTTCATTACACATCCTTCGAGCTCCATAAAACCACCCACCACCTCCTCCTTCTTGCTTTACTCCTCGACTCGACATCTCGATGCGCTGTTTTAGTGTTCTTTAGATGTTACTCTGCTTCGTGGTGTTAAATAATATTTGTTACGGTTTATTTGTCTATATTATTTTTTGTCTGTCTTTGACTATTCGTTGAATACTGTCTTAACTCTAATTTATTAGAGGTCCCAGGGCTATCACTAGCTTCGGACCGGTTTCTGAAGAAGTATCGTTTTTAACGATTTCCTCCTTGTAAACGAGGGCAATTTTGTGATTTGATGTTGTATCTTTAGAATATTCAATGGTAAGAATTAGATCGTATATAAATAGAGTAGTTAGTTCCTTACTGTACAATACCACTCTACTATTGTTATCTTAGCAGATTATTAGCTTAACCACTCTTTTATATTGTTGGGTGTATTTTCGATTTTTTAATGATATATGGTTTTTTAAATTTTAAAGAGTATGGTTAAATTGATTTTTTTTTTAAATATTGGGACCTTAAAATCTAAATTTTCTTTTCAAAAACTTGAAATGCCATTTTACCATCCCATATAAAAAGACCACGGTAAAAAGTAAAGTAATAAAGCTGAAAAAACAATTATATATATATATATTTCATTTTATAAAAAAAATATTAATTTTAAGAGGCTTTCTGTACATCTTAAAAGTTGAGGGGTTCACATTTATATATTTCATATTATTTACCATATAGTTTTCCATTACCTAATTACATTTGTATCGCAGAAAATAATACTATAAATATCTTTTTGTTTTTTAATTTCTAAATAGAGTTTGTGGGTCGGTGGAAAATTAGATAAATCAGGAGCTTTAAATAAAATTATTGTCTAAATAGTCCATGTATCCAAAACTATAAATTGGAGTTCAAAATACATTTTTTGTCTAAATTTTCTAAATATTTTGTAAGTATAATGTTATTATTTTTCTATAATTCGCAAATACATTTCAGTCCCCTTCTTTTTCTTGGCTACGTATTATCTTACTGGTTGGTTTTTTCGATAAATTATATAAATTTTATAAAAAGCTATTTTTTAAAATAAAAAATAGATTTTTTTATGTATAATATTTTTTATTAGTCAATAGAATGGATGAGTTATGTTTTTCTGTCATTATTCTATCTAACTTTAATTTATTACTAAAACATAATAAAAAAACTACCTAAAACTTTTTACAATTATAAATTTCAAGTCAATTCTCTAAAAAATTCTTGACAAAACAAAAACACTAAAACAAGTAATATTGCACAAACAAGTGTAGTAATCTTTATCTTTTATTGGTAGAATAGTAATTATTGAAAATCACGAATCGGAAAATATATTAAAAATTCGAGAAACAAATAAATATATAGAGTCCATGATTCAGATTATTAATTTTTTTTTTAAATATATATTTTAAAAATATTGTATTGAAAGAAGTTGTTTTTTTTAAATATCTAATTCCGAACCATGGTTTTGGAAAAAGTTTTAAGATACTTTTTAACACGTGAAGTTACACCTAATTCTGAACAACCAAGGTACCAGAAATAATTGTCCGATTGTTTTCTTAAAACGCACATATTTATGAAAGGCTGGTTCATAAATCGGTGCATTTTCTCTAAATTTTTTGTAAAAGTTTTTGATTATTTTAAAAGGTTAAGCACCATTTAAGACCCAAAACCAATACTATTATACACTTAGCACCCATATTTTCATGTTTCTCTGAGAAAAACTCATTTCACTCAAATATTTACTATTTAAGACCCACTAATACCCTAAATAATTTTACTCAATTATATTAAAAAAAATTAAGACCCACTTTTTTTCTTATTTTGTGTTCTTTTTACGTGAATAGAATAGTACCTAACAATATAGGTGATTCTTCAATTTTGTAATCAATTACTTGTTTATCTTTTGTTTTCGTATGATTTTGATAATGTTTATATTTGATTTCGAAGTTTGATTTGGGATATCTATTTAGATAAGTCGATTTGTGTGTGTGGTAACTCGAATTTTGATTTCAAAATATTAAGATGCTCGAGATCTTCTTTCGAATTTTTGGTATTAATCTAGTATTAAGTTGCTAGTGTAGTTTATTTGTCGTATTCTAGTTAGGTTTTTGTCGATTTTTAGTCTGTTTCTATGTTTGTGAAATTTATGTTCGAGCAAAACGGTTGTGGGTTTAAAATGAAGGAGATACAAATCGTGTTTGTTTTGTACGTATTGACAGTTGCGAAACGTATTAATTCTTCTGGAATGGTAGATGTAAAACCTGTTTTGATAGATGCAGAACGTGTATATTCTGTACGTACTGGCAGTTGTGACACATTAGTATTCTTTAGGTTACTGGAGATCTGTAAAATATAACTTTTTAAAAAAAAATCAAAACATATCACGAATGCTACTAGTTTTGTTCGTTTAAAAAAAATAAAACCGATGGTATTTTGAGATTTGTTTTCCGAGTTATGGTTTAAAAGATACGAATTTAAAAAAAATTTAATTTTAAAAGTGTAAACGAAAAATATGCCGAACCTTCTTTATTTTACTAGATGCGAAACCTTATTTGTTTTGGTAGATGAGAAACTTTTTTTTGTTTTGCTATATGCGAAACCTTCTTTGTTTTGCTAGATGCGAAACCTTATTTATTTTGCTAGATGTGAAACTTGTTTAAATTTTGTATTGCTAGATGTGAATTCAGACCCAATATGATAGATGCTAGATATGAAACCATCCCACTAGACGTGAAACCATATTCTGAGAAACCTGTGTAAAATATTCTTTTTAAGGGGTTTATACCAATTGGGTACAAAAACGTATACAATTTACCAATAAGTCCAGCCTCAAATAGATTTAACCAAAATCTACCAAAATATGATTTTATTTACCCACTAGTCTAAATTTAAATTTTAAATACAATACTGCCCTTAATGAATTTGATAATATGTCAAAGAAATTTTGAGGAAAAAGAATTGATTTCGAAATTGAGGTTCAATATTTTGATTTGGGGTTGTAATTGTTTTGTTTTTAAGGGTAATTGAGTCTTTTCTTAAATAGGTTGGATCTATTTGTATAATGAATTTGTTGGGGTATGATTGGATAAATATAGACACATTTTAGACCCATTATGTAAGTCTCCCTTTTTTAAAACAAAAAAATCAAAACATATCATGAGTGATACTAATTTTGTTTTTCTTAAAAAAACAAAACTAATGGTATTTTCAAAAAAACAAATCGAGTTACGGTTTTAAAGATATGAACCTTTAAAATATTTAAAAATAAAATAAAGAAAGAGAAGTTGGTTGCTCCATTTTATATAGAAGGGTATTTTAGGTATACAACCTTTTAAATTTTTTGGGAATTTACCTATAATACGTTTGTTGGATGTGTCTTATATAGTAAGTCACCCTTCTTTAAAAGTATAATGATACATATTTCCTAATCGTGGTCTAAAAAATAGGTGCACTTTCTCTGTTTTTTAGCTTGTAAATTTTTTTTAGTTCTTTTTAAAGTATAATGACAAATTTCATAATCCTGGTCTCGAAACAGGTGGCAATGATTTTTTTAAAAACACACACTTCTTAACCGTGGTCCCGATAATAGGTGCACTTTCTCTGTTTATTTGGTTTTTAAAAAACACTAAATCCATATGTAAATACAAAAACATCATTATAATATGAGATGACCTTCATAAACGTTCATAAACCTTCAATTAACACAACATCCAAAATAAAATAAAAATACAACATTTATAAAAAAAACATAATGAATGTAAACAAAACATGTTAAAAAACAAACAAAACAAGCTTCGAGACTTGGTTCTCTCACACCCGTACGCCTTATTCATATATTTAATCTTTCCGTATAAAAAAAACAAAGAGGCATAAATTGCTCGTTCTGTTCTTCATTTTCTTCCGCAAAAGAAAAAGATGAACAATTAAACAACCTTTTTATCAGTTTCCTATGACACATCTTGTATAAATAAATAAACCAAACATTAGTAATAAAAATTGAAAACAAAACCTAGTTCGAGAATTACAAGTTTTGTTAGTCCATAAAACATATAATTCCAAGATTATATCTCGAAATTAGTTGCTCTTTGGGTTTACAAAATTGCAAAAAAAATTATATGCATCTCAGAATTAGATTTTTTTTAGATTTAGAAACTTGTAATTTGTGACCCATAAAACACTTTATTTTTGAACCTAGAAATTTATAATTTGTGAACAAATAAAACATTGTATTCTTCTGTAAACACTTTTTTCATAAAAAAGAACTCTTAAACTAGAAAAATAAACATCTTTTGTACCATAACCATCATTAACAAATAAATAAAATGAATAGATTAACATCTTTCAATAAACTATAACAAGAGTACAAATCTATTTCAATCAGCCGAATAACAAAATTTATTTCAAGAGTACAAATCTATTTCAATAAAATGTATTTTCAATTAACTGCATCAAGAGTACAACATTTATTTCAAACAAACAAATCCTTTTATAATTCATATAACAATTTTCTAAAAAAACTAGAGAGAGACAACATACCTAATTTAGAAAATAAAATACATAAAAAAATATTTAAAATGATCTTAAAATACTATTTTTTTCGAAAGATTGGTTTGAGAGACAACTAAGATTTTTGAGACAAATTTTTATGAGAGACAGTTACGTGTTAAGAGAGTGATCATGATGGTTTTTATTCAAATTATTATATTAAGGTTATATTAGTATATTCTTGATGTAAGAAATAGTAAAATAGAGAGCCCTCCAATAACATGGAGGAAAAAAAAATTGATGGAAGGAATAAACTATCCTATAAAGTTTTATAGTATACTAACAAAAATTAGTAAAACTATATAATTTACATATTATAAAATTTTAAGAATTTATATATTTTATTATCTTTCAATATATAATAAATCTAATGATATGCAAAATATACTATTTAAATTTATACGGAAAAACATTCATCTGAATAAAAATGTTTGACACATATTTTACCTAAATTAGAAAGTTTCGATAAATTGTTATATTGGATGAGTTTAGTCATTCTAAATACAAGTAACTGAGAAATATATTTAATGTTTTTAACAAAAAAAATATTATATAAATAAGATATTAAATAATTAATATAAGGTGTTTTTATTCTTTTTAAATAATTAAAATTAAAGACAATAAATTAACTACATAAGTTTGTTCAAATAATTTTTGTTGGACTTCATCACAAAATACGTTGTGAGGTGTGATATTTTTCCATATACGAGTAAATCCTGATCGGTGGCAAGCTTTCAGCTTTTTCAACAATCGACTACAGTTTTAATATGAATATTAAATGTGTTGTTGTCACATGAAAAAGCTAACTCGTAAAAAAATTGTAGTAAAAGACAAGGATTCTCAATCATTTTTTTGACTGATTTTATTGTAAGTCTTTTAAATTAGTTATATTTGTTTTTGAAATGTATGTGGGTTAAATGACTTAATATGATAAAAGACGTTGTTGAATTCATTTAAAAAAATAATTTACCGTCGTTTGAGACCAAAGTTCGTGTGTTAGAAGTGGATTTTATTATCATAATAATAGTATCCTTTAAATACTTCACTACTATCCCTTTTTATCACCCTCTTAGACGGATATAGATTGTATGGTAATTTAATAGTTTTTTTTGTATGTGTCATATCATTATCTCCTAAATTTATTCAATTTAAGATCAAACAATTTATTTGTTTATGATCGTTCGTTTATCCGCTATCTACACTTATAATGGTGTGCCCAACCATACCCCATTTTGGTGTGTCTTAGGCTTATGGTTATCATGGGCTTGTCTATGTTTATGTCATGATCAGTATAAAAATCAACTTTAGAGAAAAATCTAGCATGATTCATCTGATAAAGTATGGTGATATCAAGAGCGTTCTCTTTAGTATTGATAATAAAAACAATATCTAGTGCCAAATGATTATAGTTCTATCTTTTCAAAGACCTCGTGAAACATTTTTGGTAGTGACCTTTATAAAAGGGTCCATCAATTTCTTTCATGACATTCTTCCTCATTCCTAAAACAAACCTCATATTTCCCTCATTCTAAAATCAGACACTCCATACTCTACGACAGATTTTCGATCTGTTACTTCTTACAATTTTCTTTACATACTAATCTCCAAAATTATAGCTAACATAACCAAAGAATTCTTCTCATACTTCAGTGAAAAATCACAATATGCGTTCACCCCAGGTCGTAACATTACACTAATATCCTTATTTCATAAGAGGTCATTCCAGGTTACCAAACCAATTGTAAAAACTTGATGATCGCTTTAAAAATAGACATGATGAAGGATTTTGATAATATCCATTGACACTTTACTCTAGATATTCCAGGAGGCTATGAATTACACGAAAAATATGATATTTTTTATTGTTAAATGTATATTTACTTTTTTTATATCATTAATATTAATGGTAATCCTATAGGAATTTCCAAGGTCGGAGATGACTCTGACATGAGTATGTGTTATAATTTTTTACTTTTGTTCTTAAATATGAAAATTCTCTCAAATATTCTTATAGAAAATATTTACGTAACAATTTTAGATTTCAATTTAAGTGTCATAAGCTTAAAATCATAAACATCTATTTTATATATGATCTTATGATCTTCTATGAAGTGGATTTTTATTTCTTTAAGTTAATTAAGGATGATCTCAAAAGAAAAATTATATATTATGGGCTTCATGTCATCCCTCATAAGAGTCATATTTATAGGTTATGAGGCATGTAAACTTATGGTTAACTATTTAGGTGTTTCCTTAATCACGGTTGTCTGTCGTTTAATGAATGTCAACCTCTATTTGACAATTTTACCTATACAATTGGTCATGTACATCTAAGCACCTATCTTAAGTTGGTAGGCTTCTAGTTATAAAGTTTGTTCTCTATGCGGGCCAAGTCTACTAGTCCTTGATTTTAATCTTATCGACCAAGGTTTTAAAATTCCTTGGTTTGAGGTTACCTTATGTATACTAGAGGACGGACATGGGACTTTAGAGCCTAAAGTTTGCAATTAGGTGGTTGTTTTCAAACATTTATGGTTCATTATAAGTGGTAAAAAATATTACATTTGGTGTGATTGGATAAAAAATATAAAGAATAAAAATAATAACTTATGGAACATTAGCTTAGGCTTACCACCTTCATGTGCATGAAGGAAAATATTCCATATGCGGCCTACAACTATCAAAATGTATAAAGTTCTGGTGAGAATTGGGAACTACTTCTCCCTGGTTCGACCAATGGTTACTCCCAACCTCCTTACTAGACTTCAAGTTGTGGAAATATAAATTTTACTATCAAGGATACCTACCATGTCATTCGCCCGTCTACCTAATGTGTCGAGTGAGATATATTTATATGACACAAGTATAATATCCCTCATCATTTATTTATTCTTTGGCTTGATATATTTGTAAAGCATTCTAATATATATAAGATCCTTAAGGTGGAGGGTAAATCCCCCATTCTCCCCGACTTTATCATTTTATATAATTCAAAGTTTTTTAGATCATTCAAGAGTAGTAACTCTGGTATGAAACCATAACATAAAATTTATATGTTTGATGATTTAAATAGTCATAGATATAATCGAGAAGACTTATAAACGACTAGAGATATAAGCGTATATTGCATAAAATGTGGGTATCTTGTTAGAAAAATATTCGAGTTTCCTTGTGTATCTGAAATAACTATGACACAAGCTCATTCTTAAGAATGAATGTGATATAGTTTCAAAAAAAATCAAACATCATTCCTATAGATAAAGCTACGTGCAAAGTTACTCTAGAAAAAAAAGACTATCCATAATAGATTATTTACATGCCATATTCAAGATCAGAAAACCCGAGACCAGTCACGTTGTAGAGCCTAAAGAATCGATTATCATTAACTGTAGAAAAAATTCACTCCGGAACGATAAACCAAACTAGACACATCTTGTTTTGATCATGTTCTTCTGGAAACCGAGAGTGCTAGCACACACGGTATGATAGTTTGTACGGCTTTCTCAAAATGATATTCGTTTATAAACCCAAAGCTCACATAATACATAAAGTAGGTTGTCTAATTTTTTTTGTAAAAATGAAAATATAAATGTGTACGCAGAATACCTTTAAACGTTTTACATCTTTTTATTACTAGCATCAGAAACATTACGCCAGGCAGATAGTGTGGTTATCGGACCGTATCGCGAGTGATATACGGTAAAAAAAAGGTTTTCTTTAGATGAGACTTGATCTCTGAATTAGATGACCACCAAGATTTTCGGTTTGAATTTTATGGTTCATCGAATATTTTAGATGGATCACTACATAGTTTAGCTCTATTTACAATTTATCAGGATAATTTTATTGAATGACATTACCCAACATTAGATTATTTATAGACACTTGATATCAATGTGTTGTATAAAATTTCTCTATATGGTATTTTTATACGTATTTACCATTACATTGTTGCCCACCTCATTCGGTACATGTCCAAGAGGTTGGAATTGCTTTTATATTGTACACGTAAGTATATCGATAACATTATTTATTCTAATTTTTTTTAAGTTTTTAATATTTTTCTAATTCTTAAATTTAATTTTATAGATTCTTACAGATGCAGATGGACCATTTCCAGAAGTATACGTCGTATGGATTTGGTTCCGTACCAAAGAAGCAAATTCTTAGGTAATTCCACACTTTGGAAGATTCAACTATTTATCCAAATCAAGTCAGTCTTCACATTGGTGCATAACAAAGATGAAATACCGACGAATCTAACTAAATATGTGTGGTTATGTTATATTTCATTTTCGAACTTATTTACGTATCTTGTTATTATTTTAGTGCATTCTTAATATTATTATATAGTGTTTAATTTATCATGTTATGTTGGAACTTTATTATGTTACTATTTATATTAAGTTGTTTAGTTTAATTTGCTCAAAAAACAACATATCTCACTAGTATGTCTTTTTTGGGTTAACAATTTAACAATACTACATTTTACTCATGACGTGTGAAGATAAGAAAATATCATGTAAGTGACAGTAAATTTCCCGCCAAAGAGAATTTCCTGTCATCCGCATCATTCACTTTTGTATATATTGCTACTCAAACATGACATATTTCTTCAGCTACCAAATGATATAACTAAAAAATATGATCAATTTTTTATGTGGAATGGACTATTGAATAAGACAGCCACTTGCTGCAACCCTTCAAGTTTGTGAAAAGAACAAGACCGAATAAGACTACCCATGATTTTCTTGATGAACTTGTGTGTACAATGTACTACATGTACGAGCACAGATGAGCTCCATCTTTGCCCTTACGCTATTGTGAAAAAGTATTATGTACAATAATTTGATATCATGACCAATAATTTGGATGTTTAACCTCTCGTACGAAGTTAGGCAATATGTATTCAAAATGTTTCATTTTAAAATTACTGAATTCATAACTAAAGATATGATAGATTACATGGAAGAGCACCTAACTAAACAAGTGAATGTATTAATGAGTTAAATTATCGTTGACCAATGATAAATTTTATTATATGTTCCATGTTATCGCAACTAATGGTTAATCTTTTACTGTTTGGCCCGAAATTTCATATATGAGGAATGTATCGTGCATTATGTGCAACCAAAGGATATTTATTTTTCCTTACATTTATTTCAAATGAATAAAATCGTAGAATGTGTATGACATATATCTCATGCATCATGCATTATGTGCGACCAAAGGCTATTATTCTACTCGAAATTAATTCCAATGAATAATATCGAAAATATATGTTGCATATAACTTAAAGATCGAGTATTATATGCGATCACATGCTATTTTCCCCCTAAAATTATTTCTAAGGAATGAAATCGTGTAATATGTGTGACATGAATCGCATATACCAATATTATTATAACATGTATTTTTTGCCTTGAAACTTTCCGAGAGGACAATTTTAAAGTTTATGGAAATTTTCAATTCTATTTAAGTTTTTAGCTCTTAGTAGAGTTTTTTTTATAATTGTTCACAAATGACAAATAAAACATATGTAAATACAACACAATAAAAATATCATAAATGTCATAACAAGATTTTAAAATTCATAACGCCCAACTAAAACCATAAACATCCTAACAAAATAGAAAAACAAGATCATGATACTCATAAAAAACAGAAAGTAGTCTATAAATGACCTCAATAATAATGCCAAAAACTATAGCACACATCTAAACACTCTAACTTTTCAGCCACCATCATCATATCATAACGTCTATTCATCTCGAGAATTTGATCCCAACCCTCATCCGAGTTTTCCTGAGTGCTCGAGAGAGGGTTCACCCTAACATATGAATTTAGTCCGACTGACTTTGGGTTGTCTACAACATACCACCAGTTAGTCCTAACCCAAATAGGGTACAATAAATTTTTACGATCCAGCCACCATTGTATCTATGAGCTCTACGTTGGTGAATATAAGACCCCCAATTATACTAAATCGTTTCATCCTAATAAAACCTAGGTCCAACACGTCTACAAGTTTTAGAAAAACGAGTTTGTAATCGGTCTGATACCATTTGAATATGATCCAAGTATCGTGTCACACAAAGAAGATAATAAGGGTTTATGATATCCTAATTATTCTACATATGATCGATCTAAAAAATCTTACAATATGGTTGAACAGTCATAGAAAAATAGAGTAAAATGTTTACCTACAAGATCGTTAAAAAGTTAGAATATATTTAATTCATAAAAATTGAAACAAACTAAAATAAAAATCTAATCTTAATTATAACTTAAATTAGTCTCTCAAAACATATGTATAGTATGTCAAATATCATCTCATATATATTGCTTTAGACGAAAACTTTACAGTGCATATTGACACATGTGGGATTATGTGATAGTATACTAATTGTATAGTAGAGCCGTTATCCAAAGGAAATGATAAAAATTTCAAGCCTCAAACATCTAGGTAAACCCGTATACCACTAGTACTATGGACCCAACTTTGTGCAAGGGCATGATATAACTAATCTAAAACTATTTGATCTTAATAATACATATCCATCATAGTGTAATGTTGAAAGAACGGTAAATTATCAAGAGAAGCAACATATCCAGTCTTGTGACCAATACCGAAGTACATAAGACATAAAATATAAGCTCGGGTAGCAAGTATGACACGGTCATCAATGACAATATCATCCCGATAGTGTACAAGAATAGGTTTCTCGCAACCATGAAAGACGAACATATTTACCACCCCTACTATTTGGCCTTCTAAGCTATTCATTAAGGTACTTGGGTATAATACCAAACACAACGAATACAACCGCGACCCTCTCATTTTAACCAACGTGCTCAACAAGATTAAAAAACATATTTTCTACAGGAAGACACATAATCAAGTGGACTTCGTCTAGGTTTACTGTCATTTTACCGAATGAAAAATAGAAGATGATGTTTATGCATGTCAACGTTCAAGCATTTATGTCGATATTTTTATACCAACGAGTGAAACAGTCTCTAAGAGGCTCGACTAATTTCCTCATAACCTCCGCTCCGAATCTAGTCCGGTGACAAATATCTCATCTCTAAATAGTGTTGTACATAAATTGTAGTAATGGTCGAGGCTAGAACTCTATAAAAAGAAATTGATAACAAAAAACATGGATTGTTAGTCAAATATAAGTTTTTAAGAAACTTACATCACCGGTGAATATGCTTAATATTTTGCACCTTTTAAAGTATGAGTATAACCCAAAAACATGGTCATTGGAGCTAAAAAACAACTCATTCAAGTTCTACCTCTAAGTGGGCCGCCACTGCTCCATTCTACTTCAAAATGACCCGTATGAGGAGAAGGAGAATGAATAACCTCATGTTCTGACTCTGAAGCTAAAAGTACAACTTGGCAATGAAGATTTTAGGTTATTGTGTCGTGCACTATGAAAATTTCAATTCTTCATAAACTCATCTCTCCTAATGATGGTTGTGGCTCTTCATGCAAGTGTTTGCTACTCATAACCTTATATTTCACCATCTTTAAAAACAAATAGTCAGTTTAAGAATCAGATTTTAACAAAAACCATAATTAACCAAACTATATATAAACTATCTACTCTAAAACTATATATGTAGTGTATTAATATCGCACGATGTATGAAATGAGTCAACAAAATGTATACGAAAGCATGTAAAAATCACACAAAATTAGGAATAAAAGTGTAAAAGGTGCATGAACTATAGGATGAACGTCGTCTTTTATTGCACAAATCATGCAATGAAGTTTATCTCCATCATATGCTATTTACGATGAACTTCATCTTTATCGTGTAATGCGTGCGATGAAAATTGAGTTCACCGTAGAATGTCTGTGATTCAAACTAATTTTTCTTCGAAACCTTGGAACCTATATCTCAAATTTATCATACTATCTACAAGAACGTATCTTAGAGGAAGATCTCTCAATAACACACACTACTCAACAAAAAACTCATCAATATATATAACTAAAATATGAAAATATGAATTTTCTAATTCAGATTTTAAAACCTAAATAACATTAAAAAAGAAGGATTGAAATAGAATTTTTTTTATATCATTATGTTTGTATTATGTACATTAATATTTTTTGAAATTGGATTTTAAGAAATCAAAAGTTGTGAGATAAAAATGGTGGTCAATTAGATTTGTGGTGATAAATTTATATAAAATGTATTTGTAGGTTTTTCTAACAAAATGTAAAATTATCTAAATATACCGTGAGATAAAAAAAAGTATAAAATTTAACAGGATGAATGAGATGTAGTCTAACTCGTTATTCATTTGTCGGTCTTCTGAACTAAAAAAAACTATAAATATTTAGAAAAACTATTATTATATTTTATATTTATAAATAAATAAATATTTTATTTGCAGTTGGAGTTTATGGTACCTTATTATATAATCTAAAATTTTATGTCTATAGAAAATAAAATTAAATGTATTCTCTTAATATATTAAAACACACATGCTAGAGAATTAAAGTAAAATATAATTTTAAATAATTACACTATTAATCTCATTTAATTGCCTTTTGAAGACATTAAATTTTAAATAGTTTTTTTAAATGAGTTTTCCTTTTTTATTTTAAAATAATTTGACATTCTTTAATTTATTTAAATTTTAACTATATGATATAATTAATATCCAAATTTATTTTTGGACATTAAGTCTAAAATAACATCTATATATATATATAGTTGGAAATGTGAAGAATGCTTGACACATATATTCAACAACTCAACTATACAATTGCTCTAAAAATACATTAAATTAAACGCAATTGATACAGTAACTAAAATAGTAAATTATATCCTATATAATTATAAAGCTTGAAACAGTAGTTTCGGCTATCCAAATATTTCGATTAAAATTTGTTTTTTTGTTATTCGTCATTAATAAACATAATTTTCAGGTTAATTATTTATTTCAATAAAATTAGGTTTTAAATTCATATATTCGAGTAATTATTCTTTTATCGAAAATGATAAATAAATTAATATCGATTAAAAGTTATAGTTAATTATCGGAAGTGTAAGTTGTTTCAAAAGAATCCGCTAATCTTATATTTGTATAAGGCGGTCATCCTTTCGTTGTTGTATTCATAATATTTTTGTTGGTCCCTTTCTCGTATAAATACAACATGCGTAATTTTCGATCAATTCTTGAAACTCGTAATTAATCGTCAGTGAACTAACGGATTTTTACCAATAAACTATATATCTACAAATTGGATAATTATTAATTTCCAGCAAACCATTCTTGACAAATAGGTATATGTTTAGAAATTAAAAGAATGGATAGTAAAATTACAGTTTACAGTTTACAGTTTACAGTTTACAGTTTACAGTTATAAATACCACTTCTCATCAAATATGGATGTATCTTGTATGTAATGTACTACTATTAATTTGGAATTTTGAAGTAGTAATAAGTAGGCGAGAAAATGAACCGACCCATACAGCTTCGATATTGGGGACCATGCTGAACCAAGTTGACATTTTATTTTATCTTCGCATTTAAAACAAACTCTACACTCTCAACTGAACTTATTCAGGACTTGCACTAGTGGGACAGCGGTAGGTAGCTAATAAAAGTTATGAGATTGAGTAAAATAACATTTGTATGTAATTAAATTGCTATAATTATATTTGTATTAATTGACTATTTTTTTCGAATCAATTCTACAACACTCGAGATATTATTGATATTTTAATATTGAAAACATAAAATTAAAATATTTTGTTAATCAGTAATTCAGTTTCTACCTATTGTAAGTAAAATGATTCTTCAAATTTATTTAATGTTTTGTTGATTTTTATTAAAGTGCATCACTTTTACATCAGTTTCAACTTTTATAGGCGTTGGTCAGAAATCCAATAATCCACTCAAATTCAACTTTATGTATTTTTGTATTAAACTGTTCGAATTCTAAAGATTACCATAAAACTAACCGTTGTTGGGTTAAAAAATCGTTTGCATAATATCTTAAATTATATCATGTATTTTTATTAAATTTGTTAGAAATCCAAAAGGTTTTAATATTTAATTTTTTTACCAATATAAAAAATACATTAAGTTGGGATGTTTTTTTCCTCCTGTAAATGGATCAATTTTTTAAATTATTTTTCTAAAAACATTTGTACACTTTTTTATTAAATGAATACGGTACTATTTTGAGTATCCATCGAATAAGATGAAAAAAATATTTGTCTTAAATTATTTGTTTCAGTTAGTTGGTTATATTTTTTTTTTAAATCCAAAACTTGTACAAAACTCGCATTTAAAGAAAACGCCCTCAACTGGCACAATAGTTTTCTTAAAGGGACGATCAAAGACTTTGAAGGATTTTGGGTTGCGTTCAGACCATGTTATATGGGAAACAAAGGATATGCAAACAATAACTTGGACTAAATAGAGTAATATTTGTAAACCATTGAATGAAAGAGGTCTTGATATAAGGAACTTAGAATATCTGCAGAATTCATTCTGCTGCAAGTTATGGTTTAAATTTAGAGAACCAAAGTCTAAGAAAGTGAGGATGTTTTAAAGAAAGCTAGATTAATGTTTAAGAGGAGGTTTACAATTTTGAACATGTATCGTCTTTGCAATATCAATCTAGTAAATGTTTTTTTGTTTGACCGCATAATATTAGTAATATTAATTAAAAAAAATTAAAATTAAAAAGTTAAATATATTAATATAGGATTTATTATTTATGATCCATCCTACAAACCCATTACAAATAAAGATAAAAAAAAATCTCTCATTTTGCACTAAAAATATCATTATATATAAAGTCCAACAAATATTTCTACACATTCTCTTTTTTATTATGTTTTTTAATTTAAAATTTTAAACGTTCGTATCTTTTAAACCGTAACTCGGAAAAAAATCTAAAAATACCAATGGTTTTGTTTTTTTAAGGACAAAACCACTATGATATGTCTTGAATTTTTTTAGAAGTTATATTTTACAATTGTTTCTTATTTATCAAAATTGGCATCGTTTCGCATCTATCATAATTGGCATCATTGTTCATCTATCATAAATGGCATGGTTTCTCATCTATCATAATTGGTCTCGTTTCGCATCTATCCTTATTGACATGGTTTCTCATCCATCATAATTGGTAGGGTTTCTCATCTATCATAATTGGTTAGGTTTCTCATCTATCATAATTGGTCACGTTTTTCATCTATCATAATTAGTCTCCTTTCTCATATATCAAATTGGTATCATAATTGGCATAGTTTCTCGACATAGTTTCTCCTCTATCATAATTGACATCTATGATAATGACCTCGTTTCTCATATATCATAATTGGCCTCATTTCTCATTTACCATAATTGGCCTCATTTCTCATCTATCTTAATTGGTCTGGCTTGTCATCTATCATAATTGGTATGGTTTCTCATCTATCATAAATTGATATGGTTTCTCATCTATCATAATTGGCATGACTTGATTTCTTATATATTATAATTGGCATCGTTTCTTATCTATCATAATTGGCCTTATTTTCCATTTATCATAAGTGGCATGGTTTTTCATCTATCATACGTGATCTAGTTTCTATTCTATCATAATTTGCATGGATTCTCATCTTTCATAATTGGCATGGTTTATCATTTATCATAATTGGCATGGTTTCTCATTTATCATAATTGGCATGGTTTCACATCTATCATCATTGACATGGTTTCTCATCTATCATCATTGGCGTGGTTTCTCATCTATCATAATTTTAACTGTTTCTTATCTATCACAATTGGTATGGTTTCTCACTTATCATAATTGGTTTAGTTTCTCATTTCTCATAGAGCCAATTTTTTTTAATAAATTTATAGGTAGAGTTTGTGATATACAATACATGGCTAAGTTTTTTAGACAGTTATGAGTGTAGTGGTAACTTTCAGTAGAAGTAAACTGATTATTTTTTAGTTTTATGTTATTTTTAAACTACTTTAGCTTTGTGTTATGTTTTAAAATGGATTATAAATTTGTAGCAAGGAGGAGTATGTTTAGAAAAACTATTTTAACTTTGTCTTTATTTTTAAACTGAATTATAAATTATAAATAAAATTAATTGTTGATTGATTAGTTTAGTGAATGCTGCCAGAAAATATGCACTGATTGAAGAGAACAAGAGAGACCAGAAACCAAACAGCAAATATATAAAATATAATAACTTGCTTTGAACAAAAGACAAACCAGAAATATAGCTTTAAGGGGCAAAAAGACAGATAAAACAAGAGCTACAATATCCCACGAAGTATGTTACAAATCGTTTGGGTCCTTATGAAGCAACAAAAGTTGACTATACCAGTTTATACAAAGAGCAATGAAATATAATACATGTCTTGAATAATCTTACTATAACCAAAAAATCTATATACCTAAAAATTATAGTTCCATCTAGTTTATAACATAATGTAAAATTAAAGTTCTTATTTACAAAGATCATCAAAACGTTATAGGACCACCTCTTGTATTCTAGAAAATCATTATATATTTTATAAAACACGATTAGATAGTAGAGGGTAACGGGTAAATTATGTATTCGATATTGTTTAGAACAATAATAATACTAGGTTACTAAATGATATATTAATATCTTATTGCCGCATTTGGAATCATCTACCTAACTTTTCAAAAGTTTCTCGATGTGCTAGAATAACTAAGAAGTTGTTTGACATGACTAAAAAATAAAATGTTGTTCTGCATTTCGTTTTTTCGACTTTCCTTCTTTTGAAATCATTTCAAATAAAATTATGAACCTATGTAACCAACTGAACTCCCAATATAGTAATATCCCTGTTCCAACTAGAAGTTGTAATAACATCAGGTATAATGGGATAAAAATCGGCGTCTAGGCATGCTTGGTAGCACATCTTGATTATCCTGATAATATCATAATATCTATAGTTGTACAAGTATACTTATCCATCTGAGGAGGCCGAGACAAGTTGTTCTCCGTTCAAGTTCAAGTCACATTTAATTGCGAACCCAAATACATAATGGCCCTTGTATCTCTTGTACTTATTAAGCTTAAATGAGGGACGAGAATCAAATATCCTAATAAAATTCCCGTTTGACTGGGCAATAAAGCATAGATCAAATGGATGGTACTTGATAGAGGGACAAACAAAGGTTTTTGCATAAACCTATCACGAAAATGAAACAATTAGTCAATAATAGTTATAAATTGCACTGTTTTGTATTTATTTGTTGGACCTCAACCATATTTTGCAGTCATATTTAACCATAATAGTTATAAATTATGATCAACTTAGAAAAGGTTGCACACTGATATTCCCTTTCTCAAAGAGATAGATGATCATATCCAATGTTCGAGGTTTTTCAGCTAAAGATACACATATGATGATTGACTTCTTTGTGAGCATCACAATATTTACAGAATTGGGTCCAGGGATGAACATGATCAATACCTGAAGTTTGTCCAAAGCATATTATAGTGCATAAATTATTTATAATTATTCATTAAATTTAATACATGATTTATACAAAACATAAGCAATTTAAAGAGAGAGAGTCGCGCATAACAGCCAGAAAAACATACTTCAACCAAATAGTAAATAAGAAGAATAAATTAATTACCCAACTAAAAAATAATAAGTAACATATACCACAAATATCATGTTAAGTGTAAGCATAACAATCATCAAACACATTAGGTAAGAGCATAAACACCAATTTTAGTTACGGTAAAGTAAATAAAAGAAAAACATATACCATTTTCAGTTGCCAAAAGAAGATCTTCTTCATCCGACTCAAAATCAAAGAAGACATCTTGGTCTTCCTCATCACCGATAGAATTTTTGTAACCCAGGAGAAACAGACTTCCACTCTTCGAGTTGCGAGAAAGCCCAAACTCTTTCTCAAATACCAAAGCCAAAGAGACTTGATGGAACTTCTCGTGAGAAAGAGTTTCTATAATGAGCTTATGGTCCCCAAACTTAAAGTAAAGAGGTATGTTTTTACTTTCTTTACCCTTAGCCTCACCAATGTATACCTACATCAAAACTCATATTCTTAGCCCGATACAAAAGCAAAACAGTAGCAAGCACTTAACTGTTCACGTTATGTCAGCCCATAACAGTATCTAACAAATAGTACATATGTATATCTTTAGGTATTGATAAAATATATTTTATATCAACAATCAATTACTTGATAAAGATGGATCAAGTTCTCATATCCATGAACAACCTTCAAAGGTTTTCCAACTTTAATTTCAACACCTACATCATGAACCACGTATATATAATGAGCATGATGATAAATACTAGACATGTTAGATCTATATAAGAATTTGCATACCAATCATAAATAGCTCGTAGAGGCTAACCATCAACCAAGATGACTAATAGTTACAAAAACATCATAAATAAAGTTAATACACTAATTGACACATGTATAATGTGAAAAATATCAAAGAACAATAATCTGAATCAAGTTTACCCAAGAGATAATAGACGAACATTCAAACGTGAAAAAGAGATTATACATCAAAAGGACATGAAATCCAGCTTTAATCATGGAGTAAACAAATAACTAATAGTCTAATGGTATAAAGAAGAAAATGAGAATAAAAATAAAATAAAAACATGCATTACCCTAAGACTCCATTTTTGATGATGAGTGAGAAAAATTTAGGGTTTATGGAGAGTTTTTTTTGGAAGAAGAGTGAGGTGAGAGAGGCGGAATAATGTAAGATTTGATGAAATGAAACTGAGTCGGGTAAAGAGGAAGATCGAGATTGTGTAAAATATCATGGGAATCAAGAAAAAAAAAGACTTCACGATTTTATTGCAGTAAATGGCATTGTATAGAGATATGTAAAAGCAAGTGATGTTGAACTAAAGGTATTTAGGGTATAATTATATCTTAGATAGTAAATAGTTAACTAAAATGGGTCTTTCTCAGAAATACATGAACATATGGGTAGTATTTGTATAATACTTTTGTTTTTGGGTCTTAAATTGTACTAAACGCTATAATAACTTATATTAATTATTATTAAAATACAATATTTTATACATAATTATTCTAAATTCTCTTAACAAAGATAATTTGTTTGTTCTTGTTATTGAAATTATATTATTACTAATTTTTTGTTGGAATTAATTGTTACTAGTTATTGAAATTAATTATTACCAGTTTTTATTCTAGTAGTTAGTAAGGTTGTTAATGGTTCTTGAGAACTGGACCAGGAACTCGACCGAACTTAACGATATGATTTGTTATTTTAATATAAAAACTGAAATCGATAAGAAACCAAAATCGGATTGGAACCAAACCGATAAAATTGATAAACTGGTCGAATCGATTAGGAACCAAACCGATAAACTAGTAAAATTTTGGTATATGTTATCATATGTGTTACTTATCCCACGTTATAAAAAGAAAAAGAGAATTGTTACAAACTATCAATAAATAGAAATCATGATTTTTTAGACAAATAAATTGCTTTAGGAAAAAAAATAAGTAATAAATTTATGCATTTGTTTTTACATAAATTTATATGTTGTTAAAAATAAAATAATAAACTTAAAATTGATGCAAAACATGTTTCATGAATTTATTTATATGTTTGTTTGTAAAGTGGACTAACTAATTCTTTCTCTTGGGATACAATCATACAATAAAACTAGTTTTGTCCATTAACTCTGGTAATTTCCAAGAATGAAATAACCATTTACTAAAAGTCCCCACCAACTTATTAAACACTTCCATGATATCTACATGATTTTACACATAATTTGTAAGTATACAATTCATCTTATAATGATACACCTAGTTTGTGATTGTGTTCGCAAATCTCATAGAATAGACATACTTGGGTGATAATTTTATGAGAGAGAATGCATATACATCTCATACAATTCATCGCAAAAAAACTCTACTTTTCTCCATTTATGAATAAACAAATATTTGGTGATAATTTCACCTAAAGAGAAAACATAATAGTGAAAAGAGGATATAAAAGGGAAAAAATCTCACATCAAAAAAGAAAAAAGAAAATGTAAAAAACAAAAGATATGAAAAAAAGGTATTTTATCAAAATATAAACTATCACACATCCAAAGTTAAAAATGAAAAAGAGAGGTAGACTAATTATATAGTACAAAGATGAGCCATTGATTTAAGTAGGTAAATAGAGACATTTTTCTTGTTTCTTTCCTAATTAATTTAATATTTTTTATTTAAAACGTTTATAGAGATTTTTTTAGTCTGTTAAACTGAACTGAACCAAACCAAACTGATTCTTATTGATTTTAGTTTGATTCTGTTTTACAGAGTCGAAATCTTGTCGGTTCGGTTTGGTCTTAACAAACAAGTTTAATGATCTAATATGGTTCCATAAAAATCAGACCAATATCAACCCCCACAGTAGTTAGATATTTTCGAATGGAATGAGTATCAAGTTCTAACTTTAAACATCATACAGTATTAAAATTTAAATTCTAAATATCTCTACTTAATTGTTTTATAAAATCCAAAAATAAAAATTCATTTAGAATTTATTTTTGATTTTGTGGTCAGTTGGCAATCTAATTAATAATCTGTAAGTTAAACTGAACTATATTTGAAGAAAACAATGTTTATTCAATTTAAAACTAGGCTATTGACTTTTTTTTATTTAGCTGATTAACACAATTGATATTTGTTGGATATGAGAATAAAGAAAACAGTCTTTGGTGTATTTAATTAAAATAAAAAACAAAAAAATATAAAAGCATGAAAATAATACAATTTTTAATATAAATAATAATTAAGTTTATATGTATTAATTACTTTTTCAAATTAAAAGTGATAGATAATGAGTATTTCCAAATTATAGGATCGAAGATAGATGTCCGATTAAAGGTTATGATTCGCTGAAGCTTTAAATTGTTTGGCCGAAATTCAAACGGAAGATTCAAACATAAAACATTGGGAAAATTACGTATGTTGGAATCCAAGAGTGAGCTTGGCCGATGATAATGTATTGTTACTACTGGAACTGAGAGTGCATGTTAATCTTTGTTGGACCGAAGGTGTAGGAACATATTACAGATGATTTCTGGGTAATATTCTTAATTTTTGCAATGAACTTGATATCTTATATGGAATATTTTGAAATAGATGATATATCTATATCGTTGATTATGAGGGATAAGTTGTAGCATAAATTTGAAAGGACACAAATAGTATATTGGTATAGGCTTCGGAAACTGATGGCACTATGTGACAAACTGTACACTATGTTAGTGTGGAAGCACCATTTCTTTATTTGAGTGGAAAAAAATTTGTAAGCCTTATGCATTGTGTAATACATCCTTAAGTGTATGTATAGGGAAACAGAAGACTGAAGTTTTATTATGCATCATGTGAAAACAGGAAAGCTTCTTGATTGTCTCGTTTTAGATAGATTATTGAGTTAGAAGATAAACAGTGAGATAAACTCTGAGATTCATAGTTCCTTTTGTAAGCTGAGGATTCTCTGTAACAAAAGGAGAGAGTTTGAGTTAGTTGTGTTTAAGAGAGTCTTTTTGTAACTTATGCACATACAAAATCATTGCTCGTTCTCCGTGGATATAAGATTTGTTGTTAATATGAACCACGTTAAATTTGTCTTATGTGACTGAGATTGATTGGTTTTACATGTTAGTCTTTATTTCTTTTTTTGTTGTGTAAAAGAGTAAAAAGTCTAAGTTCTTCTACTCTTTGTTTCTTGTTGCATGAATCAACTTCAAAACAAAGGTTCACCAATCTTTACCAGAACCCGGGCTAACACTTCTTAATATTTGGTGTTTACATGATCCATTTTATTATGATTTTCTGAATCGTGGTTATTTGACCTCGGTTGTTATACTTAACAATAGAAAATTATAATACTTCTTAAATGTTGTATGTATTTAATAAGTTAATTTTTAAATATAAAATATTGAATATATATATATATATATATATATATATTAGTTACACGACTAAATATTTAATTCATGTCAAAAGTTTAGCTCCATACTCGTTATAGCTGTTATCGGCCCGGTTCAGTCGGGGTTTTGACAAAAACAGATTGGACCAATAAACTTGTCGGTTGAAACCAAACCGATCCGACAATATTTCGATTCTGAAAGTTAGAACCGAGCCGGAACCGATAAGGAATCGGTTCAATTTGGTTCAATTCGATTTTCCAAACCGACAACAGTTTTAAAAATATTTTAACTAATTAGATTATGGGCTAAAATTGGTTGTGGCCCATTGTTGTTATTTGCTTTTGCAGGCTTAAAAGGTAAATAAGTTAGGAGGTTTGTGTGCATGTTTATAATGATCAGTGTGTTGTCCTATATCTTAACAAAAATGATGTGGGATTCATATTCAAAGTGTAAAATTTATATACTTTCAAAGGCTCTAAAAATAGATATCTTCTTGTTCTTATTATTAATCAGATAATTATGTCTTTAAAATCCAACTAGCACATTGTCTTCATGATCATGCTACTTTTGCCATCATACATCCTCTTAACTCAGGCTTCGCTTGGAAACCCATCTCCAGCAACTAAGACTCTATTTGGAAATCAAACTCCAACACCTCAGCCTTTAAAACCAAACTCCAAACTTGAAACGGCCCTTTATAAGGACCATAAACTTTGTGTATGGGTGCCTGAGCGTTTAAAAGAACCAAAAACTTTGTGCATGGTGCCTGAGGGTTTTAAAGAACCAAAAGCTTTGTGTATCGGTGCTGAGTGTTTACGTTTGAGAATATAAAGTTAACATGTAAACAAGTTTCCCACTTTATTTCACACCGTCTTAAAATAAAATCAAACGACCTCTTAGAGAGAATCATTTCTAACCCCGTCTTTTTAAAATAAGATAAAATAACCTCTTACACAAAACAATGAGTATATTTGTAGACATGTTTGTAGTATTTTATTTTCTTTTTTACAATGTGGGATAAGTAACACACATAATATATATACCTAGTTTTTATCATTTCGGTTCAGTATCAATTTATCGGTTCGGTTTCTTACTGATTTTACTACTTCGGTTCCTTATCGGTTTTAATTTTTAAAATAAAACCGAGAAACGAATTGTTAAGGTTCGGTCCGGTTCTCCGTCTCATCTTTACCGGTTCGGTTCTGATCTGGTTTCAGTTCTCGGGAACCATTAACAACCATATTACTCGTATTGAATTTAAGATATTTATAGACGAGTATAATTTAGTTTGGATATATAAATTAAATAGATTAATATAACACCAAATAGGAAGTCTAATAATAATAAGAAAAGATGATCATTCATTCGTTGAATTGGACTCTCTTCATAGAGGTACAAAGTTTATCCCATATAATAAATGGATATTATAACTTATCTATTTAAAAATAAATATTATAATGTATTATCTTTAATACTTATAAATATAACAACATTAATGGTTACCAGTATTTTGGATTTGTTCTTCATCCAGTCACACATGTGGTCAAACAGTCTTCAGTTTTCTAATGGATTAACCGAATGGACTTCGGGCTTATAATAGTTCATCCAAATGGGTCATGATGTTGTAGCAGTTCGGGTGAATGGACTTCAATTTTTAGAGAGACGGGATCTTATGAACCAAATGATTTACACCCGTATCAGTAAGTCTCTAATTCTTACGTGGTAAAAAATTAAGAAATAAATTTTGAACTGTTTGATCTGTAAAATTAATGATTTAACTTGTGAATATTCCAAAGATTTTTTTTGTAGTTAATGCCATTTCCCAACGTATATCAGGTTGTACAACAACTACTTTCGACCGGACTCCCCAAAGTATTTAATATCTTGATGTTACATGTTGATGGGTTTACATTTCCCTAGCCAAATAAATCTAAAAAACATCTCCCAATTAGCTCGTGATGACCTGTTCATGCCTCATTACAAGGCATTGCTTCAAGGTTTAATCGATTTTTGTAACATTTTCTTTATTTCACCTTTATCGACTATTTACTTTTTTATTCCCATTTTTTTAAATTTATTTGTAAAATAGGAAAGAAGAGAAATGTGAGGTTTTTTGCGCATATCCACCATGAAGGCGATGAATCATATTCTAAACAAATTGTGGAGCCTTTTATTCATCACCGTAAGGAAGCTGATGCGAAAGCCTTGATTGTTGACCCTATTTCAACTTTACTTAACGTATCTACTGATGATGGTTGTGATGATTCTTCATTATAATTTGTTTCTTATTCTACTAAAATTCCCAAGGTAACATATGTTGATTATTCGTTTGAGGAGCTCGAGATGAATCATGTTGTTAATTTCCCATACGAGTATATACATCATTCTGAATAGAACCAAAAGTGAAGTGTTTGTCTAATCCCATGTAATGTTATTGTTTAGTTTCCTCAAACCAGCAAAATCTATTTATATGTCAATAATGATGAGGTAGTTTTCGTTATATACATATTTTTATAAATGTATTAGGTTTTATTTTGCCAAAAAATGTTTATTTTTTAAGGAAATTGTATATGTCCAAGTCAATTAGTTCCAAATGCTTATAGTTTACTGATTTCGAGTAACATCCTTGTCTGAAAGGTTTATGGTCATTTTAGCCTTAACAATTTCCTTGTGTTAAATAGTATTAAAGGTCGAAAGGGTAATCTCTTCAACTTATTTGCCATGGACATTTTTATAAGGATTTTATATGGTCTTCTTAACTATAATAAAATAGATAAACTAACATTTTTATGTACTTGGCTGCTGTGAGATCAGTACTAAAGAGAGCGCTCATATTTGATCTCAGATTTAGCATCCGGAAAGGAATCTTCATGTTTCTCTCTCACAACTTCATGTATTTATATAAATAGTTTGTACTTATTATTATTTTATAAGTGCAAGAAAATTAATCTAAAAATTGGATGGATTATACCAAAGAGAAGTATATTAAGATTATGGAAGCATTAACTAATTTACAGTATCACTACAAAACTCTGATGGTTCACAAATAATTTGTAAGTGGTATGTGGCAGAATAAATGGCTCCCAAGGTTTCTCAAATTAGGATTTCACTTATTAAAAATGTTTCGGTTATGCGTTTTCCTAGTAGAAGAAAATTCGTTACGCATGTTGTTTTTAAAATAGTGCGGTCAACGGTTTTAGGACGAAACAAGAATAATTCATTATGCCATAAGTAGAGGTCGTTATGAGTTATAAAAAAATTCGATGTTGGTGAGAAGAAATTTGATGTTTCATATGTCAATAATCTCGTTGTTGATGGTTTGAATGATTTGCTTGTCAAATATGAAAACATAGATTTATATTTCCAAAGTCCAAGAAGATAATTTGAATATAATTCCGGATTTTGAAACAAAATATGCATTATTCCTCTCGTTTGAGTAATTTTAATTTTCTTAATGTGATCTTCCTCGATGGTGGCAAATGTATCTCTTTTTGTTATTATTGGCTTTTTGGTTAGTTTATGAGAGTCCTAAAAGAAGTAATTAACATTGAGGATGATGATTGGCCCATGTTAAAGTCTTTTACTCGTGTTGGAAATGGACAAGTCCATGAGCACCTCGTTTTCCTAGGATTGATTTTATTGATAATGAAAATTACAAACAATCGAGTTCTAAGAGTCAATTCAAAAAGTTATAGGAAATCGTAAAGATGATGAAGGACCCATGGTTTACTGAGTCATCTAAAAAAATTAAAAATTAACAGCAATGTCTAAACTTCTATGATTAATGACCTTTCTAGTAAGGAATCGTCTTTGCCTTTTGCAATATCATTTTTATATCCAAAGTCATAAATCTCACTGATACATCGGATGCAAGCCAAAATCAATTAATTATAAGTGAAGTTCATTTGGGTTTTGATGCCTTCATAACTAAGAATGGTTCCACTAAGAAGTGAGATATATCGTCGACAAGTGATAGTGTTAATGATGCAAAAGCTTCTACCAAAGCACAAAATATTGTTAATGCTGATTTTTATTCCATATGAGGATTTATGGATATTACGGATAAATTTCCTTTAAAAACTTTTGCTTCCATTTTGTATGGAAGCCATGAGGTTGTAATCACGCTTACTGGTGTCGCTACTGAATTTGTTCATAGAAAGTTATTTCGACCAAAACTCCAACATTTGTCATATCTTAAAACTTGTTACTATATTCATTTATAACGTTCTTAAACCATTTTACAGTCGTATCCAATAAAGGAAAGGTGTATGCCCATCTTTCTACTCTAGATCTAGTCAAGAGGAAAATAAACTTAGGATTGGAGGCAATTATTTGTTACTATATGATGAGTTCGGAGATTTGATTCACTGGGCTATGATTAACTCTGAAGGGCAATGCGGACTAAACCACCACAATGAAATTCCAAACAGGACAAATGTATTAAGTCTTGACTAAGCTAGTTGTTAATCAAATTAAAACTAGATTACTAATGAGTCCTTAAACTCGACCCGGTTTTATGACCCGATCCAATAAGCTCATGGGTAATTAATTAAGTATAAATACCCCAACTACTTTCATTAATAAGGGTGATCAGAATTTATTACTAGGAGGCAACTTAATTATCTAGCTACTCTTCACACTAAACACAAAACACCACAAAATTATCAAAACAATTTTTAAACACTTTGACAGATTACCCTCAGGAAGAAATAAACCACATCACTATTAACTTTATATAACTTGTAAATATTATATATTTAATTAAAATGTGTTTATTGTTGTATCATATTTGGGCTGAAACTGTAAGTTATATTGGACAATGAACAATTAATATGGGTTTGGACTACAATAAGACTTCAAATAAAAATGATGGCCCATTCTTGTGATACTATATACAAGGCTGAGTCAGTCTTAATCCTTGAATTTCTAGAGATGTACTTAATATACTATTAGATGAGATGTGGAATTATGTTTCTAAAAATGATAGACCCGCTTTTTCTTGGATACATTTTCCTGAGACTCTTTTAGATCAATGAAATGATGTTATTGTGTGGGTGATACTTTGAAAGAACTTAAAGAGAGAAAAAATAAACATTTTTTATTCTTCTGATGACGATAATATCCTTCAAAGTGGTAAAGCTTTGTTATAAGTACACCTTGGTGAAGCAAGCCAAACTCTTTCATCCGTTGTTTTCGAAGCTATAAGTGTCCATGTGGTTGAAAGTTTGCCTATAGTTTCTTAAACTAAAGCAATGGTGTTTCAGCATATGCTTCTACCGTTAACTTTGTTTTGTTTTGATTGGGCTATACCATCGATATATAATTATGTTATCAATAAAGTTCATTTTAAGGTAATTCTGTAAACTTTTAATCGTCTGAATGAATTTATTCACTAGTGGCTAATGTATTGTTTTGATATTTTAAATTATAATTAATATTTTATAATTTTCACCTAAATAATTTGTTATTATTTGAAATGATGAGCTTCAAAGGTATATGTGTTCTAAAGAATACACGGGCCACTTATCTAGGTTATATTTAGATTAACTGATATTTTAAACGGGGTTCATGAATTCCCTTAGGAATTCCCTTAAGAGTAATCTTATAATTGGCAAGAAATTTGTGAATTCCTTGAAGTGTCGAAGACTGCATTCGTCTGGTCTTACCTTTAATTGGATGTCATGGATCTTAAAGTGCTAGTCATACATTCTTCAAAGCGTATAAATGTATCAAAATCTTTAAATTATTTTCTTCTTGATTTAGCCAAATCCTTAAATTAACTTGTTTTATTTTAGACGAATCCTTATATTCACTCTTTGATACATTAAAAAATAATCATTAAATTTTACTCTTTGATGCATACTCCTTTCACTTATTGATATGTTTTAGAATACCTAGATTCACTTCATGTAGAAAAACACATTGCGCATTGTAAAATAGTTTTATTGATTGTTAGATGTCTCAAATATGAGTAGACTTAATATAAAAGCAAAAAGGTACATATAATAAATAAAGTAGTAGCAGCTTATGGAAAAAAAATAAAGGTTCATATGTTCAATGTTCCACAGATCCCAAGGTTATTTGATATGTTTGTGGCTTCACTTTAGCTTCCATAATGTAAGGTCTTTCCTTATTTAGGGCTAGCTTGTCGAGTCTCTTTTCTTTTGTATATAGGAAAATTCATTTTAAGATGTTATCTTTTGGCTCGAAGCTTCAGAATCAAGCCTTCTATTTATATATGTTTAGCATCAATGTATTACAGTGTTCTGACCTGAGATGGTATTTTACCCTTTTATCCTCTATTATATCAAGTTCATAGAGTTTTGCTTTCAAATTTTATCTTTCCTCGTAATTGGAGATTCTATATGAGGGCATAATCATTTTAGTTGGTATGAGTTGTTTCATGCCATATAATAATGTAAATGTTATTTCACAAATTGTTGTTCATAGGATGGTTATGTATAACCAAAATACTTATTGTAAAAATTATATTTGATGGGATATGCCTAAAAGACTTCTTGGGGTTAATTCGTGTTGGTCTTTCAAAGGGATATGCCTCTCGCATTGAAATTTTGTTAATGAGTATACTAATGTTTGGGCTTTTATTATTGTTCTAGTGTCATATTGGATGTAGTAATCCCCTAACTTCATTAACCATTTGGTTAGTCTGTCAGATACATCTAGCTTTTGCATGGCATTATTTAATGGAAAAATATGTGATAACGATGATTGTGTGAGTTTAGAAGTACGGTATCAAATTTTTGTATTTCACAACTAATGCATTAACAAGTTGTTCAAGTTGTAAACACCTAGTTTCGCCACTTAACAAAGATTCACTTACATAGTATATGGTCTTTGATTTGTCCCATTAATTTCTTATCAGAAATGTGTTTACGAAATATTGTGAGACAGTAAGGTAAACAAAAGTCTCTCTTGGTTTTCGTTTTGTTAATATTTTTTGTGAGGCAATAATTGTTTTATGAAACTAAATTATTCTTCGTATACCGTGGTCCAACTAAATTTTTATACGCCTCGTGAAGTTTAAAAGAAATGTTGGCATTTATCTGATGATTTGGAAATGAATTTGTTGACGATTTTCAATCTTCTTGTTATGATTTGTATTTCCTTGGTATTTCTTGGATGATCCATTACGTCCAAATTTGTGAATTACATTGAATATATCTATATATCTTTTTCACTAACCATGCAGCTCAAGTACTTACCAGATTTGACATAAAATATACAATTTGAGGTTTAATTTCAAATTAACCCTTCCGAGGTTCGAGAATCTTTCACCTAATTCAACTGAATGTTCGTCATCTTTCTTGTTTGTAACCAACATAACACTTATGTATGCTTGAAGATTTTGACCTATTATTTATGAGTAGTTGATATATGGATCCTGCATCCTTCAAACCAAATTGAATCACCTTATAGTAACTAATGCCACTCTCCGTAATAATTATGACATGTTCCTAGTCATCATCGTATATTTTTTGGATTATATCCAAGATATGCGTCTATCAAAGTCAACATAATATGAGGTAACATCCATTAATTAGTCTATTTTTTGTAGAAGAAAAATATATTTTGAGCAGTTCTTCTTGAAATCTGTGAAATTTTCCTACACGACCCTCTTTATTTTTTTCTTTATCAACATTTGGTGGGTTTTCCATATTGGTTATGCTTCATGAATATGTCCTATTATAGTTAAATTATATACTTCCTTAATAATTGCATATCTCTTCTCTTTTGAATAAGACCTTCTTTATTATTTCATCGGTCAAAAATATATTTTTTAATTACTATATGACATATGAGTTTGGATGGAACCCTTGTCACATCTTAAGGATTCCAATAAAAAAAGTAATATTATCTGCAAAACGTCAATTAATTTATACTTTAGTTTTGTAAGGATGTCTTAGACGAGTCGTAGTTTCTTATCTCCTTTCATTTTGATATTTTATCTCTCTCGTTTATGATCAATTAGATGGGGGACTTCTCTATAATTATCCATGATGAGTCTCTCTTTGATGTTTGTGAGCCAAGAAAGTTGCATAACAGTATATTGATGTCTTATAGTTTTTGTTGATTAATCATCTCTTCTCATTCATAAGTTACTTGAGGCATTGATGAACACTAAAAACTACATCATGCATTTGATCAAACCATAAACTTCCAAAAATTATATTATAGGATGAATGAGGGGTAAAAAACACCAGTCATCCTCCACGTTTGCCGATTGTAACAAGTTAGTCCCTATCCTTTGAGGCCGTAATAAAGGGGCTCTTGTGGTTGTATTGGGTAGAACAAAACCATCCTTTTCGAGTCCAGCCCAATATTTCTCTCCATTATACCCTTTGACCAGCCACGTCAGCTATCCACGTAGGACGCTGATGTGGCAACAGTAAAAAAAGTAAAAGCAGCTTTTACTTTAACCCAACCCTTTAACCCTACTTCCAACCCTAAAACCCGACCCGTTAGCCCTAAACCCATCTAAAACCCAGCCCAACCCATCTAAATCATCATCATTTACTACTTTTCTTTTTAATTCGTCTTCCTCCTCTTTCCTCGTTGCTTCCTCTCTCTCTCATCTTTTATCCATATATTATTTCTTCAGATTCTCCCTTTTACTTTCCCAATTCTCTAAATTTTCTCTTCACCTCCTCTTATATTCTTCTTTTTCTTTTCCTGTTTGGTTGCCAGGAAAATCGTAAGAAAACTTTCAATTCCTTTCTTATCATATATATATATATATATATATTGATTTTGATCTGGCTGTAACAGTTTATATTCAACAATTGAGCCTAAGATTGAATATAGTCAAACCTTCATACATAAATTATAAAACATATAATAGATAAAATTACAGACGCATCAAGTTGACTGGTTTCACCTCTAATTTTACCTACTATATAAACACCCTCTCACTACATTCATTCTTCATACTTCATCCTCAAAATTGCAAATCCATCTTAAAACCTTAGTTCTTTAATATTCTGTCCCTCATTTACTTCAACCAAAAATGTGTAACGGAGCTAGTATCTCCGATCTGATACCTCACAATCTCCGCCGCAGGATAACCGCTTCTGATCTTTGGCCCAATTCACCTTTCGCCACTATTGACACAAAAAGTTCCGAATCCGAAAGATGTTTTGGATTTAACCTCGATCAAACTGGATACGATGAGGCTCTCTCCCTCAAGAGGCCACTACCTTTTACAGGTAACTCTTTCGCCACAATTCACAAGGCTTGAGATGTTATTGAGTTATGGTTTTTAATCCGGGAATTTATACAAACAGGTGGTGTGCAGCCCACGGAGAAGAAAGGGAAGAGGCAGAGGAAGAATCTGTATCGTGGGATTCGACAGCGTCCATGGGGAAATGGGCGGCTGAGATTCGTGACCCGAGAAAAGGTGTCCGGGTTTGGCTCGGGACATTCAACACCGCTGAGGAAGCAGCTCGGGCTTACGATAAAGAAGCTCGCAAAATCCGAGGTAGTAAAGCCAAAGTGAATTTCCCAAACGAAGACAACAACATGAGTGGAAGGACTGATTCTTGTTATAAGAAACGGTCGGGTACAAAAGTCAGTTTAGTGATTGGGAAGACTTATTTTCCGGTGGAGAGTGAAAAAGTGGAAGTGTGTACGTTTCCGGAGGAGGTAATGGTGTTCGAGAACTTGTTCGATGGAAATCAGAATTCTGGAGAAGTTGGGGATGAAACCGGAGATTTCTGGAATTTCGACGAAAATATGTTCTTTGTCTAATTTCGATTTCAGTTTCATGTTTTAATTGTTTAATTTAGATTCTGTTTTGTGTTTAAAATTGCTAATCCGAAGTACAAAGCAATTATGTTTTTCTTCCTTTTTTTTCTAATTTGACAAAATATAAATCGGTTGTTTTTCTTACAATGTTCGTAGATGTAGGGTTAGAAGTTGGACGGGATAATAGAAATATAATGGGTAATTGGGTTATTTTATTTGATTGGGCCGGGTTTAATAAAGTAAAAAGACTTGGTAACAATAAATTTTGTTTTTATTTTTTTTACCGTTGCCACATCAGCGTCCTACGTGGATCGCTGATGTGGCTGGTCAAAGGGTATTATGGGGACAAATGTTGGGTTGGACTCGAAAAGGACGGTTTTATTCTATTTGTAAAACGATAAGGACCTCTTTATTACAGCTTCAAATGTAAGGGACTAACTTGTTACAAATGACAAACGTGGAGGATGACTGGTGTTTTTTACCCGATGAATGAGCATCTACAATCATAAATAGATAACAAATATTTTTTCTAGATTCTTGTCTGCCAAGGGTCAGATCCATGTTGAGCTCTCTTAGAACTTGTACATTTGATCCCGTAAATCATATCAAGATTCTTTGTGTTGAATCTGGAATATCTCTCTATCTTTCATAAAAAATTATATACAATATTAAATGAAATTCCAATGTCTATTATTACTCGTTTCATCTTCATTCTAAAAAACTCAACATTGATTAATACTGCATCTTCTTAAGGTGTCATCACTCCTCTTAGATCATCGTCAGAAAATACCAATATGGGATACAGGTTCCCATATTAATGTGGTAAATTGTGTATGTGTTGTTGAATGTCTAGGTCTCTAATACATTTTTCTTTGAATCTTATATGATCCTAGAAATTGGATCTCCTCCAGCAATGACACTTATAGTTTGTATATTCAGACCAAATCTAAATATCACTCATCGTCTTCCACATAGATTGTGTTATTGTCTAAAGATATTAGATATTCGGCTATTTTTTGTGTCGTTCGTTCATTTCTTTATGATTGGCCTCAGTCATTGCCAGCTTTATTTGGTTCATTCCTATATTTCTTTGACAAACTCTGAAATTTTACCTTCATCAACCATGTTTTGGACTCGATCGTGTATAGCATACCGTCCTTTTTATAATGTATATATCACAATGAAATTTGCAATACGTAGCTTTTATCTCTATTATTTTTGCGACCCTTGTAATTTCTTTGGCCTTTGATATATGAGTGTGTCATTTGTTTTTTCATAAATTATCCCCAGATTCTCTGTGAGCTGACTTTACGAGCCTCTATATGCGCACTCAGGTCTTCAACTGTTATTGTAATCGCTTGTATACCTTCACTGGGAGCTCAGTTTGTTGCATTTTAAGCAAGATGAGCCTTCGTGGTTATTATTTTTTAAAGACTCATTGTGCAGCTTAAAGTTAACTAGTGCAATACCATGTGATTTATTGTTTTTTTTTCATTTCTCACTGGGTATGCTCATGGAGTGGTAGTATCTCCATTAAGGTTTTTTTTATAATTTCTTTTACATTGGGGTACCATATTACTTGTGCTAATAAATTACCGAAACTAACGATTTTTTTTCCATAATCGTGTTTCTCTGCGATCCGTAAAAATATTATTTTTCTATAGACAACAACAGTTACTAAATTATGACCATCCCATAGTTCACTCTTAGTTTCCACAAACCTTTGAGCATGTTCCTTTAAGCTCTAATGTGGTTTTTTTTTGTAATAGATGATGTAGTTACTGTCTATTTTGGATTCTAAAAATGATTTCAAAACATTAGATATAACATCTTGAAGCTTGTAATACAACATGTTAGGAGGACATTGAACCATGTCAAGGCATTTTATCCTTACGTGACGACAAGTGCCTTTGTACTATGGCATCCACTCTCATGTATCTTAACATCTTGTTAAAATTGATTCGATAATGATCCGGATTACGCTTGTCATTGAAATTATTAATCTTGTGATTATTAAAATTTGGTGTCAAATTTTCATACAAGATGTTTAGTGCAAATGAAGATTCATCATACAAATAATCATCAACAGTGTTAGTGAAATTATTTGGCCTATAATTATGTCATATTAAAGGATATACACCACACTAACTGAGTGAAAGCATGATATTTAATAAAATTGGTGAAAATCCATTATGTATGATATATCGGTGTTGCCATAGCATAATAAGGATTTAAATGGGTATGTAGGTATGGATCCGAAGGTTTTTATTGAGACATAAATAGCGAAGGTTGTATGTACTGGTTATTGTTCATTGCAAATACAAGGGTACATCTGGGTGTTGGGGGTGTGGACATAGTTGCGTGATTATTTTGCGAATGATGTTACATTTGGGAATGCTTGATATTGTTGGTAGTTTGTATAACTCCTTGGCTAAGATGCCAAGACTTGGAAGTTTTGTGGGATTATTTGTTTGGCCATCAGGGCCGATTAAAGATTCGACTGAGCTTGTCACTGAGCCGTAGTATTTTACTGCATTCGGATTAATTTCAGGTTACAGTGGAAAAGTCAGTTGCTCTTTCTACCGATAAAAACGTAATTTATCCTTCTACAATTAGCATCTTATGTCGCCTTATGCTTTCAGTTTACCACCGAAAGAGAATGCAACGTCAATTTATGATGTTATTGAGATGATCTCTTTATCATGGAGTTTGTGTTATGGCTTCTTCTTCATCCTTCTTTGTAACTTCATTTTAGACAGGTAGATGATTGGTTTTACTTTTGATTAAGGAATAATATACAGCATCACGTACAACATCTTGCTACACTCTTCCCTTAATTTACATGCACCTTAAAAAATGCATATAGTCCTTAATCTTCTATTATCTTTGACATTAGAAAGCGCAGTAATCCTTACTCTTCCGCATTTTCACCCATATCGTTCATGCTCCAAACACATAACCTAATAATAATAATCAAGATAGTAATTATTTATTTGCCGAAGTAAAGTGGATCTTACTTATAAATTAAAAATTTATGGTGAAAAAATATTGTAGTTTATTAATAAGAAAATATATATTATAACACTTTATTTATAAATATAAAAGTATATTAGTAATTTAAAAGGATAAACGGTAGTTTTATAATAATTTATAATTAAATTTATAATAATTTAAAGGATAAACAGTAGTTTTATAATACCGTGAATACATTATAATTCATTAAAAGATCAATTTAATAGAAAGAAACAAAATTTACACCCTCGCTGTTGTACGTATCATTAACTTTAATTATTAATATGAACAACTTCACATAGGAATACTCTATAATTTCTATTAAATTGTCATCTTGGATGTTAACTGAATTATAAACGAATGCAAATAGTGAAATTGGAATTGATTAAAGAATACTATGGAAAAACTAAAAATTGTCACAAGAACACTATGGAGTATTTGTTCATTTACTATACCGATAAAAAGATGCCACATACATATAAAGTAGATGAAAGGTCAAAAATCTTGTCCTTGGTGATTAAAATCTTATGCCATGTGGCATTTGTATTTCCTGCTTTGTTTAAAATCACTAAAGTGCATTTTCTTCAACCACTACGCTTTATGCTAATTAATTAACATTAAACATCTCAATGTGATCTTTAATGATGATTATGTCCTTAACTTTTTAAGGGTTTTTTGTTTTTCATCTTAAATTATTTTCTATACAATTATTGAGTATATAGAATAACTTTAAATCCTATCCCGTCATGCAGCATGCTGTAACGTATATGTTATTGATTTTTTTTTAAATTAAAAGATTAACGACGATAGACTCAAGTGGATTCCGATATGAAAGTTAGGGGTGGTAATTCGGGTGTTGTTTGGTCCGATCCGGCCCGACCGGGTTTTGTCCGGCCCGAACTTAGAACGGACCGGGTTCGGGTTTAGAAATTGTAACCCGCAACCGGGTCGGGTAGGGTTCGGGTTTCAAATTTGTCTGGTCCGTTCCGACCCGAAAATCATAAAATATATATAAAAATAATATTTCTATATTTAATAAAAATAATATATTTGAAAAATAAATTAATATATTTAAAATAAATTAAAAAATATTAAAAATAATGTCCGCGGGTCGGACCAAGTTGACCGGCGGACATTAGCGGACGGACTCGGGTTTGAAAATATGAGCCCGGGAGCGGATCGGGCCGGGTTTGGACTCAAATGTAAAAAAAACGGACTCAAACGGACCGACCCGCAAACGGCCCATTACCATCCTTAATGAAAGTTAGAAATTAAATAGTTAATTCATAAATAAAATACATTTATATTTATTTATATATATATATATATAATTATAATGGATGATTAAAATATCAACTTTTTTTAATAAAAACATTAATTAAAGTAAAAAAGCAGTTCGTATAGAAAATTTAGGTTGAGATACAATACTGAGTAAAAGTCAAAACAAACTAAATAGTTGCAATGAACGGAAGAAAAATACATGACAAGAAAATATCACAAGATCAGGAGGTCAAACAAAACAAAACGAAGCTTTAGTAGAGTCATGAGACTAAAGTTATGGAACACAAATGAAACCGACCGGACAAGAATCCGATATCAGCAAAGTCATAGAACGAGTAAGGTGGAAGTCGGCGAACCAGTCGATCCAATATCCAAAGGGTTGCAAAGAAAAGAAAGAAACAGTAAGTTAGTAAAAGGTGTAAAGAGGCCAGCAAAACTTGGTGCCATGGAATCTAAACCGAAGGTTTAAGAAAATTTGTTTAGATACCATAGAGGCAGTGGACGGAGAGGAATCAAAGATTCTTAAGTTCCTCTCCTGCCAGACGTGATAAATAATCGTGTCAAAGCAAGAGCGCCAAATATGACAATTTCGAGAATGAGACCAATTTGACGTCTTGCATATCTAAGATTGCCAGCATGTACCAGTAATATGGAATCCCAACTTGGAACTAGAAAATTTCCAGAGACTAAGAAAAACTACAATCATAGAGGAGATGAGAGATAGTTTTCGAGTCAGATTTACGTTATTTGCAAATCAGAGAAGTGTTGATGTCCCAACTCAGAAGCTTGTCACGGGTAAAGAGCTTGCCCTGGATGGCCGGCCAGAATATTTAAGGGTGACGAGAGATGTTGTATCTATTCCAAACAAGACTGACCAAACCAACAATAGGAGCGGGATTGTGAATAACATTGTAAGTGTCTTTAATAGTGAAAGAGAAGGACCCAACCGTCACAGTCCAGAAGAAGACGTCTTTAGAAATAATGTTGGGAGGCGGAAGAGTGAGAATGAGATTGTTTAGATCCCTGAGATCAAATGATTCATAGCATACACAGATCTAAGATTGGATGGCCAGTTCCATTGACCACGAAGAATGATATCAGAAATTTTAATGTTTTTGCCAAGTCTAGAATCGGAGATGATGCTAGAGCCGTACTGTATCACCAGGAGGGTAAAAAGGAGCCAAAGGTCATATCAAAAGGAGGTATTCTAGTCATTACCAATACCGAATCTATAGATATTGCGGACCAGATGACGGAGACTTAAAAATTTTCTCCAAGCCCAAGAAGGGGAGAAGTCAAGATCAAGATCCCCCAAAAATTTATCTTTAATTTTTACCATTTTAATCCAATCGCTTCAGATCGAAAAAATTATTTCTACTTATAATAGGCGCTTAAGGGCAGCCGTCTGATTCCAGATTTTAAGGTCAAGAATCCCAAGATCGACCTCTCTTAAGGGAGTGGTGATTTTGTTCCAAGGGACTTTAGCACTATATATTTTCATTTCTGGGCCAGACCAAAGAAAACGAGGAAGGTATTGGGACAATTCTTTAAGGATCCTAAAAGGAAGGATAAAGATGGAAGACTAGTACATTTGACCGACAAATAAGACATATTTGATCAACTGGATTCTACTAGTATAAGAGAGATGATTGGCAGTCCAAGAGTGAATTCTCAAAGTGAATTTGTGAAGAAGAGGGCGGCAATCAGAATGGGAGAGACGACCTGTTATCAGGAGGACTCCCAAGTATTTGACTGAGAGGGATTTTTATAAAAGCCTAGGATAGGAAGAAGTTCATTACGGAGGAGGCTATCAACTCTATAAAAGAATATTTGACTTTTAGTCTGGTTGACTTTAAGTCCGGAGAGAGAAATGAAATCGGCAAGGCCCTCTTTGACGAGGACAAGAAAGTTGGTATCACCATGACAGAAAATTATATGTGAAGCACGGGTGAGTGATTTTAAGTTTATGACATTTCCAGTGAAACCAAAAATTAGGATCAATACTTTTATCTTTGAGAATACTAGAAAGGACTTGCATAACGAGGACGAAAAGGAAAGGAGAGAAGGGACCCCCTTGTCTGAGACCTTTTCTACCAAGGAAATTCCCGTGAAGATCTTCATTGATGATGATATTATAGGAGGGGACGAAATGCATTTGATAATCCAATTGATCATCTTGTTATGTAAGTGCATCGTGACAAATATATCAAGAATAAGATGTCAGCGAACATTATCAAACGCTTTTTAAGATCAATCTCAAGAGCAACCTTCTTACAACCGAAGTTGGAATTGTGAAATTTAAGAAGTTCTTGGGAAAGGAGAATATTATCAGAAATATTCCTACCAGTGACAAAGGCTGATTAGAAAGAGTCAATTAGATACGGAAAATAATCCTTAATTCTATTGGTTAGAATTTTAGAAATGATTTTGCAAACCACATTGTAGAGGGAAATAGGTCTAAAATCAGCAGCCTCAGAAGGGGAATTTTTTTTATGAATAAGGGAATATAAGTAGCATTCCAAGAGGGATAAAGGGAATCGGAATGGAAGAAGTCAATGACTCCAAGACAGATATCATGAGCTACAATGTCTCAAGAGGCCTTCAAAAACCTAGAATTAAAACCATCAGTGCTGACGGATTTATTTTTATCAATACTAAATAAGGCAGATTTGATCTCATCACGAGTTACCTCGCGAGTCATGAAATACTTGTCTAAATTTTTTACCTTGAAGGAGAGGATGGGATAAAGTCTCTCTAGGCCCGGATATCCAGGTGGGTGACTAGTACTAAGCAAGTCCTTGAAATACTTCACAAATACCCTCGAAACAGAAGTTGGGGAGGAAACGGGAACTCCAAGGTCATTATTGATATATATATAATCTTATTCGAGAAATACTGTTATGGAAAAATTGTGTGTTTTTACCGCCAAGCTTGATCTATTGTTCCCTAGATTTTTGTTTTGAGAAAAGATTCTTTGCCGCAACTACGAAAAATGAAAGACTCAGAAGCCTCAATATCTTTGGAGACGAAGATGGGGTTAAGAGGGTTAGTGGCAAAGTTAGATTGGACACGAACAAGGGTGTCTTGGGATTTAGAAACCTTAGAAATAATGTCTTTATACTCTTTACGATTAATACAGGGAGACAAGACTCATGCCGGTAGCATTGGATGGGAGGTTCCAACTATTGGTAACAATTTATTTAAACTTAGGGTGACATTGCCACATGTTTAAGAATTTAAAAGGTTTTTTAATTTTTGGGACAAGGATTACAGAGGTTAAGGGTAATAGTGGTTTGGTCAGATGATCGGAGGAAACCAAAGTGAGCGTATGACATCGGGAAATGATCATCCCAACCAGGATTGACAAGAACACAGTCAATTTTAGAAAGGACCGGGTTGGAATGTTTCTTGTTGATCCAAGTGAAAGGGAAACCCGTGGATTAAAGATTGATGAGTTAATATTTCGCTTTAGTAAATTGTTAAGAGAGAAATCTAGAGAGAGAAAGAGATAGAGAGTTTTTAGAGAGAGAAAGTTTAAATACAAATGAGTTCTCAAGAAAAAGTGTTCAACCCCTTTATTAGAGTAGCCTTGCCCTTTATATAGAGGAGCCAAGACTTAGTCTCAAACTGAAATCTGTTACAAAAGAGGACTAATTGTTGTTTAGTCCTTAACAATTATACATAGCTACAAATAGTCTCTAAAACTTACATCAATTACAATTTAAGGACGAAACTTACATTATTTATAATTAAATCCTTAAATTTACATTATTTACAACTTAGTCCTCAAAATCCTATTTCTATATCAGAAACCCCCTAATTCTAATGTCAGTAAATGAATGAGAACTAAAATATCTCTGAATCCAAATATCTTCAAATATTTCCATATGTTATGTAACTTGTTATAAAATAAACTCAAAGGAGTCATTCGAAGCAACCATTTGAAACAATCATTTGAAGCGTCAACTAAGGGCAATCATTCGAAGCGGGAACTAAGAGCAATCATTCGAAGGTAACTAAAACAAATATTAATTAAAAATGGCGCTAAAATCTGATAACCTTTCAAAGATAAAAAATCTCTTCGAAACACTGGAAACAAAATATCTCTCCGAAATTATGTGTAAATAAAACATCCTCGAATCCTTTCGAAAGTAACACTTTCAAAAGTACTCATTGACTTTTATTCATACACGATATAAAAGTAACTGTTCATATAACTATTTAGCCCATCATAGCCCTATAACTTTTAGATCCATAGCTAGATTCCTAGCCTGACAGATGTCGAACATCTGATCATCCTACCGCTTAGTATTCCAACCTATTATCATCAAAGTCTTTCTAAATTCACACGTCTTCATTTTTTTTGTATAAATTCAACCAACATTCTCATTTTTTCATTCTCATCACACAAATCATTTTAGAGTGAAGTCAGAACTTTTGGCTACCTTCACCATGTTTTTCCTTTTTCTCAGTGTTCTCATAAAAAAAACCTAACTTTCTGATCAATCTCCATCCTCTCCGATCAACCTTCATTTGGTTTATGAAAAATAAACCAAAAACCAAAAAATCGAAGGCTATCTTACCCAAATGACCAGAATCATCAGACTCTGATAACAACTTAGTTTTCGGATCGTACGACTACTTCTGTATTACGCAAAGAGCTGAAGAATATAGAAAAACAGGATTTATTAAAAAAATAAGGAGAGTACCAACGTCATAACCACTGATGTTGACCAAATCATTCCTAATAACAATGACAACATGGAATAGGAATATGTGGTTTTTATTGGATCTAACGTGAAAGTCCGAATGTAAGAGAATATATTAAAACCATCATTCAAGAGCTTCATGCAATGAGTGTCAACACAATAGAAAATCATAAGATCATGTGCAAAACAAATGTCACCAATCTTGATCTCTTGGCACTTTCAGTGGCATTTAAAGTTTAAGTCGCTACGTTTCTCCTTACTAATTTTGGAAAGAATTTGCATAGCAAGAACGAAAAGGAAAAGAAGAAAGAGGATCCCTTGACGTATGATTTTTTTTTGCAGAAGTTTCATGGGGATTATCATTGATATTAACACTCTATGTTGGATGGAGGGGAATATATGCATTGAACAATCCAAAATATTATATTGTTAGGGAGCACCATTGATTATATTGGTTGGAATCTTTGAAATAACATTACAATATGCAATGGGTTTGAAATCTAGTAGATAAGGGGTGACATATTTAGAGATGAGTTCTATAGTGGTTTTATCCCATGAGAGATCAATGAATTCATCAACATAGAATTTGTGGACTTATCTACAAATATCAGCTCACATGATATTCCACAAAGATTTGAAGAAACTGATATTATAGCCATCAAGTCATGTAACTTGTTATTATTAATACTAAAAAATATATTTTTTCATTTGAAATTGGTGTGGTATGTTGAATTTATCCTTGGATTGACTTTAGCGGTGATGAGAGAAGAACCCCGAAAAATACCCAGGTAGCCAACAAGACTATTTGAGCCGGGGTGGGTATATGAGTTATAAAAATAGTCATCTAATACATTTTAATGTAGTAAGTGCTTTTAAGTTCCCCGAATTTTAGTAGTTAAAATGATTACATTATGTGAGATTATAATTTTGAAAATTAGTGGTGCGTTTTTAAAGTTAAACTAAGTTTTTATAGTTTTTTTGTGAAAGCAAGATATCTACCTTAAGAAGATAACAACCGATAAGGCTTCAATCTCTTTAGCGACAAAAAAAATTGATTTAAAAAGAATATAATTAAGCTAGATTGGACGGAAAAAATAACATTTTAGACCTTAATAACAGATATTAATATTACTAAATTCATAACGATTTGTTGGACAAATAAAACTTTTAATATAGTTCTTTCAATCCTTCATTATAAGTTTGATATTTATTTAATTCATTAATAATTTCATATAATTGAATAAAATATTATAAAATTTAACATATATTTTTTATTTATTCATTTAGTATTTTATTATTTTAAATGGTGATAATCATATATTAATAATGAATTTTTTAAATATGTTTAATCATTAGTTCAGTTTCTTGAAGTATACAATACAATTGATGAATACTGAATTAAATACATCAATCAATTCGTCAAATATCCGAAAAAACCATTTTATGATTTTATGACATAATAAACAAAAAAAGCACTAACCGTTTTCTTGTTATTACTATCAATTACGAGTCTTCGGTATTTTATAGTTATTTCATAGACTTCAAGATTTTTTCTAAAGATAAATGTAACCAATTATTAGTGCTTCTAATCACAAATATGACGACTATCTATTTGTTTAGGCTTGGTTGAAGTAATACAAAATCCTAAGTCATTCTTATATAGGCGGTTACAATTTGAAACCATAAGTTGTAAACCTCTTAACATATACCATCTTGTGATCGGGGACCACAACCCAATAAATTGAATATATTAATTTACTCCCCAATTTATTAGTTCAGACTCAAATGTTAAGATTCGGGCTCGATCGTTCACAATACTCAAATTCAACCTGGTTACCACACTTATAAGTCCATAAAGTATTTTTCACCTATAGGTAAAATACCAATTAATGATTGTACTACCTTATGATAATAACTAAATATATATTTAGCTTATCGGTCCATAAATATTCCAACAATCTCCCCGTTTGACTATTATATGCTACTCAAGAATATACTTAACTATATTAGGCCTTTGAATCAATTATAAATAGTTGAAGAAAGTACAACCCCGTACATGATCAATAAATAATAGAGGACTAAATACTTATTTATCTTAATGTGAATATTAGGATACAATAATAATCACGTTATTGATATCAATCAATTATTTGGGCCAATTATGGTGTGTAGCTTACGAGTAATATGAATTGTAATCGTACATAACTACTCTTAAATAGTCTTACCTTTGGAGATCAAATAATGAACATATAAGCATATATATTATAATAAACTTTATGTATACAATACTCCAAATATCATCAAATCCTATTAAAAACGCTCCCATTAAAATTAAAAATCCCCTAAATCATCTAGACACATACTAATGTTGTGTCCATAGAAAACCTTAGGCAAACTATCTTTGTAAGAGGACATATTATCATGGATTTTGTGTTGATGTGCTCTATACTTATCTGACCAATCTGGACTCTTTTTTAACAGACATAACTTCATATATATGTCTTTGGATTTAGATGAGCTCATGTGTCTGTTAGACTATTGCATCACAGAATTATTACCACAATAAAAAATCATAAGACCTTTCATCCCTTGTATAATACTAAACCTAGTGATAAAGTTTTGCAGCCATAAGTCCTGGTCTGACGTCTCAAAGCATGAAACAAATTCTGATGTCGTTGTGGATGATGCAATAAGTGTTTATTTTATATTTTTCTAGGATATTGCACCTCCAGCCAATAAGAATATATTTTAGAAGTGTTTTTTAGTGTGTATGCATCCACCAAAATCTGAGTCGGAATACCGAATGATCTCCAACCTTACTAACTTCATAAATGTCAACGTGTTTCTTTTTATTCCTTGAAGATATTGGAGTACCTTCTAACTACCTTATATTGATCCATACCTGTGTTACTTACATATCTTCCTAACAGATTTACAAAAAAGGCAAGGTTCGGCCTAGTACAAACTTTAGCGTATATTAAACTCCCAACTCTCAAAGTATAAAAGATTGTTTTTAATTATTCATTCTAGATTTTTGTCTTTGAACATTAACCCAAACTTAGTCTATCATCCTTTGATATATAGGTATGTAAGAGTTTGTAGTTTTATCGATCTGTAAAGTTGTAGCACACTTTCAATATATGCCTTCTTTGATAATGCAAGTATAACACATGAACGATCCCGATGTATTCGGATTCCTAACACAAAATTGTCATCCGCGAGATCTTTTATTTCAAACTTGTCTAATGGAAATCTCTTTGTAAAGTGTAAAATTTCATTTATCTTCGAGGAAATTAGTATGTCATCGGTATATAATACAAAAAATATGAAATTAATCCCACTGAACTTGTGATACACACAATCCTCAACTGATTTGACTTCAAAGTCAAAAGATACTATCACCTCAAGGAATTATGATACCATTAACAAGAAGTATGTTTGAGCCCATAAATGGATTTCTTAAGCCTCCAAACTAAATTTTTAAAGTTACTCACTACAAAGTATTCTAATTGCAACATATACATCATTTCATCAATATTACCATTGATAAACACGGTCTTTACATCCATTTGGTGAAGCTCAAGATCAAAGTGTACAACTAATACCATGATTGTTCTAAAGGAATCATTCGTCGATACCGAAGAGAAATTTTCTTTAAAATAAATCCTTTCATGTTGAGTATAACTTTTCATTACAAAGTGTGCTTTACGTCTCTTCATATTATCTAGATAATTGTATTTATTTTTTTAAACCCACTTAGAACCAACTGCATTTTTCCTTTCAGGTAATGGGACAAATTCCCATATTATATTATCTTGTATTAATTTATATATTTCCTTCATAGTGTCTCCGAGAATGAAAGATTTCCATGCATTATTTAGAGGATGGATGATCATCTTTAGTTCCAGCATATGACTCATCGTGTTCCTGAGTATATACTCTAAAATATGAATGTATATCATTCTTTCTTTATCCCGTGGACCTTCTTAAGGGAACATTTACCTCTTGTTGCACTTCTTGAGGAGGTATAGATTTATCTTCATGAAAAATATCATTTTGATCTTCTTACGGAAGATTACCTTGAGGTTTATCTTATTCTAACTAGACCGAAGATCTATATTATTCAAAGTATTACCTTTTTCTAACGGGATCAAAATAATTGACAAAAGATCCCATTATTTTGATACCTAAGTATCTCTGTTAAAATTTTCATGAATCTCTACACATTCTTCCTCAAAATAAAAATTTGTTCCCTTATTCATCCCCTTGAACTCAATATTATTTAGAAAATTTATCATTCTCGTTTTAAATATATTACCAGTACGATGATTATAAAACTTAAACTCCTAGAGTATTTAAAATAACCAATGAGAAATAAACTATATTTTTTGGTCAAGTTAATTTTCATGAGGTTTGTAATCTCTTGCCTTAGTTAGACATCCTTATATATGCAGATGTTTTAAATTAGACATGCGCCCATTCCAAATCTTATATAGAGTTCCGACAGTTGGCTTAGTGGGTATTATGTTGAGTATGTATGCAACACATTTAATGGTCTCCCTCTAAAGATATAGTGCTAGAGATAAGTTACTATACTTCTAACCATATCTTTTAGTGTACGGTTTCGTCTCTCATATACACCATTCATACGGGGTGAACCCGTCATTGTGTATTGCAGAACTATGCCACACTCCTCTAGATATTTTGTAAATGGTCATTGAAGTTTTTCTCCAAATTCGTCATATCTACCATGATATTCACCACCATAGTCAGATCTAACGTTATTGATTCTCTTACCGAGTTATTTTTCAGCTTCGGTCCCAAAATTTTTAAACTTATCTAGGGCTTCGTACTTCTCATAAATTATATAGAGGTACCCAAAACAAGAGAGTTGATCAATAAATGATAAAAAGTACAGTTTATCGTACCATAATTCTTGTGGAAACGATCCACCGATATCGGTATATATCAATTCTAAGACTTTAGTTGCCCTATATGACAACCATATAGAGAGGATATGGCAATCTTGTAGCATTTGTCACCCATTTTATTGATGGTGATAGGCTTCAAATGTTTTTTCGACAAATCAATTTTTTTTAAATCTTATTAATAAATAACCTAAAGGCATAGCATTTTGTAAATGAGTAAATTTTTTGTTTATTTCTACGTCTATCAGGTGTAATCCAATAATTTTTTTATTTATGTGGAGGGAACAATTTTTTTGAAAGAGAAAGAAAAGTAGAGAAAGAAAGAAGAAATAAGAGAGAAGGAAGTTAGTTGCTCGAAAAGAAGGAAAGAGAATATGGAAAAAAAAATCTACATTGTTTACCTAAATTTGATTAAAACATTTGTGAATTTTACTAAATAAAAAAAAAAAAATTGAAAATAAATAATAAAAAGAGGAAGAAATAATCTACCCAATAAATATTGGTATCCACTTATCGGAATGCAATCCACGTGCCAGATTAATAATATACTTTGAGATTTTGTTAGAACATAATTGGAGCAAGAAAAATACAAGAAAGGACACGCGGCTATTAAAATCGGGTCCAAGTCCAACGAAGCGCGCGAACAACGTCTCAACTACCTTCCACGTGCGTCGTCGGTATCCCAATGACAATGGGGAAACAAAAGAATAACTCAAATAGTTTAGTAGTAAGATCGAGGGATAATTAGTCAAAGATTCAGTAGCGATATCGTTAAAAGACAATTATAGTCTTTTATATCTGGTGGAAAAGGAAATGATATTATAGAAGTTTATTAGTGAACTTGTGTCATTCCCCACAAAAAAGTATTATTTATATTTATTTAAATTCATCCCAATTAGATACTTTTCGCTAAATATTTAATTTTTTAAACATTTTAAATACTCATTATTCACGGTGGTGATAAACAGATAGACCCAATCATTTAACAATTTTAAACAGATATGAGTCTGACAGAGTGCAGGTTATCCATTTAACAGATTTGAACAGGTACAAGTCTAACAGATTTCTGTTTATGCAGGTCTAACAGATAAATAGATCGCAGGTCTGACATGTAGCAAGTTAGGCAGGTAAACCTTTGCGGGTTACCACAAAAAAGATCCATTTAAAACATTATTTATCAAGTATTTTATAATATTATTTAATACTAATTTGAATTCGTTAATTTAATCGAATTTCAATAATTGAGATATGTACTATATAAACAAAATAATTATGATATTTATTGTATTTTAATTTAAATATTATATTATTTAAATCAAACTTCTATAATCAAGGCATGTATATTGTAAACAAGATAATTGTAATATGATTTTGATATTGTTCGATTATATTTAGATATTTTATTTAATATTAGGTAGATATCAAATAATGGATATGGCTATATATACCCAATTCCGGTTTAAGTATACCCAAAATCCTCCTTTGACTTTAGTTTGACTTTTTTTTACCAAATTACCCACGACGTTTCAATTAATCTCAAAATTGCCATTAAGTAAAAAAAACTACTAAGTGTATCCTAAGTATACCCAATTCCCCAAATAACCTATTTCGTTATCTATACCCAAACAAACACTCTTCTTTAGTGAATTTTTCATCCAAATAGTCTAGTTTTCTGAAAATCTTAAAAACCAAGTTCAAACTTCAAAATACAATCAAGAACATTTAACCTCATTCTAAAGAAAAATACAAAATTGATCATGACTCACCAAGAACTAGGCATTAGCGTGGAGGAGTTGATGTCGCCGGAGAAGCAGCCACCGTCGCCGGAAAAGGTAAGATTTGGCCTGGTATGACGATGCACCATCGGTTCCGGGCCATGGAACCGACGGTGCGTAGGTCACGCACGGCCGGTTCTGGGCCTTAGAACCGACCATGCGTGACCTACGCAACCCCGGTTCCATGGCCTAGAACCGATGGTGCTGAGGCCTTAGTCTGGTCGGTACTTAGGCCTCAGTACCACCGGTTCTGTGGCCTTAAACCGGTGGTATACGGGGCTCAGTCCGCTCGGTTCTGAGGCCCCGTCACCACCGGTTCATGTACGGCCGGTTCTGAGGCCTAGTACCACCGGTTCTAGGCCTCTTAACCGTTGGTTCGCGCAAATTTTCCAAAAAAACAAGGTTTTTTTTCCCTTTTTAATTATACCTGATTGCTTATTGTGATTTGTTGTTGTATAACAGGGGACGGATGTCGCCCATAGGACTGAGGAAGCTTTCGCTACTGACTACAGTCATTTGTTCTTCACTACCGAGTTTTATACACACGACGCGTTGATTAAATTGGTTACGAAGACAGGAAAATTCCATGGTATGGTTATCAACATAAGTCGGCGCGAAAAAATAAATAGTAGAAAAATTCCTAGGATGTATTTCCAGTGTGAGAGGTCGGGAAAATATACTCCAAGAGTAACCGAAAAATACCGTAAACGGAAGTCTACTGGAACGAAAAAGATTGACTGCCCATTTCAGCTTCTTGGGTTAATGGTTGAACCAGATCAATGGAAGTTAGAAGTGAAATGTGGTATTCATAACCACAAGAGTTCAAAACAGCTAGACGGGCATTATTTTGCTGGCCGTTTGAATGATGAAGAGATGGAATATGTTGAATGAGTGACCTACATTGGTACTAACCCGAGAGATATACTGAATAGTGTTAAGAAGCTAAACAAAGATAATGTTTCTTCTATGCGCACAATCTATTATGCACGACAGAAAAGCAGGGTTTTAAAGAAGGTGGGTAGGTCACAACTCCAGTTCTTGTTGGGGGGAGCTTAAGTCACATAATTATTATGAATGGCATAAATCCGGTGAAGACGATTGGACAAGTCATTACAGATATGGTTTTTGCCCATCCAATCAGTGTTGACCTTTTGCGGACATTTCCAACAGTTTTGATCATGGATAGTACGTATAAAGTCATACGATATGGTATGATATTGTTTGAGATAGTGGGTGTGACGTATACCGGATTGACCTACTTTGCGGAATTTGCCTTCATGTCCGGTGAGAAGTTAAACAACTTCAAATGGGTGTTAGAGTATTTGAACTCGTTGATTTCCGTTCACGGAATTGAAGAACCTCGTGTCTCCTAACCGATAGAGATTTAGCTCTGATGAACGCCATAGAAGTGGTATTCCCAGAGACAACGCATATGTTATGCCGATAGCACATAGCACATAATGTTCAGGGGAAAACAAGAAAATATTTCCTCGAGAAAAGTGATAATGTGAAATTTGTTTCTGTTTGGAAGAAGATTGCGTATGCAGCATCAGAGATTGAATTCGATCACGCCCGACGAGACATGCTATTGGAGTACAAAGATTATCCTCTTGTAATTGAATACACTGAAAAATCATGGCTCGATAAATACACGAACAAATTCGTTGTTTGGAAGACGAACAATAACTTGCATTTGGGTCATTTAAACAACCCATTCAAATTTGACCGCATGATAGACAATGAAACAATTTGACCGCATGATTTTTTTATAACGAACATACGAAATTCGTGTTAAACAACCCATTCAAATTTCAGACCTTACTTACTATTGATGAGTCAATAATAGTTTGGGAGAATATTTGGGATCTTAAACCAGATGTGACTAGAGAGAAAAAGTATAGAGAGATAAAGGGGGTTGTCATAAAATAATATTCAATCCCCTTTTGCCAGGCAAGTGGGTCACCTTTTATACTAAAATAAGGCGGACCCGCTCATGCTCTTAGTGGGTCGTTATTACACATTACCTTGGCCCCTCAACTATCTTTATGTTTACACATTGGTCATCGAGGGACTTTTTACACCCCGACAACTACATCAAATATCGTTTATTGCAATCTAACCCTTACAACTTATATTGGTGAATTCCGCCCTCATCAGTAGCCCCCCAGTCTTCGGGAGTATCAGGAGCGGAGACTTGTCACCGAGCCCGCACCTGTTGTCCGACCTCTCATGCTCTTCGGTCTAATTTCCTCGGGCAAGTCTGTTCTTTTTCCTCTTGCGTCGGTCGCTTACCGACACTGTTCGTAACGGTCTGACCTTCATTCTATCTTCGGGTTCTGCTAGATTTTCTCTCCCGATGTTCGAGGCTCCGACCCGAGTTGATTCTCGCGCTGTTTTTTGTGTTCTACTTGGGTTTTCAGCCCGAGTCTCCTGTGATGGACTGGTCTTTCTTACCGGACGTGGTCGCGACGGCCCATATCAGCAGTAGGTGCATGATGAATGGCTTAGGTAAGCCCTTGCCAGACAGTGGTCGACACGTGTCATCAGCTGACGGGTCACACCTCTTTCAGACTAGGCTCTTAGGGAGACTCTTCATCTTCCCGATGTGCTTTTGTCGATTGGTATCCCCCGATCTTTCAACCTTGCCTATAAATACTCCACAATCCTGGGTTTCTCTCAGAGGCATTCTAGAGAGAGGAAGTGCTGTCAGGTCATTTCTAGAGAGAGAGAGTTCATCAGACCCTTCCTTATCCTGGAATGTTTGTTTTATGAAACCCAGACATCGTACCTTCATAGATACGAACTTATTCCCGGAGGTGCTGAAAAGCTACTCCCGGAGGCACTGGGGTCGGGCTATGCATTGTACCTTCATAGATACGAACTTATTCATGAGCAACCTCTGGCGTTGCTCATCCGAGGTCCTCACCATTGAACAGATGCGGCAGCCCCCGAGCTTGGAGGACGTGATTGCTCGAACTGGCACTCCTGGGTCAATATTATATCTACCCAAACGCAACAAGGCGCCTAGCAAGCGCCCGAAGTCAGATGACGAGGGGGGGGGGGGAAGGAGACCGGAGCCGAGGTGGCTGGTGAACCGACTCGGGTGGAGGTGCCCGCGCCTGAAGGAACGGAGGCAAGCCAGGATCGGGCCTTGGTGCAAAAGAGGAAAGGTCGTGCTGATGCGGAGGGGTCTAAGGTGAAGAAACCCAAGCCTTCGAGGAAAGAGAGTCAGGCAGCTGTTAACGCGGGGGTGGGAACCGTAGGATCTAAGCTTCTGGATCAGGTCGGTAATGCCCAGGGTATTCCCACGGCGGACATTGTGGAAATTCCAGAGGATGTCGAGCCCCCCGAGGCATCAAACCCAGACGCAGCCTCGTCGAGTGGCCCAAAATTCCATGTGCAGTCGATGCTCGGTAGCCCGCACACATTCCCGCTTCGGGGATCGGACGGTCTAGCTCTATCGTTGTATAACTTGCTTGTGCCGGGAGCCATGAAAGAGCGTCGGGCGAAGGAGCTAAGCCAGAAGTTAGACTCAGCGGAGGCAAAGATTTCTAGTCTGACCTCGGAGGTGGAATCTGCCAAGGCGGCTCAGACGTTAGCAGAGGGTCGGGTTGCTGAAGCCGAGCGCGCCGCTACAGAGGCGAAGACAGCTGCGGAGGAGGCAATGAAGGCTACGGAGGTGGCAAGGAAAGTCGCGGAAGACCGCGCCGCCGCTTTGGCTCAGGAGGTCCAAAAGTTGAAATCCTCGAACGTCGCTTTCGCCAACCGGTGTAGGAAGTGGTCGGAGAAGGAAATTGCTGATGCCAAAGCCGCGTACGTGCTGTCGTTCCACAACCGCTTCCCGGACCTTAACCTCGGATCAATGTGGTTAGACGTGCCAGAGAAAGACCGGCCCGAGGGGGTCGAGTGTGGAGAATCCGAGGATGCAGAGGAGGATGAGGATAATGAGGACGAGGACGAGTGATCCGGGAATTGTGCTTGTTTGTCTTTTCGTTTTTGCTTATTTATTTTTGTAACTCTTTGGGGGCCGCGGGCCCCTTTGTCGTTATTTTTGACGTACATCTTTAACTTTTGCTTTTGGGGGCCATGGGGTCCCCTGTTAATATATCAAGTTTTCTGGCTATATCTTCTCACACATCGTTACCTAGGTTCTGATAGGACCGGGGATCGTAAGCTCTGCAAGATAAAGTAATATTGAGAAATTTCCTTGTGGGTCTGTTAAAGTACATATGTAGATCGGTAAAAACCGAAAAACCCATTAAGGTTCTGTAGATCGATATGTCATCGAAATTTTTTCCAAAGGATCGGGAAAACTATATATGTAGATCGGTAAGAGCCGAAAAACCCATTAAGGTTCTGTAGATCGATATGTCATCGAAAATTTTCCCGGAGGACCGGGAAGACCATATATGTAGATCGGTAAGAGCCGAAAACCCATTAAGGTTCTGTAGATCGATATGTTATCGAAAATTTTCTCGGAGGACCGGGAAGACCATATATGTAGATCCATTCATATTAATAGGGACGGACGGCGTCCAGCTCGTCGGCTGTCCAAAGTCGCAACAATTTAATATTTGGAAGGCAAAAGAATTTTTGATTAATGTAATCGGTGGTCGGGCTTTTTCGATGCCTCGTTAAGACCTCATCGCGCCACCGAGGTAGGAAAGAGTGCATCCCCGACCGTTACAATTTTAAACAACGCGAAATACAATTTGAAATATAAGTTCACTATTCTAAAGACAACTTCAAGTGTTCAATATTCCATGGTAGCCTTAAAAGATGTCGGAGCCTATTCTGCAGGCGGTACGTCCCGCTCTTGATTTTTTCGACAACTTCGTAGGGACCTTCCCAATTCGGGGCGAGCTTCCCGAGGCTTTTGTCTTTTGTATGAAGGAAGACGCGCCGCAGGACCTTATCTCCGACCTTAAACTCCCGACGACGGACTTTGGATGCGTATCGACTTCTCATTAGGGTCTGATAGTGCAAAGAGTTTAATCGGGCGCGATTGCGCTTCTCTTCTATGAGGTCGAGCTCGAGTCGTCGGCTGTCGTCGTTCGTCTCCTCCTGATAAGTTCCGACCCTGAAAGAAGGAAAAATAGATTCCGCGGGGGTGACCGCGTCCATACCGTATACCAGAGCATAAGGTGATTCTTGGGTAGCTGTCCGGGGTGTGGTCCGGTAAGACCATAACACTTCTTGTAGGTAATCAGGCCATTTTCCGGCCTTTCCCTCAAGGTTCTTTCTGAGGCCATCCAAAATGGTTCGGTTGGTTACTTCGACCTGCCCGTTCGCTTGAGGATGGAAAGGAGCAGAGAAGCACCATCGGATCTTATGAGTGGTGCAGAATGCTTAAATTTCGACGCTATCAAACTGCGGCCCATTATCCATAGTTAGCCTCTGCGGCACCCCGAACCGGCAACATATGTTAGCCCAGATAAATTTGATGATATCTTTGGTTTTCGTGGCGGATAAAGGTTCGGCTTCGACCCATTTGGAGAAGTAATCCACCGCCACGACAATCGTCTGCCTTCCTCCCGACGCCATTGGTAACGGTCCGATGAGGTCGATTCCCCATCGGTCAAAGGGTAGCCCTTCGGATATGGACTCTAAGGGAGACGCATGTACGTTGATGGCGTTCCCGAACCGTTGACATGTATCGCAGGTTTTAACTATGAGTCGCGCATCTGCCGTTATCGTCGGCCAATAGAACCCTGCGAGGAGAATTCTCCTAATTAGAGCCTTGTATCCGCAGTGGGCCGCGCCCTCGCCATCATGTAGTTCGGACACAATTACTTGAGATTCGTGGAACCCTAAGCATCGAAGCAAGGGTCGGCTAAAAGATTTCTTGTATAGCACATCCCCTAAAAGGACGTACCCCCGAGCTTTGTTGCGTACTTTCCGTGCCGAAGCGGTGTCATCGGGGAGCCGAACCTCAGCAAAAAAATAGATAATATCCCGCCGCCAATCTGAGGTTGCAACCGAAGAGATCTGGCATGCGATTTCAGGTCGGTTGTCCAACTCATGGCGTTTGATAATAGATGGGTTTTCTTATTCTGTCACCCAAGGATAACTGCTGGAGCAGGAGATCGTTGCCAAGGAATCTGCGGTCGTGTTCTCACTCCTCGGGACATGTTCATAGGTGACTTTGTCAAATAAAGCAGCCAGAACTCTTAGCGCTGCTAGGTATTGTACCAGATGTTCTTTTCGAGCCTCCGCACTCCCCGAAGCTTGGGTTATTAAAAGTTGGGAGTCGCTTACGAGGCGCACTTGTCTCGCCCCGCACACCTGTGCCAACCGCAATTCTGCCAAAGCGGCCTCATATTCTGCTTCGTTGTTTGAAGTATGGAAACCAAATCGGATGGATGGAGCATGCTGACGCCCGACGGGGTTATGATTTGTATCCCCGCCCCACAGCCACTAACGTTCGCTCCCCCGTTGGTTCGGACGATCCATTCGCCTAGTGTGGCTCTCGGGGAGGTACCTCTTGCTCGGGTCGTTCGGAGTGGAACTCGACTAAAAAATCGGCCAAGACCTGGCCCTTGATAGCCGTCCGCGGTTCAAAGTCGATGTCGAAGTCCCCTAGCTCTACTGACCACTTGGATATTCTCCCGGACATATCTGGTCGCTGGAAAACATATTTAAGTGGAAATGACGTGCAGACGACAATAGAGTGGGCTTGAAAGTACGGGCGCATTTTCCGCGCTGCTGTCACTAGGGCAAGTGCCATTTTTTCTAACTTTAGATACCGAGTTTCTGCATCCAGCAAATTTTTGCTCACAAAGTAGACCGCTGTTGGAGCCAGTCCTGACTCGCTGATTAGAGCTGCGCTGACCGCAAAGTCCGTGACCGCGATTTAAAGGAAGAGTATCTCGCCCGTGGTCGGCTTTGTCAGGAGGTTCGGGGTCGATAGGTATTGTTTGATCCCTAAGAACGCCTCATTACACTCGGGAGTCCAAGAAAAAAAAATTCGTTTGTCGTAAGACCTGAAAAAACGGAGCGCACTTATCAGATGATCGAGAAATGAATCGATTTAGGGCGGCCAGACGCCCAATCAGGATCTGGACTTCTTTGATGTTTCGGGGCGGAGTCATGTCTGCTAGAGCTCGGAGCTGGATAGGATCCGCTTCAATCCCTTTCTCGCTGACGAGGAATCCCAAGAACTTTCCCGATCGGACCCCGAAGGAGCACTTTTCTGGGTTAAGTTTGAGATTTATCCCTCGTAAGTTATCAAAGGTTTCCCTGAGATCGGCAAGGTGGGCCATATCGGTCCCGCTTTTGACCAACATGTCATCAATGTACACCTCCATATTCCTCCTGATCTGACCTTCGAACGTTCTGTTAACCAGTCTTTGGTATGTCGCGCCGGCATTCTTTAGTCCGAAGGGCATTACTTTGTAGCAGTATAGTCCCCGACCTGTGATGAACGTGGTATTTTCCTGGTCCGCGGGGTGCAATTTGATCTGATTGTAACCGGCGTAGGCGTCCATAAACGACAGTAGTTAGTTATCCGATGTCGAATCCACCAGCTGGTCGATTCTTGGCATCGGGAAAGGGTCCATCGGGCATGCTCGGTTAAGGTCGGTAAAATCCACACACATTCTCCATTTTCCGCTTTTCTTTTTTACCAGAACGGGATTAGAAATCCATAACGGGTATCTCGCTTCCTTGATATGACCGATGCTGGTCATCCTCTCAACTTCTCGTAGGATTACGTCTGCTTTTTCTGGGGAAAAAGCCCGAAGCTTTTGAGTAATTGGTCTGACATTTCTGTTGAGGGTCAGCTTGTGAACCGCAAAAGATTCTGGTACCCCCGTCACATATCCTGAGCACCATGCGAACAAGTCTAGGTTTTCCCGTAGGAGGATCAATAGCTGCTCCCTTAGGGTCGGCAAGAGGCACGCCCCGACCCGCAGAGATTTTCCCGCGGCGAACTAATGCAGTTCGCACTATTCGTCTGTTGTCAAAAGGCTTGGGGCCTCCCGGGGGTCATCCACTGGTAGTGATCCCGGGGGGATCCCCCTTAATTGTTATTCTTGAGCTGGACACATCTCTTGGTCTTTCTTTGGTGCCAACGTAGCTCGGTAACATTCATGTGCTGCTTTCTGACTGCTCCGGACCACACCCACGTTGTTTCCGACCACGTAATTTACACATTGATGGATCGTAGAAGTGACTGCATGCATGCGTGATATCCAATACCGGCCAATAATGGCGTTGTGGGAGGCCGGTGCGTCCACTACCACGAATAAAACCGTGACCTCTTTCTTAAAAGGACCGCGGCCTAACTGGACTACGCCCTCGAACTCTCCTATAACGTCGGCTGCTGACCCCGTAAACCCGACAATGGTTCGGTCGGACCGCGCAATCACTGGCTGCGTCCTGAATTTGGAAAAGGTAGACGCGAAGATGATATTGGCCGAACTCCCGGTATCCACCAAGATGCGCCAAACCTCCTCTCCCGCAATGGCTGCCCCGATGACAATGGCATCCTCATGCGGGCCGGCTATATCCCTCATATCATCATCATCGAAGTGCAAGATGGGAGAAGGAACGCTTCTGGTTTGGAAGCAAGTTCTGGTCTCCGACTGAGTGGCCAGGTTGACTATGTGCCTTTTCCTGGATGAGTGCGTAACTCCTGCCATAGAATCCCCCCCGAAGATGGTTAACGACTCAAAAAATTCACAAAGACAACGCACACTACCGACGCTCTCCTCAGCCTTTTCCTCAATCATCCCGATGATGTTGCGATTTGCTTCGGGATCAAGGTATTCAATGGAGACATCGAAGTGGTCGGTTACCTCCGAAATGGCCATGGTGGTCTCTGGCTTTGGTACAATTACAACTTCTTTCGAGGTTGTGCCCTGCTGCGCCTTCTTCACATATTCCAACAGGTTCCCGTGCTCGTATCTCTTTTTTCAAGGCAATGCAGTCCTTCGTATCATGCCCGACGTCCTCGTGATAGCGGCAATAGCGGTTATTCCTTTGTTCCCGAGGCGTTGGGATTGGGAACGGCCTTCGGTATATCCCGCTTTTCTTGGTTTTTTCGTAGATCGATGATACACACTCCGTGAGGTCCGCGAAGTAAGCAGGTCGCGTCCATTTGTTGGACATGGGTCGCGAAGTCGTCTGACCAGCTTGTTTTGGTTTCAGACCGGCTGGGGCCGAAGGCTTGGCCGACACAGGAGGGTTCGGGTGCATCGTGCTAACTGGTTGGGCCGCCCTTGCGTAGTCCGACCGGGTGCCCTGCCTTATTACGACCGATGCTTGGGCACTTTGCTGAATCTGTGTTGCCAACTCAGACGCTTCTGTCTCCTCGATTAATATCTGCTTTTCTATCTGTGCTAGAAGCACGGAAAACGTGAATGCTTGCTTCTTCGTCACTGCTTGCTTCATTGGCCCCAGAAGCAGACCCAAGCGAAACGCCGTTAGAGTCACGTTCTCTTCGCAGTGATCTAGGTCGGTTTTCGCGTCGATGAATCGCCTAGTGTATTCTCTGAGGCTCTCCCCCAGTTTCTGCCTGCAATTCATGATAGTGTCTCCGTTGGCCCGGAAACTCTTACTTCCCACAAAGTGTTGCCTGAACATTGTCCAGAACGTCCCGAAGTTCCGAATGCAGCCCTGCGGTAAACGATTGTACCACTTAGACGCCCTGTCCTTGAAAGTCATAGAAAAAGCTCTACACAGGAGCTTGTCATCGTTGTCGAAGCTTAACATGAAGTTTTTGAAGGCCTCCAAATGATTATCCGGGTCCTTTTTCCCGTCGTATTTTTCTAGTTTAGAAATTTCGAATCTTTTCGGGAGCTGTCCCGCTAATATCTCATCGGACAGTGGGGAGGCCCTCCAATTGACTCCGAGCTCACATGCTCCTCCCCCAAGGCCTTCCGTCCGAACTCCATAGAGTCCCTCAACTCCCGGGCAGATAAACTGGCTACTAGTTCTGTAACCATGGTTCTGACTATTCGATGGTTGCCACAGAACTGGTGGCAGAGCTTCCCGCTCTCCGCGGCTGGCGGCATGCATTTCCTCTTTCTCAAAGGATACCGGGGTCTGCTTATCGGTGCTACCCTTCTTATATTTTAGAGGGTCTGCCCGGGGTCCTTGGAGGCGTCGGGAATGATTCTTTCGTGTTCGTTGGACTCTTTCCCGACGCAGGTATTCTCTGCCCGACGAGTCATCTGAGGGGTAGTCTAATGTCATGCCACGATGGTTCTCCGGGTTCTGCCGTATCCTAGCAACTCGCTCGTCGTCGGGGAGAGAGTCCTTGTAATACCTAACGGGTCGGGCCTCTATCCGTGGATCGTCGTCATGGCCGGCTGCCTCCCGATCCTCCAAGATGGGTTCTTTGCCCTTTCCTTCCTGGGCCCTCTTCTCCTCCAGTGCTCGCTCCCTTTCTTCTTTTAACTGGGCAATATCCTCAAGGAGCTGTTTTCGGGTCATTATTAAAGTTGACGCTTGTCCCGACCCCGATCGTGCCATTCCCGACCCAGGGCTCCTTCGCCTTCCGAACCTGAATCGGCTCGGACGACTTCTCTACCGACCCTCTCTATCGCCGCTTCGCTGTTCATCCCGCAAAATGTGATTTTCAAAGAGCAAAAGATTCCTTTTCGGTATCACTCAGTTCCGACAGACGGCGCCAATGATGAGTCAATAATGGTTTGGGAGAATATTTGGGATCTTGAACCAGATGTGACTAGAGAGAGAAAGTATAGAGAGATAAAGGGGGTTGTTATAAAATAATATTCAATCCCCTTTTGCCAGGCAAGTGGGTCACCTTTTATACTAAAATAAGGCAGACCCGCTCATGCTCTTAGTGGGCCGTTATTACACATTACCTTGGCCCCTCAACTATCTTTATGTTTACACATTGGTCCTCGAGGGACTTTTTACACCCCGAAAACTACATCAAATATCGTTTATTGCAATCTAACCCTTACAACTTATATTGGTGAATTCCGCCCTCATCAACTATAACATACCAAATTACTTAAAATATGTCATATTACAAATTTGTTCACATCAGATAGCTACCACTGAGCGTTAGGGTTTGTATCATTTAAGAAATTATAAAACATTTGAGATCTACTAGTTGCACACATATCTTCACTGTAAGTTTATGATATGGAGCTTCTATGGATGATATCTTTGGCGTATTCGCAAACAAAAACTCTATAGTCGAGGTTGTCTGGTTTTTATTAAGAAGAGTTTATAGTAGTTAGCGGCACCTATATGAAAACTAATTAGGATATTTGTTTGAAACTTTAATACTGCGATGTCTTTGTAACAAAAATCATGCAATTTTATTTGAAAAGTTGACCGCATAATTTATTTGAAGATGTAAGCATGCAATTGCTTTGAAAAATACGTACAATAAGTTGTTTGAAAATCCAACAATTCGATGTAGTTGAGACAACTGTCATGTGTTTGCTTTGAAAAATACTTACCATGGCCTCAACAGTTTGTCTTGTGTAGTCTGTTATGTATTTATTGCTTGGCATGAGTGGGTTATAATTTGTTGTTGTTTCGTTCTCTATATCAATAACAACCAAGGTCCAATGGTTCATTGTATCTTTGCTTATGTCGCACACCCGAAAGAACGTAATATAAGTGTTGTGCCTCATATTTTAAAATACTTCATGAACAAGTTTTGACAGGTCTCTCTCATCGACCTGTGCTTTTTGCATTATGAAACAAGATTACAAGCAGTTTTGTTATAATAATTGATAACTAATTTTAGCTACATTTACCATTGCAACGGTATAAATTTGTATCACATTGTATTTACAAGTGTAAAAATCTTCGTAACCTTTGAATGATACTAGCCAATCGGCTTCTTTAAGCATCTTATATATCCAAGCATCGATAATCTACCAAATGACAAGTTAAGCAAAGATTAAAGATTAATAAACATGTGAATTTCTAATATAAGTGATCATGCTAGACTAGGCCAACAGTATCTTTAAATCCATTATTAGTTAGCTACACTAGTATATTTTACCTTGAAGTCTAGGTCCCATTCGTAAGGTAGCATCATCACTTCACTCACACTCACGTTAAGTCAGTAGAAGAACTCTGATAATGGTAAATACTATACTTCTAAATCTTTTTTTATCTTCTGTCTTTTGTATTTTAAGCACTTTGTGGTATTCACTAACCTCAACATTCTGTGTTGTTGCTGTATTGTTTTCCTAATCAAGGAAATTAACATATATATCTCTTGTGTCTGACATATTAAATCCCAATTAGGATATGAATCGTCTACATCATGTAACATAGAGAAATGATTGTCATATTATAAAAATTTGACTATATATATTGGTTGTTTAATAATCTTAAGATCCACTTACAAGATCCCCAACGACTACCAATGATGTTGTCTCATTTACAGCCTTGTCGGTAGCATCATCTCCTAAATTTTGATCAAGCGTAGCCTTCGGGGTAGAATCCAAACTCCTTCGCACGATAATATTTGCCTGAACCTTATCAATTTCGTCAAAAAAGGACTGTGTACATTGTAAAAAAAAAATCATTGAAGAGTGGTAGTTCTAAACATATTGTTTTATTCATCGTATCAGCTGATATTCATGATTGTCCTTTGATGGCTTGTTTGACTTTATGACCCCTGGTTGTTGGTGTTCGGCTTCCTCTTCAACAAGTTGTTTCACTTAGCTGTTGCTTCTGGCTGGGTTAGTAGTTTTTCCTTTGTGCAGGGTTGTGCTTGTTGTTGGGGTTGGGCTTCCTTTTTAGCTTGTTATGGGAGTGTTGGTGCTGCTACGGTTTGGGTGAGTTGTTCACTCTTAGTCAAGGTCGATTGTTGTTGTTCTGGTGGTGTTTTGGGTTTATGTGTTTGGGCATCATCTTCTTGTTGTTCTTGATGTTGTTGGCCATCATATTCTTGTTGGGCGTCTTCTTTTTCTTGGGGTTTACCATGATACCTTGCACGATAAAATTAAATTCCTTATATAATGGTTGTGCGACCTTAGTACATACCAAACATGCGAGTTCTTATATACCCAAACATGAAATGCAGCTATGTGATTGCTTTGATAATTGAAAAGATGTTATTAGTTTATTTTCGTAAGCATGTGATTTATTTGATATTATAACCATGTGATTGCTTTAATATTGTAAGCATGTGATTTATTTGTTATTTAACATGCAATTTGTTGAGTATCTTTAACATGTGTCAGCCTCGTGTTAATTTGCACGCACTAGTGATAAAAAATGCAACAATTTGAAACAACAGTGACTCGTTTTGGGGACGAAAGAAGCTTAATGGCACGAATGCAACAAGTGTCAAACACCACTGACTTGACAAGATTTTTAGCCCAATAATTATGTAAACTATATCATAAACTATCAAATATATAAAAAAAACCTTTAACGTATTGAAACTAGCTAACAATAATCGTGATTAATATTAAAAATTGAGTTATATAAAAAAAGTTAATATATTTATCCTGGAATCTTGCATTTAAACACCGTAATATACACAAAAATTATTAATTATAAAGTTGGGATAAACTTCTATTCGACAAAAAATCAAAAATTTATAACTGTTTACTATAAAATTTAGTCGAAAGAAATAAAAAAAGGGTGCTTAATAATAAGAGAAAAATACCGGTAAATACCTTCTCAACTATGTTATTACCCGGCGGTACCCGCTTTTTGGATAGTGTCACTTGGTACCTCGAACTGAAATTTGGACAAAAATACCCCCGATCAGATATAGGCGCGCGCTGGTAAAAAAAAACTGGTATGAAAAAAAAAACTGGTACAATTCTCAAGATGCGAATTGCTTGCAAATTCTCAGGATGCGAATTGCTTGCAATTTCTGAACGATTCTCATGATAAGATGCGAATTGCTTGCAATTTTTGAACGATTCTCATGATAAGATGCGAATTACTTGCAATTTCTGAACGATTCTCATGATAAGATGCGAATTACTTGCAATTTCTGAACGATTCTCATGATAAGATGCGAATTGCTTGCAACCCGTTACCTCTCCATTAACCAGAACAGAAGAGAACACATCTTTAATACAACTATGAATCAGGCCAATAACTGAAGTATTAAAACCAAAAGCCTTAAAAACATAGAGAAGAAAGCTATGATTAAGCTTGTCAAATGCTTTAGTCATATCAGTCTTAACTATAACATTACCATTTCTCTTACTGCCATTAATATCATAACATAATTCCTGAACAAGAAGGATCGATTCCTGAATATTTCTTCCCTTAACAAACCCTCCCTGTTCTTCAGAAACCAGCTTAGGCAGAAGCTTAGCCAGCCTATTATTGATAAGCTTCCCCAAAATCCTAGAGAACACAGTGGTTAGACTGATCGGTCGAAAGTTCTTCCACTTGTTAGGATTTTCAAGCTTAGGGATCAAACAGATTACAGTAGCCTTCACCCCTTTAGGAAGCCTATAGCCATAAAGAACCCCTTGACAGCTTTGCAAAGATCACTCCCCACAATACTCCAACAAATCTTGTAAAACTCAGCATTAAATCCATCAGGCCCAGAAGCAGACTCTGAATTTAAACCCTTAACCACCCCATAAATCTCATCATCATCAAGAATGCTAACCAATTCATTATTGTCCTCATCAGTTACAAGAGAAGGAATAACATTCCACAAGTCCTCCTCAAACACAACACTAGTATTTGGAGAAAGAAGATCTTTAAAAAATTCAACAGCAGATTCACCAATCTCCTTCTTTCCATTCAGCCAATTATCACCATTCTTTATCCTATCAATTTTATTCTTCTTAACCCTTTTCTTCACAAAACTATGATATGCAGCTGTGTTTCTATCTGAATCCTTCAACCAAGAAGCATGGGCCTTCTGTTTCCAATACAACTCCTCTCTATCAAGCAATAGCAAATGCTGCTGTCTAGCCTTATCCAAAGCCAACTTATTAGCCTCATTAAACTCATTGAGAAGCAAAGTTTCTTTACTAATGATACTCTCCTCAGACTGCTTAATGGCATCAAAGATATTACCAAAAACACTTGTTCCAAACCTTCAACTCAGCCTTCAAACGATGCTGCTTAAGCCAAAAAGCCATAATTGGATTACTAACCTCAGCAGTAGCATTTCCAGCCCAACTGTCCTCGACCTTTTGTAAGAATTGAGGATGAGATGCCCACATGTTCAGAAATTTAAAAGATGATTTTGTTCTTTCAAGATTAGAAGCTACTTTAATAACAATAGGACAATGATCCGAACAACTTCTAGCCATATGTGAGACATAAGTGCAGTCAAAGTAATCTAACCAGGCAGAGTTATACAACACACGGTCCAACCTCCTCCATTTATGACCATTAGACCATGTAAAAGGACAACCCGTAAAACCAGCATCCATCAAATTACAATCCATGATACAACCATTAAACTCATCCATACCTTTCTGATTAATAGTTGAACAAGTAACCTGCTCCTGAATGCTAGCTATAATGTTGAAATCACCAAACAAGATCCATTCATGAGAAGACACATTCAGAGCTCTAATTTCATCCTAAATTACAGACCTCTGATCAGTCTTGCACTTAGCATAAATAACAGACACATAAAAGGCTTTATTCATAGATGGATGAGCAACTTTAAGATGCAATAACTGCTCACTATCAAACACCATATCAACCTTATAGTCCTCATGCCAGAAAACCCAAATCTTATTACTCAGATTACAGCAACAACCAGTCAACTTCAGCTTCTTGGCTAACCAAACCATCTTTTCTGACTTTACAAACGGCTCCTAAACAACTACAAAACTGACTTTTAACGAAATAACCATAAATTTCAATCTTTGAATAGTTTCTTTATTTGAAATCCCTCTTGCATTCCAATTTAAAATCAAAATAGTCATGTATTAGAAGAGGTTTTCTGGGCCCTTTTCAGCTTCAAAATCTTAGAAGATACGGGACCTTTCGTATTCCAAACATTCATAACTTTTTTAGACTTTTTAGGTTCCTGCCTTTTCTGTTTAACTTCTACTAAACTTCCCTTCACAGGAGAACACTCAAGGCTTCCATCATGAATCGGAGAGCCATGTATTTCTTCACTAAGGGATTCAAACATATTTTTCCTTTCCAAAGTTTTCAAAGCATCTATCAACTCATCTTCATTAATTAAGTCAGTAGAATCTTCATTTACAATCTTAACAACATGTTGAATAGAATCAACTTCTTGAATCTTAGAAGTATGATTACCAGGCTCAACAACATTTTGAACATCTTGATTTAAAATAGAAGCCACTTTATTAACAACAATAGACTTTAAGAACCTATCAGGCACATCACTCTTCTCAGGAAGATCCTGAAGCGGTTGATCACAAGAAATACTTAAATCCTGAAGATTATCATTACCATCACGAGTCACCTGATTTTGATTTAAAGAACAAGAAACTTGATCAGGAACTTCTGAGTCATCCTTCACCTGCACAATGTTCCCATAATCTTTTCCTTGAGCCAACAACATTTTCTTACATTTATCAACAGAATGTCCAATGTGTGCACAATGATTACAATAAACAGGAACTTTATCATACACAAGATGAAGCCAATAACTCTCAGATTCACCAAACTTAACCTGAATCTTATGAACTAATGGTTTCGAAACGTCAATTTCAACCCAAAATCTACAACAATTCTGATGAGCCCTATTGATAGAAGGCACCCAGACCTTCAAAGGAGTACCCAGAATCTTTGCTATCTCCGAAATAGTAGACCTATTAAACAAGAACTCCGGCAAGTTTGGAAGGGAAACCCAAACCGGCGTAAATGGACACTCAAGATTTGGATCGAATCCTGGAGTCCATTTTAACAGCCTCATCGTTTTATCTCCCAAGACCCATACATTCTTTGACCACAGCCGCTTTAAGTCCTCTAAATCCGTAAATTCAACGAAAACATGTCTGAAATCCCAGACTAAAAGACTAAAACTGCCTTTGAAGTTAAATTTTGATAGAAATTTCCTCAGGCTTTCCATTGAAGGTTTCCCAGACGCAAATTTAGCCACTAAAGTGTGCTTGGAGATCTTTAACAACCGATCTTTATCTTCAATATTGAAAGTAATTACTGGAAACTCACTATTACGGGAAACATAAACACTGGAGTGAACAAACTCTGTTTCACTTGGCTTCAATATATCAGAATACGAACCTTTATGATTTAATGAATTATCAGGAGCCTTTTCTTTAATCACTTCTTCAAAAACTGGATTTGAAATAACGTTACATTCAGGAGCCTTCATCTCAAAATCTATTCCTCTGTTCTTGGCAAAATTTTCACCTGAGATTGTTTCCGTCGAATTCCTAAGTGTAGGAAAATCATCCCGCCAAATGATATTGAAATTGCTACTCATTCTCCCAAGCAAAGAGATGAACCACGAAGAAGAATCAGAAATCAGAAAATTTTAGGCTCTGTTCTTGGAGAACAGAGTTTTCTTGGAGACCACATCCTTCCCCAAATTTTATTTATTGTTTTTGTTTGAAAAATGATGGTAATTATTTAATTGAATATATAACAATATATCTAAATATTTTAAATATGATAAAACATTTTAAAATATTTATATATTATGAAATATTTAAAATTTATATTAAAACTCGTACAAAATTAACCTATATACAATATATTTTTGGAAAAATCTATTTCCCCATCACATTTTTTATTTCATTCATAATTTAAAATTAAAAAAAACTCTTATAACTTGCTTTTAATGTACCCTCACTATTTCCCCATCATATTTTTTATTTCATCCATAATTTAAAATAAATAAATAAAACTCTTATAACTTGCTTTTAGTATGCTCTCACTTTATCTTATAATTTCTAAGTAAATGTTATTAACCATTAGGAAACCCTTATATCAACAAACATATCACTAACTTAAAGTAAATCCAACATATATGATTTAGCTTCTAAAATTAAACCTTAAAAAAAACTTGAATTTCTTGAAAATTATTCATGGAAGAGGAAGACACCCAAACAAAGATTTAAGACGTGAGAACATCACCCAATCAACCAAGAAAGTACTTTTATCTTGTTTTATAGTTTTACATTTATGTAACTTGAAAATCCATGTTAAAATAAACCATTTCAAAATTTCCGGTTTGTGTAGGTTTTAACGGAAAACAACAGATCTGAGACAATATCTCAGAATTAGATGTTTTTTCATTCGATAACTGATTTTGAGATATTATCTCGGAATCAGTTGTTTTCCGCTAAAATCTGCGCAAATCAAATTTTTTGAAATGGGGTTGGTTAGTATGGTGGTAGAAATTAATAGAGTAGCTGGAATGAATGAATTTTTTTGTGTAAATGGTTGGGATGTTGGTAAAATTTAATGGAATTACTAGATTTAATGGCTTTTGGTATAAAATTGAAAAAGGTTAATTTGACATTTTCTCTACAGAATAAATATCAAAGATAAAAGTACCAATAAATACTCTCTCAACTATTTAATTATCCACTAGTAACCATTTTTTGGATAGTGTCACTTGGTACCTCGAATTGAAATTTGGACAAAAATACCCCTGACCATATATACTTGCTGGTACCTTCACCGGTACTAACCTGAGAGTTGTTTGAAAAACGAACCTGAAAGTTGTTTGAAAAACGAACCTGAAAGTTGTTTGAAAAACGAACCTGAAAGTTGTTTGAAAAACTAACCTCAGAGTTGTTTGCAACTCTTAGGATTTCTTGAACAACTCTCAAGATTTCCTAAAAACTCTCAGGATTTCTTCATAGTTGTTTTCAACTCTCTCGATTTCGTGAGAGTTGTTTGCAACTCTCTCGATTTCGTGAGAGTTGTTACCGATGAAAATTTATTTTTTCAAAAAATCAAAAAATATCATTAATGGATCTAATTTTGTTCATTTTAAAAAAACAAAAGCGATGGTACGTTTATTTATTTTTTTCGAGCTCCGGCTTGAAAGATATTGATCTTTTAAAAATAAAAGAAAAAGTAAGAAAGATAAATTTTGGTTACGTAGTGGTTGATGAATGGTGAGGGTAGTTAAATAATATAAGGTATTATGTGGTAATTAGGTAGTTGAGATGGGTATTAAGAGATAATAGATCAAACCATGGGTACTAGATGACAATAAAATAGTTGAGTGGGTCCTTTAGATGTAATTTCCCAATATCAAAAGTATAGTTTTTTTGTAATTTATGAAACAAAAATCATGCAGAAAATAACTTCATCGCGAATGGATGTTGGCATCACGAATGATTCGCCCCTAAGAGTATGGCATTCTTATGACCAAAGGTCATGAGTTCGAGTCCCTCTACATACGCTTTCTCAGCTGAGCTTGTCACCTTGTGTGGTTTACCTTCTGGCGTTGGTTTGCAGGCTATCGCGTCAGACTGAGGGTTTACCTTGTGCGCACTCATTGCACTCTGAGTAGCGGCTGCGGGATCCCTCACTGAGGGTTTACCCTGTGCGCACTCATTGCACTCTGAGTAGCGGCTGCGGGATCCCTCCGATTGCACTCTGAGTAGCGGCTGCGGGATCCCTCCGGAAAAGAAATATGTTTGTTAATGCAAATCCGTTTTTCAAAATTCGATATATATTTCTATTAATAAAAAATAAATTAGACCATTCTTATACACTGGTATTAAAGAATACAATAATTGTTTTATCCGAAAAAAATGGCCGGATTATGGTATTTATCCGTTCGGGTTCGGTTTCGGTTTTGAATATTAAACCACAGGAAACTGCCTCGAACCCGCCTAGTAAAAATACCTTTCATTTATATAAATATAAATATTATTTATTACCTTTCAACCTTAATAATATTATTATTTATTATATCCTGTTATAAATTTTATTTATTAGCGTCAGTATCTAATCTAGCCCAATAATATTCCTAACCCTAAAAGAAAAAAAAACCTATCAATATCTAATATGTCTCATTTTTCATTACCGCTTCTCTCATTTTAATTTTCTGAGATAGAGCCATCACTACTGTACCGACCGCCATGATTTGTCGCTCCGTTTTTTGGTTTTTTTATTTATTTTTCTCTAAAAATCGTTTATATTTTCTAAAACTGGTTTTACAATAATTATTTCTCTGTCTCATTTATATATACATTATATATAAATTGTTTATGTTTTTCGAAAACACTAATAAAAATCATTATGTGTCCCAACGTTTGGATTATATATGTGGTATATTATATATAAATCATTCATTTTTCCTAAAAAATGATAAAAATCCTAAAATTCTTAAAAATCCTAAAATTCTTAAAAATCCTAAAATTCTATAGGCATAGATTTGATACTGAATATTAAAATTCAATTCTTTTAATCATATAAAATATTTAATTCTGAATATATATATATATATATATATAAAAAGTTTTTTTATATATTTATTTATTCTATATTCAATTTTATATTTTTTTTAAATATATCTATATATTCTTTATAGATTTTAAAATTTATTTTTGAATATATTCTATATATTTGATACAAAATTTTATCGTACTATATTTTTTTTTGAATTTTTATTATATATATTTTTAATTTCTAAATATATATAAAAATTTGATATAGATTATTGATGTAATATATATTTTTGAGTAAATACATCGATTCGATTTGCTAATTTATATAATTTTAATTTTTAATGTTATAGTTTGTTTTATTGAGAAGATAAAGTCGATGAAGTTTATAATTTATGGTAGTATTTTGTTAAATTTATTGTTAGTTTTTACTTTTATTTTTTATTTTTTATAGATTTGGTTTATGTTCTGTTCGGGTTCGGTTCGGGTATCTACAACGGGTTTTTAGTTCGTGGGTACCCGTGTGGGTAACCCGAACCCACGGATTCTGATTGGTATAAAAAAAATATCCGTCGAACAGGTTCGGGTATCAGTTATTTACTATGGGGCGGGTCGTGGATATATAGATACCCGTCCGGTTGTCATCCTTACGCTTTCTCAACTGAGTCTGTCACCTTGTGTGGTTTTACTACATACGACATATATTCTTTTGGAACGGAAAAGGTAATAGTAGCAAATAAAAATATCCTCATTTTTATTTAAAATGACAGTTAATTGATTGGCTCAAAATAAACGTTTAATTTAATAAAATAGCAAAATTAAAATAGATTAATTTTTTTTTCAATACGTGTCATAGTTTTAATTTTTTTTGTTTTAAATTAAAAAGATATATTATTTTAGTGGAAGGTTGGACTATGCTCTTTAACTTTTTGAGTTTTTTTTTTCTAAAATATGAAAACTATAGGCGGTGAACTTGTTTATTGTAGGCAAACTACTTTTCACATATTTAGAGGTGGCAAATGATTCAAGAACCGCGGTTCAAAGCTGGAGATCTGTTTCTGAACTGGTGGTTTAACTATGAAACTAGCCCATTAGGACTGCAAACCGGTAGGACCGCAAACCGGCAGGACCGCATAAGAAGTAAACCGGCAGGACCGCAAACCGCAATTACCGCAAACCGTTAGGACCGCAAACCATTAGAACTGCAAACCGCCAGGACTGCAAAACCGCGGTTTATTTGTAAAATACCGCGGTTTATTTGTAAATATTATAAATGTTTTAATTATTTTATAACCAAAATCATAGGTTAAGTTATATTTAAAAAATATTCAGATATTGGATATGATTATAAAATTATTATTACATTTTGGTTAGTATTAATTTGTTTTGGTTATTAATATTTTAAGCGTTGTAATTATTATATAGTCCAAAATTTTAAATATTACTTATGTTATTATCACATTTTGAATATTATTATTATCTTTTAAGATCTAATATTAGTAGTGTTGATTTTAACATTACAAACCAAAACTATATCTTATCATGTTAAAATATTACAAATTCTATGGTTATAATTTTAATATTATATTTTAATTACTATTGTGAGTCGGTTTTAAATATTACAAGTGTTTGTTATTATTTTTTTAAACCAAAATCAGATCTTATGTAAAAGATTACAAGTTATATTTGTTATAGTTTTAATATTAGATTTTGAATATTATTATTGTGATTTGGTTATAAATATTACAAGTGTTATTTATTATTTTTTAAACCAAAATCATATTTTATCATGGTAAACGATTACAAGTTATATTGTTGTAATTTTAATATTACATTTTAAATATTATTATTGTGATTTGGTTTTAATATTACAAGTGTTATTTATTATTTTTTAAACCAAAATCATATTTTATCATGCTAAAAGATTACATGTTATATTGTTATAATTTTAATATTACATTTTCAATTTTATTATTGTAATTTTAATAATGATTATAAAATTATTATTACATTTTGGTTTGTATTAATTTGTTTTGGTTATCAGAAACATCATTCATAACAAGTGAAAATTAGTGGATGGGTGAGCATTAGTAAGTCTACGTTTTATAGGCATTTTAAAACTTAAAACAACGGTTCTTTTAAATATGCAATAAAATACTAATCGAAACTAATTAATATCGCAAATAATAAAAACTAAATTTAGACTAATACCAACTAATACCAACTAATAACAAGCAATAACAACTAATAAAATGAGAATTAAAAGAACTAATTTAAATAACTATAACAAGTAAATAGCTTGATAAATTATATGAAGCTCTTAATTTAGCTATTATAATGTTATTCCAACGTTATTTAAGTGTTTTTATCAAATAGAAACAATTTGCGGAAAAAAAAAATCAAACAATTTTGAAAGTAGAACTACAATATGTAAAATAAGAAATTTAAGTTTTCTAGAATATTTGAAACAAGTAGCGAGATTTAAAAAGATATAAGGAGGAGAATATGAGTTTGTGAGTTTGGATTTGGGGTCTCCTCTATCTACAGGGGAGACCCATAAAAAATTATAATTAAAAAAAATTGTCCGGAAAATCCGAACGTAATGTCCGAACGTCTGGTCCGTGACATCCGGGCGTAATGTCTAGACACCCAGACAACAAATTCGGGCCATCCGGAGATCGATCCAGATGGCCCGAAGTTTTCCGGTGAATTCGAACAAATCTTGGGATACCCCGGACCTCTACGATTAGTTGATCTCAACTAGCCGTTAAATTCATCGGGGCATCCGGAGATTCGTCTGGATGCCAAATAAACGGCTAGTTCCGTTTCTTCTTTTGGAACCTGTGGATTCCTAGTAAAAATGTTATTTAATAGGAAACAAAAGCTTTTAAATACATGAAATATTAATCATCCGCATTTTATTAATTTATTTTTTTTTATCATTAATTATACATTCATCAGTTTTTGGGTATTTCTAAAGCAAGGTAACCAGTGTTCAGATATATTTTATCTATAATATAGAAATGTACATTTATATTTGATTAATAAGGATCTCAATCTATATGTTATCTTCTAATTCCATATTTATATATCTAATTTGCATTGGAGTTTAAAATATAATAATAAAATCATTCAATTTAGTACTTATCTATAGCATTATATTTTAGCGAATGGTTTTAAATTATGACTCACATCTAAGTAATAAACAATAAAAATTAGTATTAATATTTATATATAATCAGATTCAATTTTTATTTTTATTTTATCTTGCAATCGTGTAAAAAATAAATTTTATGTTGTTTTTAAAAATACCATATTCTTATTCTACTTAGTTTTCATACATTTTAGAATTTTGTTTGTGGCGTATGACTTTTGTGTTCGGTGAATATCATGTTTTTAAAATATCACGCGAGGCTTTCAGCAATGCGATAAAACATTTTTACAAATATTGAAAGAATACAATAAACTATATAATTCATCTAACCATAAAAACTTCAAGCTCGAAAGAATCACCTAATAATTTAAAATCAGAATACAATTATATGTCTAATAGATATATATTATTTAATATGTACCTAATATTAAATTTAACCTCTTAAATATCTAGTATGTTCCACCAATATACAAATCATTTTACAATTATATTGTTTACAATATCTTATCTAAGACAATCAAATTTTTATTTTTATAATCGAAAAAATATTTTTACAAATATTGAAAGTTGTAATCAAAATACAATTAGATGTATATATTTTATTTAATATCTACCTAATATTAAATAAAATATCTTAAATACATAAATATAATCAAACATATCAAAATCAAATTAGAATTATTTTTTAGAATCTAATTGCTTGATTATAGAATTTCGATTAAAATGATAACGTATTTAAATTAAAATACAATAAATAAATAGCATAATTAACTCGTTTATATTGTAAATATTTCAATTATTGAAATTAGATTCAATTAACACTTACAAATTAATTTTAAATAATATTATAAAATATTTTGATAAACAGTTCATAAATAGTTTTTTTGGTAGGTGGTTTGATCTGGTGGTTTAACTGCGAAACTGGTCCATTAGAACTGCAAACTGGGAGGACCGCAAACCGTTAGGACCACAAACCGCAAGGACCGCATAAGGAGCAAACCGTTAGGACCGCAAACCGTTAGGACCACAGTCCGCCAAAACCGCAAATCGCGGTTCTCTGTTAAACGGTTCTGATAGTTCGCGGTTCAAACTGTTTGGCACGCCTATACATATTGTTGGAATTTTTTCGAAAATATGGTCGGTTGTAAACTCATGCATGAGCTTGTGCTATTCTCTTTCGATTCTGATGTGTAGTACCCTCGTCTATTATTATTCTGTTGTTCTTTTTATATTCTGATATAAGCTACCTAACGCCATGGAAAGATAGAGCACTGACTAATCAACCAAAAAAGAACTCAAAACCATTCTCACTAACTAGTTCATAGATATATTCATCATTCATATGAATCTATCGCCATGTATAAATGTTAAGGTTAATACGGATATATTATGTTAGGATCGGAAAAAAAATATAAAAATATAAATTAAAAATTAGATCAAACATAAAATTGTAAAACATGTACTAAACAAAATTGGAAAAACTTTAGAGAGTGGAAATAATAATAAATGTTACTGGCTTTCCCTTCATTTGATTTGACTCTGATGAAACAAAGTTTGCTTTAAATGCAATTGCCTAAAAGTCGCTGAAATGATTCAGTGAAAATTCAGACATTTGATTGGATATATCATTTCTGATAAAGTTGTGTGAATCCCTTAAAAATCTTGGTACATTTGAAAAATAACTGCACGGACATATTATGACTTGCCTTACTAAAGGCTATAAATTCTGCATCGTACTGCTTCCGATTCATAATATAAATAGTTGAAAGGTTTTTCATCGATATCGAAGAAAGTAACCAGAAAAAATAAATTTGATGGGTCGAGTTAATAATTTGTGTAAAAGTTAAATTTTTTATTATTAAAAATAGGGTATATGTAATCATTGCTACATGGAAAATGAGAACGATATATATTATTAAATAAAAAACTTCTTATATAAAGAATTATATTATGAAACAAATAGAGTAACTCTGTAACAGAAACACCTCTATTATAAAATTTAGTGGTAGTAGCTTTTTCATAAAGAAATTATGAACAAAACTAAACTGAAATCCGTTTTTCTTATAATTAGATTCGGTTATAATGAGATCTCATCCGACAATAATAAGATCATGATATTATACTCAAATATCCTTTATATAAACGTCATTTTTCAGTCAACTTTATTTTTTTCTCTCTTCTCTAAACCTCTCAAATTCTTCGATAAAAAAACGTGAGATTTCTTAAATCCAAAATTGCAAACACGTTAAGATATGTATTCTTAACTTATTGGTGTAATTGTTTTAGAATTTAGTTTGGTATTTTTAGTGATATTTAAAGTTTTAGTTTGGGCCTAAAAACTCTAATCTTTCTATGATTCTTGTTTTTGTTTGGAAATATAGTTATATGTATATGTTTAGTTAGGTGTTTATCCACGTTTTCGTATGTCTTTTTGTTGATTTCGTGCGGTTTTGAAGGATTTAGAATCCATGGGTTTAGTTTTATGTGTCAAGCAATTTTGCGAAAACTGAGCACCTAATTTTCGCGATTTACGAGAATTATTTGGCCAAATCACAAAGGATGTGGTTGCGATTTTTCCAAATCTGGGCAATTAATCATTATAGACCATAATTGACTTATTTTTTACTTGTTTTTTATATTTTCAGCATGCCTCGTAGAGAGCGTACTCCTGTTAGTGGACCGGACTCCGATGCTACGAACAACGAGCAATGTGATCCTACTTCCCAATCAGTTAGACATTGGTGACGCGTCGATCTTCCTGCGCATTTAGTTTCCCGCAAAGTTGGGTCTCTGGATCGGCAATTCTAGAGAGTCAATCCCCATGTGTCGGGGATTTATTCAGTGATGTATGAATACAAACTTCACGAGGCATACAACATCTTCAAGGGTGAGGTAAGTTACGATTAGTTTGATATTTACTAAATGTTATCTTATCTATTCTTTAATTTACTTAAATATTGTGTAGGCTCTTCGATCCATACGGTGATATGTTGTGTACGGCACCCATCGTGCATGGGATCTTACTGGTCAGAGTAAGGCGAGAGAGCAGGTTATGGCATTTTGTTTTTCTTTCCTTATTGACCGCTTCACGCGTTGGTCTACCAACATGCACATTGTTGAGGCGTTCATCGAGAGGTGGCATATGGAGTCCAACAACTTCCACTTCTCGTTCGATGAGATAACAATCACATTAGACAATGTTCACGTTATAATTGGTCTTTCGGTTACATGTGAGAGTTTTGACCTTCAAACTTTTCATATTGATGATCAGCGTCTAGCTTGGTATTCTAGTGCACTAGGTATACCTCACGATGTTCTTAAGATAGAGCTAGAGAATAACAAGGCTGGTAATGGTAGATCTGTGCGGTTACATTTTTTGTGTGAGGTTTACATCCAGGATTTCTTGATGAATGATATTATTTCTGATTCTATGGTCGAGTGCGTCACGAGGGTTTATTTGATCCACATACTAGGTTGTTGTGTTGTGACGAACAAGACGGGGAACAGTATATCTCTGGATGTCTTGCAGTTTGTAGAGCACTATAGGTCATCGGTTAGGTATAACTTGGGCCAATTTATTTTAGCTTAGTTGTATCACCAGCTAGGTTGATCGTCCTTGCATCCCACATTAGGGTTTACTGGTTTCGTTCCTTTGTTGGAGACATGGATCTATGATCACTTCCCCTCCTATATGACTATGGTCAACAGTCCCTACCAAATTTCCTTGTTGACTATGTGTAGGTACACACCGTCATATTTTCACACAGATGATGAGAGTCGTATCAACACCTGTCATACATTGTCTTTATTGAGGGAGCATAATGTAGGTTTGACGCTTATATATTTATTTGTTTATCAATACTTTTTTTATTAGCGTACTTACTATACTGTTTACAATAGGTGTGGTTCATGTCGTATGAGCATATACGAGACCATTTCCCTTTTTACGATGTGGCTTGGATAGACTAGTCGCTGAAGGCATATGACATAGTTGAGGCTTGTTATCCACTACGCGTAGCTCGACAGCTTGGGCATATTCAGGATATACCACTAGACTTCTGACCGGTTTTACCGCCAGGCAGGACGAGGCGTGTCAACACGCGCTATTTGTGGGACGATACTATATGGGCAGCATGGCAGTCGCACATCATTGATCCTTGTATTCACGGTGATTTATATACTATAGGTCTTCTTCGGGTCGACCTCTATATATGTTTTAAAGGTCCAAGATCACCTATAGTACACTCTGCTCGATCCCCAGTACGAGTCATTTGATCTTTATGTTGCAGAGACCCGGAGAGCGATGAGTTACCATGCTAGGTTATACGACTTTTCTGATCGTCTTATCAATATACACTCGAGGTTGAACACGATGAGTATGGACGAGCTACGTCAGACGCTGGATGAGTACGGGACGGTGGCGCCCCAATAACGAGACCTTGATTGAGTTACTTGTATTACACGACTTGTGTTTCATGACTTTTTTGTTATATTTTGCGATTTTTTCGTGACTATGTTAGTATAACATTTTATGTTCGCACATTTTAGATTAAATTATATTTTCACGTCATGGATTATTATACCAGTTGATGTGTTTACATAATATCTTGTGTATCGATATAAAGAAACTCAGTCTTATTACAAAGAAAAAAAAGTCTCATTATAGCTGGCAAGGAAGGCGTTGAGCCGCCTAAGATTTCAAGACGTCTAGATGAGGTAAACATTAGGTGGTCATATCTTAAAATATTTCGTGTACACATGGTTTCTAACCTTAACGACGAGGAATGTCATGTTCACTTTACGATGTTCAACTGCGAGCTTACTGATACTTTAACGGAGGCCCAATTGGATCACGTTCATTCCTGTATAACTACCATCAGGGAAGAGGAAATGTGTGTTGATGCGTGGAAGCACGAAATGGCGAAAGAAGAAAGGAAACTGATGAAGTAGAATTGGCATGATAAATAAACTACGTTTGCTATGAGTTATTACAATTGTTTTCTTTACTTCTTATTTTAGTTTATGTTTCCATTAGTCCTTATTTAAGTTTACACTTTCCTTTAATGTACGTGATTTGATTATTAGGCTACATTTAAGTACATTTTAGACCTATTTTTAGGCCTTTTTGTGCATAATTTTTCACTAATGGTCTTAAAAGACTATAGTATACCATTGGTCCAAAAACAATTGAGCTTGAAACCAATAACATACCTAAATAAAAAATGGCCATATTTCTAGTAATATTTGCGAACATAGTGTTTGTTTTTTCGCATAATTCACGTAGACAACATACCCAATGTTGTCCAAATCATGTACGCGGAATATATGATTTGGACAAAATCAAGCACAACAAGCGTGCGATTTCGTTAAAATAACAAGCTATGTGTTCGCAATTTTGACTCTGCACAATGTTTTAACCATTTTTAACCAAAATTGTCCCAAATTAACTACATGAAATAAACACAAAACTAATAAATAGAATAATGAAAAACATGGAAGTGTCAAAATAAATCAAACGTGTTACAATGAACTATAAAATTTGGACGATGAATAAATTCAAACAAAGTATTCATAAATGCGCTAGTAAAAAACAAGCAACACGCCTACTTAATCATTGGTCTCTGCTCAAATCGAAGAACTCTGGTGGCTCTTCGCATGCAGTTGATGGTTGGGCGGGTTTGATTTGAGTATGTTTGTTGAATCGTTTGTCGAGCGGTTTTGCCCAACCGGTTACATTTCCATTAGTCCGAAATGGAAATCAAGTAGGATAGATTTCCGGCAGCGGTCTATTCAACACAACCTATACAAAGAAAATTAAGATTAATATATTGTCACAAAATAAGATATAGCATTGCAGGATTCATTTGTATGCTTACTTTTACGAAATGGTTACCATTTACGAAACCTAGACCAACTTTCATGGTAGGACACGGTCGGAGAGGCATACCGCATAGTGGTAGATACGTATAGGACTTTTGAAGCGATACGTGGTATATGACACATTCATATCTAGTGGCTATCACTAAGCCATAGTCGGGTAATGTCATCTAATGTCGATTACCATTCACATACTCTTCAAAGGCGTCCAACCTTTTTACTAGGTTATCTACATGTTGTGCACCATCAAAAACTCTCCCTCAAAGATCACGTTGATTTTTCAATTCGGCGATCAAATCCCGTCTAACTTGGTCTCATGAATCAGACTTACCGAAATCCTACAATTACCGTCAGGAGAGACTTCTTTGACACTAGAAATGTACTCATGCAAATAGTTGGGAAACCAACTCTCTTCCCGGCTAAAATATTTACATTTTATCGATTTCTTGATCGAATTATCTCATTCTTTGGTTGAGGTTGAGCCTTGGATTTGGCTTTGTCTTTGGCTTTGGGTACTAAAAATGCTTGATTAGCTACTGAGGTGGTCGTGCTACCTATCGTTGCAGGAGCACTAACGTCTAGACTACCATCATATTCCCACTCGAATGGGTTTCGTTTAGTTGATTTGTCAGGGCTGGATTTTTTCCTACCTTTAGTGACAACCGAATCCTTAGGTTCCAAAACATGACTTCTAGCGTGGTCTAGGATTTGCATCATCCTATTTATGATGTGATCTTGGACGTATGCACCGTAAGCGCGAATGATGTTATCTATTGTGGAGAGTTTTCTCGTAAGCTCATCTTCGATACCAATCTCATCTTTGACTTTGATCTTTAAAGTACTCCAATAAACATCACATTCATCTTTTTGGATCGCCCTACCTTCTTTCACGATCATAGCTAACTCACACGCACACGGTATATTATGCGTTTTCCTAATAACACAACCACACATTCCGGGAGTGAACCACATTTCCTCAGACGTTTTAAGGTTTTTCTCTATTATTTATATAGTCGTACATGAAAGTTTACCTTTCATTTCCTTATAGATAGTGGCCTTAACCCCCCATAGTTGAGTTTTTTGGACGAAACATACTTTTCTCGAACGATTCAAAAATGTTAGAATGTTGAGCGGTAAGCAATGCATGAACATTTTTCCAAAATTGCTCAAATGTGCATAGTCTTGAGCCAATTGCCCATTTGAGACTCGAGTGAGCTCTCTCCGCCCTACAACGTAAGATAAAATAAGTTAAAAGTCTAACACTTAATATTAAAAACTAATGTATGAAAATGGTAATACAATTCACCGATTGCTAGTTTGATTCCCAAAATGTTCAAATTTGTTCGTGTGGATATCGAGAAATTTGTATCCATAAGTGTGTATCCATTGCTTCATGATATAATCGACAACCATTTGACAATAGGCGTAAGTGTGCTGTAACTCGGCAAGGTTATTGTTATAATCTTCGAGCGTCGCCAAATAGGTAACCGTCGAATAAAATTTGAGGAACTCATCGCCATGTCCGCTTTTGGGAAAACTTTAATAGAATAGGAGCAAATATTCCTATTAATATGCCAAGTGCATAGCATATGAGTGACATCCGGAAATATATCCTTGATAGCGTTCATTAAAGTTAACTCCTTATCGGTGACAATAATATTAAGCAATGCGCACATGTTCCTTAGAACGCTCAATCCCCAAGTGTAGTTCTCTTGTTTCTCGGAGCTCAAAAAAATAAAAGCGACACAAAACGTCTTCTTCGTCGAAGTTTGACCAACTATTTCTAGGAAAGACATCTTATACCTTATAGCCTTATATGTGCTATCCATTGTAAGAACTTGAGGAAAAGTGCGCATTAAGTCGATGCTTTTAGGATTGCGAAAAAAAACTCGAGGATCCCGTCTGTTGCTTCGCTAGTTCGTTATCCCAAACATAGTACTCGTATTGTTTTAACTTACCGAACACGTATTCATTTGGGTCGTGTCCGCTTTATCGACCAAATTGTGTTTTTGACGCATATTGTAGATCGTGCACATGCTAGATGCATTTTCTGAGTATTTCAGCTTCAAACCGCGGTATCTCTCTTTTGGTCGAGAACCGACTTTCGTTTGACTACGGAAAAACACCTCTATTTTTAATTTTAGTCTAGCAGCTCGTGAGTGACCATCTAAGTGTAACAACGGTTGGTGGTTGTGTTTCCCATTTACCATTATCAATTCAATAACCGGGTAGCTCTAAGACTGGTGTTCCCATTAATAAGAACGTACACCCACATTTTTTCGATGAACATTCTCAGCATTTTTTAACATACCCCGGTTTGAGGTTAGGATTGTAAACCCCTTGCCTCTCGCATCTAAAATACATCTTAGGAGTTTTCCCACTTTTGCTATTTTCGTCGTTTTTCCTGCATATCAAAATGAATCCTAGTTTTTTGCTTTCCGATTTAACATAAGACCAAATCGGGTTTGGTATATAAGGTTTTGGCAGTGACCATTTTTGCGTAATTGACCATCGAAAATAGCAGTGGGCTCGGTTCCTACAAATGTTGTGTAATAATTATATTGAAACATATTTAATTTTATTTAAACAAAAATAAGCATGTAATTAAACAAAATCGCATACTTATGCATGTAACTCAACCAAATCGCACAAACCGAACAACCAATTTGCTCTCAAATAAAAAATATAGGCTACCACTAATTTGTCAAAATCGCGAAAATAGTTCTCGTAATTTTGACAAAAGTACGAAGGTATTGTTCGCGATCTCGTCAAAATTACGAGAACCATATTCGCAATTTTGACAGGGAAAACATGCAATTCAGCGAACACTGGGTTCGCAGTTCGTCCATTTTACGATGCAACGTGTGCAATTTTCGCACTGGAAGCTTTAACATTACGAAAAATATCTTAGGAAAAATATCTTAGCTTCGGTTTCGAGATGGGTCATCAAAGGCTCCTCCTCCGACGCAAAATCATATGTATTGCAGCTAAATTCGTCATTGAGATCACTCAAATCCATAAATTTTGATGTTTTTTGTGTTAGGTTAGTTAGAGAGAAAAAGTTGGTTGGAAAAAAAAAAGAAAGTTTAATTTTTGATTAAAAATTTGTTATATATAGAAAAAAATCTCCCATAAACTTAAAAAAAATAGAATCTCATCGTAACCAAAAAATTCGAAATATAACCTTGCTAATCTTTCGTATTTAAAAAATTATTAATATAGAAAATGTTCAAAATGCCCGTCAATTTTTATTTTTTATTTTAGGTTTCTCTAATATCTAATATCCCCTATGTTCCGGAATAAGCGTCCTAAAAGACTACCAATATCATACTAAAAAACCCATATAAGAAACAATTTCATACCAAAAATTCTATATAAGACTAACTATTAAATATAATTTTATAGAATCAATAAAGCATGTATAGCTTTAAAACGATCAACCTTATATTCCCTCTGTTCTATTGAGTTTGATTAATTAAGGAGAGTCATTGATTTTAAAGTTGTAAAAAGTATTATTAACTTCCATTTATAACCCTTACGGTTCAGGACAAAACTAAAGTGGATATAAATGGTATATAAGTATTAATACCATTTTGAAAATTTGGAAATTTGGAAACCTCTACTAAATTGGGACAAAATACTGACAAAATATATTTTCCTAAAACCTCTATATTTATATTAAAAATGTATCATCATTGCACTTATTAATTTCCAAATTTTGTCTAACTCACCTGGCCACTGCAGGTCGACCTTGCCTACAAAACCTGCAACTAGATGTAATCGCCTAACTCACCTGGCCACAGCGGGTCAGCAATCGTACTCAAAGCACACTAATGGAACTTCTGAATATATGAACAATGATCCCTACTGGATAAATTTGGCCAAAATCAACCATATCACACACAAAGTATTTTCCGTACAACAAAGTAACCGCCACAAAGTTAAAGGCTATACCGCTTTCAATGAACAAAGAAATTATTCCTCATAAAAGTTTCCGCACTGAAGAAATGTAAGAACATCAAACAACTACAACCTCCAGTCTCTTTAAAGTCACCAATGGGTATACATTCAATTATTCTGAAAGATCGGAAAATAGATAGAATACCAAAGGAAACTGTAACAATCAAATTCATCACCTCATCCTCGCATAAGTATCAGGTTTTTCATCCCCATTCTTGCATAATCATTTGCTCTCAGCATCATAAATATCTGTTCTGTTCATCTATAAGGAAATGCAACAAGTCGAAGACAGTATTGCTTGGCCAGCTTGAAAACTATTATACTATACAAAATGTCAATAACAAATTTACTCTACCGAATATCACATATATATATAGCTGAAGTAGCAATTTATTCTTCAGTTTTTAATGCCTCTTTAGGATATCTATGTTCTTATTCAAGACAAGAATGGTATAAAGTAAGATGATAGAGTATATACATGATATATCTGTCATGCTGAACTAATGTAACAGAGGATGGTCATGTATCGCTGCATTCAACCGTAAATACGAAAATCTCAGTTACTCTTTCATTGTGGAAGTCGAGCTTTGTCTGAGTTTGTTCCAAATATGTATAGGCTATTCAGATAGTCTGAGGATTCCCGAAATTTATACTATCACATTTTTTGCTAATCTTAAACTGATTCTACATAGGTGAAACTGATTGAGGAAAAAACTAGTATGCTCTACAGTAAACAGGAAGCAGTAAACACATTTTATACTTTATACACTTGAGCATCCCAATCCAATCTCATAAAACTTGTATAAAAGTGACTCGAAACTAATAAGCAGCCACCCAATTGTTTTTGTTCCCGAAATTAGAAATGTATTAATATACACGAGTATAGGTCACCGAGTGGCCAAAACTAAATTAATCATTCTACTTCTAGTTTAACATAGCACGATATCTCACCAGCTTAAGTAGATAGAACACTACTTTGTTTCAATTTCAGTGACAGGGAATACAGAACCAGTCAGGTGGAAACCTTTTCCGACTAGGACTGACTCAGCTTAGCTTTAACAGTCAATTCCCAAATGATCTCAGAAGGTAGATAAATTAGTTACCAAATAAACCAACAGACCAGTTTCTGCCCACTTCATCAAATTCAAAGAATAGTTGGTCAAGAGACAAAAGAAATCTTGGCTTAAAATTTAAAAGGGTAGAAAACTATGCATGGCTCATCAGATGTTTCCTTTATGTATAATTGTCCCCGAAAACCCCTTCCTTGCTCTTTCTTTCTTTTGTTTGTCAAGTCACCCTCAGAAGTATTCGTTTCATCTCAAGTTATAGAATGCGATATGTTTACAACAACCGTTTCGAATTCGATTAACTATAGCAAAGGTTTGAGACTAACCATTGACGAAGGAGGTGATTTGAACCAAAATTGTTAGTTTCAGAGAGGCTTCAAGGTGATTAGACAAGGTGATTAAAATATTAAGGTTTGAAAACATTACAACCAGTGAACTTTACACCAAATATAGAATCTACATGAAAGAATAAACCTAACTCACGAAACATGACTACATATATGATCGTGAAATGCCAATACAGACAAAAAATGATCGAGACATGCCCATATAGTCGAGCAATGCCAACCACTGAATTTCTTTCATGAAAGAATCAACCTAACTCAGGAGACATGACTACATAAAGAAGGTCTTTGCAAGAAAGGCCTGTCTGTCTAATTTACACAAAACCATAACATATATGCACACAGAAGCATCTCTACTCACTAGGACTTCTCTTACGGCACCCTATTTACACAACAGAACATATATGCACACTATCGATACACATAATCATTCACAACAGCATAAACTTGAACAATTCAATTAGCACCAAAAACTCATTTTTAGACAAAAGCAGAAACTCAGGCGCATGATTGAATAGCTTGCAAGAAAAATTAAGAGATATATAAACCCTAATGAAGGAAGTAAGGATACACTAAATAGAAGCCATGGACAAAGGCACCAGCCAGCACAACTCCAAATAAACGATCCCGTAACACCGGACTTTTTCTTAACGATATCCGAACTGACGATAAAACACCAAGGAAACAAAAACATATGTTGAAAACGATCGCTAAACACAAAAAATTGAGCATTTACGATAGGAAAAGTGAATTCAATCGAATGAAAACGTACTTAGAGGGAGAACAGGGGCATATATAAGAGGAACCAAGAACTTAAAAGGAGCAGCCTTTTTTCTACTCGTCGGTATTTGCCTATCAATTGCAGTAACAAAAGCAGTACAATTAGAGAGCGAAAACAAAATGTAAAAAGAAACATAGATAAATTTGTCACTAGATTAGGGTTTGTGGTTAGATTGACTCACTGGTTTGAGGAATCAGACGACGAGGCCATGGTTGATTAGGGATCCTCAGACAACTTAAGTTGAGATGTCGAAGAAGGCAGAGCTGTGTATACACGATCTGATATAAAGTTTAATATAATAAATTTGGTTTTGAAAGGGTATGTACTGTCTCGGCCCTTGGGTCTTAAAATCAAAGGCTTCAACATCTCTTCCACTTCGATATTCAAATTAAGGGTAACTTTTTAGTTACAAAGAAAGACTTGCCTATTACAAGTATGTCTTGTCCATCCACTAGTGTGGGAAGTCCAGTGAAGAAGTGTTCTGCTTCAAAGAATGACCCTGACATTATTAGTGCCCTTCAAAATTTGGAGAAAGAAGAGAACTGCTTGAACAACTTGCAGGCTTCTCCTAGAGGAGGAATGGCTGGCAGTTGCAATGTTTCTCCAAGAATGGGTACAAAAGAACCTGAAAATGAGTTTGAAACTGTTATTTCAAGAAGAATAAAATCGGCTAACAAGACTGGCAACTCAAACAGATTGTCAATAAACTCTCTAAACAAGAGAGAAAAAGGTCAAAAATCATTATCAGATAATGATTAAGTTTCTAAGCTGGAATGCAAGAGGAATTCATAACAACCCTACAATTGCTAGGCTAAAGTACATCATCAATAGTGAGAAGGTTAAGTTAATTGCGATACAAGAACCAATGGCTAGGGCTGATAAAGTGGAATTGGTGGCTAGAAGACTGGGTTTTGTGAACTATTTGGTTAACTCATCAAATAAAGTCTGGTTGTTTTGGACAAATGACATTAGTTTAGTAGCAGTAAAGGATCATGACCAGTATATGCATGTTCAAATAAACTTTGATAATACTACGTGTTTTTTAACATCAGTATATGCCAAAAATCAGAGAATGCAAAGGAAAGCTCTTTGGTCTGAGTTGAGTGCAATTACCTGTGATAGCCCTTGGATACTGGCAGGGGATTTCAACACCTCTAGGTGTCCTGATGATCAACTTCATTGTGTAAATTATGATGCTGTGAGCGCAGATGATTTCAATCAATTCATATGTGATAGTAACCTTGATGTACCTGGTTTCACTGGATCTCGATACACCTGGAGCAATAACAACAACTGGAAGAGGTTAGATTGGGTTCTGGTTAACCAGAATATGCTTAACGAACTAAGCATGCAGGTTTGTCACATGGTCAGAACCTGCTCTGACCATGCTCCCCTGCTAATTTCTTTTTGCAAAGTCACTAATAATAATTTATTAAGGAAGAAAGGCTCTTTTAAGTTCATCAATGTTTGGGCCAATCATTCTGATTTCATGTCATCTGTGAATCAGAACTGGTCCAAACATTGTAATGGGGAGGATAGCAATATATTTTGGTTCAAACTTAAAAGATTGAAAAAACATTTGAAAAACTGGAATGTTTCTACATTTGGAAACATTTTCAACAAAGTTAAGGAGGCTTATGTTGAGGTGGAGAACTGTGAATTGCTTCATCAGTCTCTTAAGGATAATATCTCTAAAGCCAAGCTATCTAAGGCTAACAGTGTCCTCATCCTTGCTTTAAAGGATGAGGAATGTTACTGGAGGCAAAAGTGTTTCAATTCATGGTTGAATGAATGTGATGGAAACACGAAATTATATCATAGCTATGTATCTAAGAAAAGAAAGAAAAATTTAATACTGGGTATAAAAGAACATGGAAAATGGCTTACTGATCAAAATGAAATTGCTTCCTCTGCAGTGAACCACTTTAAAAATATACTTTCTTATGAACCTGATATTGATATTGTCATTAGTGAACAAGAATCTATACTAAACAATATACCTAAGATGGTGTTGGACAGGGAAAATTCTGAGATCACTATGCCTACTACTACTGAGGAAGTCTGGGCAACTATAAGTGGAATGAAGCAAGACAGTGCTCCAGGCACTGATGGCTTTAATACTTTCTTTTTAAAGAAATGTTGGAATATTATAAAATATGACTTATGCAAAGCTCTGAATGCTTACCTTGATGGCTGTCCTATTCCTAATGGTGTCTTTTCAACAGGAATTGTACTGGTTCCCAAAATGGCTAATCCTACAACATGGAGCAATTACAGACCGTTAAGCTTGTGTACAATTTTGAACAGACTGATAGCTGCTCTTATAAACAGAAGATTATCATCTATCCTTCCTAGAATTATTTCTAGAGGACAGGGTGCATTTGTGAAAGAAAGGCTAATTCATGATAATATATTAATCATTAAGGAAATGCTTCATCATATAAGGAGAAAGCCTTCTAAAGGCAACATTATCATTCAACTAGACATGACAAAGGCGTTTGACAGGATGTCACACACCTTTGTCATTAATGCTTTAAAGTGTTTTGGTTTCTCTGAGCATATTACTTCTATAATAAATAGCATGATTTCAAAAGTGATGATTTCAGTACTAATTAATGGATCCAGTGCAGGTTATTTTCCTCAAAAGACAGGGTTAAGACAAGGAGACCCTTTGTCTCCTTGTCTTTTTATCCTAGCAGAAGAAGCATTGTTGAGAGGCTTAGAAAATCTATATGCTGCTAATCCTAATATGCAATTTTACACTAAGTCAGGCTTCATCTTACCTTGCATTGCTTTTGCAGATGACATAGTTATATTTACTAACAGTACTCCTACAGCAATTAAAGATCTGAGTAACCTGCTCAACAAATATCAAAAGGAGTCTGGTCAGATGATTAACATTGAAAAGACTAAAGTTATCACATCATCAAGGTGTTCCAGTGCTATGGAAGCAAGGATCAATGTCACTATGGGTTTTAGAACTGAATCTGCTCCATTCACATACTTAGGGACTACAATTGCTGCTAACAATAAGGGAGTGCATTTCTCTTCACTTTTAGCTAAACTTTATAATAAAATCAATGAGTGGGACATGAAGAACCTGTCTTTTAGTGGCAGACTGTCACTAATTAGACATGTCCTTCACCCCATCATTTATTTCAGAATGCAAAACAGTATAATACCTAAAAATGTCCTAAATAAAATTGGTCTATGTTTTAACAAGTTCCTATGGAGGTCTAAAGTGAATGATTGTGCCATTCACTGGTCTGAATGGAGCAATATTTGCAGACCTTTTGTGGAGGGTGGATTAAACATAAAAATTTTACCAGACATTCCACTTGCATTTGCATATAAGTTATGGTACTATTTCAGAAGAGGAAAGTCTCTTTGGACTGATCTAATATACAAGTCTTATTGTGGGGATAGGCACCCTCTCAGTGCCAAATGTGGCACTGGAGACTCTATTGTATGGAAGGGGCTATGTTCAATTAGGGACAGGGCTGACCAGTTCATTCAATGGAGAGTGGGCTGTGGTAATATAGATTTTTGGAGGGACTCTTGGCACAGGATGCCACCTATAGTTACTGACTCAAATTCTTGGTATTTACCAGCAAAGTTAAAAACATTTTGGAAAAATGGATTATGGGATTCTTGCTCAATAGCCTTCCTTTCTCATGAAAGACAGCAACACATTCAAAGTGTTAAAATTTGTCATGAAAAGGAAGACATGATTGAGTGGTGTCTTTCTAGTAACAAAAAATTTTGCACAAAAAAAACATGGGAAAGTATCAGAATTAAAAGTAATGTCTCATTTTTTTATAAAAAAATATGGCATAGTTTCATACCATCTAAAATCTCTTTTCTTTGCTGGAGACTACTAAAAACATTTATACCTACTGATGACATCCTAACCAAGAGGCACTTTACAATAGTATCAAAGTGTCAATTTTGCTATTCTACTGAGGACCTAACACATTTATTTATCAACTGTACTTTCGCTTGGAAATTATGGAATTACTATGGGCTTATGTTTCAAATTCCAGTCAGGAGATTTATGACCTTAAGACACATGTTATTAGTATGGTTTAAGTCGAATTGCAGTAAGTTCCATGTTACCCAAATTGTTCCACAACTGATAGTTTGGACAATTTGGTATAACAGGAACAAATGCAAGTTCGACAAATCATTTGATAATTTTAACAGTGCTGTTAACAGAGTAAATAGACATATACTGGGGATTGATTTTAAGCTAAAACCTAAACACTGGCAAAATGTTGTGAATGCAGGTGTTCAGTTAGGAGCCCTATCTATAAGCAATAGTAAAGTTACTTACCGGTCTTGGAAGGCGCCAGCGATGGGTAGACTCAAAATCAACACAGATGGAGCATGTAGCTCCACCGGTGAGGCGTCTGGTGGATATATCGTCCGTGACCACTTAGGCAACTGCATTCAATGGGCTAGCTTCTTGTTTGGTAAATTGAGCCCCCTGCAAGCTGAAAGAATATCATTAGTTGAAGCACTATTAGAATGCAATAGAAAAGGATGGAGAAACACTGACCTTGAATCAGATTGCATGGCACTAGTTCAAAGCATCAGCTCCATTGAACCGTCTCACATTGCTGGAATAGACGTTTGTAAGGCATTAATTTTACCAACTATGAAGGTCCGCCACATTTCCAGATCGGAAAATGTGGCGGCTGATTGGGTCTCAAGGAGAGCTCTGGTAGAGAAAAAAAGCCAGGTTTATCAAGGTGGTGAAATGCCAAATCAATTACTAGCTATTGTGGTTCTGGATAGCATCAGAGTTGGTCATTTAGACACTGGCTAGGGTTCGAAAGCTTGGAGGCAGATGGATTAAAGGAGAGAAGAAAGGGGAATAAAAGAAATTAGGGTTTTCTTTTGTTTCGATTGTATTTAGGGTTTCTGCCCCATTTGAGAGTTATTGTAGCCTTGGGCTGAGTTAGTTTGTCTAGATGGTAAGCCCAAACTTACTTGGACCTCAGTCTTGTTTGTTTGGGTCTTATATTCGGTCCAATATTAATAAAAGTCTATTTTTTTTGCCAAAAAAAAAAAAAAATTAAGGGTAACTTCACGGTAAAAATTATAGTTACTCATCAAAGTTGGTTAGATATAAAAAAAAGTCACTAACCATTATTGTATTAAAATGATCTTTTAGTTGGATTTTTTAAGTAGTCATTTTCGGTGAGCCGGGATGAAAAAATATCTAAATAAAAAGACCATAGAACAACAAAATGATTGTTTTAATACCATTGTAATTTTAGTTAGTTTTTTAATATACGCGACAAATTTCACTGATTATGATTAATGATAGTTTTTAGTAGTAATTTCACTTTGAGAAGTATTATTTAGAAAAAAAAATTAGTATGACAGTCATTGTCTTCAACAATTGGAGTCGATTTGTTTTCAGTCGGTCTACCTCGATAAAATTACAAATTGCTCAATACGTCCGGTAGTAGAAACTAACTTGATGATCATACGCAAAGCTTCTTACCCCAAGCCATAACATATTGTGCAAATATCTTATAAAGAGTTCATATCGAAGTCTTACTTAACGTCGTCGGATCATTAAAATGTGAATACTTGGCTTATATCGTTCCTCTCATCTTTCGGTTGTCGTCAAGACGTACGGAAACTGTGTCTAAAATACGTACGCGAGCACGATCTGACATTGTGCGAAAAGGATGCCCTGAATGAAGTACCTTCGTCTGTAAAAAAACGTCCCGAAGAACGAAAAGACTACGACAATGGGGAGCTAGAAACCTGAGACTTAACCAAATCAAGTCTACTATATATATATTGAACAAATGTAATTTAGGAAAAGGCATGAAATTTAGAGTGAATAGTAGAAACAAAGAATTATAGCAATTGTAATCCATCTTACGAAATAAATACAGTAGTTCTGCAAAAAGTTTGCCAAGCTCATAACTAATATGATTTTTGTTTGCATTTTAAATTCACGATTCATTAGGTTCGAGTGATTTTCCCCCCACAATTTTGGTTCCGTTGTCGGGAAATAAAGTCAGCCATCATAACTTACCAACTTTCACTACTTTCCACCATCGTGAAGCATGAATCTACGACCCGGAAAAATATCCGCCCTCGGGTCAAGAGTGTCGGCGTTATAGCTTACCTCACCTCAAGAGGAGAATGAAAATCCTATTCGCCTCATCGAGGTGGAAAATTCCCTTCTTGAGGAACAGCCCACGGCTCCATCTGTCGTTATCCTCACCAACAAGAGAATATATGGTTTAGCTCAGCAAGTAAGTGAGCTAGTACAGACGGTCAGAAGCATCCCCACAGTGCAAGAATAAATCGGGAGACCATCCCCCCCCCTCGTTCTTCTGATCAAAATAAAATCACCAAGATATTGCTCAGATTGGGTTGACCGGAGAAGGACAGTGCAGTCTACCAGATGATCTAAGAAGTGAAAAGGGGCGCTGACTATTTGTGGACGCTTAAACAAAAGAAAGGCGAAACACCACGGGAATTAATCTCACAATATATCAATATGAGTGCCAATACGGTAAACTTCCATACCACCTATAAGCCTATGTGGCGTTTCAAGCGTTGCTCCCAAAATCTCCATTTTCCAACTCGATCAGGAAAATGGAATTGTTGACCATGGCTGACCTAATCGCTCGCGCACAAAAGTACGTTAACCTCGAGGAGGCCAACGCACAAAATGGAAATGAAGGAGACAATAACCTGCAAAAGACCAATGTGGTTACATTTGATGAGTCCGAATTCGGCATGCTCCCCGGAAGGGAAAATCGGTCTAAGTCTCTCCGAATACCGGACTGGCTACAAGGACATAAATCGAATAGATCACTTGGGCCGGACAGATTACTTTGAACACTGTAAACTTAAGGCTGTTCGAACTATGACTAAAGTACTAAAAAACCTAAACACTTCCTGACTAAGCTACCTGCCCTCCTGCTTAGAACTCATGGGTCTTTAAACATGACCCGGGTCCATTAAACATGACCCGAAAGCCCATAAGGGTCCAAACATCATACTATAAATACCCAACCACCAGCATTAACTATGGGTAATGAGAATTAACTGCTACCAAGCTGCTTAATTATCTTTCCACCTTATACTCTCTATTCTAACCGTTAAACACCCAAACACCACCGTTTACCACCCATACACCACCTTAAAACTCCACTTGAAATTACTAGCCTACCCTCAGGCGATTATTATCCATACCAAATTGGCGACCACAGTGGGAGGCGACGGTGCCTGAATCAAGCATTCAAAACCAAGCAAAGAAAGTCTGTCCGAATGAATCCGGAAAATCCAGAAGTACCACCAGCTCTGCTCGAAGTGGTGGGAGAAAATCATGAGTACACTGTCAAAGAGCGTGATAGGTTGAGGGGTGAAATAGAAGCTCTGAGGGCTGAAAAGGCCAAGATAGGCATGAAAGAAAAATCCAAAGCATCAGTTGCTCATCACACCGACAACCCCAGAGAGCCTGAGGCTTCGAAAACTCATGTGAGCACTAAAAAGACACATGCCAGTTCTAAAAAGTCTCACCGGTCCAAGCCTGTGGAGAGCTCTGACTCAAGCTCAAAATCTTCAGGTAGCTCTTCGGACAGTGAGGGAAATGAAAAATCCTTGTCCTCTAGCAGTGATGAGGGTCGAACCAGAAAAAAGCAAAAGCAGGTTAAGAAATATTCAAGAAAAAGAGACAGACATGGAAGAATGAAAAGGCATATTGGCAAGGGATTATCTCACCACCGGAGATATACGGACAAGATGCTGATGGATCCTTTTGCTTTCCACGATGAACCAGGTATCTTTGCCACTCCAAACGAGGATACCGTGTTCAGTCGTGGAAGGAATTGGAGGCAGTCTCCACTGTCTTCTAAAATTCTGTCCGGAAACCTCCCCAAGAGGTTTGATAGCACTAAAATGGAGAAGTACGATGGCAGTACTGATCCGGACAATCATCTGGAGCAATTCAAGAACTTCATGATAAACTTTGATGACGATGATAAACTACTTTGTAGGGCATTCTCCCAATCATTTACGGGGAGTGCTCTGAAATGGTACAACAGCCTGCCTCAGGGTTGTATTAAAGATTTCGATACGTTTTGGGTGGCCTTTCGAAGGCAGTTCATAGGGAGTAAAGAGTTGAAGGGCAATGGAGACACCATAATCTATTGTGCCCATGAGCCAAATGAGTCCTTGAAAGAATACATAAGCCGTTTCGTGAACACAAAAAATGGGTTGGCTGATTGCTTCGAACAGGTAGCAATAGCATCCCTGAGACAGGGTTTGAACCCCGGCAATCTAGCTGATTCGGTGACCAGAAAGAAGGCCATGACATGGGGAGGGTTGCTGAATCAGGTTGGCAAACAAATGAACGTTGATGAAACAAAGAAAACTAGGGTGCACAGACAGGTGAGGTCCACCCTAGTGGCACCAACTCCAAATCAAAACCAGTCCGGGAACAAAGCAAGAGAAACCGGACAGGGGCATGGTAGGGCAAAATCTCAGTCTCAGCCAGCTTCTCCTGCTCAAAATCAACAATCCAGAAACAAAAGAGGGCCATGGGTCCAACCGGAGTGGTTCGCAGAACTCAAAGAAAGTGTGGCCACCATTTTCAATAAAACAAAAGATGAGGTGCATTACCGGAGACCAGCAACCTTGCAGTCTCCCAGAGAGCATCGTAACAACTCCTTTTGCCAATATCACAATGATATTGGCCATACCACTGATGATTGCATAGCATTGAAGCAAGAAGTTCAAAACCTGATTGAAAGGGAGAAGCTGGGAGCATACGTTAAGAGAAGAGGAGGCAACAGGCCTGACAGCACTCATCGGGTTGGTCCAAGTAATGTTGCCCCGGAGGGGGCCATGGTCATAGTTGAAAGGTTTGATGTGGAATCTGAATACTTGGATCCTGATCCAACTCGAAACAGGGTGGGTGCTATAGAGGAATGTTCTAGGTCGGTCTCCGGGCTCATTAACTTCTTTGAGTCACTTACAATTTTCGGAGGGGACACTATGACGGCTCCTACTGCTTCTTCAAGAAAGAGGCATGTTCATAATTTAGCGTCCCAGTTAGAAGGAGGCATGACATCTTATCAGTCACCAAACTCATTCCCATTCATTGTCTTTGATGAGGATGATTTGAGAGACATTGCTGGCCCTCATGAGGATGCTGTTGTCATAGGAGCATCTATAGGGGGCAATGAAATAAGGCGAATTTTGGTGGATACTGGAAGCTCAGCCAATATCTTTTTTCTAACCACTTACAAGAAAATGAAAAATCCAGCTATGATTCAAAAGTCGGACAGGTCAATCGTGGGATTCACAGGCAGCTCAGCCGATGTGATCGGAGAATTTGAAGAAGAAGTGTTATTGGGCAGGGACCCTTTCAAGAAAATGGTTAGAGTACTCTTTATAGTGGTGGATTGTCCCACTTGCTATAATGCTATTCTGGGGAGATCTTGGCTCTCTAAGATGCATGCAGTGGCTTCAACAGTCCACCAGTGCTTAAAGTATGCTGTTCAGGGACAGGTTGGGGTTGTCCGGAGCAGCCAAAAGATTGCAAGAGAATGCTATGCCACTGCCTTGGCTCCTCGAACGCTGGGGGCAGTCCGAATAAATGATCAATAGCAGTTTTAGGGCCTTTCTGGGGGTGAGGATGAAATTGATGACCCCAGAGAGACCCCTGGAGTGTTGATTCCAATTGAATAGGTTGAAACGCATTGTTTGGAAGAAGACAAGAGTGTCAAGATAGGGTCCAAGATGCCACCAATGTTGAAAGAAGAGATGTTGAAATTTTTGAAAGACCATCAGCACGTTTTTGCTTGGTGCAATGCTGATGTTACTGGAGTTCCATCAGAAGTGATATCCCATCACCTATCTGTCCGGAGAGATGTGGCACCAGTGGTTCAAAAGAGAAGAGCTTTCTCAAAAGAAAAGGCTGATGTCATAGTACAAGAGGTTGACAGACTCACAAAGATGGGGCACATTAAAGAATCTCAATACCCTTTGTGGACTGCCAATCCTGTCCTGGTAAAAAAGAAAAATGGCAAATGGCGCATGTGCATTGACTTCACCGATCTCAATAGAGCTTGCCCAAAAGATTTGTATCCGGTCCCCCGGATAGATCAGTTAGTAGACTCTACTTCTGGGAATAAGCTGCTTTCCTTTATGGATGCCTTCTCCGGGTACAACCAGATTCAAGTAGATCCAAAAGACCAAGAGCATACCACGTTTGTCACTGATAGGGGTCTACATTGTTACAAGGTGATGCCATTTGGTTTAAAAAATGCTGGGGCTACTTATCAAAGGCTAGTCAACAAGGCGTTTGCTGATCAAATTGGAAGAAATATGGAGGTATACATTGACGATATGATGGTGAAAAGCGTGGATGAGCAGTTGCACTTGTCCGATCTTCAAGAAACCTTTGCCAACTTGGCAAAAGTGAATTTGAAACTAAACCTTGAAAAATGTGTGTTCGGAGTGCAGTCCGGAAAATTCTTAGGGTATATCATAAGTGAGCATGGAATACAGCCCGACCCGGACCAGCTCAATGCTCTATTCCAGATGGAGCCTCCTCGAAACATTAAAGAAGTACAGCAATTAACGGGGAGATTAGCTGCCTTAAACAGATTCATCTCCCGGTCTTCGGACAGATGTGCTCCTTTCTTTCAAACTTTGAAGGGTGCAAAGGGGTTCGAATGGACCCCACAGTGTGATGAGGCATTCAATGAAATCAAGAAACATCTCTCCTCTCCCAAAACTTTGTTCAAACCAGTTGATGGGGAGACTCTCTTTGTGTATTTGGCCGTTTCAAGTTGTGCCATCAGTGCTGTGTTGGTAAGAGAGGTCGATGGGCATCCCCACCCAGTGTACTACGTCAGCAAAAGCTTGATTGATGCTGAGAGGCGTTACTTGAAACTCGAAAAGCTGGCATTAGCTCTGGTGATAGCTGCAAGAAAGATGAGGCCTTATTTCCAGGCTCATCCTATCATCGTCCGGACATCTTTCCCTTTAAAGAATGTCCTTCAAAAAGCAGACATTTCAAGCAGAATGACGAAGTGGTCAGTAGAGTTGGGGGACTTCGACATAGACTTTGCTCCCCGAACAGCGGTAAAAGCCCAAGCTGTGGCTGATTTTCTGGTTGAATTCCACTCTGATAGGGATTCAGAGCAAGCTACTGATATAAAAGACAAGAAAGTGTGGATTGTCCGAACAGACGGAGGGTCTAGCACCATGGGATGTGGTGCAGGAATATGTCTGACTTCCCCATACGGGGACAACATGTACCAGGCTATTTGTTTTGCTTTCAAGGCATCTAATAACGAGTCCGAATACGAAGCAGCTATAGCTGGGTTAAAGTTGGCCCACATCTATGGGGCTAAAAGGGTCAAGCTACTAAGTGACTCCCAGTTGCTTGTCCACCATGCCTTAGGCCAATCTGAGGCTAGAAAGGAGCAGTTGGTAAAATATTTACTCCTTCTAAAAAATGAAGCGCTAAAGTTTAAAGCTGTTGTCTATGAGCACGTTCCCCGGGCAGAAAATGAGCTAGCATACTCATTGGCAACTATAGCATATACAGAGTCATACCCATGGATCCATGTGCTTGACAGCCCTTCTATTCAATCTGGTAAGGGTAAAGAAGAGGAAATTTTTGAAATACAAGTAAAACAACCTCAAGACTGGAGATTCCCTCTCTTGCAATATCTCTCCGATGGTGTTGTGCCTCCAGAAAAGTCACAAGCCAGAACATTGAAACACAAAGCTCGTGGTTTCATCATATTGAGAGAAGTGTTGTATAAAAAGTCCTACAGTAAACCTCTCCTGCGTTGTTTGGGGAATGATGAATCACAAGTAGTCCTCTACGAGTTGCATGATGGTGAGGGATCAGCCCATTGTGGATTTAGAGCTTTAACAAGAAGAGTATTACTCTCCGGATACTATTGGCCATCAATCATGAAAGATGCTAAGGAGTTGGTGAGAAGGTGTGACCCATGCCAGAGGTACAACAATGAAATTCATGTACCAGCCATTCCTTTGGAATCAATTTCTGAGCCCATCCCTTTTGCTCGATGGGGGTTGGACTTGGTTGGACCTCTCCCTGTGGCGTCCGGAGGGCGTAAAACTATAATTGTGGCCATTGACTACTTCTCGAAGTGGATAGAAGCAGCTCCCTTGGCAGGCACAACATCGAAAGCTGTCATAAAATTCATTCTGTCCAACATATGTTGCAGATTTGGTGTCCCATAGAAGATAACAACAGACAATGGGCCACAGTTTGACAACAGAGAAATGGAAAGCTTCTGTGCCTCAAGGGGTATACAGCATTGTTTCTCTTCACCTTTCCACCCACAAGCCAATGGGCAAGTTGAAGTGGCTAATAGAACTATACTGTCCGGTTTAAAAAAGAATCTGGAAGGGGCTGCTGGGAAGTGGCCTAGTTATCTACAAGAAGTCTTGTGGGCCTACCGGACAACACCTGGGGCTGCAACACAAGAGTCCCCCTTTGCCTTGGTCTATGGAATGGATGCAGTAGCCCCCATAGAGAAGACACTCCCTTCCTTTCGTGTTCACAACTTCTCCGGACACGCTAATGAGATGGCAATCAGAAATCAACTTGATTTGATAGAAGAAAGACGGGTTAAAGGTCACCTTAGAGTTGCACACTATCAGGGCTTGATGAGAAGCAGATTTGCTTCTAAAGTTAAAAGAAGAGATTTCCAACCAGGGGACAAAGTATTGAGGAAGGTCTTCTTACATACTAAAGAAAAGCTCTTCGGAAAGCTGGCCCCAACCTGGGAGGGTCCGTATATTGTGGTTGAAAGAATCAAGCCTGGAACTTATTGGTTGGAAGACAAAGATGGCAGGGTTTTAACTCACCCTTGGAATATTGAGCATCTTCTGATGTACTTGGAGTAACACTTGTGTAAATATTTATTTGTTTGAACTTCCATGTAAATATTTAGGGGCATACTCTTTCCTCCTTGGTGGCACGGGGAGGTTTTAATGAGGTGTCCGGATGGTTCAATAAAATTCGATGCCTTCTTCAAAATTTTCTAAGTATTTTCAAAGTTCTATCTCTTGTTATACTACCCGGACTGAAATATTTAAGGGCTATTTAAACTCTAGCCAGAGAATTTAAACACTCTCACAATGCAACAACTAAAAGCTACTTAAACTCTAGCTATCTAAACAAAAGCAAACAATAAAAGGGGATGATAGTTGTGCAAAATAAAAATATTCATTGAAAAACTTAAAATTGCCTTGGCCTTCCAAGGACTTGTGAATAAGTCAGGGTACAGCAAAAAAAAACCTGTCCGAACAAATACGGACACCATTACAAAAAAAGAGTGCCTTGGCCTTCCAAGGACTTTAGTTTGAATAAAAGATAAACTAAGTAAATCATAAACTAAGGTTGAGCCTTTGAAGATGGCTCCCTTTCATCTGCTTTCTTGCCCTTGATGTCGCTCCCCCCTTCGACTACTTTCTTGCCTTTGGGATCATTCTCCTCTTCGCTTGGGCTCTCTCCGGTTTTTTCTTCATTATCAGATGAGGACCCACTGGAAATTCCTTCCTCATCGACCATTGTGTAATATGGAAGGTCATCATCGTCCACGTAGAGCCATAACTCCCCCAGGGTCCTCTTCGGAAATTTTTCATGAAAAAGGAGAACCATATCAGACTTTACCCTTTGAACCATTAACTCTTCGCTTTTAATCATCTCCCTGGCATAGGCATTGATCTTGGCCTTGATTGTGGCCTCTTGGTCCCTTAGCAAAGCAGTTTTCTCTTCAGCAGCCTGGGTCACTGCATTTTCTAGAGCAATCTTGTCAGTGGTCAGGTTGGTGATGATCTTCTCCTTTGCAGCAGTCTCTCCCCTTGAGACAGTGAGATCTTTCTCCATATCGGACAACTTTTCCTGGAGATCTTTTATGGTTTTTTCTAGGGTGGCAGCTTTTGTGTTGCTCTCATCCTGATTCCTCTTCAGCTCCTCGTTTGCTTCCTTGAGCAAATCAGCATTGGTGGTAGCAGTGCGGAGGTCTTCGGACAGCTTATCCTTCTCAGATTTGAGATCTTTGATGGTGTCTGCTTGACTCCGGACTTGTCTCTCCAGTGTAAGAACTGGCTGCACATTACTAAGCAATGAATGGGCTATGATGTCCTTTTCACTAGAGACAACGAAAGTCTTACCATTGAAGTTGACCGTATTTGAGCTGCTTGGAGGAACGTAAGGCCCTACGAATTCATCTCTGGGGAGGCCAAGGAAATACTCACCAAGCCCAGCTAGACCAGTGATGTCCATTCCATCGAGGTTGAGATCTCCCCTTTCTACCTCATCGGTGTGAAAGTCTCTTGGAATCTCTTCGGCCAGAGTTGGGTCAGAGGGGTTAATGGGGAAAGTAGGCTCCGGATCCCGGAGAGCGAGCTCATCTCCTTGGGAAGTCTTTTTCTTCTTGGCTTCCCGGTCAGCGCCTTCACCTACTTGCTTGCGAGTTCTCTTGGGAGCCCTTGGAGGTTTTGGAAGGTCAACTTCCTGCCTTTCGGTTTCCTGCTCCACCACCTGCAAGAGGGCTGCATCAATTTGAACCTGGGTTGGCCCCTCCGGGTCTGTTGGGGCATCCTTCTCAGCATCGCTCGCCACCTTTTTACCTTTTCTTCTGCCTTTCATTTTGCTTGGGGCTTTAGCCCGGGCAGGCAGGTAGAGTGTCCCATCCAGTTCGTGGGACCTTCTAAGCACAGTGTCTTCATCGGGCTGGGTGGTGAGCTCCTCCCAAGTTAGGTCTCTCCGACCTGTGGTGTTCCACAGGTGAGACCTTGCTAGATTTCCAGGGGTGAAGGCCTTGTGGAATCGATTCTCCCAGTTCTCTGCGGCCCAAGCGTTGATTTTGCCACAGGTAGTCTATCCGGCCTTCAAATAGTCCCCGAATTCCTTTGGCAGCTCTGTTAGAACAAAAAAAAAACTGGTTAATTTAAACTAACTTTAAAAAAAACGGACAGAAATTTAAAGTGAGAAACTTACAATCACTCCTCCACCTACTCCTGAGGAGGCTTGGGTTCTCTCCGGCCTTGATTTTCTTGCCGTTTTCCCAGGCGCCACTGACAAACAAGAATTGGCTCCTCCATTTTCTCTCTGATTCCAGGAGATCGTCAACAGCCTTGAGATCGTTCCCCATGTTGAAATGGTAGAAGGGGAATTGGTGGTGCTTGCAAAGGTTGGCCACTGCTGCGAACTCTTCCATAGGAAGAGGGATCCCGGACAGCCTAGATGCCATGATACATGACATCAAAGTGAACCAGCCATTGGGGCTCAGCTGGCTTGGGCAAAGCTTGACCAGGTGGAAGTATCGTACGATCTCCGGGTCCAGTGGGAACCTTAGTCCCCAGTTAAATAGTTCTGTAAAGAAGACTATTTCATTTCTCTTACAGTCCATAGGGGTCTCCAGATCAATGGGGATCCTTATCTTCACATTTTCGGGGATCCCCCATTTTGTGCGCATTCGACCCAGGTCTAAAGTATGGATGAATGCATACTTGGTCTCCTGCAAGGCCAAGAGGTACTTGAGCTCAACTTTGTGAAAGCACGGCCCCACTCTCCCCTCAAGGCACTCTGGCAGGTCCGGATGCCTCAAGTACAGATTTTCCTTGCCTTTTTTGGCAACAGCAGCAGTAGTATCACCCTGTCCGGAGGACTCGGACTCAAAAGGGACCTCTTCAGCAGAGTCCTCCATTCTCTCCTCCATAATCGTTGGGGGAACTTCTGTGGAAGTGATCCGGAGAGGGTTGAAGCTTGGCACAACCTGGCCTCCGGACTGCTGACTGTCTGTATTCTTCTGACTTCTCACCTCATATTGGGGCTCGGAGGCAGAAGTCTCTCTTGGAGGTACCGGGCTGCTGGCCTCCGGACCGGTTGGCCTCTCCCGGGGAGCTCTAATGGGCACTCCAGACCTAGAATCACTGTTTTTTTCCCCCGATTTTGAGGGAGTATTCTTGGAGGTTAGTCCCTTAACTAACCGGCTTGGCCTCTTAATAACTAGCTTCTCAGGAGAGTGGTCAGAATCAGACCCCATAGCTAAAAAAGGGGAGGGTTTCCTAACGCTTGTAGCTGTAACTCATGGCTCAACAGCAGGTATTGACTCCTGGACTGAGGAACCAGAGACTATGGGTGAGAGGGTGGATTGAAAGAGTTTCTTGGGCTTAGTACCTTTGGAGGAGGATGAGCCTCGATCCGACTCTGTAACAGAGGCAACTGGTCTCTCAACAGGTGATGATGGAAGCCCTGCTGCTATTCGCCTTTCCTTCTCGACCTTTTGCGCTTTCTCCAACTCCGAAAGGTTGAGCCAACCACCTTTGATCAATGCTGTTCTTGTTGTAAACATAAACTACTAAGGAATTTTTTTGCTTTAGAGAGAGAAAGCTCTGAGTAAATTTGCAGAGTAATTGTGAAAGAGATGGTAAAACAGTGGAAAATGAGTGTGAATTTATAGTAGATTTGAAAAAAGGAGTTGATTCCTAGGAGAATCCGAAAAGTTGGGCAATGATTAAAAGACGGCGCTGATGTCACTATTGGTAATTAAAGAGGTTACTTATTGAAGAAGGTGGTGCGAAATTCAAGGTGAAAAAACGGCTGGAGTGGCCAATCAGAGAGTGACACGTGTCCCACTAACTCTGGCAAAAAACGTTTTGAATTCGTAAAGCTTAACCTGTCCGGGTATACCCATAGTTCTGTCCGAATTAAGAACCACTTCATACATCAGACTGTTTTTCAGTTCTTTGACAAGAATACTTGCTCAAACACCTAAAAAAGGGGCTCCTAATGAGTCCGAATTCGGCATGCTCCCCGGAAGGGCAAATCGGTCTAAGTCTCTCCGAATATCGGACAGGCTACAAGGACATAAATCGAACAGATCACTTGGACCGGACAGATTACTTTGAACACTGTAAACTTAAGGTTGTTCGAACTATGACTAAAGTACTAAAAAACCTAAACACTTCCTGACTAAGCTACCTGCCCTCCCGCTTAGAACTCATGGGTCTTTAAACATGACCCGGGTCCATTAAACATGACCCGAAAGCCCATAAGGGTCCAAACATCATACTATAAATACCAAACCACCAGCATTAACTATGGGTAATGAGAATTAATTGCTACCAAGCTGCTTAATTATCTCTCCACCTTATACTCTTTATTCTAACCGTTAAACACCCAAACACCACCGTTTACCACCCATACACCACCTTAAAACTCCACTTGAAAGTACTAGCCTGCCCTCAGGCGATTATTGTCCATACCAACATTATCCGAGGAAGCCCTCGTGCCTAGGCCATAATGGCAGAGGTTTCGCCCCGACGAGCAAGCCTAAAATCCTTCGTTGACTGTATCAAACGCCTACATGTACGAACAGATGAAGAATACCGACCTCTTATCATAAACCAGACGAATATCTTCGCACCCGGCACCAGGAATCGTAACAAGTGTTGCGATTGTCATCGCGAGCATGGCCATACCATAGAGGAATGCTGAGTGTTGAAGATAGAAATTCAAAATCTCATCGAGCGGGGACATCTGAAGGAATATTTTAGGTCGTCGGACGGACAACATCAGGGACATCCCTGAAGCCCTCAACATGCGTTCGTAGTTCCCAAGATAATGGGAAACAAGCGGGGGATGAGCTGGAACATCCAATTGACCAACCTGAGTGAAAATATGATTGGGACAAGAAAGCAAAAACGTATATCATCAGGCTCTATTGTGGGACTATCCGAACGGGCTACACGCATAGCTCCTACAAATGTTATATTCAGGAACTAACGTCGGCGGACATGCCAAATATGGATTCAGTTATGGCACGAACGTCTGGGAAATTTACACCCACGATTTGTTTCACAAAAAAAACCTCGAAGACGTCATACACCCACATCAAGATATTATTTTAATCACGATGGAAATCACGGGATGTGAAGCTCGATGAATCCTAGTAGACACGAGAACAGCGGTGAATGTGTTGTTTAGCTCGACGATAAAGCAATTGTCATTTTGCGACCAATCTTCCACCACGTGGTAGGTTTCAATGGGTAAGCTACCATGCCTTTGGAAATAACGTTGTTAAAGGTTGCAATTGGGTTAGGCCAATGGACCAAGACCGATGTCACCGAGTTTATCGTGCTTGGCACTTCGACCCTTGCAATCTTATCTTACGAAGGCTGTGGTTACAAAACTTTAAGGTCATCTTCTCGACTTACCACTATTGTTTGAAGTATGTGGTTGACGGGGAAGTAAAAATTGTGCAGGAAAACCAGAAAGTGGAGCACAAAGGACTAGTCGAGGCATTAAAGAAATCTACCAAGTCGTAAATTAATTCAAAAATAGGGCGAGGCCCTCGAAGTTTTTTTGAGATGGACATGTTATCCAACCATGCCATGCTGAAATATTTTACTTTTTTTCTTGATTAATCACCAAGCCCGTTGTAACCGACCTTTTAAGTCATCAATGAAATTTATTTATTTATTTATTGATCCCTTACAAAAAACAGTATCTTTGTGGTTGCGTACAAAAAAATTTAGTATTATGCCTCGAGGGAAAGCAGCGAAACGTTTTTTTATACAAGTTAACACCACAACCCGTTACAAACAAGACCCTGACAAACAAAGTCTGATGCGAAAAAAGGAAAGTACTTATATTACAATAATAGAAAATGTACTTATATTACAACGGTTGAAAAAGTACTTATATTACAATATGAGGAAAAGTAATTATATTACAACGAGAGGAAAAACATTTATATTCAAACGGAAAAAATAAAAACGAGGTCGCACGCGCTCTTGGAACACAAATATCACACAATAAAAATATACGATCAGATGCCCCAAACCCTACCCTGAAGGATGCTGGTTATCGGTCCAGCTTATACCCTACACAAATATCACACAATAAAAATATCACAAAAACCTTATGTTTTTCTATGAACCTACTACACATGAAAACACTTATTCTTCCAACAAACTTAAAGATATTAACTTGTTTAACTGATGGTTTTCGAATAAAAGATATGCTGAAGATAAAATAAAATTCAAAAATTCGTTTTAAATGGGGTATTGTTGATAAAATTAGAATTTGCATACCATCAAAAAGTAATTTCTCATATCATATTATCAGTGACGAAGTCTGTTTTTTCTATAAAACAATGGAATAGGATATTAGGGTTCCTATTTATCTTAAAATACTAAAAAAATCCAACTATATAGAGTACGCCCGAGCTCATGCACTCCAAAAAGTTAGAGGACAGTTACTAGTGTTATTGTAACATATGTATTGGTGAAAAACCTTTTGACTTTTCTAATATTATGTGTTAATTTTCATGCAACAAAGTTTTTAGGTCTTATTTCTACTATTCCACCGCTTCCAATGATAATCCTATCATTCTTCTTCCATCGTCAGTTCATGGTTGAGTAGAAAAAATCTTATTCGTCACTCATGATTGAGAACTTTGAGCATCTCATTTTTTCATAATTTTGAAAGATAATGGATGATGAAATTATGTTTAATTTTACTATTTATTATTCACTTTTACTTATACTTTCTTATAAACTTATGACACGATTATTTGTATGTTGACAAAGCTAGAGAAATTACCAAATGATAGAAAAATGTAACTCTCGTCACAGCTTGCTAAAAAAACTTTCAACTCTAGTCTAACCTTATTAGAAAGACATTTTCCATAATATGTCTACTCAGTGTAATCTACTATTTTCAATGTTTTGGTCGGTGAAAGGTTTATATATAACTAAAAATTACAAAAGGAAAGATCTAAATACTAAAGCTTTTACTAAAGTATATTATTATACCGACGTTGTAACAAGACTTATTGAATATGGTTTTGATTGTGGTATGAATCTTAAAATACCTAAACAATAAGGAATCAACTCATTTGATGAAAAAGAAGAAGAAGAAACATAAAAAATAATCATTCGTCAGTCTTCATAAAATGTCATGTTACTGATAAAGCATTAACTCAAAAACAAAATATAGTCAACAAAGACTCCATATCAAAACATAATTTTTATTCAATTGATCATGATGAAACATCACTATCCTGATATATCATCCATGTCAACTTGGGTAAATAAAATAAATTTATTTGAAAAAACATTTTTATCTCTAAATAAATATATATTAATAATTCTGGTTTTCTAAATCCGTAATAATTTGTTCAAAAGTTTATAGCTCAGTGTTCAAGCAAATTTGAACTTCTGGTAGAGGTATGATATATTTTAATCATAATTTCAATATATCCTTTCATTTTATTTGTGTTCACTTATTTATACTTATTTATAATGTCTTTACATATTTATTTTTACTCTAACATTCTTACCGACAAACAATTTACTTCCAACCAATTAAAGTTATCAAGTGTTTCATCAATTCTTTTGATTGAATTTGGTGAAAGGTCAATGAAATTACAAACAAAAATTGATGATCACGAAACAAATATTAACAAATTTAGAATATTTCAAAGCTGATGGTTAGAAGAAAAACTATATCTTGAAAATAGTTTGAACTTAAACCATGACGAAATTAGCCTACTTAAAGCCTCTGAAGATAATTTGACACAAGAAATAAGAAAACTTAAAGATGATATCGCGATTGCAAACAAAGATAAAGAATAACATATGCAACAAGTTAAGAAAAACTTGGTTGATGAAATTTTGAAAGCTAAACCTTAATCGACAATCATCGTTGAAAAGTCTTAACAGAAATTCGTGAATTTAACGATCTTGGAACAGTTTTCTTATGACTCTACTGGGATGAGCTTCCTGAAAATTATCGAAGTGTATGTCATCAAGCTCATAAAAATTATGACGATACTCAAAGGAAAAATATTGTTAGAGATAAAGAGGAGGATATCGATAATACAAACGATTATAAGTTCTCCCCTTCATATTTCCAATAACATAAATGTGTTTTACTTTTAATTAACTATCCTACAACACTTTATCTTATAATATATTTGAACTTCCTACCAGCTATAGTTCTATCTTTGTTTAGAATCTCTTATTTATTATATTAGTTTTTGTGGTTATTAACTTTAATCTTATAAATTTCATTGTAAATTTTGCATTTACATACTTATACATTTTAAATATATATATATATTACCGTCATTAAATTTATGTTACATTGTTTTTTATTAGAAAATATTCATATATATAATTATTTTGTTATCGTCTATTCATAAGTAACTTAGACTCGTTATTTTTTCTTCAATGCTTTAAAAAAATCATTCGAACTTGTCTTTCCTGACTATTTATCATACCATCCTTTTTATAGCATGGTCCTTTGCTCTTTTTATATGGACTTAGTTTATAAACATATTTGTTGTAATTGAGGTGTGTGGCCATTTATGTTTTATCAGCTAGGCTTAGCTTATAACCACGCTCATAACATAAGACCTTTACAGTCGTAGTATATCATCTTACATTTTTAGCTAGACTTGATTTACAACTATATTCGCTTTAATTTTAAGTGTAGCCTCTTAAGTTTTTCAATCGGGCTTGTCTTGTTGCCATATTCACTTATTGTTATAAAGTTGAACCATTACTATTAACCATTAGTTATTGTTAGAATATTCAGTGTATTAAGTTTCCTTGTACAGGCCTCTAAGTTCTATTTATATTGAGAGCCTTACTATTGGTCAATTCTTGAATTAAATCTCAAATACATCAATAAAACAAAATGAACATTTTCTAATAAACACAAAACCCTAGCCGCTTCCTGCGGCTTCTTCTCTCTTTGTTTTTTAACAAAGACAACAACTGAGATGCTACGTAGAACATGTACATGTTAACATGGTATCAGAGCACGTGTGATTCTGGGAATTCTGAACATCCTCAACAAAGATGGTTGGCAATGAAGTCGTGGTCAGTCAAATCCCTGATGAATTAACAATGCAGATTGCTGCCATTCTGAGAAATGGTCTTGGAACACAACAACAAACAACTAACCCCGAGAATTTATCCCTAGGGATTAAACTCGGTGGTGACAACTATGCGCTATGGGCAAACCTGATGAAGAAAGCAATTGGGGGAAGAGGGAGAGGTTCTCACATTACAGGGGAGCCGACACCTCAATCCCAAACTAACAAAACATATATAAGGTGGGAACACGATGATCAATGCGTTTTCACATGGATTATCCAGAATCTTGAATCCAACTTGGTGAATAATATCTCGCAATATCCCACTGCAAAAGCCCTTTGGGATGGGTTAGCCACAACATACAGTTCTGGTACAGATTCGTTACAGGTGTTTGACCTTCATAAGAGGGCTAATTCATTAAGGCAAGGGTCTGATACACTAGAAGACTTGTGGAACAAGCTGCAGAACATCTCGATGTCTATAGATAGGCGAGATTTGAACCCTATGAAAGACCCCGAAGACATTCAAATCTACAATAAGAAGACTCAATAATACAGACTCTATCAATTGTTAATGGGGATTAATGACAAGCTGGAACCAGTCAAGAGAGATATCCTGAAAAAGGATCCTCTTCCTTCCGTGGAAATAGCATATGCTACAGTACGAAGGGAAGTGGCAAGGCTTAATATACTAAAATCAAGTTCTTCTGATAGTGACTCGATTGAAATTGGAATGGGTTTGGCTGCTAAAGATTCTGCACATAGGTTAAAATTCTGATCCAAAGAGAAAGAAGATAAATCCAAGTTGTATTGCACTCATTGTGGGATGAAGAAACACACTAAAGAGACATGTTTCAAGTTGGTTGGCTATCCAGAATGGTGGGAGGACGGTCATAAAGAGAAAAATAACTAGCGTTTCAGATCTAATGTTAAATGGGCTTCGTCTAAAAGTGGCGGTGAAGATCCGACTAAAAATGAGCAAGGAAGTGGTACTAGTTTTGGAGGAATGACGGCGAACTCCTATGAAAAAACTTGGAGGTAAATGGTTTGAGAAATCAATGAATTGGATCTTTGATTGCGGGGCTACGGACACCATGTCTTATGATCCTAAAGACTTTGGTGACATGTCATCTCCAAAGAAGTCCCATATTGAGACTGCTAGTGGAGAAATTTGTGAAGTCAAAAGGGGAGGTTCAATAATTTTTTCGGAAAAAATGGAAATTAAAAACTGCCTCTATATTCCTTCACGATCCTTAAAGTTATTATCTGTTAGTCAAGTGACAAACAACTCAACTGTGTGGTTCTTACGTATCCATTTTTTTGCATTTTACAGGACATTCGTACGAAGGAGATCATTGGGCGTGGTACTGAACAAGGAAGTCTCTATTATGTTGATGAGGTAGTTCATAAGGGACATGTCATGCTTGCTCACGGAACAACCGAAAGGCAACTTTGGTTATGGCACCGACGACTTGGTTATCCTTCTTTTAGCTATCTTAAGAGTTTGTTTCCTAGTCTTTTTTTGAATAATTCCATTCATGAGAAATGTGAAACATGCATTCTTGCAAAAAATCGTAGGGTCTCATTTAATCAAAGTAATACTAAAGTTGATTATGCTTTTTCTCTAATACATTATGATGTTTGGGGTCCAACACCAAATTCCACTAACAATCAAATCAGATACTTTGTTTTATTTGTGGATGATTTCTCAAGAATGACTTGGATATACTTCATGAAACATAAATCGGAAGTAATAGGAATATTTGTTTGTTTTTACAAAATGATTTTGACTCAATTTGAAAAACAAATACAGATTCTTTGTTTCGATAATGGAACAGAGTTTGTCAACCAAACGATGCATAATTTTTTCAAAACAAATGGTCGTATCCATCAAACCACTTGTCCAAACACACCTCAACAAAACGGTACTTCAGAACGAAAAAATCGTACTTTACTTGAAAAAACTCGTGCTATTATGCTAGAATCTAGAGTTCCTCATTCTCTTTGGCCAGAAGCTCTTCCTACAGCTACGTATCTTGCAAATCGTCTACCAACCTGATGTCTAGGAAATACAACTCCATTACAAGTGCTTGCCACCCAAGTTATAATTCCATCTGTTATGACCTTACCACCTCGTGTCTTTGGTTGTTCGGTGTTTGTTCATATCCCTAAAACTAGTCGAAACAAACTTAATCATTGTGCTGAAAAATGTGTATTCGTTGGATACGGTGTTCATCAAATGGGATATCGGTGTTACAATCCGGTTACTCGTCAAATCCATGTCACCATGGACTGTGACTTCTTAGGATCCGATTATTTTTTTGACCACCAATCTCGTGCTCAGGGGGATAAAGTAAGTGAATCACTCGACTGGTTGCTATATGAAAGTCACTTTGAGGATGTGCCGACAGAGTCGGTAGATGGCGCCACCGAACATGCCTCTTCCAACATAAAGGAGACTGACTAGGCAGTTCTTACCACCAATGATTCTCCCGAAGACAATGTCCAACAAAAAAATAAATGCCATGGATACTACCAGCAAATCAGCCGAAAAAATGTCCATTAAGAGGTAAACAATTTACAATGTCATAATTCACAAAATGCTATTGACCATGACATTTCAGGAAGTTCATTTGTTGAAACTCAAACTCCGGTTCTTCCCCCAAGAAAAAATAGAGGGGTTCCTCCTGAACGGTATTCACCGGAACACGTTCCTCGTGCTTCTACATATCCGGTAAAAATGGACAGGAAAGAAATGACGAAGATTTCAAAGGCGTTTTCAGCTACTATTATCTCTAAACAAATCCATAAAACATCTCAAGAAGCTAAGAAGATGACTGAATGGCATGAGGAAATAAATACCGAAATGGAAGCTCTAAAAAAGAATGGTACATGGGAGAATTGTGTGTTACCACAAGGGAAGAAAGCAGTCGGGTGTAGATGGGTGTTTAATATAAAATATAAATCTGATGTCACAATTGAGCGACACAAGGCAAGATTGGTTGCCAAAGGATATACACAAACATATGGTATAGACTACTCTGAAACATTCTCTCCGGTTGCAAAGATTGACACTATCAGAGTTTTACTTTCAATAGTCGCGAATAAAGATTGGCCTCTTCATCAATTTGATGTAAAAAATGCTTTCTTACATGGAGACTTGGAAGAAGAGGTATATATGGAACCCCCACCAGGGTTCTCTGATGGTTTTAAAAAAAATGAGGTATGCAAACTGAAAAAGGCATTATATGGGCTAAAACAGTCTCCTCGTGCTTGGTTTGGAAGATTTACAATGGCAATGAAGCAGTATAGCTGCAAACAGAGTAATGGGGATCATACCCTGTTTTACAAAAAGAGAGGAGAATTAGTCACTTGTCTTATAATATATGTCGACGATATGATTATAACGGGGAATGACGAAGAAGAAATTAGCTCTCTTAGGAAAAACCTCTTCAAGGAGTTCGAAATGAAAGACCTTGGGGGATAAAAGTATTTCCTAGGAATCGAGGTTCTTAGGTCAAGATGAGGGATTTATATCTCCCAACAGGAAATATATATTGGATTTATTATCTGAAGTTGGCATGGTGGATTGCAAACCAAATGACACTCCTGTGGTTGTGAATCACAAACTAAATATAATTGAAGGGGCCAGACCAGCAAATAAAGAAAGGTACCAAAGGTTGGTGGGAAAATTGATTTACCTGGCTCACACTCGACCCGATATTGCATACACGGTGAGAGTAGTTAGCCAGTTCATGCATCATCCTCGGGAACACCATATGGAGGTAGTAATGAGGATTATTCGATATCTCAAAGGCACACCGGGAAGAGGCATAATTTTTAAGAAAAATGGACACCTTGATGTTGAAGTATTCACAGATGCTGATTGGGGAGGGAATCCTAACGACAAGCGATCAACTGGTGGCTACTTTACTATTCGTGGAGGTAACTTGGTGACTTGGAGGAGTAAGAAACATAAAGTAGTATCACTATCAAGTGCTGAATCAGAATTTAGAGGAATTGTTAAGGGGATTACCGAGATACTTTAGTTGAAGAAGATAACGAAAGAAATCGGATCCCCTCTAAAGTGTCCAACTCAGTTAATATGCGATAATAAAGTTGCGATTAAGATTTAAGAGAACCCGGTACAACACGATAGAAGAAATCACGTTGAAATAGATAGGCACTTCATAAAAGAAAAGATTGAAGATGGGACAGTCGAACTTCCGTTTGTTTGATCCGAAGACCAACTGGCAGACATCCTGACAAAAGCGGTTGTTGCAAGAACATTCGAATTAGTTTTATCCAAGTTGGGTATTGGTGATCCCACTACACAACTTGAGGGGAGTGTTAGAATATTCAGTGTATTATATATTGAGAGCCTTACGATTGGTCAATTCTTGAATTACATCTTTAATGCATCAATAAAATAAAAATGAACAGTTTCTAATAAACACAAAACTCTAGCCGCTTCCTGCGGCTACTTCTCTCTTTGTTTTTTAACAAAGACAACAACTGAGATGTTACGTAGAATATGTACATGTTAACAGTTATACTTAGTTATTTAATTTGTTTTAAAAAAAAAAACAAATATCAATGATTCATCTAAACATTCATTTATTAACATTCGTACGAAACTTGCTATTTTTTAATTAATATTTTATCTCATTCTCATGTAAGATAACTCTATTGATATGATACATAGTCTAGTGACCAATCATATTTCAGATTTTTTCAATTACGTCCATCAACAACATGTTACCATGTAACCATTCAAAATTACCAAACTTGGCTTATTTCTTCTTTGCAATCAATTAAAATATATTATTTTTACTACCACTATTTCAAACTCTCATCAAGTTTAACAATTAAAAAACTTCATCAACTAAAGAATTTCTTTCAACTCTTCATTTTTGTTTATATTGAGATTTTATGATATTTTTTCATCTGTAGATCATTCGAAAATCACCAACATTACTAAGACAATACATTTTCAGGATCCAAATATTTAGAACAAAAATCTACAACCACATGTTAACTTTCCCGAATTATTCATACTTTTTCGTTGCTCACATATTTAATACATTGATGATAAGATGACGCTATTGCTTTCATTTTGTGCAACCACGATCATCCTTGAATAGCATTATAAAAACTTTGAGCATTGACAATCATAAATAGTGTAGTCACAGTTTTCTATGTTTCTCTTTTTCAAACAGTTACTGACAAATTCACTTCCCTGACAATATCAGTTGACTGGCAAGTGAAACTAACTAAATTTTCATCAGTTTTCTTAAAATATGTTACTTTAGTCATCCGATCACATCCTACTTTGTAAAATACATTGGCTGAACTACCAGTATTAATCATTATATTTCTTATTATTACTCCAGCTATCACAATAGTAATTAATAATACATCTTCATGAAATGTCACTAAACCTTTAACATTATCGTTAGTAAAAGACAAGGTTCATTTTGGTTTTCGATATAAATATAAAGATTACTCATCAATTAAATGTATCTCCAAATCATTTATATATTTTTCCTTGACGATCCCAACAATGTATCTCTTCTAAAAATGATACATAACTCTTATTGTTTGTCCTTCTTTTATTTGCTTTATTTTCTTTTTTTCTCTTATTTTAATTAATTATACTAACCCTCTATTATCACTCAACGTTTGAATTTTATCTTTCAAATGAACTAGATCACCAGTAAAATGTTTATGATAATTATGATAAGCACAATAATACTATCGGCTTCTTCTATTATTTTGAGTGAACATAGCTTCAGGAGTTTAATAATTTAATTGATCCCTTGTAGTGTCATAAAAGATTTCTTTTAGTGTATTTAATTGAGTATACTATTGGTTTGAATTATTCTAAGAAAATCGTGACCTTCTCATAGAATCCATAGAAACCTCCAAAATTATTTTAACACCAACACTCTTGTTATCTAATGAATTCATTTTCTGTTATCTTGAGTTGAATTACTCTCCATTTTTTACTATCTTCTACTTGGATATACATTTCAGTTCTGACTAACAAAGCTGCCATACATATTGGGATTTTTTTTATCAAATCTTCCAATAAACTACTCTAACAAGCTACTCTCACATGGAAAAGTCATCTCCTTAATAACCTTTGAACATAATCTCTTAATGATTATTCACTCTTTTGGAATAACATCATGATATGATCCCATTCACGCTCCAATGATTCACGAGCAATGAAATTATGTCAGAATAAAGTCCAAAAATCTTTAAAGTTGTCAATGGATCCTGACGATAAATTGTTAAACCAAGCCAACGCCATTTTTCTATTTATTTTTGAAAAAACTCAACAGATTAAAGCAACATCTAGATTAAATTCCAACATAATTTTCAAGGTGATGCTTTGGATTTTTTGTACCGTCATGTATTGCCATTATATAAGGATCAAACTTAATTGGTAATTTCCCTTCTAAAAGCATTAGTGTTAACAAAGACACGACTAAAGTATACATGGCAACTATTGGTCTTATGTCCTTTTTCAAATTATCTTGTAATATTTTATCTTTTAATGTATCTTTATTCCTATTTACTTCATTACTTGACTCATAAAATTTACTTCCAAATTCTCTTTCGTAAAAAATTATTCCCTTTTTAAAAAAATAACTCATTTTTATCTATTTTTCTATTGGATTCACATTATTTTGTAAAGTAACTTTCTCAGTGATAAGTTGTAAAGTTTTAGTCATTAATTCAAATAAGTTTTGAATTTATTCATCTCGTTGTTTTCCAACAAATATGACTTACATTTTTCCGATCTTAACTCCTTCAACTATAACTCAAAAGCTCGAAACACTAGATTTGATCTATCATCCTCGGGTTCTACTAGTAAATGCTGAACATTCCTAACATCCATCACTAAAACTTGTTGTGGCACTATCATCGCAGTTGGACTTACGACTTCATCTTTCAACCTTTTTTGGATAATATTTTCTTTTTGAACTAGATTTCGTGTTACCGGTCTTGTTATTATAATCGATAGAGTTGCTTGAACATTGTTGTTCCCACAAAATAGAAAAAAACATTATGAGAATATACTATTGGGGATCAACATATATTTTCTCTTAATGATCATCTATATACTCTTGATCTAGTCATCACCAGTTAGAAAATTAACGATTCATTTGAAGAAAATGTTTGCACAAATGGTACCAAAAATGATGAAAAAGTTTTTATCCTTAAGAGAATGCCAAATAAATAAGACTAAAAACAATCAAGAGTAATTTTATTAAGAAATGAATCAAAACTTGTTACAATGATAAGATCTTCTGTTTATAGTAATTAGTATCCCTAAATTATAGGGATGAATGACACTTGTATCTAATGACACGTGTATCTAATGAGATGTAACAGTCATTTATTATAATTAATTATTAAATATTACTTAGGTATCATTTCTTTTTCGTGGAAAGGTAAAAATATATATTATAAGGAAGAACCTCAAGGTTACCGACGATAAATTTTGATTATTTTAATAATAGATGATATTGAGGAGAAGCACAAAGAATCGAGAAGATAAAGTAAATGATTAATGAAATAAATAAATGGATAAAAGGCTTAGCTAGCGGGATCGATAAAATGATAAAGTAATGAATATAAAAGAAATCATCGATGAAGTTTATACTAACAAACGAAAGACGCCAAATGACATTCAAGTGAAACAAAAAGAACTTAGAGATATTAAGATATTCAAAGAATTTTTTGTATATTATTAAATTCATTATGACAGTTAAAAGGTGAAAAAACATAGAACAGTTTTTTATGTAAAGATAAATGTTAATTAGGTGTGAAACAACTAACTTTTTTATAGTTTCAAAAATATGTGAATTGTTGTGTTGATTTTTTAATGGATTATGTTCTAGTTGATATTAAAGCTATATTTTACATTAATATATATATATATATATATATATATATTTTGCACTTATGAAATGTATTCTAACATATGGGATTTTTTTTATAGATATTGTAAAAAAGAAGTTATACAGTCATTATATTGGCTTGATATCTTAGAGTCTTGTACATCATAATCGAGTACAAACTTATTTTTTTATACAACTCCATTTACAAGGTTTATCAATTTTTTGGTTAATTTTAGTGTGAAACCTCCATTAACTAAAGTGTTCAAGAATGGTGGCATCTAGAGATCAATTTATTTTATTTTCGGTTTTGTGAAATGACCATTACGTCCGGTGATATACAAAATATTATTAGATTGAGGGTCACGAGGGATATGGTAAATATTTGGATAATATCCCAAAAGCGGAGCTTCATACTCAGGTTAAATATCTGAAGAGATTTTAAAATAAAAAAGGTGTTAAAATCATTTTGGATTATCTTCGGATGACGTTTAGCATCCCTAAATACCACAACATTAACCCAGAATTTACCAACGATGACGTTACCCATGCGACGCGTACACATTTGTTGTCTTTATTGGAATCAACTATATTCGTATGAAAACAAAAACATATACTTAAAGTCTATGTATACGCTTATCCTATAAGATTTTGATTATATGAGATCGTACACATGAAATTTTTATATACTAAAGTATATTTATCATCATTTAAGTAAAAGTTTGGAATACCTAACAAAAACTATGTATTTTCTGGTTATATTAGATAGATGGATTGTCAACCACTTCCATATTTTTCATTTTATTATACACACGTGAGATATCATAAACAGCAAGGTGGGATGGGCACATATCCATTTATATTTTAGGTTCAAAACCAAGGGGAGGATTATGAAGGGCCATGTGGACGAGTCTAACACAAGTTGCACTATTTATATTTTTCATTTTTATGGAATGAAGGTGGACCATTATATTGCGAAATAAGAAGAAACATATTCACAAAATACGAAAAAACATATTTGGGAAACTTAAACTTATTACTGAATTCATAAAATAATAAGAGTTCAACTTACCATATATGATCGTTTAATTAACAAAATTAGCTATACTAATTTTTAAAATATAAAGAAATAAAATTGCAGAGTATAAACTAATTAATTGAGTGGATTTAATGGTTTTACAATTTGTGTTACAACCATATTCATCCACCTTGTCGTGTTTTTTATTCGAATAACGTAACCACTACCATAGAAATATAATCGGGTTGAATCATGCTTAATTATATTATACATGACAAATAGTTTGTCAATTCATACACATACAAACATTTTGGCATTTTATTTGAATGATAAACTCCAAAAAAATAAAATGAAAGCCGAAGATAGCTATATACAAGTTGAGCAAGACAATCATGACACTTATTTAGTTTGCACGGGGGCATGAGGGTTTTTAATCCATGGAGGGGGGGGGGAGTTCAATGTACTATAGTTTGTGTCGATTGGATACACAAAATGGGTTTGATAGAAGTTGTAGACTCTACACTCATAGAAATTGAGTTGTACGTCTATAACGATCGTGTAAATGCAATCACACAAGTGTTGAGAGTTGCGTACCAAATAATTACTATAAGTCAACAAAACTTCAATGTAAATTATAATGAATTCTACTTGCATCCCTTCATAATTGTGACATTTCATTGAAGTATAACTAGTAATTTTTGTTTTTGTTTTTAATTTTTGCTATTTTTGTGCTATGATTAGTATATCATATATATGTGTAATAATATTTTGTACTTTGATATCATAATTTACGAAAGTGTGGTAACTTAATTTTAATTATGAATCATGTAGTTAACCTTGGCTTGCAAAACATAATGAAACTTAATTGTGAAACACTTTCGTGATACTTATGATATATTTATAGAAAAGTGAAATATGTAGCCAACCATAAATTACGAAACATGCTCTTCATTTGTTTGTATTTGCCAAAACTGAAAGAGCTCTCATTGTATGTAATCACACTCATCAAGGTGGAAGTTTGGAAGCTGTTATTATCTTCTTCACACAAAGGAAAACTAATATCCTCTGGTTACACTTCTCTCTCTTCACCCTCTCATATATCTTCATTTTCTCTCGCTCAAGGTAACCTAGCATCCCTTTCTCTTCCACTTCGTTCTCTTACGATTTTTTAGGTTTTTATTTCTAATTCTACGATATAATGACTTTCAAGTACTCATGCTTCTTTTGTATATTTGTTATTGCGGTTGATTATCGCTGATATTTACAATTGCTTCTTAAAGCAATGAATTCAGCTTTTCAAAGGTAAAATCATCTCTTATGAATAGTTCACCTTTTTACTCTTAATAGATTTCTTGTTAGTAATTTGGGGGTAATCAAGTCGGGTTATTTTAAATTAAATGGACTCATCCGGTTCAGTTAGTAATTAGGATAATTTGGTGAAAATTAAATGGTAAATGATAAGTTAGTAAAAGTAAATGGTAATTGTTTAAAATTAAATGATTAAAGGTTAAAAAATCAAAGTAAAAGGTTCAAAAATTAAATGAAAATGAATTTTGGGTGTGAAATATTTAGTGATCAAATTTGCAATAAAAAATTATAACTTTAAGTACCCACTGATTAATTAGCACGTATTATATGCAATATTTGTAAACATAAATCACTAATTTTAGAAACAATAAACTTTGGTCATGGTTTTATAATAGGTGAGCAATGCCACAAACTAACTATGTATTGTAGCTTAAAAACCATATTTTGTAGATAATTTTAGTTAAAATAAAAATAAAAATTAAATCTCTTACACAATGTGTACCCTCTGGTTAATTGGCACGTATTATATGCAATATTTGTAAACATAAATAAAATAAATGACCAGTTTTAAAAACAATGAACTTTAATGATGGTTTCATAATAGGTGAGCAATGTCGCTGACTAACTATGTATTTTAACTTAAAAGCCATAATTTGCAGACAATTTTAGTTAAAATAACAATAATAATTAAATCTCTTATATAATGTGTTGGTGCTTTATTTATTTATATATATATATATATATATATATTAAAAAGAGTGATTTTGAAATTAATTTTTTTTAATAAAAATAATATGTTATTTTGATTTTGATTTTTTAAAATTTGATTTAGTTTCCGTTTATCATTCATAATATATGCTAAATTCCTCTAAGGGGCAGTGGACTTGGTGGAATAAAGTATGCTTGTGACTAAAGGTCATGCGTTCAAGTCCTTTTTCAAACACTTTCATAGCCTGTCACCATGCGTTCCGTATTATTTTTACACTGGCCTTTCATCTGTCATCTATATAATATTTTACACTGGACTCTCATTTGTTTTTTCAATTTTGAGCATCTTATTGGTAGTGCATGTATCTATTTTTTATCTATTTCTTTTACTATGTCTCACATCTTTATCATTTGTACCACATCTACCTAAAAAATATTTTACACTATTCTCACATCTATCATTTTATCGCAGAGCATAGATGCGGGATGAGTGTAACATCATAAAATAATAAATATTTAATGAAAATAATATAGATATATGTAGTGTTTAATACTCAAACAAAAATATTAATGAACATGTTATATATATATATATATTGACTATCTAACTAAAATAATTTAGAATATTCAATTTCTAATGAAAATGTTAGATATATATTACCAATTTACCATTAATGAAAGTTACAAATATATTAAGTTTTTAATGAAAATAAGAAAAAAAAGTGTAGAAAACAATGTTTTGATTCTGGATAATCTTTGAACTCTTGTAAACAATTTCTTATTGAAATATTTTTGGGGTTCTCCAAAAATTTCAATTGGATAAAATGAGAGTTATTCTATTTGAACAGAGAGTATGAATTGATGTAATTTTCCTTTTTCAATAGAACCTATCTTTTATAAATTCAACTAATTTGGCAGTTAGGGTAGTTAAGGTCTTTAAACAAGATTTGTAATAAAACGGCTTCAAATTTGAAATTTGAATAAAATGGTCAAATTTCCAATTTCAAAATTTTGTTTACTTGCAATAATATCCGATTTAAGCAAAATAAAAGTAACCCCGCAAGGGGCTATGCCCCTTCACCTTGTTAATCATGATATAATCTAACAAGCGTGCACTCCGCACTCTACGACTTGTTTGATAATTTATCATGATAAAATTGGTCGACTAATCGATCCAATTACACTAAAATATCTAATAATCTTCCCCCATTTGAGTGTAACTCATGATCAACTAAACACAATCACAACAATTAACAAATTTATGCATAAATAAAATATCGTAACGATTGAATTTCACATTAGTATATTACACATTCCAAATATTCGAATATCAAGGTATCACTAAGTATTGAACTTTTACTATTCACAATGCATACATGAAAATAATATACACATAGATTTATATACTCACTTGTTCTTACTTGTCACTATTTTTACTAGCCTTGTGTCCTTATCCTTCTTAAGCATATCAAAGCCAAGTCCTAGATTCTTGAAGCGGCTAAAATTCATGCTCAAATAGGTAGTTCTTTTCTTCTTGCACATGCATATGCAATTTTCCAAACGAACTATTAAGAAGATAATCTTCAACCTTCACAACTTGCAGGTCTGAACACATACCTTGGGATGATATACAAATGTGTTCCAGTCTCTAGATGTTAAGCTTTCCACATTGAATTCAACACCTAATGTCATTAAGATTGGGATGCGAACTAGGATTTCTAGTATACCTACTAAGTTTTCCAACAGCAAAGGCAATATCCAGCCTAGTGCTAGTTATGACATACATAAGACACCCGATGGCTCTCGAGTATTCTAGTTGAGATATAGCAATACCTTTATTAGGTAGAAGCTTAAGACTAGGATCTATAGGTGTGCTTACCGGAGAACAATCTATAAAAGTAAATTTATTTAATATATTCTCACTATAGTGAGATTGAGAAATCGATATACTATTGTTCTTTCGTTTGATTCTTATACCAAGAATCATTTCAGCTTCCCCCAAATCCTTTATCTCAAAATTAGATGATAAGAATTTCTTTGTTTCATCAATATAATTTTGGTCAGTACTAAAAATCAACATATAATCCACATATAGACAAATCAAAACTCTTTTACCAGAATTATCAAATTTACTATATACACACTTGTCTTTTTGATTTTGAATAAATTTATTAGACAATATCACATTATCATTTTTTATGCCAATTTGTTTGGTGCTTGTTTCAAACCATACAAAGATTTTTTCAACTTGCATACCTTGTTTTAACCAGACATGATAAACCCTTCCGGTTGTTTCATATAAATCTCCTCATCCAAATCACCATTCAAGAATGCAGTTTTAACATCCATTTGATGAATTACAAGATTGTATACAGATGCAAGTGCAATCAACAATCTAATGGTTGAAATCCTAGCAACCGGAGCATAAGTATCAAAGAATTCAATTCCTTCTTTTTGTCTAAATCCCTGTATAATCAATCTAGCTTTATACCTTTCAATAGTACCACCTACTTACATTTTTTGTTTAAAGATCCATCTATTTCCCAATGATTTACACCAATAAGGTAAATCAACCAATTCCCATGTATTGTTATGCATGATAGACTCTATCTCATCTTAGATTGCTTCTTTCCAAAATGCAACATCCCTTGATGCCATAACATCACTAAAAGTATTTGGATCATCTTCCATGACAAAACAATATTGATATTGATAGTCAATCTTATCTTTTGACTCTTCAACTAAATAAAGTTGAAAATCAGATCCGAACGACTTAACTTTTCTGGCTCTAGTGATTCTCTTTGGTTCAGAAGGTTCAGGTACACAATTGGTACCACTTGATATATTTTCAATTTCACTTGAGTTCCTATTCAAAGAGTTTTGAATCAAATCTCTAAGTCTAGGTATAGAAGTAAATCTCTCTTCATCAAATATTGCATCTCTTGACTCGATAACTGTGTTCACCGAAACATAGTCATTGGATTCTAACACATAGAACCTATATGCAATGGAATGCTCAGCATACCCAATGAAGATACAATTTATACCTTTTTCACCCAAATTTTTCCTTTTAGGTTCAGTGAGTCTTACAACTGCTCTACAACCCTAAACTCTCAGATAATTTAGTGTTGGAGGCTTCTTAAACAAAAGCTCATACAGAGTCATCTTATTCCTTTTAGTAGGAACACGATTCAATAAATAACAGGTTGTTAACATAGCCTCACCCCATAATCCTTCACTCAAACCCGAATAGGACAACATAGAATTGACCATTTCTTTCAAAGTCCTATTCTTCCTCTCAGCTATACCATTTTGTTTTGGTGTATAATGAACCGTGGTTTGATGAATTATACCCGTAGACTGAAAATATATAGGATCATAATATTCACCTCCTCTATCCGTACATAGATTTTTAATCAAATTATTCTTATGTAGCTTTACTTCTTCCTTATATACTTTAAACTTATCAAGAGCTTCATTTTTAGCATGTAACAAATAAATGTAGCAATATATAGATGCATCATCAATAAAAGTAATAACATACTTTTTATTTCCTAACGAAGGTGTAACATGGAAATCACGTAAGTCACTGTGTACTAGTTCTAATATTTTGGAAACTCGGTTAACATTATTGAAAGGTTTTCTAGTTATCTTAGTTAACATTCAAGTTTTAGATTTTTCATTGTTTGCATCAACAAGAGGAATAAGGCTCATTTCCGACATGTCTTTTATTCTTCTATAATGAACATGTCCTAATCTAGCATGCAATAATTCTGTTTTATTCAAATTTATACACATACTGGTAGAAGTCATACAAATAGAATCATTTTGGAACGAAACATTAATATTTAACATAAATATACCATTATACAAATATCCGAATCCTATAAAAACACCATGTTTTGACAATACATATTTGCCACTTTTGTACACTTGTTTGAAACCATAATTGTTTAAAACAACACGAGACAAAAGATTCTTTCGAATCCCATGAACATACAATACATTGTTTAATAATATATATTTTCCAGAAGTAAATAGTAATTTAACATTTCCTAGTCCTTTAATTGGTTCGGTTGCAACATTTCCCACCTTAAGTGAAAATCCATCTTCAATTGGTTGAAAGTTATGGAACCATCGAAGATCCTTACATACAAGACTTGTTGCTCCCGAATCAATCCACCAAGAAACATCGTCATCTGGCACATAAAATGCCTCAGATATTAGAGATATATAATTCTGACCTTGTTACTTTTCAGGATCCTTAAATCCACTTGAACCAGCAATGTTTCCACTTGAACCAACATTGTTCCCACTTGGACCAACATTATTTTTTCCTTTTCCAACTCGACAATCCCTTCTAAAGTGACCAGGTTTGCCATATTTCCAGCATGCCATTTTAGACTTTTTGTTGGAAAAATTGTTGTTTTTATTGTTGCCTTTAAACTTTCGTTTATTCCCCTTATCTAACATTTCCATTCTTAAAGAATCCGCTGCTTTCAGCCATATTTACAGATAAGTTTCCAACTTGGTTTTTACCCTTAGGATTACTTATTTCATCTTGAGCCCTTAGAGACTCTTCAATCTTAAAATGACTACCAAGTTCGGCTAAAGTCATTTTTTCTTTGGTGTATTTCAGTGTGTGTTTAAACTCCTTCCATGAAGGAGACAATTTGTCAATAGCAGAAGACACCGAAATACATTCGTCCATTTTCATATTGTGTTGAACGAATTGACCTAGAATTCTTAGTAGTTCATTATACTGTTCCATTACAGGTCTAGATTCAACCATTTTGTAATTTATGAAATTACTAACCAGGAACTTCATACTAGAAGCATCTCCTGCCATGCATTTCGATTCAATAGAATCCCATAACTCTTTTGCAGATTCGACATTTTGGTATACATCAAACAAAGTATCAGACATACCGTTTAATATGTGGCCACGACAAATGTAGTCATCATTCTCCCACTTGCTGCGCCTCCTTGTTTGTTCCAGTGTTTCATTCTCCATGATCTCGGGACAGGGGGTACTCAGGACATACACAACCTTGAGGGTAGTCAACAGAAAATGCATCTTTTTCTGCCAGCGTCTTAAATCATGTCCTTCAAACTTGTCAAGTTTAGCGAATTTGCTTGTCAGCTCCTTCACTGATTCTCCCCCATTCGCCATCTCTATTTTCATCAACAAGACCAGAATATTTCAATAATTTGTAGAAAACAGTGTTTTGATTCTGGATAATCTCTGAAGTCTTGTAAACAATTTCTTATTGAAATATTTTTAAGGTTCTCCATAAATTTCAATTGGATAAAATCAGAGATATTCTATTTGAAGAGAGAGTATGAATTGATGTAATTTTCCTTTTTTCAACAAAACCCATCTTTTATATATTCAACCAATTTGGCAGTTAGGGTAGTTAAGGTGTTTAAACAGGATTTGTAATAAACGGTCAAATTTCCAATTTTAAAATTTTGTTTACTTGCAACAATAGCCGATTTAAGCAAAATAAAAGTAACCCCGCAAGGGGCTACGCCCCTCACTCTGTTAATCATGATATAATCTAACAAGCGTACACTCCGCACTCTACGACTTGTTTGATAATTTATCATGATAAAATTGCTCGACTAGTCGATCCAATTACATTAAAATATATAACAAAACATATCTCACCTACTTTGCAAACGTCTCCCATCTCGCACATGCGTGAATAAAAGATGCTCAATCAAACTCAATTGAAGGCTTATGTTTGTTGTTAAAGAATCTAGTTTTGTTGTTTTCAAAACAAAATTAATGAGAGTTTCATATTTGTTTTTGAAATAGGGTTCCAATTATAGAAACGTTTAAAATTTATAACAAAAAAATTAGTCTGCATAAAAACTTGAACTATATTTTACAAAAGCTTTCCAAAAACAAAAAAACACACATTAAACATAAAACCAAACTTAATCAATTTTTTTATATGGTAAAAAAAAGTGAAAAAAATTGTTAATGAATTTAGTTCTTTTTGTATAAATAACGAAATTAATGGTAGTTTCGTATATGTTTTTGGAATTAAGGTTTTAAAATACAATTTTTTTTTAAAATTAAAATAAAAGAAAAACACAAAAAAAATACCCATGTCTTGTAAGTTTATATAAAAAATATTTAAAACATTATAAAAGATAGTGAGATTTTAAATATGAAATAGTTAGATCAATTGTATTTTTTTAATTAAATGAATAATAGTTTAATTTTTTTCTTACTCGATTGTTTACTATGTATTTATTTATGTTTTTGTTATATTTATTATCTTAGCGTATCTTACTATGTTTAAATCAAAATTCTCATATGGATACTTTTTATTCATAAAAATATGGATGAAGGCTGGTTCCTATTTATTACTCCATTGTTTATATAAAAATATTTAATCAAACCGAATTCAAAATTTGAACAGAGAAGAAAGAAAACGACAACACGAGAGAGGAGCTGCTTAGATCAAAAGCAGACACAAGATTTAACGGCCCAAGAAAATAATTAAAAGACGTAATCAGATCCAACGGTTTAGATATCAGCGTCAACTTAAAGCCAACGCTAAATCACCCTCCATTATAAAACCATACGCTCCATTCCTTACTCCCTCACTCTTTCTCTACCTCTCTCTCTCTGCTCGTCCAAAGCTTTGAAATCCAATGGTAAATCAATCTCTATCTTTCTTGATTTCGATTTTCGTTAGGTTTTTGAAATTTTCTTACATTTCGTGTTTCTTTTTCGATTTCTGTTTAACAGGCTTTACCAAATCAACAAACGGTTGATTACCCGAGCTTCAAGCTCGTCATCGTTGGCGATGGAGGAACCGGTATTTCACTCTATTCCTCACTCTCTAATGCATGTTTTATATCTCACTTGGTTTTCGATTATCGATGTAGCGAGCAAATCAGATGCTATCGATTTCTAGGACGATTCATGATTTATTTGGCTGTTAATGATATCAGAATTAAAATTAGGGTTTATTCGATCTCGCTTTAGGAGTCTATGTTTCCATCTGAAAAGATAGATTTTTATCCATGTCAGTTAGATTTTCCTTTTATTTTGTTACACAATGATCTAATGTGAATGTGTTGATTTGTGGGTTTGTCATTAGCCTGATCAATGGGTCTGTTAAAGATCGGGGTTTAAGACTGTCTGTTGTAATTGGTGTGTCATCAGTTATTGAATTCTTTGTGCAGGAAAGACGACTTTCGTAAAGCGACATTTGACTGGAGAATTTGAGAAGAAATATGAACGTAAGCATCGGTTGATTAATAAAGTTCCTGTTGGTTATGAATATTCAACTAGTTCTCATATAAGTGATTTGCAATTGCAGCTACTATTGGTGTTGAGGTCCATCCATTGGATTTCTTCACAAACTGTGGAAAGATCAGGTTTTACTGCTGGGATACTGCAGGCCAAGAGAAATTTGGAGGTCTTAGGGATGGCTACTAGTGAGTTAAACTTCTTCAATGTTTTTATTTTACTTTATTTTTATTTTTATGTTTTATGCAAATTACTGGGTTTAACATTAGGATTAGATTTATACTTGAAAACATGTAAACCTACATGTGATTTGAGAGACTACCGATTTGGATTCTAACATGTTCAATCCGTGCTATTAGCTTAGTATTCAGTCTACATGTATGTGCAAGGAAAATTTGCTGAGTGATACTATGAAACCAAATAAAATCTTGTCTTTGTACTTGTTTGTACAATGTGCAATAGTTTGAGCTAGTTGTTTGTACAATGTGCAATGATCTGAGCTAGTTGTTGCTATAATGTTTCGACGTGATAATATCTCAGCTTCTTAGTTCGGCAATGTCTCAGATTCTTAGTTCGGCAATATCTCAGCTTCTTAGTATCGGTCTCAATCTATCTTCTCTTTCTTTTGCTCATCGCATGTTCTTATCATCTTTTGCAATGCTTTTACATAACTCAATCATATAGCGGTACTATGTGGATTTGGGTTTTGTATTGTCAATAGATTTGATCAAGATTTTTGTATTTAAATGATTTTTCTTTTGGCTATGTAGTATCCATGGGCAATGTGCGATCATCATGTTTGATGTTACTGCCCGTTTGACATACAAGAATGTTCCTACATGGCACAGAGATCTTTGCAGGTATCTTGATAATTGATAAATCTCTTACTGATTCTGCTTTATTCAAGTAAGTTTTATTTCATGATCCCTACTTTTACAAATTGCAGGGTTTGTGAGAATATCCCCATTGTTCTCTGTGGAAACAAGGTGGATGTGAAGAACAGGCAAGTTAAGGCAAAACAAGTTACTTTCCACAGGAAGAAGAATCTTCAATACTACGAGATCTCTGCCAAGAGCAATTACAACTTTGAAAAGCCGTTTCTGTACCTTGCCCGAAAACTTGCAGGGTAATATACTCTCTTCTGTTGATGAAAAGTGTTGTTTTAGTGATGAATAAGGGTGACAATTTTACTTAATTTTATTACAGTGACCCTAATCTTCACTTTGTGGAATCGCCTGCACTTGCTCCTCCAGAAGTTCAGATTGACTTGGCTGCTCAGCAACAGTAAGAACAATCCTTTCTCTACTTGCAATCCTCTTAACTTAATAGTTACTTACAGAAACATGATTCTGATTCCTAATCCCAATTACGGTACTTCTAATATCCTACAGGCATGAAGCTGAGCTTGCTCTTGCGGCTAGTCAGCCTCTACCAGATGACGATGATGATGCGTTCGAGTAATGCGTGATTGTTGACCAAGGATCCTTATATGATAATGCTGTCTTTATGCATTATATAGTGAGGATAGGTCTAGATATGTGAACAATTGTTAGATAGTTTTTCATGTTCTTGCCTGCAGTGTACTTCAAGTTTAATATTTGAACTATACAGGAATAAATTTGTTATTCTGTATGCTTGGAAGTACATTATTATCGGAATCTTTGTTTTAAAAAAATGCCTTTGTTATGGAAGTATAACTATAACTACTGTTATCATTAGGGATCACTGCATCCTGGAGAGGGGTATTGTGTATTGCATGTTCGTGTATCGCTTATATTTTATCTAGCCATCTGGGTTTAAAAAACTTGGCTCTAGAAAAATTGTAAATCTCGGCTTCAAAGTAAATTAAAGTTTATTATTATGAATATTATCAAAACATCCACAATTGTTTTATGCGAAGTTTGGCCTGACAAACTAAATAACAAGCACAAAATATTAGCATTTTAGGCTCTCTTTCTTACTCTAATAGAGATGGCAACCTGTACAGGTTTTACTTGTTCTAGATCTTATTTAGGATGGATCTTGGTATCGAAATTTAGACTAGTAGCTCGAACGATCTTATTTAGGATGGATCCTGGTATCGAAATTTAGACTAGTAGCTCGATCTTCTAGTCTAAACGTAATTGCATTCTTCTCTTACTCATGAAATCGCTTGATAATATATCGATCATCGATTGTAGCAAACACTTCTTTCTCCACAAATGTCACTGAACAATCATTAAGCCATGGTTTGGACATTCAATTTCTCAACTCATTCTTCACATATTTCATACTAGAAAATACTCGCTCAACACTTGCGGTGGCCAGTGGTAATGACAAAGCTAACTTTAAAAGCGTGTACACAAATCCAAATGTTTTGTGCTTTTTTGTACGCACAAGATTCCTACATAAATCCGAGATAATCTTCAAAGTGGAAAAATTATCGTTCATCTTCACACACTCAATATAAGTCTCAAGGTGGCTAGGCAACTCTTTATCACTAACATCCACAAAGTCATTTGGGTATAATCTTGCCAACCTCACAAGTGAGTTAGTGTCCTTGAAATGAAGAACAATGATTCAAACATGCCACACAATTCAACAACTCAACATTTTCGGGTGTAAATCGATCATTCAACTCTTGCATTACAAAATCTATGACATGTAAAAAACAATCATTCTTGAAATGATTGTGATTTGTCGAAAATGTAGCAAGTCTTTTGGATTTATTACCTTGCACATACCTTGACTCCATGTCGGGCACATCAACTTCAAGATTACCACAAGAACCCATAACTTTTTCATAAAATGTTTCTCATCCACTATCTCTCATTCAGTCAATTAGATAAATCAATTAAACAATTCTAACAATTTTAAATCAATTTAAAAAATTAATTACATTTAATACACTTAATTTCTCAAATTTCAAACTAGCTTTAATTTTTTTGTTCTTTACCGTTCGCTGATTTGTTTCAAATTTATTTTCAAAACATTTGAAATTCTCTTTATAAATCAAAAGATTTTTCATGATTCATGTTAAGTCAATTAGATAAATCAATTAAACAATTCTAACAAGTGTAAATCAATTTAACAAATTAAGTATATTTAAATCCTTAATTTCTCAAATTTCAAACTAGCTTTAAGTTTTTTATCCAAGGTTTGAAATCTTGACCTCAAGAGTTAAAAACTGAACACAGTTACCACTACACTGGACTTATTTTTAGAATTTGGGGTGGTCCATGGCATACATGGTCACCCGTTAGATTCGCCTCTGAGCTCGAATGTAATTGGTTTGGTTTTTTATATAATAAATCCGATTCGTATAAATCTGACTAATCATACACACCACTTAATATATTCAATTAGGTATATATGAATTTCCTAAATTTAAGTCCACATCATAATTAAACAACCCATTAAAAAATGGCTCGATGATTTATGTAATTTAAAGTTATACAATCATACTTTTTCTTTTTTAATGTTTTTTTAATGTTTTAAATTTAAGGAAATGACACACTAAGTACATTCTAGACAAACATATTACTATCTAATACCTAAAAAGGGTTAATGCTCACTTAATATCCACCTCAATATACATATTCCCTTTTAAGATCTAATTTAATTTTAATACCATAATTACCCTTAACCTAGTATATAAGGGTTAATTTGTGAAAAAGAGACCTTTTGGCTACAGTACCATCACTCTAATTTTGAATTTTAAATTTACTAGACTCTCTCTCCTAACCTAACAAACAACCCATTTTTCAAGAAGGTCTGTTCGTTTCAAAATACCTTGCCGTGATCACACTCTTTCCGGCGAACCTAACTAACCACCGACGAACGAACTAACCACCGTCTACCATCGTTCCGATCACCGGCGACCAAAATGATCGACAAAGCTCATAATTTCAGACTGTTTTTTCCAGCTTCTTCAAGCACTGAACTACCTCTTCTAGTCATTTCCTGTTGACTCAATCTCGTACCCGGACCTTTGCACCACTAGGTTACCGTCGACTTCACCGGTGAACCAGTTCCGACGTCCGAACGAAAGGTCAGTATTTACTGGTCATTTGCAACTACATTCTTGTTTTTCCATTTTCGATCTTAACACTAGGTTCACTAGTGTAACTAATGTATGTTAATGACACGAAATCATCTAGTTTTTGTTTCTGGTCGAAACAAAGGATCGATACAGGCTCTGTTGACATTCCGGTAAGAAACTGCAGTTTTCCAGCTTTGTTTGATAGGATGCGATTGTTGTATTTTCAGTTTATGATACAGGCTGCGATTTATGTGATGTGTTATATGTTGTGATTGCTAGTTTGGTATAGTTCTTGACTGACGCTACGTTTTATTTGTTAATGGCACGAATACCTACATTGCCTTTAGTCATTGCGATTCTACCTAGAACTGATATATGGTTTTGCGATTTATGTATGTATACTGTGGTTGTAGATGTCAGTATGAACATTGCGATTTGGTGCAGGGATTGCTAGATTAGTGTACATACATTGCGATTGTAGTTATGATACATTGCTAGATGTTTTCAAACATATATCATTTCGACAAATTTAGCTCTGTAGCACATTCAGCCGTTGTACGATGCCCTACAACAAACTAACCAAAACTCTTACAATTCAGGTTATTATATGTCGAAAGCAAAAGTTTGTATTTCCAAATTTGGTCACAAAACAGCTATTGTTCCGTTGTCCGAATTCGAAAATTTCGAGTCTTTGCAACAGTACGTTGAAGAAACATGGCAGGGTCTTGTTAGAGGCAACTACAACATTAGCTATTCTTGTGCTGCTCATAATAATTGTTTGTTAAATAAGGAGACCGATTTTATTAGGTTGGAATGTTACCTTGATGTTGAGCGTCTCAAGAGTGTTAGTTTTCTTATCGAAGAACAGGTTGCTGATAAAGGCTCAGCAATTAAACGTAAACAACCTGTTCAACTGTTCGAAGAAACCTCATAACCAACGAACTAGTGGTGAAAGCACTAATTGTTTGGCGATTTCAACCCCCCCCAAAAAGGCATCTTGCTACAACTGGATGAGCGGAAGCTATCATCGGTGTCGGACAGTCATTTGCTGATGGTGCTGCAGGTCTAAGGTTATCCTTATCCCGTTATGCATTAGAGAACGGTTTTGCGTTTATATACATGCATAATACCTTTAGGAAGATCACCGTTTATTGTGTAAACAAAGATTTGGACGGGTGCAAATGGAGGCTCTATGCTTCTGTTGATTCTAAAACCGGTTTGATGACCATAAAAAGATTTGTTAGTACCCATACGTGCAGTCCCGTATTCACAAAAAAGAAGAGCAGGCATTTGTCGTCCGATTTGATTGCTGATGAAATTCACGATTCTCTTAGAAACTGCCAATCAGTAACAACTAAGACTATACAGTCCTCCATCAAGCAAGACTACGGTTTAGACATTTCCTATCGTCTATCGTGGAATGCGTTAGAAAAGCCACGGCGTGTAGTATTTGGAGATAGAAATACCTCTTCCGGGTTGCTAAAATCATACTTCAAGAGACTAAAGAGTCGTGACATCACTACGGACTGCCATTTGGATTTAGCCCCCGACAATGTTTTCCGTCGCTGTTTTATAACGTTCGGGGCGTACCTTCAGGGTTTCCATTCGTGCCGGCCTTTTACTGCACGTTGACGGAACCCATATAACAAGAAAGCATCGTGGCGTGTTGCTTTCAGCAGTGACAAAAGATGGAAACAACGATCAGTCCATTTTTCACTATAATTTTGGTCTACATATTTGCTTTGCTTTTTTAAATGTATATCATGAGCTAAGGTTGCTAGATTGGTTATGTTTACATTGCGATTTAAACATGCACGCTAGATAGGCAGACCTAGGTTGCTAGATTGGTTATTTTGATGTGATTGCGATTTACGCCTATTTTAGTTTGCTATATTAACGAATAAACTACTGAATGGTTTTGCTAGATAGGTTTTATCTACATTGCGATTTAAGTTCATTCACCCAAGCAGCTTAGTTCAGATGTATACCCGTATCTTTTCCGTTTCAGGTCTATTCCCCGTAGCTTTTGGTATTTTTGGTAGTGAAAACTCAGACAACTGGTTTTTGTTTTTGCAAAGTCTAAAACTGCATTTGCTAGGGCGCTAAATAACTTCCATTTCAGATCGTCATGCTGGTATTATTAACACTGTCGCAACTCTTTATCCTAATGACTACCACGCGTATTGTATCTTCCATCTGATATAGAATTTGAATAAATCTCTTGAAAACACTAACAGAGTCTACAAAAAACAATATGCTAGTGATGTTTAAGAGCTGTGCTTATGCCCCGACTGTGGACCTTTTCAATGAACGTTTTTCTCAGTTTGCGCGCCAAGGGGGTGATTGTATTGCCAAATTTCTAAGCAATTTGCCACCAGAAAAGTATGCTCAGGCATACGTCAAAGGCAAACGGTATGGGGCGATGGCATCAACAGTTGTGGAATCGTTCAATTTGCAGATTTAAAAGTTGTGCCATCTGCCTATAGTGGAATTGGTCGACCAGATTAGAGTTCTTCTTATGACTCAGATGTCTCGACGTTTGGCAGATGGTCTAAGCTGGAACACACAATTATGCCCCGAGTCTGACAAGCTGTTCAAAGAGAATGTACAATACGGTCGGACGTGGTTAGTTCACAAGTCTTCAGCCGCTTATTTTGAGGTTTTATCAGACCCAGTCATGGTGGTCAACATCCTTGATTTCAAATGCACATGCGGCTCTTGGCAGCAAGAATGTTTCCCATGCGCTCATACGTTGGCTGCAATAACATCTCTAAACGAAGATCCAATGACATTAGTAGAGCCCCTTTTCAGTGCTGCAAATTTCTGGTCGAGCTAGTCTTTTAACATACCAACTATAACAGAGTTCGGTGAAGCTAGTACCGGTAATGATGATGGAGAGCCAGTGGTTAATCCCCCAAACGTTAAAAGACAAGCGGGGCGGCCGAGAAAAAAACGTATGCCATCAAGAGGAGAGGTAACCACCAGCCAGTCCCGTTGTGGTCGCTGTTTCAAATCAGGGCATAATAGGAGGTCCTCCGATGCTCCGTTCTGAACTTATGTTCGTTATTTTTTAGTAACATTCTGATTTTTCTAGATAAACACTCCTTATCTTTCGACTTATATGTTTGGATAGTGTTAACATTGATATGTACAAGGTCTGTTTGATTCGATAATTCTTATCATTACTAATGTTGACATTGCTAGATAGGCTACGATTACAATGCTAGATACTCATTATCTAATTCCTAGTATCATTGAGAATAAGTTTCTGATCCAAATTTGATAGATAAGTTTTCATGTGTATACGATTGTTGGTCTACAACGAGATTGCTAGATACGTTTATTTAGTATTGCTAGATGCATAATGCTCCATGCATTTAGATTCCACTAACATGAAGTACCTATCAGCAATGACCAACGTTGCTAGATACAACAACTTATGTATGCGATTTTAAGGTTCACATCCATCTGATAAATGAGTTATATTTAGATTGCGATTCTGCACTTTGTGTTTCATTTCAAACACTAACAATCCACCCTACGAAGTAAGATTTACCTTGCATCACAGATTTTCCTAGTGGTTGCGATTTACGGCTAATATAGCCTGCTAGATTGAAGATAGATATATGACATCGATATTGCTAGATACATGTTATTAACATTGCGGTTGACGTTGATTTATTTGAGATGTTAAGGTTGATTTATATTCCAGTAAAATAAAGTGCTTATCAGCCATATCCAACATTGCTAGATACAACAACTTTTGTCTGCGATTTTAAGGTTCACATCTTTTTGATAGATTAGTTGTCATTAAAGTGCGATTCTGTCCTTTGTGTTTCATTTCAAACACATACGATCCACCCGACGAAGTGAGATTTACTTTGCATCCTATATGCTCCCAGTGCTTGCGATTTGAGGTTAATCAAGATTGCTAGATAAAAGATAGAATTATGACATAGGTATTGCTAGATACGTATTATTAATATTGCGATTGCCGTTGGATTATTTGAGATGTTTATTCCTTTACTTTGCCTGCACCTTTGAAGTGTCCCCTGGTTAGGACTGTGATTTACTAGTTACTTTACTGAAAACATTGCGATTGTGAATCCTAACTGCCTTTACAACTGCTCCACTTAACTTCTTTCTATCAAATTCTTAGTTAAAGCATTCAAATCTGAACAAAATGCACAGTAATATAGACAACAAATACTAATAAAACCATAACAATTTTAGAACATCAGTCAAGGTATTACAACTGCCAAATACAACAACCCTTTCAAAAAATGAAACTGCTCAGAGGGTTGGTAAAAGTTATCGGTCCATCAAAGCATAAAAAGACATTAAAAAAAAAAACATAATGAAATGATGCTGCATGAACTTCTTTAAACCTAATAAGAATCCTCTTCATCAGACCCTTCAAATCCCTCCTCTTCTTCTTCTTCTTTTTCTTATTTTTCGTCCTCTTCATCCTCCGACTTCTCATCGTTGGCTTTTTCAGAATCATCGTCCTCTCCTTTCTCAGAGTCCCAGCTGTCTCGACATCTCTTCCTTTTTGGAAGTTGTTCACTGTCCGACTCGTAGCTGTCGTCCAGCGACCACGAGTCCCACAAAGCGTAGTGGTCGTCGTGGTCGGAAGACCAAACAGACAGGTTATCCTCCTCATCAGACGAGTACTCCGAAGTGGTAGTTCTCTTGTATGCCTTGTTGTCTACGTAGTAGTCCGAAGACCATCCATCATCGGACGAGTACATAGGTGTTTCTGGGGAAGATGGGGCCATTTTTGAGAGTTGTTTTGTTGCAAGGTAGGCTAAACTGGCTGGTGGTTTTCTGGTTGGTGTTTTTCTTTGCAGAGAAGTGTGAGATGAATAGGCTAAACTATCATCCCCTAATTATAGCGAAACGCAATACCCAAGGCTACGTCCCATCTAGAAACTATAATTAATTGCAAAACTTTAATTGCACACGTTTAATTAATGCATGTAATGATTCAACTCATCTACCTTTGTCTTTTCAACTATCAAGCTAACCAATAGGATTAAAACATTTACTTTTAATCACTGATGGATGTAGTTAACAGTCATTTCGATCTCATTTAATTTACTCGTATACCAATAAACCTATCCAGCAGTCCAGTAATATAGTTGGTCCATCATTAATATGTTATTGCGATTTACGCATATTAAACACTGCTAGATAAACCATATTTCAAATTTAAAACCACAACTATATATCATTGCTAGATACGTTATACTGATATTGCTAGATACAATATCTAGCCATTACTAGATACATGATAACGACTTTGATAGATACATAATCCAAAAGTTTGGTGGATGGGTTGTAACAAGGCTCTTATATTGGGCTTATGAATATTGCTAGATGCTGCATATAATGATTGCTAGATACTGTATATTAACATTGCTAGATGCTAATATAAACATTGCTAGATGTATAATACAAACATTGATAGATACACTATACAGACATTGATAGATAAAACATTTCTACATTGCTACATACGATATAAAGACATTCCTAGATGCAACACTGTATAGTTGCTAGATACGAAATATAGACATTGCGAGACATTTGAGTATAAGTCTGATAGATACAAAATATAGATATTGCTAGATAATTGAGTATTAGTCTGATAGATACGAATATAGACATTGCTAGATACTTGAGTATTAGTCTGATAGATACGAAATATAGACATTGCTAGATACTTGAGTATAAGTCTAATAGATACGAAATATAGACATTGCTAGATACTTGAGTATGAGACTAATAGATACTTGAGTATGAGACCGATAGATACGAAATATAGACAGTGCAAGATACAACATTCAAGGACGTAACAGTGATGTGAAATTTATTCATACAACAAAAGGAGGATCTTCCAAGGTAGTTTAGAAAAACATTTCCCTTGGTAGAAATACTATAAAAATTGCTAGTAAAACAAAAGTTTGTTAATAAGTTTAGAGTAATTGTCTAATACTAGCATCATTTGTCAAATGAATCATACATCCTGCTCCCCAAAAATGAATTACATACTACCATCGTCTGTTTGTGTTTGGATTATTGATGAAATGCTTAAATATTTCAACTCTTGTTTCGGCGGGCATTTCCTTTCCATATTCCAGAGGAACATACCCTTTATGAATGATGTCTTTTGCGTACTTACAAATAAAAATACCACAGTCAAGGCTCTATTCTCCTGCTGTGGGATATTTCTCATTATCTTTATTTTGTATCCACCGTTTACATGAGGTATGCATTTTTTCTTCATGCAATAGGCCAACTGCAAAATCAAGTAATCCATCGTTACATTGCGATTTACAATGCTATGTCAATGCTATTTACGACTATTGTCATTGTTAGATACAGTATGCAGTATTGCAAGATAGGCGAACCAACTGTTTAGGTGCAATTCGAATAACACATTGCTAGATACGTTGCTATGGGATTGCTAGATATGGCCACAAACACTTGTAATATATTTTTAGCATTTAATTTTATGCCAGAGCATCGGCTGTGTTTTTCGTCTTATCTGGAATTTGTTTGCTCCACGGCAACAACGGGTTGTAGCTACTAGCAGCCCTATTCTCCATATCTATAATCAGCAACGTCCAGTGGTTCACGCCGGACGTGTTAACGGTGCAAAGAGGAACAAGGGAAACATATGTGTCTGATTTCATTGTTTCAAAAACCTTATCCACAATCTGTGACATATCTCCCTTGATAGCCAGTGTTCCGTGCAAATTTTGGTCATTACTATAGGAAGTATATATTTCCAATATAACACAAATAATTTTTGTTCAAGTTACAGTTGCGATTCCAGCTATTTGAATAACGCTGACCATATATGAATACTTATCGTCAAACCCTTTCACATGGAATTTCCAATCTGTATCCTTGAGAAACTTATATATCCAAGCATTTATGATCTATCAATTAACAATTAGAAGCTTAAATCAGGTAAATGACAATTACTGAAAACAAGAACCAACGGTGTATAGGTAGACAACTTAGACGGTAACTTAAATGAGGTACCCTATACTAAGACATTGCTAGATGTTGCATATTAATATTGCTAGACGTACAAAAGACACATTGCTAGATACACTAATTTAACATTGCTAGATACAACTGGAAACCTTATTACCTTGAAGTCGACTTGAGTTTCGTTAGGAAGTTCCATTATATCGGTCACACTAATGGAAACCCTATACGAGAACTCCGACATTGGCAAGTACTATACTTCTGGATCTTCTTGTTCTTCTTCGTTGTTTATTTTCATCACCTTCTTGTACTCACTGGCATTGATGAGTTTCGTTGTCTATGTAGGCAACGACCAATCTACGACCGTAATCTGTTGTTGTTTGACATGCGTCGGAGTAAGTAAGTTCCACCTAGGCATGTCATCAACGTGCACCTATAATAAAGCATCAAATTAAACTGTTAACATTAATTTTTGAAGGTGATTGAAAATACAAGAGATCTACTTACATCAATGTCTGTTTGTTCTTCCTCGATGGAGTCCAGTGTACGTCTCTTCTCGTTTGAATTTTCAACAGCCTTGTCACATTCTTCGTAAAATGATTGATTGCAATCTACAAAACTATCGTCAGCCAACAGTGTAACAGATCTGACAATCAGATCGTTAGATGTTGCTTTATCTTGTAGGGGTGTTGCATATAAAGATGACTCGACCTGTTTTAGTTTTTTATCGTGCGTAATAACTTCAATCTTTGCTGCGGATTGCTGCTCTTCATTGATAATTAGAATTAACTTTACGGGAGATACAACTTGTGATAGTTGTTCACACTTTGCTGCTTGTTCAATCCCATGGTACGCCAACGTCTGTACAGTAGACTGGCACGTGTCTTCACTCTTCAGGCGCTGCTGTTTGCACTTCCTAATAATAGAACATAAAAATGTCATCAACATACATTGCAAGTTTAGTGCAAGTCTCATTGCTAGACTAGGTATTAGTCGAGTGTTGCGATTTACGCCTATTAGACATTGCTATATACGGCTTATCATATTAACATAATGTGATTACGATTTGTTTCATATGACACACATTATTGTTTTATTTTGTGATTGCTAGACTTCAAACATTTTGTGGTTGCGATTTGTTCTACATGCATCTACCAATTAACATTGAATCATGATGCAAATCATGTCTTAAAAATTTCTAATACTGTCAAAACAACATGATCATAAAAACAACAACCCATCTTAAATATTATCCAAACTAGAGTTTGAACATTTTAAAACCTGCCAAAACATATTACTAAATAATTATGAATTTTAACGATTTTAAGATCCACTTACATCTTCAGCCACATTCTCCACCACTTTCTCAGAGCTAGGTTCTGGCACCAGGACTTCTGTTGCTGCGTTCTCCACCCCAGTAGGTGCTTCTTAAATCTCTTTGGTTGAATTTGCATTAGCCACAACTTCCTGCTTATCAGCTTCTTCTTTGTCCTGACCTGTCTCTACATTCTGTCCTTCCTCTATGGCTTCTTCAGTGTTCTCCAACTGTTGTTTTGTAGTTTTTGTTCCTTCGTTGCACCCTTTGTCCAACTGCTCACTATGTCCACCATTAGCTCCTGTCCATCAACCTCATTATTTCCAACTCCGTGTCCCTGTTCAGCTAAGACATCTTCATTTTGCGCACTGGCAGCGTGAGTTAGGGGTGATAAGTCTGCTGCCACATCCCCTTTCTCATTACCAGCGTCACAACCAAGTATTGTAGTCTCTTTCTACTTCCCAGCGACATCAACAGCAATAGCTTCCGGTGTAGTAATTTCTTACCTTGATTCAACAGGTGTTTCAGAGTGAACACACCCTCCATCTCCTTCTAACTTCTCCTCTTCAGATACTTCATTTTCTTTTGTCTCAGCTGTCTCAGCTGTCTCAAACTCCTTCTCTTCTTCCACTGTTTCCTCCGCCTCAACATCCTCTTCTTCTATTATTTTTTCGATCTCCGAAACTTGTTGGATCCTCTTGGGAACAAATCCATGCCTCCGAGATTGGCAAACCAATGTTTTCTTAACTACCTTCTCGCTAATATTGGCAGCCACAGTTTCAGTATCCTCCTCATCTTCACGGAAGCATCTACACTTTCCTCTTCCACCTCGAGCTTCTGTTTTAGCTCATTCAACTCTTTCATCAATTCTTCAACCTGTATCAAACAAGCATACGAAATAGTTTAGACTATTAACATTGCTAGATACATCATATTGACATTGATATACGCAACGTATGAACATTGCTAGATGTATTATTTTTACATTGCTAGATGCAGCAGATTAACGTTTCTAGATACCTTATAATGATGTTTGCTAGATCCCTTTATAATGATGCTTCTAGATACAATATCTAAACATTTCCTATATACAGTGTAACCACCTTATATAGATACAACATATAAACGTTATTAGTCCTTAAAAACATGGGAATACTCACTTCTTTGTTTTTCTCCTCAAGCGACATTTTTGACTTTTTGTTTTCAACTTTCAACCTGTGCATCCCGCTTTGTTTTTTCAGCTTCCTGTTGCCACGCAGCGCAGACTGTGACAGCCCTCCAAAACTTAGAATACTGGACCTACGGTTGTTTTTCTTTTTCAACCTCTCCCATTTTTTTGTACCAACTCTCGACTTCTTCTCCCCAATGAATTCACGCAATGTAACATTGTAATTCTCTACTTCTTCTGGTGTTGTTGTGTTGTCCTCATCCTCAGTCTTGAACTTCTTTTACTGTTTGTTCCAGCCCCGTCATGTACTTGTTTCTTCTTCCCTCTTATACTTCTGTTTGCAACAGATTTCTTTCTTTTCCTACTTCTTCCTTCACTTGTTTCCACAACACCTTTGTAGTTCCTACCCAAATCAATTTCTCCAAAAGCATCACATTCAGCCTCTGTCAACGATAACTCATTGTCCATAACCTAAGAAATACAGTATAATATACATTCAGCTTCGCAATATAATAATCATGGATGCGTTTTACAAACAATTACTATAGCCAATTAATGTTACAGTTGATGCGATTTGTTTGATGTTATGATTTCTAGATATGTTAATTTGTTGGTCACTATTATATAGATGTTTGTGATTTAGGTACATGGCTCATATGTATGCGATTTGTTTGGTATTATAATTTGTACATTGCTAGATATGTTAAATACTTGATCGTCCCTGAGTTCACTAACCATCTGGATCATTTCAAATGTTGACTCCTTACCCTCCAATCCCCACTCCTCCTTCTCTTATTGCTTTCTCGATCGATTCCTACAAAATAAATAACATCATAGTAAGAAGCTACAAGAACAATTCAAGACAATTACGCCTACTACGACATTGATAGATATAAAGGAAGTCATTGTTAGATAGATAAACCCAAACAGAAGCATACTAATATACTTCTTTGACATTGCTAGATAGAGTAGGTTGCATTGCTAGATACATGCAGAAGCATGCAGATTTTGGTATCATACTAATATTCCTACAACATAAACTCAAAACAAATATATTTTTATAGATTTGATTCACCTTTATCAATGCATTAGACATTGATTTTTCGTTGGTTGGCCCGCTTCTCCTTGTCCATGGACTCAAAAAATATTTTTGCATTAAAATGGAATCGAGCTCAGCTCCATCAGCGAACCGACCGATAAATGCGCCTGTTTTATTCATTGGCATCTCCTCGTTCCCATGTTTCAGCCCAAATATGGCCTTCACATCCTTCGTAGTTAGCCTTACATGCTTATGTCCTATCTTGAAAGCCTTCCTTCTCACATCGTAAAAACTACAAATCTCCTCGATCAGGTTGTGGATATTTTTCAGCTTCAGATTCTCGTTCCTTACATCGAACGATGTTTTGAGAAACGTATGGAACAATGTGCCTCGTGCAGCATCTATGTGTTCAGACGTAATTATATCCCGTCTTAGAAGGTTGATTATGCTTACCAAGCCTGACCTGTAGAATACTCCTGTCTTAGTCAGACAGAATAGACACCAGAATTTCCGTTCCAAGTAATAACGGAGGACCGTTTAAGGTCGAGACAGTAGAAAGAGACAATGCAACATAGGCAAGGAGGCAAGCAGCGCCATGGTCAGTAGGAATCATCCATAACAGAGCCCTTGCATCGTGTGTAAGAGAAGAGAAAGAGTAGGGTTGTCCAAAGGAGCGAGTAACCTTCATCGACAAAGCTCCTGCGTGGTGAGATGGAGAAGGAATATAGAGAAACTCCAAGTCAAAAAGACTCAATGACTGGAACGGACCTTTGAAGCAGGGATACCCAGCCGACGATGGTTTTAGAGACATATAGGGGAAGGTAAAGCAAGAAACAAAAAAACCTCCAGCGAGAAATGGGCGGTAAAAGATTCAGGCTCTAAGGCCGTAAACCACCATAGAAACCAGCGAGGCTAGAATTTTTCCGATCTGAAGTATCCGTTCGAGTGTAACCGATAAAATTTTAGAGAAGTAACCTATATTCAAGAGTAATTAAAATTATTTTATATTAAAAAGTATTTGGGATTGCATATTCCGTATCCGTGTATATAATTAAGAACAATCGATCTCTATACCACACAATAGTATGATATTGTCCGTTTCGGCATCCGAAAATGCGTACGATTTTGTTTTTGGTCCATTCCAAAAGGTCTCGATGTGGGATGTAGGATTTTGGTCGCCACCTTAACAAATTCTCCTTTCGAACAAAGTGCCACTCTAGCCTACTCTCAATTAACTTTCATCCGCCCACTCTAATCAGGTTGGGGGCTACCTGACCATAAAGGTACTATGAATGTTACTGTTCACCTCCTCTAAGACCAAACTGTCTTGTTCCTTAGCGCCACTCCCCACTCCAATCAAGTACTAATGCTTGATGAGTCATGGGCACTCCAAACTAGGGTCTCTAGAACATAGGACGACATCTAGCTTCTGGTGCATCATGTTTGACTTCTGATAATTTCACCACCATCGCGTTCTGTCTGGGTCAGGCTCTTGATACCATTTGTAAGGAATATGGGGTCCGCATATTCCGCCTTTGTATATAAGTACGAATACTCCGATCTCCACATTGCACTCCGAACTAGGATCTCTAGAACAGATCACCTTGAGGACGATATCTAGCTTCTAGTGCATCGTGTCTGACTTCCAATAATTTCACCACCATCGCGTTCTTTCTGGGTTTGGCTCTGATACCATTTGTAAGGAATATGTGGTCCGCATATTCCGTCTTTATATATAAGTAAGAATACTCCGATCTCCACACTAGTATATAAGTAAAAATACTCCGATCTCCACACTAGTGTGATATTTTCTGCTTTGGGCTCACTAGCTTGCACGACTTTGCTTCCCACATCCCACATCGGTTAAACGTGAAGATATCACTGGCCTCAACTAGTATGAGGCCTTTTGGAGTGGACCAAAAACAAAATCGTGCGAGCCTTCGTCTACCAAAGTAGACAATATCATAGCAGTGTGAAGATCGAAGATCGTATATACATACGGAATATGCGGTACCCATATTCCCAACAAATGGTATCAAAGCACTAGGCCACGCGGAACCCATATGGTGGGTGTGATGTGGGTGAAATTCTCAGATGCCGACCATTTTGCCAGAAGCCAAGAGCCATACTCAAGGTGAATGATCTACTGGATAGATGGAGCGCATGATGGCTCATCAAGCATGTGGTTTGTTCAAGAAGCGACGCAATGCCACTCAACTTCTGAAGATAAAGTAAGCCCCGTTTCCGAAGAGAAACCAATCACCGCTACTACTCTTTCAGTTTCCGATAAGACAACTGTTTCTAAACAATTTCCTGGAGAAGCCTCCCACTCTGCTGTTCCTCACAATGTTAAAGAACATATTACTGTCATAGATCTGTTCGAAAATACAACTAAAGCTATTGGTTTTACAAAAAATAAAAATAAATTCAAAGAAGACGTCCCACTTCTCCCGGAAATCAAAGCCTTAGTAGGAAAATATATGAAGAATGTTGATAACAGAAATATGCTGATCTGACATAGAATTCGATATTAATATTTCAAGCCATCCGAAGAACAACTGCAAAGACTTCGATGGGGAATCTCTTTGCCAATTTCTATCCGCTTCCCCACCGTCAGAGAAAACATCTTGTCTGTTAAAGACAACGAGCTTATAGTTTATACTGAAATATTAGAATGGGGCATTCGTTATCCACTTGATCCCTTCTTCGTCAAATATTTTTTAAAGATTGACTTATGCCCTACCCAAGCTGGTCCTAACATAGGGTTCACTTTAATGGCATATATCATGGCTTCTAGGATTACACATACGGAATATGCGGTACCCATATTCCCAACAAATGGTATCAAAGTACTAGGCCACGCAGAACCCATAGGGTGGGTGTGATGTGGGTGAAATTCTCAGATGCCGACCATTTTTCCAGAAGCCAAGAGCCATACTCAAGGTGAATGATCTACTGGATAGATGGAGCGCATGATGGCTCATCAAGCATGTGGTTTGTTCAAGAAGCGACGCAATGCCACTCAACTTCTGAAGATAAAGTAAGCCCCGTTTCCGAAGAGAAACCAATCACCGCTACTACTCTTTCAGTTTCCGATAAGACAACTGTTTCTAAACAATTTCCTGGAGAAGCCTCCCACTCTGCTGTTCCTCACAATGTTAAAGAACATATTACTGTCATAGATCTGTTCGAAAATACAACTGAAGCTATTGGTTTTACAAAAAATAAAAATAAACTCAAAGAAGACGTCCCACTTCTCCCGGAAATCAAAGCCTTAGTAGGAAAATATATGAAGAATGTTGATAATAGAAATATGCTGACCTGGCATAGAATTCGATATTAATATTTCAAGCCATCCGAAAAACAACTGCAAAGAATTCGATGGGGAATCTCTTCGTCAATTTCTATCCGCTTCCCCACCGTCAGAGAAACCCTCTTGCTTGTTAAAGACAACGAGCTTATAGTTTATACTGAAATATTAGAATGGGGCATTCGTTATCCACTTGATCCCTTCTTCGTCGAATATTTTTTAAAGATTGACCTATGCCCTACCCAAGCTGGTCCTAACATATGGTTCACTTTAATGGCATATATCATGGCTTCTAGGATTACACATACGGAATATGCGGTACCCATATTCCCAACAAATGGTATCAAAGCACTAGGCCACGCGGAACCCATACGGTGGGTGTGATGTGGGTGAAATTCTCAGATGCCGACCATTTTGCCAGAAGCCAAGAGCCATACTAAAGGTGAATGATCTACTGGATAGATAGAGCGCATGATGGCTCATCAAGCATGTGGTTTGTTCAAGAAGCGACGCAATACCATCTATAGATGAAGTGCCTGATAGCTCATCAAGCAGGCCGCTTGATCAAGGAGCGGCACAATATCATTTGATAGGAAGCAGATGGATCCTCCCTAAACCTCCAGGGTTCAGGCGCCTCTCCACCTGACTAGAGTAGGCGAATGAAAGTTAATTGAGAGGAGGCTAGAGTGATACTTTGTTCGAGAGGAGGATTGTTAGGTGCGACCAAAGTCCCACATCCCACATCGGTTAAACATGGAAAAAAATCAGTATATATGTTAAGAATACATCTCCATTAATGTGAGACCTTTTCGAAGTGGACCAAAAGCATAGCCGTGCGAACCAGTGAGCCTTAAGCGGACAATATCACACCTAGTGTGGAGATTGAATTATTCTTACTTATATACAAAGGCTCAAAATTCAAAATTATTCTTACTTAAGATATTTTTTTACACTGAAACATAAACCATTTTTCGATTCAAAATGGACATAAAAAAATATCCACCTTTATATTTAATTACCTATTAATAAATTAATTAATAAATTAATTTATAAAATTTGTTACAACCACGCATTTATTGCATTTTCTAAAATAAATAAATTATAAATATAGATGGTGATTTTTAACTGTAAAATAACACAGATACGTGGATAGAAAACAACCGATCCTTAGGCTTTAACTCCAAAATTAAAACAAGTGATGGTAAATTCTAATGAATGTAGAAGTGAATCGATGAGGTAATAACATTTTTTTTAATCAAAAGACTATTATATTACCATATTGAGAAATTACAAAAGTTTAGGGCTAAATAGCTAGATACAAAAAATGAAAGGCCAAATTAGCTTAAAATAAGGGATGAGGGATACACTGATGTTTTCAGAGTCTTCTTCTTCGCGAAGCTAAGCTCGAAAGCCATAACATTCAAAACACCATAGTGAGAGAGAGAGAAGCCAGAGAGGAAGAAGTCGATTCAAGTCTAAACCTATATTCCCAACCCTTAAGCAGACCATGATCAAAAGACCATCGCCCAAAAAATCTTTCCCAAATACTCAGAGCAACAAAACCCCAGATAGCCCAGAAAGTTCAAGAGCCACCAAAACTTCAGATTAATAGCCACCACCAATCGGTTCCTGAAGAACCAAATCTCTTATAAAGATGCAATTAGACCTTCAAAACTTCCTTTCATATCCAATTACATCAATTTCATAACCAAATCTTCCATCGATTGAAAATTTTGAGCCCGCTTATAACCCGATGTGTTATCGTTTTGCCTTAGTAAATTGTCAAGAGTATATTCAAGAGAGAAAGTGCTAGAGAGTTCTAAGAGAAAGAAAACATAAGTACAAATAAGTTTCAAAGTTCAACCCTTTTATTAGAGTAGTCTAGTCCTTTATATAGAGGAGCAAAAACTAAGTTTCAAACTGAAATCTGTTACACAAGGTGGACTAATTGCTGTTTAGTCCTTACTAATTATACATAGTTACAAATATCCTCTAAAACTTACATCAGTCACGAATCAGTCACGAATTAAGGACAAAACTTACATTAATTACAATTAAATCCTTAAATCTATATTATTTATAATTTAATCTTTAAAACTCTATTTCCATATCAAAAGCCCCTCTAGTTCTCATGTCAGTAAATGAATGAGAACTAAAAAGTCTTCAAATCCGTTTTGTGTTCGAATCTTTACATCCTCGAAAATTCTCATTGGCTATGTGACCAGTCATAAGCTTAAAAACAATTGTTCGAAGCCATTAGCTTAAATTATTATTCATTAGCTTAAATAATTATTTGAAGCACTTATACAATTTAAAATCTTAAAACATATTCGAACCAAAGTGTAAACACAAATCCACCTCGAAAAGCCTTAGTAGGTAAACATGAGCTCAAAATCACTTCGAATTGATGTAATAAAATGTGTTGAAAATTGTCATTGAAAATATTATGTATATAGATCATCCTCGAATATAAACGTTACATATGTAACCGAGCTCAAAATCACTTCGAATCGATGTTGTTGAAAATTGTCCTCGAAACATTATGTAAATAAATCATCCTCGAATATAACCGTTACATATGTAACCGTTAAATTCATCATAACCCTAGTAATCTAGCCTGACAGATGTCGAACATCTAACCAACTCAACGATTTGTATTCCAACCTATCATCACATAGGTCTTTCCACCTTCACACGCCTTCACTCGCTTTAGTATAAATACCACCTTCCTCTCATTTCCACTCTCCTCACACAGAAATCGTTTTAGAGAGAAGTTAGAGTTTTTGGCTACCTTCATCGTGCTCCTCCTCTATACTCAGGATTTTCACCAGAAAATTCAAACTTCCCGACCAACCTTCATCCTCTCCGATCAACCCTTACTTGGTTTATGAGAAAGAAACCAAGAACCAAAAAGTCGAAGGCCATTCTTTCCAAAACACCAGAATCCTCTGATACTGATAGTAATTTAGTGTTTGGATCTTACTATTACTTTTGTATTACACAAAGAGCTGAAGAATACCGAAGAGCAGGATTAATTCAAGGTGGTCCAATCGAAACTATTACCGAGACATTCTATTGCGGTAAATTCGATCCTACTAAAGTTACAAATCTTTCACCTTCCCCCAGAATCGAAGAGCAATCCCCATCTAAAATCTCAGGGCCTAAAACCTCGAGTCTCCTCATCTCAAAGTAGAATTTCTCCTCTTAAACCAAAAACAAGCAACCCTTCTTCTAGAAACTCTTCAGTAACCAAAAAAAAACTTTCATCGCCATGGGAGATGAATAAACAATTATACGAACTCCTTCTCCTCCAAATCCAACTACTAACCATCCTCCTCAAAGAGAAGTGATGGAGGAAGCGCCTCGAATTGCTAACCCTTCTACATAAACAATTATCCCAACTTCTCAAAATCCTCGAGAAGAAACTTCAAAAGCTAACGAAGCTGACTCAGAGGCTACAAAAACTGATCTTGAGGCTGACTCTCAAGAAGAAACTGATATTTACTCCATCTTCGAAGAAGAACGGGAAAAAAATGGGAGAAACCTAAGAAACCTCGAAAGCAAATACATTATCGCTTTGAAGAAAGTTCGTTACATATACTACAAAGAAAGACAAGCCTCGGCTCTTAGAAAGCAATGAGTAATGGGAGAAAACATAACCCTTCGTCTGCCAAAAGAAGGAGAAACTCCCATTGACTGCAAGGATGACGAACTAGTGGTATACCCAAAATCATCAACTGGGGTCTTCGATTTCCACTAGATCCAATGATCGTGAAGTACTTCGAACTCCTCAGTTTATGACCTACCCAGGTGACACTGAATCAATGGTTCACCCTTATGTCAGTGATCATTTAGTACTTCGAACTCCTTAGTTTATGCCCTACCCAGGTGACACTGAATCAATGGTTCACCCTTATGTAAGTGGTATACCCAGAAATCATCAACTAGGGTCTTCGATTTCCACTAGATCCAATGATCGTGGAGTACTTCAAACTCCTCAGTTTATGCCCTACCTAGGTGACACTGAATCAATGGTTCACCCTTATGTCAGTGATCATGACATCCCGTCTATCTAAAATTCCCATCAGCATTAAAGACTTTATCTCACTGACTCAACTTTCAAAAGGTCTGAAACTTCCCTTTTACTAATCTCACATTGATGGATGACCTCAAGATTATCGATGATCTTTTAGAGGTTGACAAATCCTGGAAACAGAAATTCGTCTTCATATCTGGAGCCTGGGAAAACGGCAAAGTGATTTCCGAAGCTAACCCTTCTAAACTCACTCTCGTTTGGAGAATCAATCGTAAGTTCTTCGAATTTTTATCTTATAATATGAAATTTGTCTTCCTTTTTTTACATTTTATTTTGCTAATTTATGCTAGAAATTTCGAAGCGCTACTCAACACGTCGAGAAGCTGCTAAGGATATTTTTCAAAAACTCACCGCTGGGCTGAAAAGGAATGGAATAATGCATTTCATACTGCCTTTCAGCCGATCAATTTCCTCCATAGCCATATGTTTCCAATCAAAGAAGGTGGGTTGCCTTCTCAATATTTATCATCGAAACAAGATCCAAAACTTGTGTGCCAACGAATACCCCAGCCTGACTGCAAAGTATTTCTTCCCATTCGCAACAGATCGGATAGCCACTTGGCAAAAAAGAAGAAAGAAAAAGTCATCAAAGAAAAGAAGGGAAAAAAGGCAGCTAGCACATCTGGTGCTAACCCTTCCACGCCATCGAAACCAAAGCGTCAAAAACGATTTTTTTTGAACAACCTCTCTCACCCATCGAATAGGGAAAGGATCAAGAACCATCATCAAAGAAAAATAAAATTTCTTCTGATTCCCTCAGAAGTAAAAAGAAACAGAAAAAAAATCAATTCGTACACTTTGGTTGATGAGGACGAAGTCATTGTTGCTGAAAACCCACAAAACCCTTCAATAAAAAATCAATCAAACAAAGACAATCCTTTGATAATCATTGAAGATAACACCTCCAACGATAATCAAACCACTACAGCCTTTGATCCTGACATGTTCATCGGCTTCGAAAATACCGAAGCACTTACTTTGCTTAACTTTGGAAGACCAGAACCAATTGAAGCCTCTCCAGAAGCTACTCGCTCTCTTGAGCCTATCACCCCAATGGTTCAAAATCCTAGCGGATCCGAACTTCGTGTTCCTACTCTAAATCCTGCCATTTTTGTCGCTCTTCAACCATTTAACGAACTTGATAATGCAGTAAAGAAACTTGCTTCCTAAGTCGAAGCTTCTCAAAACCATCTAAAGCAGCTGGCCAAAGATATGGTTTACTACAAGGAAGGTTACGAAGCTGAGAAGAAGCTTAGAGAAATTATGCATGGCAAAGTAATCAATCAATTTCATGGTTATGAAATGGCACGGTCCAAACTGATCAAAGGTGCTCCTTGTATAAAGAATCATCTGCGAATCAACCATATTATGGAGACCGAATTGCTGACTAATACTCATAAAGAAGAGTTGAAGAAACTCAACACGAGCCATACTACTGAACTAGCCGCTGAAAAAGACAACTCCAACAAGCTTCAAAATTCTCTCACTCTTTGTGAGACAAAAAACAAAGAGCTAACCGATGATATGGCTAAGTTGAAGAAAAATTTCGAAGCTGAAAAAGCTACTGCTGTTGCTGCCGCCGAAGCTAAACTTTCAAAGGATATGCAAACTGCTATCCACGTCGGAAAAGAAGATGCGACCATTCTTCTTCTTCGTGAACTTCACGCTACTTATCCAAAATTCGACCTGACAAGATTTTGGAATGATATCCCTGAGGAAAAATGCCCAAGCGAAGCTTTCAACCCGATTCTAAGTTCATCGTCTTCTGAAGACGAATCATCCGATGAAGAAGAATCTTCTGAATGACTTTATTATCATCTTTTTATCCTTGTCGAATTACAATATCCTTTTTTTTTGTATCTTAATGACTCGATCTAAATGACAAATGGTTTTTCTATGTTATCATTTTCCTTGTATCTTATTCGATGCTGAATTTTACAAACAAAATAACTATAAAACCTTAACAAATTAATGTAAACTTACCTCCTCGAATCGTTTAACAAAATTGATAGATATTGTTTCTCATCGATAAATTGTAGCTCTTCGAAAAAATTGTAGTTCTTCAAAAAATATCAATGTGTTGTTAAGCTTTGGTAGCTCTTCAAAAAATTCTCAGAGTGCTGTTAAGCGTTCACTTCGAAATAAAAATGTAATGTAATTAATAAACATGGTTGGTTCTTCGAAAAGTGTCAAAAACACTTCGGAACATTCTACTCTTAACCAATCTCAAAGGTGATCAATCTTTGATGATTTGTTAAGATAGTAATCAAACATATGCAAACAACCATTGGCCAAAAGATGAACTTTATTGATAATATTGAATATGTACACAACGCCTCGTTAAAACCTTCCTGGGCCAACATGAGAGGAAAGAGTGCGCCATTCAAAACAAAAATTCCAAAGTACAAAAACATAACTACTCCCAATAAAGCTTCAAATGTTGGATATTCCACGGATGTTGAAGCATTCTCCCCTCAAAATCACAAGGTTGATAAGACCCCGACTTGATTCTTTCAACAACTGTATAAGGCCCTTCCCAATTTGGAGACATTTTTCCGAGGTTCTTCTCCTTTGTATGCAAGAAAACTTCCGCAACACCTTATCACCTTATCACCTTCTTTAAATTCTCTTCTTTTTAGCTTCGAATCATATCTATTTCTCATAAGAGTTTGATAATGAATTACGTTCAGATGAGCTCGAACCCTTTTCTGCTCAATCAAATCCAAATTAGCCGTTCGAAGTTCGTCATTAAACCTTCAGAATATTGAGAAATTCTAAAAGATGACATCGTAGATTCAATAGGGCTGACTACATCCGTATCATATGCCAAAGCAAAATGAGTCTCTTTCGTAGCCTCTCTTGGAGTTGTTCGATAAGCCCAAAGCACCTCTTGCAAATAATTTTGCCATTTCCCTGCTGCCCCCGATGGATTCTTCTTCAAGCCATCTAAAATCGTTCTATTTGTCACTTCCACTTGTCTATTAGCTTGAGGATGAAAAGGCGTCGAAAAACATTGCTGAATTCCTTTAGAAGTACAAAATGCAGCCATTTCCCTATTATTAAATTGAGGGCCATTATCTGTTGTGATTCTCCGAGGAACTCCAAAACGATAACAAATACTATTCACAACAAATTTGATGACATCCTTTTCCTTTGTTCCTGATAACGGTTCTGCTTTTGCCCACTTCGTAAAATAATCCACCACCACAATTATCATCTGTCTTCCTCCAAAAGCCATTGGCAAAGGTCCCACCAGATCAATTCCCCACCTATCGAATGGTATCGCCTCAGATATAGACATAAGCGGTACTGCTGGTCTGTGAATAGCATTGGAAAATCTCTGACAAGTATCACAACCTCGGACTAAATTCTTAGCATCGTTCATGATTGTAGGCCAGTGAAACCCTGCAAGTAAAACTCGACGCGATAGAGCTTTGAATTCATAATGAGCTGACCCTTCACCATCATGCAACTCTGAAAATACTTCTTGTGATTCTTGTTTGCTTAAACATCGTAGTAATGGTCTGCTTAATGCCTTTTTATATAAAATTCCGTCCATAACTATATATCCGAAGGCTTCACCCTTAACTTTTTGGCCAATTGGGAATCATTTGGCAATATTCATTGGGTAAAAAAATTAAGAATATCCGATCGCCAATCGCGTTGGCTTTCATCCGAGATAAAAAATTATTCTATATTTTCACATCAGCTTGATTGAGTAACATTAAAGGATTTTTTTGTAGCAAAATCCAAGGATATTCTTACTTGTAAGTAACATTTGCTGAAGAATCAGCCACCGTGTTACCTCCTCACCCGATATATTCTACAACCACGTTGTCAAACAGAAGCATTAAATTCCGAAGCTCCTGAAGATATTAAATCAAGCGATCCTTCTTTGCTTCGGAAAATCCAGACACCTGAGAATCCGTTTGCAAGTGCACTGAAGTCGCCCCACAAATTTTTGGCAATCTCAAACCTGCCAAAGCAGCTTCATATTCAGCTTCATTGTTCGAAGCATGAAAACCAAATTTAATTGTTTGGACCATTGTTTCCCCCATCAGAGCTATTAATTGAACCCCAGCATTGCACCCTGAAATACTAGATCCTCCATCTGTTCGAACAACCCACCTCGCATTTACAGGTAAAGCTTTTTTAGTTTCTTCCTCATCCGATCGGCTTGAGTGAAACTCAACAAAAAATCTACCAATGCATGTGCTTTGATCACTGTTCGAGGTGTAAATAATATATCGTAATCCTCCAACTCCACTGACCATTTGGTCATCCTCCCCGAAATATCAGGTCGTTGTAAACTATTTTTTGATGGGAATGAAGTTCAGACTTCGATAGTATGAGCTTGAAAATATGGACGCATCTTCCTAGCAGCAATCACCAATGCTAAAGCCAGCTTATCTAATTTCATATATCTCTTTTCTGCTGCCACCAGAATTTTACTTACGTAATACACCGACTTCAGAATTCCTGAATCTTCACTAATTAACACTATGATGAGTGCAAAATCCGATACCGCAATGTACAAAAATAATTTCTCCCCATTTCAAGGCTTTGCCAAAATCTCTAGTGATGACAACAAATTTTTAATGTTTGTGAACGCTGCTTCACATTCCGACGTCCATTCGAACCTGTTGGGTCCTCGTAACACTTGAAAGAAAGGAAAGAATTTGTCAGAAAATCTTGAAATAAATCGATTCAGTGCTGCTAACCTTCCTGTCAGTAATTGCACTTCTTTGATTGATCGATGTGAATTCATTGTTATCAAAGCTTTTAACTGTTTTGGATCAGCTTCTATTCCTTTTTCACTGATAATAAAAACCAAAAAATTCCCCGATCGAACTCCAAAGGTGCACTTCTCAGGATTTAATTTCAACCTGACCGTCTCTGGATTAAAAAAATATTCCTTAAGATTATCAAGATGCACTTCATCCCTTGAACGTTTCACTACCATGTCGTCTATATATACCTCCATATTTTTTCCAATCTGCGTAGCAAAAGATTTATTCATTAATCTCTGATAAGTTGCTCCAGCATTCTTCAATCCGAAAGGCATCACTACATAACAATGCAGGCCCCTATCAGTTATAAAAGTCGTGCACTCTTGATCTTTTGCATCCATTTGGTTCTGATTATACCATGCAAAAGCATCCATAAAAGTTTAAAAATTTTGTTGCCTGAAGTGGAATCAATCAACTGATCTATTCGAGGAACGGGAAATGGATCTGTGGGGCAGGCTCTCTTCAAATCTGTAAAATCCATACACATCCTCCAGTTCCCATTCTTCTTTTCAACTACCACCGGACTCGCCGTCCACAAAGGATACTCTGATTCCCTTATGTTTCCAACCTTAGAAAACCGATCCACTTCAGCAACAATTGCTTCTGATTTTTCCGAGGAAAACACATTTTTTTGAAATACCGGCTTAACCTTTGGATATATTGCCAAGCTATGTCGAATTACCTAGATAAGTACTCCTGTTACATCTTCTGTCTTCTAAGCGAAGACATCCAAATTTTGAGATAAAAAATCAAGCAGCTGTTGACGTAGAAAATGGGTCAATAAAGTTCTGATTCGAAGCACCTTTCTTTCCGAAAAAGTAAACTCCTCTATCTCTTCACGCACCATTAAAGACCCCGGGGTTTCCCTCGGATCGTCAACCCTTTCTTCCAAATTTGAAGGTAACCTCTCTAATTTCTATTCTCGTATCAAATCCCCACTGCTGGATCCTCGGACCCGAAGCGCAGTTATATAGCATTCCATGACAACCTTTTGATCGCCTCGAACCACCCCAACTCTGTCTCCAACTACGTACTTAAAGCACTGATGAACTGTAGAAAACATCCCGTACATTCTTGAAAGTCATGACCTTCCAAAAATAGCATTATAACTTGTGGGACAATCCACTACCACAAAGAGTACTTGAACCTTTTTCTTGAATGATCATTTTCCCAAACTAACTTCTCCTTCGAATTCTCCAACAACACGAGCTGTTACATCCGTGAATCCAATAATTGTCCGATCTGATTGAGGAATCCGAGGTGGATTTGTCATTCTATCATAGGTGGATTTAAAAAGGACATTAGCAGAACTTCCAGTGTCAATCATCACATGTCGAATTTCGACGCCAGCCACCTCAGCTTCGATCACCACAACATCCTCATGTGGTCCTGCAGTTCCTCTCAGATCGTATTCATCAAACAAAATGAAGGGAATATCTTTCTTTCCATACTAGTGTGTTGACATCTTCCCTTCAATTTGAGTTGTCAAGTTGACAACATGCCTTTTCTTGGAACTGTCTGAATTTCCAGTCATTGAATCGCCCCCAAAAATAACCAACGACTAAAAAAACTTGCATAATTCTTGAACACGCCCTTTTCCACAAGCTCTTCGACTGTCATCAGAAGCAACCTATTTGGATCCTTTTCAAGGTATTCAGAAGAAGCATCGAACGATTCAACCTGTGAATCCATAATCATCAAATTCTCAGCTGGCTGTGCAACTTTTGAAGTCGATGCACCATTATTCTTCGATGCACTCCCATGTGATTTCACATAGGTAAGGAGCTTTCCATTCTCAATCAGATATTGGATTTTTTTTTCAGAGCAATATAATCATTTGTATCATGCCCAATATCATTATGATATCTGAAAAATTTAGTATTTCTCTCCTCCCTTGGCCTACTGATGGGAGCCGACTTCGTGAAAATCACAGAATTCTTAGTCTTATCCCAGATGACAAAAACATTCTCTGTCAGATCGGCATACTATTTAGGCTTGACCCATGTATTTGGTCTAGGCCTGTTGTAAGTATTAGATGGAGCGTGATTTGAATAACCACCACTCTGAGGAGGAAAATTATTGTTCTTCTGCCTCGACTGATTATTACCATTGCCATTGTTATTATTCATGGGCTGCCCCTGATTATTGGCTACCTGCCCCAAATTTTTCGGAGTGCTGACCGGTCCGCCTCAGACTCTACTCGACTCCTTCATTTTGATTTGATCATCGACTTGAGCCATTAAAGCTCAAAAAGTAAAAGCCCATTATCTTTGTTGTTTCATTAGTTAAATCCCCTGGAAACAACCCTTGGCGTAAAGCTACCATTGCCAGATTTTCCTCACAGTTGTCCAAACTAGCCTTGGTCAACACAAATCTCATAGTATAATCTTTCAATTTTTATCCCGGTGCCTGCTTGCACTGAATAATAGTATCGTCATTTGCTCTCATCTCTTTGCTTCCCACAAACTGCCTTCGAAAAGTAGTATAGAATTCTCTGAAATTTGATATGGACCCCCTCGGAATCCCGTTGTACCACTTAAGAGCCGTTCCCTTGAAAGTTTATGAAAATGCACGAAACACAAGCCGACCGTCATCCTCAAAATTCATCATATAATTTTTGAATTGTTCGATGTGATCATCGGGATCCTGCATCCCATCGATCTTCTCCATCTTTTAAATGTCGAAATGCTTTCGAAGCGCCATGGATCGAATTTCATTAGTCAACGAAGAATTTCTCCAGTCAATACCTTGAACGAACTGATCATCAGTTCCTATTATGACATATAGGTTCCTATTAGTTTCAGCATACTGATTCGAAGGATTTCCTTCATGCCAAGTTGAACGAGGAGCAATCTTAGATTTGATTTCCTTTTTATACTTCCTCGAATAATCTCTTTCAGATTATCATTTTGAAGAACCTCTATGCCTCTTAAACCCGAGGCTGAGCTTTCAACCTCCTCATCACTAGAAGTCACTAATTTCTGTTTATCCTTTCTCTCATTTCGAGACGAATATCGTTCTTTAGGAGCTACAAAACATGATTTTTTGTGGTCAGACTTAGCACACCGATCCTCGAAAGATCGATCTGACTGACCTCCAACCTCAGTCTTTTCTATCTCCTGTCTAACCTCGGAACTGAGCCTTGCTGAGAGTATTTCTTGCTCTCTCCGCTCATATTTCTCATTCAAAGTATTAATTTTATCTAAAAGTTGATTCATTCGTGCCTCGATGTCAGATTGAGCTCAGATCGGAGACGATCCATCAGTTCTATTTTCATCGGTTCTATTTCCATCGGTTGTCTCAGCATCCATTGTTGACGGAAGCGTAGAATTGTTTTTCAGGATTCATTGTATGAATTTCAGTCAAAGAATTCAACTAGATTGTATTAATATTTCGAACGAAATAATAATACTGATTTTACGTCCCCAGTGGAGTCGCCAATTTGATGTGTTATCATTTTGCCTTAGTAAATTGTCAAGAGTATATTCTCTAGAGAGAAAGTGTTAGAAATTTTTTAGAGAGAGAAAACACAAGTACAAATGAGTTTCAAAGTAAAAATGTTCAACCCTTTTATTAGAGTAGTCTGGTCTTTTATATAGAGGAGCCAAGACTTAGTCTCAAACTGAAATCTGTTACACAAAGTGGACTAATTGTTGTTTAGTCCTTACTAATTATACATAGTTACAAATATCCTATAAAACTTACACCAGTCACGAATTAAGGAGAAAACTTACATTAATTACAATTAAATCCTTAAATTTACATTATTTACAATTTAATCCTTAAAACTATATTTCCATATCATAATCAGCCAGTAGCAATCTTTATAGAAACAAATGCAACACCTTCAATTGCTAGCTGAAAACTCCATTGACAAGCTTCAATCTGCAAAGAGAAAAGAAACCCCAACAGAATCAACAGATTTAAGGAGTGCTTATATAGCCAAGGCCTATGCTCTCGAGAAATACAATCGAGAGAAGATAATTTGGAGCATTGAAGTGAGAGAAGCTAAGATCCGTACACTTCAATGTCCATTTCGTGAGCCAATCCACTGCTCGGTTTTGGTCTCTCGAGATAAAAGACATAGTCATAGAGGGCTGAATCAAGCTTCTACAAATGGAGATAAGATTTTTCAGGTACCAGGGAGTTTTATTCTTATTCATGATATGTATAAGAGTTAAACAGTTTGTTTCTATATCTATGCTAACCCAATTGTTCTCCTTGCAGGTCAAGAGCCCCTCCAAAAGGGCTCTGGTTTCAACTACCTAGGGGGTGAACTTACCAAACATATTTGAAGAAGCATGGACAATAACTCCTTCGTGATTTGTGATGACCATGGCACCATAGAAATCACCATTAGCAAGACAAGAGACGTCTACATTCATCTTCAGCCTGCCAACATCAGGAGCCATCCATTTCAGATAAGTAGATCTTTTATAGTTATTTTCCTGAGATAAGCATCCTAAAGACTGACCAACATCAATGGTATTCAACCAGTGTTTACTAGTTAGTACTTTAGAGATGTCTAAACCAAGAATAATGTTATTTATTATAATAGTGGAGGTATAAAGGCTTAAACCAGTGCCTTTATACTTCACATTGTTGCGACTTTTCCATATCACTCAGCATATAAGAGCTGGAATGCAATGGGTGATATGAGTCTTTTGGTTAGTGAACCAAAACCAGTTATAGACAATATGTTTAACAGTCATATGTCTTTCTACTTTGACTTCAAACAAATTGCTATAATGGCACCAAAGACTCCAGGAGTAATTGCAACTAACAAATAAGTGATTAATACTCTCACTGTTTTTGCAAAAAGAACACTTTTGAAGATAAATAAAAATGTTTATTTTGTAAAACACTATCAACAAGTAAATAATTATGAATGACTCTCCAGAGTAAGAAAGCAAACTTCATGGGAGTTATAGAAGACCAAACTTTCTTGTTAAAGCTAGATTTATGTTTGGGGCTTCTCACAGAGTTCCAAGTGCATTTGAAATTAAATTTATGATCTGAAGATAACGTCCAGATCATTTCATCTTCTTTATCTTGATTAATTTTACACTTCATGATTCTGTATTTTCTGTTATCATGTAAGGAGCCGAGTAGAGGAGAAAGATCCCAACTATTGGATTTCCAGAAGGTGTTGACCTTGGCCTCCAAGAACCACTTATTAGAAGGCAATAATTGGTATAGAATGGGGGCCATGTCATGCCAATTCTCTGTCCAGAAGTCCATTTCGCCTTTGCCAAGGAGCCACTTCACATTTTTTTCAGCTTCACCTTTAACACACATTAAACGTTTCCAGGTAAAAGAACTACAATTCCTATAATTTACTTTTAATGGATAAATGTTCTTATTATAAGTATCATGCATGAGTAAAGCCCAATCATAATTTTTCTTTCTGTAATTAAACCAAAGACTTTGAGAGTATGTAGATTGAATATCAGAAATTCTGGTATTCGTTCAAGCCTTAATCAAACCAGCGCCAACAAAATTTCAAACTTAACATAAAAATCCGGCGTCCATCGCAAAATTCGCATCAGGACACTTCCCAGGTACCAAAATATTCTTTCCCAGAACTTAGCAGCATCTTCCCGGAGATCAAACTTGAAGATTATGTGACAAGAGTCCCATTTGAAGAAATTAAAACAACCCTTAAGTTTTAAAGAATCCAGAAAACTATCAACAACCGATTTCTTTGGTATTCCTAATGAAAATTTCCCGACCAAAGTAACCTTTGAAGACTTAACCAAACTTTCTTTATCATTTCTCGAATATTGGATTGAAATATGGCTTTCTTTATAAGAGAATGACTCAGAAATCATATCAGTTTTTGGCTCCGTTATAGATTGTTTGACTGTCTCAGAAAAGGTTTTACCGAATTTACCTATTACAGATTGGGTATTACTTCTTGAACAAAGAACTGGAATCTTCTTCAAATGCCGCGTTATGATGTATCTCCATGATAGAGATATAGAAATGAAGTAAAATAACTAACAGTGAAGAAGAAACTTAATCAGAACTGGTGTGGATAATAATCGCCTGGGGTAGGCTGGTAATTTCAATTGGTGTTTTAAGGTGGTGTGTGGGTGTTTTACGGTGGTGTGTGGGTGTTAAACTGTTTAGAGTAGAGAGTAGAGAGATAATTAAGCAGCTTGGTAGCAGTTAATTCTCATTACCCCTAGTTAATGCGGGTGGTTGGGTATTTATAGTGTGATGTTTGGGCCCTTATGGGCTTTCGGGTCATGTTTAATGGACCCGGGTCATGTTCAAAGACCCATGAGCTCTAAGTAGGAGAGCAAGTAGCTTAGTCAAGACGTGTTTAGGTTTTTTAGTACTTTTGTTATAGTTCGAACAGTCCTATGGTCATAGTGTTCAAAGTGATCTGTCCGGTCCATGTGACCTGTCTGATCTGTCCGGTCCGGAGGCTTTGGACTGATCTGTCCCTGTCCGGGGAGCATGCTGAATTCGGACTCATCAGGAGCCCCTTTTTTAGGTGTTTGAACAAGTATTCTTGTCAGTGACCAGAAAAACAGTCCGATGTTTAGAAGTATTTTTCAATCCGGACAGGTCTATGGGTTTATCCGGACAGATAAAGCTTCACGAATTCAAAACGGTTTTTGCCAGAGTTCGTGGGACACGTGTCGCTCTCTGATTGGTCACTCCAGCCGTTTTTCACCTTGAATTTCGCACCACCTTCTTCGAAAAGCAACCTCTTTAATTACAAATGATGACATCAGCGTCGTCTTTTAATCATTACCAAACTTTTCGAATTCTCCTAGGAATCAACTCCTCTTTTCAGATCTACTATAAATTCAAATCACTTTTTACTGTTTTACTATCTCTTTCACATTTACTCTGCCAATTTACTCAGAGCTTTCTCTCTCCAAAGCAAAGGTTTCCTTGGTAGTTTATGTTTACAGCAAGGACAGCATTGATCAAAGGTGGGTGGCTCAATCTTTCAGAGTTGGAGAGAGCACAAAAAGTTGAGAAGGAGAAACGAATAGCAGCAGGGCTACCTTCATCACCCGTTGACAGACCAGTCGCCTCCGTTACAGATTCAGATCGAGGATCGTCCTCCTCTAAAGGTACTAAGCCCAAAAAACTATTTCAATCCACCCTCTCGCCTATAGTCTCTGGTTCCTCAGTTCAGGAGTCAGTACCTGCTGTTGAGCCAGGAGTTACAGTCACAAATGTTAGGAAACCTTCTCCTTTTATCGCTATGGGGTCTGACACAGAGCACTCTCCGGAGAAGCTGGTGGTTAAGAGGACAAGCCGGCTAGTTAAAGGGTCAGCCTCCAAGAATACTCCCTCCAAATCGGGGGCAAAAAACAGTAGTTCTGGGTCTGGAGTGCCCATCACAGCTCCCCGGGAAAGGCCATCTGGTCCGGAGGCCAGCAGTCCGGTACTTCCAAGAGAGACTTCTGCCTCAGAGCCCCAGCCTGAGACTAGAAGTCAAAGAAACACAGAAGGCCAGCAGTCCGGAAGCCAGGCTGAGCCAAGCTTTAATCCTCCCCGGACCACTACCACAGATATTCCCCCAACAATCATGGAGGAAAGAATGGAGGACTCTGCTGAAGAAGTCCCTTTTGAGTCTGAGTCCTCCGGCCAGACTGATAATGCTGCTGCTGCCAAAAAAGGCAAGGAAAAACTGTGCTTGAGGCATCCGGAACTGCCGGAGTGCCTTGAAGAGAAGGTGGGGCCGTGTTTTCACAGAGTTGGGCTCAAATACCTCTTGGCCTTACAGAAGACCAAGTATGCATTCATCCATACTGCTGACCTGGGTTGAATGCGCACAAAATGGGGGATCCCAGAAAACGTGAAGATAAGGATTCCGATAGATCCGGAGACCCCTATGGATTGTAAGCGGAACAAAATAGTCTTCTTTACAGAGCTATTTAATTGGGGACTCAGATTCCCATTGGATCCGGAGATTGTCAGATATTTTTATCTGGTCAAACTCTGTCCGAGCCAACTGAGCCCCAATGGTTGGTATACTCTGATGTCATGCATCATGGCATCAAGGCTGTCCGGGATCCCTCTTCCTATGGAAGAGTTTGCAGCAGTGGCCAACCTTTGCAAACATCACCAATTCCCCTTCTACCACTTCAATATGGGGGACAGCTTCAAGGCAGTCAATGATCTGTTGGAGTCTGAGAGCAAATGGAGGAGCCAATTTTTGTTTGTCAGTGGCGCCTGGGAAAACGGCAAGAAGATCAAGGCTGGAGAGAACCCAAGCCTCCTCAGAAGCAGGTGGAGGAGTGACCGTAAGTTTCACACTTCGAATCTTTGTCCATTTCTTCCTTTTTTAAGTTGGTTTAAATTAACTGGTCTCTTTTTTGTTTTAACAGAACTGCCTAAAGAGTTCGGGGACTACTTGAAGGCGGGACAGGTCACTTGTGGCAAAATCAATGCCTGGGCTGCTGAGGAATGGGGGAACCGATTCCACTCCGCCTTCACCAGTGGGAACTTGGCAAGGTCTCACCTGTGGAACACCACAGGTTGGAGAGACCTGACTTGGGAGGAGCTCACCACCCAGCCTTCTGCAGACACTGTACTTAAAAGGTCCCATGAGCCAGATGGGACACTTTTCCTACCCGGCCGGGCCAAAGCCCCAAGCAAAATGAAGGGCAAAAAGAGAGGAAAAAAGGTGGCAAGTGATGCTGAGAAGGATGTCCCAACAGAACCGGAGGGGCCGGCTCAGAGCCAAATCGATGCTGCTCTCTTGCAAGTGGTGGAGCAAGAGACCGAAAGGCAGGAAGCAGACCCTCCAAGACCTCCAAGGGCTCCCAAGAGGACTCGCAAACAAGAAGGTGAAGGCGCTGACCGGGAAGCCAAAAAGAAAAAGGCTTCACAGGGAGATGAGCTTGCTCTCCAGGATCCGGAGCCTTCATTCCCAGCTGACCCTTCTGACCCAACGCAGGCCGAAGAGATCCCAAGGGACTTTCATACCGATGAGGTGGAAGGGGGAGATCTCAACCTTGATGAAGTGGACATCACTGGTCTAGGTGGGCTTGGTGAATACTTCCTTAGCCTCCCCAGAGATGAATTCGCAGGGCTCTATATTCCTCCGACCAGCTCCAATACGGTCAACTTCAATGGTAAGACTTTCATTGTTTCTAGTGAAAATGACACCATAGCCCATTCCTTGCTTAGCAATGTGCAGCCAGTTCTCACGCTGGAAAGACAAGTTCGGGGTCAAGCAGACATCATCAAAGACCTCAATTCTGAGAAGGAAAAGCTGTCCGAAGACCTCCGTACTGCTACTGCCAATGCTGACACGCTAAAGGAGGCAAATGAGACGCTGAAAAAGAGTCAAGAGGAAAGCACCACAAAGGTTGCCACTCTAGAGAAAACCATTAGAGACCTCCGGGAGAAGCTGTCCGGTGTGGAGAAATATCTTACCGCCTCGAAAGAAGAGATCAAGGCAAAGGAGAAGACTATCACCAACTTGACCACTGACAAGATTACTCTTGAGAACGCAGTGTCCAAGGCTGGCGAGGAGAGAAACGCTTTGTTAAGGGATCAAGAGGCTACAATCAATGCCAAGATCAATGCCTACGCCAGCCAGATGATTAAAAGTGAAGAGTTATTGCTTGAGAGGGTGAAGTTTGACATGGTTCTACTCTTTCATGAAAAATTTCCGAAGAGGAACCTAGGGGACTTGTGGAGCTATGTAGACGATGATGACCTTCCATATCACACAATGGGCGAAGAGGATGGAGTCTCTAGTGCGTCCTCATCTGATAATGAAGAGAGGACCGGAGAGAGCCTAGACAGGGAGGAAGATGATCCCAAAGGCAAGAAAGTAGTTGAAGGGAAAAACGACTTTGAGGGCAAGAAGGCAGATGAAGGTGAGCCATCTTCAAAGGCTAAACCTTAACCCACAATCTACTTTGTCTATTTTTTATTCAAACTAAAGTACTTGGAAGGCCAAGGCACACTTTTTTTGTAATGGTGTCCGGTGCTCGACCGGACAGGTTTTTTGTGTTATATCTTGACTATTAAAAGTCCTTGGAAGGCCAAGGCAATTTTAAGTTTGTTTTTCTCAATGAATATCTCTGTTTTGTATAACCATCGTCTTCTTTCATTTGTTCGTTTTAGTTTTGATAGCCAGAGTTTAAGTAGCCTTTAGTTGTTGCATTGTGAGAGTGTTTAAATTCTCCGGCTAGAGTTTAAATAGCCTTTAGATATTTCAGTCCGGATAGTATGACAAGGGATAGAACTTAAAAAACACTTAGAAAATTTTGAAGAAGGCATCGAATTTTATTTAACAACCCGGACACCTCATTAAAACCTCTCCGTGCCACCGGGGAGGAAAGAGTATGCCCCCAAATATTTACATGGATGTTTAAACAAGTAAATATTTACATAAGTGCTATTCCAAGTACATCCGGAGATGCTCAATATTCCAAGGATGAGTTAGAACTCTGCCATCTTTGTTTTCCAACCAATAAGTCCCAGGCTTAATTCTTTCAACAACGATATATGGACCCTCCCAAGTTGGGGCCAGCTTTCCGAAGAGTTTTTCTTTAGTGTGTAAGAAGACCTTCCTTAATACTTTGTCCCCAGGTTGGAAATCTCTTCTTTTAACTTTGGAAGCAAACCTGCTCCTCATCAAGCCCTGATAGTGTGCAACTCTAAGGTGAGCTTTAACCCGTCTTTATTCTATCAAATCAAGCTGACTTCTGATTGCCATCTCATTAACGTGTTCGGAGAAGTTGTGAACACGAAAGGAAGGGAGGGTCTTCTCTATGGGGGCTACTGCATCCATCCCATAGACCAAGGCGAAGGGTGATTCTTGTGTTGCAGCCCCAGGTGTTGTCCGGTAGGCCCACAAGACCTCTTGTAAATAACTAGGTCACTTCCCAGCAGCCCCTTCCAAATTTTTCTTTAAGCCGGACAGTATAGTTCTATTAGCCAATTCAACCTGCCCATTTGCTTGTGGGTGGAAAGGTGAAGAAAAACAATGCTGTATACCCCTTGAGGCACAGAAGCTCTCCACTTCTCTATTGTCGAACTGTGGCCCATTGTCTGTTATTATTTTCTGTGGGACACCAAACCTGCAACATATGTTGGATATAATGAATTTTATGACAGCTTTTGACGTTGTCCCTGCCAGGGGGGCTGCTTCTATCCACTTCGAGAAGTAGTCTATGGCCACAATTATAGTTTTGCGCCCTCCGGACGCCACGAGGAGAGGCCCTACTAAATCCAACCCCCATCGAGCGAAGGGAATGGGCTCAGAAATGGATTATAGAGGAATGGCTGGTACATAATTTTTATTGCTGTACCTCTGGCATGGGTCACACCTTCTCACCAATTCCTTAGCATCTTTCATGATTTATGGCCAATAGTATCCGGAGAGTAACACTCTTCTTGTTAAAGCTCTAAATCCACAATGGGCTGATCCCTCACCATCATGTAATTCAGAGAGGACCACTTGTGACTCATCATCCCCCAAACAACGTAGGAGAGGTTTACTGTAGGATTTTTTGTATAACACCTCTCTCAATATGATAAAACCACGAGCCTTGTGTTTCAACGTTCTGGCTTGTGACTTATCCGGAGGCACGACACCGTCGGACATATATTGTAGGAGAGGGAATCTCCAGTCTTGAGGCTGTCTCACTTGTACTTCAAAAATTTCCTCTTCTTCACCCTTACTAAGTTGAATAGAAGGGCTTTGAAGCACATGGATCCGTGGGTATGACTCCGTATATGCTATGGTTGCCAATGAGTCTGCTAGCTCATTTTCTGCCCGGGGAATGTGCTCATAGACAACAGCTTTAAATTTTAGTGCTTCATTTTTGAGGAGGAGTAAATACTTCACAAGCTGCTCCTTTCTAGCCTCAGATTGGCCTGAAGCATGGTGGATAAGCAATTGAGAGTCACTTAGCAGCTTGACCCTCTTAGCCCCACAAATGTAGGCTAACTTTAACCCAATTATAGCTGCTTCATATTCAGACTCGTTATTAGATGCCCTGAAAGCAAAACAAATAGCCTGGTACATATTGTCTCCATATGGGGAAGTTCAACATATTCCTGCACCACATCCCATAGTGCTAGATCCACCATCTGTTTGGACGATCCACATTTTCTTATCTTTGATATCAGTAGCTTGCTCTGAATCCCTATCGGAGTGAAATTCAACCAGAAAATCAGCCACAGCTTGGGCTTTCACTGCTGTCCGGGGAGCAAAGTCTATGTCGAAGTCCCCCAACTCTACTGACCACTTAGTCATTCTGCTCGAAATGTTTGCTTTTTGAAGGACATTCTTTAAAGGAAAAGAGGTCCGGACGATGATAGGATGAGCCTGGAAATAAGGCCTCATCTTCCTTGCAGCTATCACCAGGGCTAATGCCAATTTTTCAAGTTTCAAGTAACGTCTCTCAGCATCTATTAAGCTCTTGCTGATGTAGTACACTGGGTGGGGATGTCTATCGACCTCTCTTACCAGCACAGCACTGATGGCACAACTTGAAACTGCCAAATATACGAAGAGAGTCTCCCCATCAACTGGTTCGAACAAAGTTTTGGGGGAGGACATGTGTTTCTTGATTTCATTGAAAGCCTCATCACACTGTGGGGTCCACTCGAACCCCTTTGCACCCTTCAAAGTTTGAAAGAAAGGAGCACACATGTCCGAAGACCTGGATATAAATCTGTTTAAGGCTGCTAATCTCCCCGTTAATCGCTGTACTTCTTTAATGTTTCGAGGAGGCTCCATTTGGAATAGAGCATTGAGCTGGTCCGGATCGGGCTGTATTCCATGTTCACTTATGATATACCCTAGAAACTTCCCGGACTGCACTCCGAACACACACTTTTCAGGGTTTAATTTCAAATTCACTTTTACCAAGTTGGCAAAAGTTTCTTGGAGATCAGACAAGTGCAACCGCTCATCTACACTTTTCACCATCATATCATCAATGTATACTTCCATATTTCTTTCAATTTGATCAGCAAATGCCTTGTTGACTAACCTCTGATAAGTAGCCCCAACATTTTTCAAACCAAATGGCATTACCTTATAGCAATGTAGACCCCTGTCAGTGACAAACGTGGTATTCTCTTAATCCTTCGGATCCACTTGAATCTGATTGTACCCGGAGAAGGCATCCATGAAGGAAAGCAGCTTGTTCCCAGAGGTAGAGTCTACTAACTGATCTATCCGGGGGACCGGATACAAATCTTTTGGGCAAGCTCTATTGAGTTCTGTGAAGTCAATGCACATGCGCCACTTTCCATTCTTCTTTTTTACTAAGACAGGATTGGCATCCCACAAAGGGTATTGAGACTCCTTGATGTGCCCCATCTTCGTGAGCCTGTCAACCTCTTGCACAATGACATCAGCCTTTTCTTTGGAAAAAGCTCTTCTTTTCTGGACTACTGGAGCTACATCTCTCCGGACGGATAGGTGGTGTGATATCACCTCTGATGGAACCCCAGTTACATCAGCATTGCACCAAGCAAAAACGTGCTGATGGTCTTTCAAAAACTTTAACATTTCCTTTTTCAACATTGATGGCATCTTGGACCCTATCTTAACACTTTTACCATCTTCCAGACAGTGTGTTTCAACCTCTTCAATTGGTATCAATACTCCGGGGGTCTCTCTGGGGTCATCAATTTCACCCTCACCCCAAGAAAGGCCCTCAAACTGCTATTGTTCATCGATGCGGACTGCCCCCGGCGTTCGAGGAGCCAAGGCAGTAGCATAACATTCTCTTGCAATCTTTTGGCTGCTCCGGACAACTCCAACCTGCCCCTGAACAACATAATTCAAGCATTGGTGGACTGTCGAAGCCACTGCATGCATCCTAGAGAGTCAAGACCTCCCTAGAATAACATTATAGCAAGTGGGACAATCCACCACAATAAAGAGTATTCTGACCATTTTCTTGAAAGGGCCCTTGCCCAATAACACCTCCTCTTCGAACTCCCCGATCACATCTGCTGAGCTGCCTGTGAAGCCCACGATTGACCTGTCCAAATTCTGAATTACAGCGGGGTTTTTCATTTTCTTGTATGTGGTTAGGAAAAGGATATTGGCTGAGCTTCCAGTATCCACCAAGATTCGTCTTATGTCATTGCCCCCTATAGATGCTCCTATGACAACAGCATCCTAATGAGGGCCAGCAATGTTTCTTAAATCATCTTCATCAAACACAATGAAGGGAAATAAGTTGGGTGACTGATAAGATGTCATGCCTCATTCTAGCTGGGAGGCCAAAGTATGAACATGCCTCTTCCTCGAAGAAGCAGTATGAGCTGTCATAGTGTCCCCTCCGAAAATTGTAAGCGACTCGAAAAACTTGATGAGCCCGGAGACCGACCTAGAACATTCCTCTATAGCACCCACTCTGTTCCGAGTTGGATCGGGATCCAAGTACTCAGATTCCACGTCAAACCTTTCAACTATAACCATGGCTCCCTCCGGAGCAGCATTACTTGGACCAACCCGGTGAGTGTTATCAGGTCTGTTACCCCCTCTTCTTTTCACATAGGCCCCCAACTTTCCCCTTTCAATCAAGTTTTGAACTTCTTGTTTCAATGCTATGCAATCATCGGTGGTATGACCAATATCATTGTGATATTGGCAAAAAGAGTTGTTACGATGCTCTCTGGGAGACTGCAGTGTTGCCGGTCTCCAGTAATGCACCTCATCTTTTGTTTTATCAAAGATAGTGGCCATGTTTTCTTTTAACTCAGCAAACCACTCCGGTTGGACCCATGGCCCTCTCTTGTTTCTGGATTGTTGAATTTGAGCAGGAGCAGCTGGTTGAGACTGAGCTTTTGCCCTACCATGCCCCTGTCCGGTTTCTCTCGCTTTGTTCCCGGACTGATTCTGATTTGGAGTTGGTGCCACTGGGGTGGATCTCACCTGCCTGTGCACCCTGGTTTTCTTTGTTTCATCGATGTTTATTTGTTTGCCAACCTGATTCAGCAACCCTCCCCATGTCATGGCCTTCTTTCTGGTCACCGAATCAGCTAGATTGCCGGGGTTCAAACCCTGTCTCAGGGATGCTATTGCTACCTGTTCGAAGCAATCAGCCAACCCATTTTTTGTGTTCACGAAACGGCTTATGTATTCTTTCAAGGACTCATTTGGCTCATGGGCACAATAGATTATGGTGTCTCCATTGCCCTTCAACTCTTTACTCCCTATGAACTGCCTTCGAAAGGCCACCCAAAACGTATCGAAATCTTTAATACAACCCTGAGGCAGGCTGTTGTACCATTTCAGAGCACTCCCCGTAAATGATTGGGAGAATGCCCTACAAAGTAGTTTATCATCGTCATCAAAGTTCATCATGAATTTCTTGAATTGCTCCAGATGGTTGTCCGGATCAGTACTGCCATCGTACTTCTCTATTTTAGTGCTGTCAAACCTCTTGGGAGGTTTCCGGACAGAATTTTAGAAGACAGTGGAGACTGCCTCCAATTCCTTCCACGACTGAACACAGTATCCTCATTGGGAGTTGCAAAGATACCTGGCTCATCGTGGAAAGCAAAGGGATCCATCAGCATCTTGTCCACATGCCTCTGGTGGTGAGATGATCCCTTGCCAATATGCCTTTTCATTCTTCCATGCCTGTCTCTTTTTCTTGAATATTTCTTAACCTGCTTTTTCTTTTTCCTGGTTCGACCCTCATCGCTGCTAGAGGACAAGGATTTTTCATTTCCCTCACTGTCCGAAGAGCTACCTGAATATTCTGAGCTCGAGTCAGAACTCTCCACAGGCTTGGACCGGTGAGACTTTTTGGAACTAGCATGAGTCTTTTTGGTGCTCACATGAGTTTTGGAAGCCTCATGCTCTCTGGGGTTATCGGTATGATGAGCAACCGATGCCTTGGATTTTTCTTTCACGCCCATCTTGGCCTTCTCAGCCCTCAGAGCTTCTATTTCACACTTTAACCTGTCACGCTCTTCGACAGTGTATTCATCGTTCTCTTCCACCACTTCGAGCAAAGCCGGTGGAAGCTCTCGATTGTCCGGATTCATACGGACAGAGTTTCTTGGCAGGTTTTGAATGCTTGATTCAGGCACCTTTCTCCTCCCACCATGGTCGCCAATTTGGTGTGGATAATAATCGCCTGGGGTAGGCTGGTAATTTCAATTGGTGTTTTAAGGTGGTGTGTGGGTGTTTTACGGTGGTGTGTGGGTGTTAAACTGTTTAGAGTAGAGAGTAGAGAGATAATTAAGCAGCTTGGTAGCAGTTAATTCTCATTACCCCTAGTTAATGCAGGTGGTTGTGTATTTATAGTGTGATGTTTGGGCCCTTATGGGCTTTCGAGTCATGTTCAATGGGCCCGTGTCATGTTCAAAGACCCATGAGCTCTAAGTAGGAGAGCAAGTAGCTTAGTCAAGAAGTGTTTAGGTTTTTTAGTACTTTTGTCATAGTTCGAACAGTCCTATGGTCATAGTGTTCGAAGTGATCTGTCCGGTCCATGTGACCTGTCCGATCTGTCCAGTCCGGAGGCTTTGAACTGATCTGTCCCTGTCCGGAGAGCATGCTGAATTCAGACTCATCAAGAACCACCATCTAATCTCAATCAAAGAGCTAATAACATCATTACAAGTAAATGTCAAAATAGAAATGACCACCAAACGATTCAAGAATATAAGGAAAATAAACTAAATATTTTTATTATTAAAAAATCAATCACTCTCCAATTTAAAAGTTAAATAGAATTTTATAAAACCTAAGTTGAATTAATAAATAATACGTACAAATATGGACACATTTTTATTATTAAAAAATAATCAGTCTCGAATTTGACGTTAAGTAAAATTTTATAAAAAGCTAAATGAATTAATGAATAATACGTACAAATATAAACCCGCAAACGCATTTAAATTTAAATGAGTCATAACATGTCTAAAATATTTAAATAATATTATCATATTAAATTAGAGATTAATTGGACTATTTTTAATTTTCCGAATCGTTTTAATTTTATTCGTTTAATTTATGTTGATGCTTTACGTTATATTTATTTTTTTTAATTTGATAACACGTTTATCTTGCTTACTTAACTCATGTCATTATTTTCGCTCATACCATAACAATTCATAAAATTTATCGAATTTTATTTTTACTTTTCAACTTTAAGTTCTTTAAACACTTGTTCCATTTCTTTCTTTTTTTCTTCACCTTCTCATTGAACTCGTCTTGATCACATTCTATGTTGGTCATGATACTTAACTTAAATATTGAACCCGTATCATTTATAATTTATTATAATAAGTTTTATGATATTATCTATTCGAGTTTATTAGTAAGTATCAACTATCTTTATCTTTTTAATCTTCTAATATATGTTTTTGACAACCACTTATATAATGACATGTGTGTATACAATTATAACCGCCTAACCAATTTTCTATGTGCTCGTATTAGTTCTTCATACAACCCTCGTCATAAATATGAATGCAAACCTCATCATAACTCTGAATGCGACCATCTTAATAAATTTAAATATCATCATTGTCATGACCGTGCATATGCCCCTCATCATATCTATGAATATAACCCTCGTCCTGTTCTACTTCATGTTTTGATCTTAATCCTCAACATATAGCCCTTGTTGTGTTTCCTGTATTTTATTCCTTTATTAACTTTATTTATCTCGTCTAAATACAGATTATATTCTATATTTGAAATATAGTCTTATCAAGACTCTCCCTAGTCCTTGAAGCAAACCTTGTTTTTTTTCAAATAATTAAGTTAATTGACTAAAATAAAAATTAGACGAGGTCACAATAATTTATTTAATATAAGTATTCTTACCAATGTAACGTGTGTCTGACTTAATTGAAATTTGTCACAAATATTACCATAATAATGTCAATAATTAGATCTGACATAATCTCAGCACTATCTCACTTTCTCACTACTAATCTCGCCATTAATTTTATTTAATCTAACGGTCTAAATCCTTTAATAACTAATAATTTTCTTTTTCACTCATAACTAAGCCATTTATACCATTTACCTCTCTTCCCTATCATCATATCTTTTCATACAATTAATTTCCTTGCTCATAGTACCTTCATTTAGTTTCCAGAGATCGATATTTCAACTCTTCCTTAAGTAAGCATATACTATATATAATCTATTCTTCATCCTTTTATGTTTTTTAATCTAAATGTTTTACTACATCAAAATTTATCCTTCTATACTTTATAGCCATATCATTGAAATACGACTCAACTTTTATTTTCTCAAGAAATTTCTTAATACCCCTTCCCATTTTTTTAAGAAGCAAATGGATGGTAATAAGAGAAAATATATCAAGAAAAAACTTTTGCCAAAAATTATTTCTTCAGAAAACACTACAGACCATAATTATGAAGAACTTCCAAAGGACGTGGTAGAGGACCAAAATTCTAACAAGAAGTCTTCAGCAACCAAACCAGACCCTATAAATATATTTATAAAAAAGATTATAAATATTATAGGTTTGAATACGGTATGTAGGACTATATAGCATCCCGCCGTCCAAAAGTTGGCAACTTAACCCATCATACCGAAGAATTTTAAATCTGCTTTTTTCTTGCTTTATTTGAATGAGGTCTTTGATTACCCTTGCATCCGTACATGATTATTTCTTTAAAAACACTTGAATTTTCCACATCCAACTAAGAACCAACGGGTGGCGCGTATTATTTAGCATAATACCGAGTTCATTACTTTTAGACATAAATGTTCGCTTTAACTTTTTCATTCATAGTATGAAAATTAAATAACTTTGACACAATCATTTTTATATATATATATATATATATATATATATATATATATATATATATATATATATATATACTTTAAAAGACTCTACTCAAATTATCAATCCACCATCCTCTTACCATAACTGAAAAATCAAGTTTAATTTATGTAACCAAAATTTAAGAGTCTACAAATTCTACTGACGGATTCGGTCAGAAAGAAGGTAGATGCAAACATGTAAGATATGATTTATTCAAATTAATTTTATCATCTAATCTATTGTTTACTTTTATAACACAATCCAACAATTTCTTACTTGCTTTGCATACCCAAATAAAGTTCCCGAGACTTTCAAAAGCTTCTTTTAGGATGACAAGCCTCAAGAGAACAGATCCTTCTGGTCTATTCCTCTGTAAATTTTCTCTTAATATTTCAATTGCTGATCGAACCAACGAGTTATTTTCGAGATTCATCGTAAAGTTTCAAGATCGTTTTTCTAGGTTAAAAAAATTTGTACTGGTAGAATAGACACTTATTGTCAGTCGTTCCCAGTGAAGTTGCGAATTTTGTGAGTTTGATTATTTAGGAATTTCCTTAGTAAACAAGAGAAGAAGAGTTTTAAAGAGAGAAATAGATTCCAGAGAGAGAAAATCAAAGTATTCAAGGGATCTAACTTAGAAATCCAACCCTTTTATTAGTTCAGCTTTGGCCTTTATATAGAGGTACAAAGACTTAGGTTACAACTGAAATAAGTTATATAAAAAGGGTATATTGCACTTTCAATCCTTAACTAAAATACACACTCCGAATTTCTCCTCTAATTTATCATATGTTACATTACATTTTCTGTTTACACTTTTAGTCTCTGAACTTCCATTTCTTTATCAAATATGATGGATAAAATGTTGAAGATATTTTGTAAAACAAATGTTGAATTTTTTTACCTCCATTGTAAGTTCCATATGATGTTAGGGGAGTTCTGTATTAGAAATCAATGATGAGTACAAACTAGGACATTTTTTTGGTTTTCAGCATTGGAAATTAGAAGCAGGAGGTATCCGTTGGATCTAAAAAGAAAATACTTAGGTCGTTCAACGAGAGTAAATGAAGGGTCACGCTTTCCAATGGAAGAGATAGATTTTGGATACATATTATTGTGTCTTTGGTTGGGACTCGTTAGGTTATGTAAGGGTGTTCTTTCAATAGTCTTATTCTTTTTATCATTTGGTTTCTTATTATTGTTAGGATTTTTGTAGTGGTACCATAACACTTTTTAATAATTTTTTAAGGACTTTTCGATATTTTTTTGGGATTCTAAGATCCATGCCCCATATAGACGAACACTCAAGATTTTGGTATGACTTATTCTTCCAATTGAGAATTGGTAGTGCTATCCATTAGCTGTAATCTTTATCGATAAATACTCATTCCAACGAGCAAAATCGAGACCAAAACAGATTTTCTTTGGTAAAAAAAATTATGGTATTTTTCATCTTAGATTGGTTGTGTTTCGATTGAAATATGGTTAAGAAAGCTGCATCGAGGAGCTCATTTCTTCCGACTTTTAGATAATGCATTAGTCTTTGAAACTTAAACTAATTTATGAAAAAAATCCAAATAAAAAATAAAAAATGTAGCTTACATAGAAGAATCTTTCTTTCTAATTATGGTCAGATGATAGTAAGGTAACTACACTACAAATTTTTGGAGCGATAAAATAGTAGAAATGAGATTTACCGACTTTATTAAACTGGCTCACACATAAAATTTAAGGTATCTAAAAACAATTGTGAGCAAAACAGATGATACAATTATACTTGTTAGTGAATGTCAGCTGTTTTGGGCGTAACCATTGAAAACAATATATAGGAGATTAGGATAGAGGGGAACGTGACTCCACATTCCATCTTCATATAAAAGAAGAAAACTTTATTTCCAACAACATGATTACACTAATATTCTTTTGTAGGGATACAAATATTAACGTCATCAATAATACCCTATTTGAAAATATTTTTTACTTCTACAACTTTATCGTCCGGGTATATAAAAAATTGGTTTAAGAAGTATATGTCAATAAGGCTAAGTTATTATGTATCGAGTTTTTTAGATGATGAAAAAGTTAAAGGCTAGTGGTTTTCTCTTAATCCTGGCCGCCATCATCGAAATTTGTAATTAAAATTTTAGAAGATTATTTAGGAATAGTTTTAATTGTTTTTTTAATCTGATTCTTAGTTTTGGGTAGAGGGAGTTGTTTGGTTTCTAACAAAACAACATAATCAACACCATTGGATAACGAAGACGATTAGAAAGTTTAAGAGTTGCTAACATCAAATAATCTAGAACCGTCTTTAAACTGGTTATTCTGTTGGATATTTGGAGAACCCAACGGTTTGTTTTCAAATTCTCTTTCCATTGACATTTTACATGATGGACGAATAATGAATTTGAATGTTAGACGTTAGTGTGGGAAAGCGTCGTCTAATGTTATTCTCAAAGTTACTTTTACTTTTACTACTTATCTTAGTTGACTATTCTAGTCAAAAGCAAAAAGAGAAAAAAAATAATTATACTTGAATATATGATGAGAAATGAATCGTCTTCATAAAATGATTTCAGAGAGATAAATTCGAGAGAGAAACTCAAAGAAGTGAGAATGCACAAAAATGAAAGTGAAAAGTTACTTAATTTATATAGTGTAAATGAATGAATAACAATAATTGATTTGAAGAAAGACGAACGATCCAAATGAAATGTCAGAACTGCTAGAAACAAGGCATAAAAATCGGTTGGTAAAAGATAAAAATGATAACATCCATTTCATCATTTTAAAATTAATATATATAAATAATGTAATTTGACGATGCAAATTTGAAATTTAAAGTGATATGAAGCTTTCCTTTCTTGTTTTGCAGATACTCTTTAACATATAAATATATTTAAGGATTAAGGAAGAAGCCTGATAAGGTATATGACGACGTGACGTTATTATCCTTATTTGAGAAAGGTAAAGATTCATTAGAGTAAAATTACCGACTAAAGTTACCATTTAGAATGTCGGCTAAAAGAGATCTTAGTACCAAATATAAGAAGACAAAAGCGTCGACAAAATAATAAAAGTAAAACTTCGAGTAGAGAGTAATATCTTGTAGCCATCACTTTGAACATAATTAATAGATGCAAATAAAAACAAGAGATGTATGAGATAAAAATGAATTTAAGATAACGAAAAAATGACTTTAGGGATAAACAGATGACATAAAGAACTTAAAGTTGATTCAAGGATTGAGAAAGATGGTGGAAGATTTAAGAAAGATGACTTATTACTAAATTACCAATTACAATAAGAGGGTAAAATTATAATTATTATAACAGATGATTACACTTGTCAAAAGATACACGTGTCATCCATCCTGAATTATTAGGGGTCTAAAAATACTATAAATAGGAGAGGACAATTGCCTGACCTCCATAGCTTTGCTAATAGTAATGTTTACGACTAGATATATTAACTAGACTATAATATGAGTACTTACATGACCTCAAAGGTTTGACTTATAACCATGTTCGCAATCTGACATATAACAAAATTTTGCTATAGCCACTATAAAGTACGAAAAATTGCACGAGCTCTTAAAATTTTTAAAAATGGATTTGGCTTATAAAGGTGCAATTTGATCATAATCAAATTACAATATCGGCTATTGCATAACCTTTTGGACTTGACTTATAGCTATGTTCACACTCTAGTATATTATTCAAGCTATAAGATACACAATTATGTATCCTCAAGAGTTTGGCCTATAACTATATTAGTTGACACCGTCTCATAACGTTCGCAATTACTTACCCTACTCTGAAAAGAGTTTGGTATATAAATGTTACTATAGAATTGTTCTTTACTTCTATATTATATATATATATATATATATATATATATATATATATATAATTTTTTAACTTTTACTTTTAATGAATGCATCATTATATTTTTTGGTAATATTTGTTTTATCTACCAATAGCAAACATATATAACTATTTTGTAAAGAAATTTGAATACATTGGATTTAGCATAATCATGTTATTTATTATATATATATAAATAAATAAATAAATAAATAAATAAATAAGTAAATAAAGACTATTGATCTTTTCACATCGTCTTTATCCTAATTTTATAAAGACGACGTACTTCATTGCTTTTGTTTAACTTGTAATTTATAGTGTTTTCACATTTAATAAGAACAAAATCTAAAAACTTTACTTTTGAAAAAATATTGTATTAATAATGGATATTATGCTATCTTATTAAAAAATTTACATACACTACGAAAAGAGAAAACAAGTACACCAACCTCATATATATAATAAAAAGTTAAAAAAATTTCAAATATTAAAAATTCTAAAGATGTTATAGACGGACCATCCTAATTTGGTGCTAACTTTCCATCATTTTATCCTTCGTTCTATGAAAAACTTTTCTCAAGACCAATCTCATTTTAAAAAAGTCTTACTTTAAGCTTTGAATTAAATTTACTCCGCATCAACCCAAGATTGAGCATTAATTCTTTTCTTTTTTATTAAGTCTATCACCTATTGACTCTCCTTGTATTTTTCAGTTGAAGAATAACATTAAACGTTATGACTTGGTATCTAAATTTCACACGAAACCGCAACCTTCATCCCATATACCAAAGCAAATGCGTCTCATTTGTAGTTACCATTGGGGTTGTCCGATAAGCTCTAACACTTCTTACAGGAAATCATGTCATTTCCCTTAGCTAATTCAAGTTCCCTTTTGATACCACTAAAAATGGTTATGTTAGTTACTTCTACTTGTCCATTAACTTCCAGATATTACAGAATAGAGAAATATTGCTCAATACTAATATATTGTAAAAACATTGCAACCAACTTATTCTAAAATTATGGTATATTATTCGTCATCAATACTGTAAGAATCTCAAACCGACTTAAAATATTTCCTTATAATAAATCATATAATTCTTTGGAATGAGTTCTCATGAAAAGATTTGCCTCTAGCCATTTTATAAAATAATCCACAAGCACAATAAAAAATTTCATTCAGATTGTTCCCATTAATAATGTTCATACCAGATATATTCATGATTTATCAAACATACAAGGATCATGATTTGATCCCTTATTCACACTTGAAGTTTTATTCATATTAACAAACCTCTGATATGAATCATAAGTTTTGACTAAATTCTTAGCATCAATTGCTAATGTTGGACTATGAAATTCTGGTAACAAGAAACTTATAATCAAACCTTTATATCCATAACGTGTCCTAACTACCCCTTTATGTAAATTACTTGGAATCATAAAAGCTTCAGTTTTTTAGTAGGCCTCTATTGTCATGAATCAGATCTTATGAATCCCATATAATTTTATCTGAATTACATAATGGGGAAGGCTATGCCTATTGTGGCTATAAATATTTAACCATAAGAGTTTTGTTAGCACGATATTATTGGCCATCTATCGTTGTAGATGCTAAATAATTAGTTGAACGATGTGATCCATGCCAAAGGTTTGGAAATGCAATAAACGTGCCTACATTTCGTATGGAATTAATATCTGAAGCAACACTATTCATTAGATTGAGGCTTAATCTAGTGAGACCCCTACCAATGGAATTCAGAGGATGTCGAACTATTATATTGATAATGAATTATTTCTCTAAGTGTTATTAAGTTGCACTTTTATCCGGAACTACCTCTAAAGCAGTGATCAAGTTTATCCTCTCTAATATATGTTACACATTTGGAATCTCTATAAGTATTACGACATATAATGGTCCTCAAATAAATAATAGGGACATGGATATTTTTTGTACTTCTAGAAGAATTCGACATATTTTTTCTTCACCGTTTCACTCTCAAGACAATGGGAAAATAGAGGTTGTTAATAGAACTATTCTGAGGGTTCTAAAAAAGAATTTAGAAGGAGCAACATGCAAATGGCCAAATTACTTGCAAGAAGTATTGTGGGCTTATCGAACTAATCCTCAAACTGCCACTCAAGAATCTCCTTTTGCATTAGTCTATGGGATGGATACTGTAATACCAATTGAATATACCCTCCATTCTTTTCGAATTCAAAATTATTCTGAAGAGGATAATGTTGAAATTTTAAGAGCTTAATTAGACTTGTTTGAAGAAAAAAGAATCAAACCTCACCTAGGGATGGAGCACTATTAAGGCCTGATGAGAAGCAGGTATGCATCTAAAATTTGAAGAAGAGAGTTTGAAGTGGGGCACACAATTTTGAGGAAAGTAATTTTACACACCAAAAACATATTCAGAAAGCTAGAACCAAATTGGAAATGACCGTATATTGTGAGTGAAAGGATCAGACCTGGAGCATGTCAACAGGTTGATCAAGAAGACAAATCTTTAAGGCATCCATGAAACGTCGAACACTTAAGGCTTTATCTTGAATGAATGTGTAAAATATTTATTTTATTTTTGTTTAATGTAAATATTTGAGGGCATAATCTTTACTAATTTGAAATCTCGGGGAGGTTTTAATGAGGTGTCTAGTTCATTATTAATCTAGTACTCTTGACTTAGAAATTTTCTCATAGTATATTTATATTTAATTTTTATACATTTGAATGGATTACCTTTGAATGTATTGTGTATTTAATTTTTATACCTTTGAATGGATTACCTTCGAATGGCTTGTGTATTTAATTTTTGTTCCTTTGAATGGATTTCCTTTGAATGACAATGGATTACCTTCGAATAGCTTGTGTATTCAGTTTTTATGCCATCGAATGGATTATCTTCAAATGACTTGGATATTCAGTTTATGTACCTTCGAATGGTTACAACTTTTAGTTCCAATGGGTTCCTTTCGAATAGTTGGATAAATATATATTAATAAGAAGTTGTGAGGAAACAAAGTGGAACCGTTGGATTATTAAAAAAACAAGTACAATGCCTTGTGTAACCCAAGGACTTAGTAAATCCGAATTAAACACTATAAAAATGCCTTGACCATGCCAATGAGTTACACAAAAAAATATGATGTAAATTTAATAGACTTTGGGATCGTTCCAATCAACATATTCTTCTTATTCTTTTAAATTCCCACGTTTGGAGTCCCATGCGTCATTTTTATCAGAACCATCATCATAACCATCATTGGGCGGATCCATATAAAAAACCTAACTGATCAGCTGTACATATCATTGGGCCACAATATTTTTGAAACCAGCTCTCACAAAGACCTTAGGAATAATTTAAGGAAGCCTTGTGAAATTCCAAAACCATGTTGGATTTGATTGAGGCATCCCATTTATCTAGGGACTCTAAGATCCCATCAACATATGCCTCTACATCGACTTTTCTGTCTTGTGTGGCTTGAACCTTGAGAGTAACCACCTCATCTTCATATTTCTTAACAAGGGCCTCTTGATTACTTTTTTCCTTTGATAAGTGTTCTATGGTAGTCCTATCGGTAACCTGCTGATTTTTCCGTGATGTGATCGCTCTAGACCTAGATGACTGGATCTCTTTGTAAGCAGCCTTTTCCTGAACAAGTTCCTCCTTGATTGACTTCAATTTCTCAACTAGATGATCAACCCTTGCTTTTTCCTTTTTAAGAGATATTTTCTGATTTTCATTTTCCTCTCGAAAAGAAGTAATGGACTATCTGTGGCACTTCACCTCTCTTTCCAGCTCAATAACGGGTCTCATAAAACTCAGCAACAGATACTCCACTGTGACATTGTTTGTAGATTAAGGGAAATCCTTTTCAAAATCCTTGAAGTCAAACTCCCCAATGGCTCTTATTGGATTTTCATCCCCATAAGTTTTCCCCTCAAGCGTTAGGAGCAATAGATAAGAAAGGTTAAATACTGGAAGTATTGGAGGATCAACAGTTGCGATTGTAGGAGGGATAATATTCAAACGGAGGACAATCTACGAACGGGTTGAGGTTTTCTTCCTCTTCTCGTCTCTTTTATCACTGCCATGTTTGCTTATCCTGTGTGTCTTCTTCTTCTTCTTCTTCTTCTTCTTCTTTCACACATGAAGCTTTATGGGTGTATTACCCTTTTTGAAAGTGGAAACAAAAACAACTAAAAGGGATTCATCAATAACGTCTGGATGATCCTCGGTCCCAGTTTCGACGAAAACTTTTGTTGTACCTTTCTTATTTTTTTATTTTGATGGCTGGGGACTCTGTTCCTGGTTGAAAGAAATAACTTACCTTCTGCAGATTAAAATCTCTTCAAGATAGTCGATGGATGGGGATGAGTAGTCAATTGCTCCCATGTTAACCCGTTCGTAGATTAAAATCTCTTCAAGATAGTCGATGGCTGGGGAGGAGTTAGTATCCTAGAGATGGCTCCGAACCAAGTTAGTGTGATTGAAACAGTGAAGTCATTAGAAAATTTCTCCTCGGCTCACTGATTAGCTTATTCAAAGTAACATTTTTATCTTCCAGATGATACATATAAGGCTTCGATAGCTTCGACGATACTTTTTGTTATGCCTTGCTTATTTTTCTCATATTTCTTGTTCCGATGGCTAAGGGCTCTACTACTGATTGGAAGAAATACCTTGCCATCTGCAGCTTCAACTCTCTTCAAGATAGATGATGACCGGGGAGAAGTAGTCAATTGCTCTCATGTTAACTTCTGTTTGGAGTTAGTTTTCCAGAGATGACTCTGAACCAAGTTAGTAAGAGTGAAACACTGATGGAATCCTTTAGACTATTTCTCGTCGGGCCAGTGATTTAGGTTCTTGAAAGTAACCTTTACATCTTTGAGATAATATATATAAGGCTTCGATATAGTTGTAAAAAAAGAGGTTAGATATAAGTTATAAATAATATGTATGTAAGAAATAGTAGGAGTTTAACGTGCTACCTGTATTCTTCAAAAACTTGGTAAGCCAATTTTGATTACCTTGAGAGGTAATTTTAATATCATTCTCCCACCAAACACTGATGAAGTGAAATTTCATCTTCCATAGTTTATCGGCCTCCAGCAGGTCATCTAACACTTTATATTAGTTTCCCATGTTGAAGAAGTAAAAATGAATTTTTGATTGGCGAGACAGCCCCGCGATAGAAGTGAATTGCTCCTTTGACATCAGAGATTTTGATAACCTAGATGGCATGATATATGAGATTAAGGTAAACCAAGCGTTCAGGCTAGCCTGACTTGGGCATAATCCAACCAAGCTGAAGTAGTTCACAATATCAGGGTCTAAGGGTAGGGCTGTTATCGGGTCGGGTCGGTCCGGGTTTGGACGAGACTGAGACCGACTCGATAAGCTATCGGGCGGGTCGAGCCGGACCGCTAAGCGAAGGGAGCCAGATATTATGGACCGGGACCGGCTCGTTAAGAATCAAGTCGGTCCGGTCCGACTCTTAACGGGCGGGTTTGTTAGTTCATCATAATTTTCTTTAGGGTTTTAGTTAAGAATATACATAGATTATGAAAAAAATTATGTATTTCTCTTATCGGGCTGGTTACCGGGCGGACCGGTCCAGACCGGTAAGAGAGTTGGTCCAAAAATTTGGCTCCCAACCCGCTCCCTAAGCTATTCGGACCGGTCTCGGGCGGGTCTTATCGGTCCGGTCCCGGGCGGGTTAACGGGTTGGGAGGCCCCCTAACAGCTCTATCTAAGGGAAACCAAAGGTTCAATTTAGCACGTCCGGATAGGTAAGTAACTCCGTCAGACCGCAGCTCACTGGGGCATCTTATGGTGTAGGAAGTAATATTAACTTCTTGAGGGAATCCTCATTTCGCACCGATAACCTCTAATGTTTTCTCTTGAAAATAAACGTAGGAAACCTTGTCAAGATCTAGTAGGTATTTAACGCTGACTTTTAATTTTTTTTAGCCTAATGTGTCCGACCAATGATGGTGGTAGCGCTTCAGATTCTGTTTCAGGGGCCTTGCCTTTGCCTTTTCCATCTTACTTCATTTAACTTTAGGATTTCTCTTTATAACTGATTTCATAATCTCAACATTTTTCTCGGTTTTACCATATGTATCTAAGGGGGAGTCTTTATTAACATCCTCCATGTTATCCTCTATTACCTTTAGACTAGATCCTGAAGGTTCAACTTGTTGAGAAGTTGTGTTCCCCTCTTTGTTTGATTGTCGGGGGAGAGCCTGATTAGATTCATAGGGTTTTATTTTTTTGGGTGCAGTGTCTCTTTCTCTTCTTGGATTTTATGATGAGGGATCATTTTAAGGCTATTTTTGTTGGGTTAATTCTGGCTCCTCAGAAGGATTTACGCGACCTTTCGATTGTCTACTCAAACTGGGATGAAATTTTATGCTATACAATTCGAAGGACTCTTGCAACTGGTAGCTCCCTAAGATTGTGATGAACTCGATGAAGGACTTTTTGAAATAAACGATTGAGAAATCAAAGAGGGTTATGATGGGATGATGCGTCCGTTTTATAGGAAAACTTTTCATTAATCAATCGACTGAGTAACTCTAACTGTTCCATTGGAGGTGGGTAATCGAGCAACGACCGTGGCTCTTTTTTTCTCTTCGTCTAACTTAAGTAGATTCAGCTAGCCCGTTCGCGGTTAGAGCGTTTTTGGCAGTGAACATGAAAAAACCGGAATGCTACCGAAGAGAGAATTCATAGTGGTGAAAGGAGTGGAGGAAAAATAAATGTAATCGACGGTTAATTGAATGAAATAAGTGATGTTGTGTTTCTCTGTCTACAAACAAAAGTTTCTCTCTCTAGAAGTTATTATACTATACAATTTGACAAAGGATTTTATATAAAAGACTATGGAAGACCAACTATTTTGGGTGTAGAGAAGAGAAATAACCAATAACGGCTATAATTTCTAGGAAAGTGAAAATATTTTTTCACTGCAGACATGCTACCCTAATAACATCATGATGTTGGGGGTTCGGGTAAAATGATGATACATGTCTCATCACTTTTCCAATAACAATCATAAAATAATATCACCAACATTTTCAAAAGGCACTGGGATGCAAGCTAATTATCCGCAGGACTTGTGTTCGAAGAGATGACCAACTTTTATTTGACACTATTTGTCGATTAGCCCTCTTAAAGATCTTTGAGAGGCCTAAGAGGGCTATCCGATAAGGACAATAATATTCAAAGGCCGAATCTGAAAATTGGCCAATATTTATCTTATGTATTTAGTTTATTAGTTAAAAAACTTTTATTTTAATATATTTATTCTATTATGCTATTGGGCCTAATGAGTATAAACTTATGGGTTTGACCCATAAGCATAATTCGGTCCATTAGACCCATTAGGCTAAAGATAACATATAAATACCTTATGAGAATACATTCAAGATGATGAACCTTTCTCTTTCTAAATAATAACTGAAGCAGCTCAATTATCTCTCTACTATCTACCTTAAATTTATTATATCTTATTACATTACCATAATACCCTTCGAATAAAATTTATCACTATCGTATAATCCCCTATTATGGTCATTTATATGAATATACTTACAAAGAAGGGTGCACTAATCCTTTACTCTTGTATAATTGATATTTGATATATACACATGATTAGAGCTCCAAATGGGGGATCTTTTTTTTTTCTCTCATGAATTTAGTCTACTAAATTACTTTCTCTTTCTGGAAGACTTTCCATTTTCTCTATAAAGCTTTCGTCTATATTTTTTAGATCTAAATTTATTTTGGCATTTTTTATAAGGATTTTGAACCCTATAAATGGAACCGTCTGATGAAAAATGTTTGTTTCCAATAATTTTACCCAATTATTTTAAATTGGAAGAAATATAGTTCTATGGAATATTGAAACATGTTTTGGTTCGTGTTTTTTCTCTTCGGTAAAAGAAATTTTTGTACTAATTACAATGAAGATCTTGAGACGAGGTGAGAGAGGTTACGAATTCGTGAAGATAAGGTTTATGAGAAAGAAAGGAGCACTCATTTATCAAAATCTACATTAAAAAAGTTTTTTCGTTCGTGTTTTTTGTTCGTTTATGAATCAACTCATTTTTTGAGATAAATTGTTTTTTCATCAGTAAAATCGATTTTCAAGATCAATTGTTCTTTCATGTTTTTATTTGTGAGTCAAATCATTTTTCACCATCAATAAATGAGGTTTGAGGTTAAGGCTTTGGTTTTCTAAAATTTTCAAATATCTACCTTATGAGCCAAGACTCAGCAGAGATAAGTAAAGATTCACATGCAAATTAGGGTAAAATGTAAGAAGCAAACAAGAATTAAGTGATTCTTCAAGAATAATAATAAATCTTAGGTAAAAAATATCAATCGAGCTAGTAACCATGATGAGCAGATAAAAAGCTGGTAGTGGAGTTTGATTGAGAATTAAGGTTGAGTTAGGGATCAATTCCGATTCAGATTTGTCAAACTTTCATCATGGATCACATCTTTTTTTCTTAATCTATAAATTCAGATTCAATGTTCTTTGTATTTTTTTTATTGATTACTCAATTTTAATTTTGAAATGTTTCATTCGAACATGAGATTGAAAAATCAGTTTGAATTGATTCTGGTGTGATGAAGTATAAATTAAATGCTTGTTTACTTGATTCAATTATTAAATCGTGCGATAGTTTTTGAAAGATATATATTGTAATATTTCAGCTTAGTATGATATATATATACACATTTTAATGAGTTACTAGTCTGGTTATTTTTTGTGATGTTGTGCATAATTCTGATTGCAAAAGCCTTTATTTTAGTTGTGTTTACTGTCTTGAATGAATGTGTTCTAATAATTCTATTACTACACTAATCAGTTATAAGTTATGTATTTTGGTGATGTTATTGATGTGTGATTGTTCTACAAGTGGGTGTGTTCAGACTTTGTGCATTATTTATCAATTAAGTTCATCTTTAATGAATACAGTTGTTGAAGCATCATTGTTTTGAATGCAATATAGTTATGTAAGTTTAGTAACGTTAAAATATTATTGATATGTGATTGTTACACATGTGTGTGTGAGTATAATCTTGACAAGGCATGATTCATATTTGATATTTGTTTAAAGAATTGTGATGATATGTGAACGTTTATTGATAGTAGTAAGTTTGAGTGATGTAACTATTTACAGTGCATCATAAGATATGTATGGTGGTAGGATCTATTGTCCATGATACTAATGTTAAGAATAGTGTAAGACTATAAGTTTTATTGAAGAAGAAAAGTGTTCGAAAGATATGATAACAAATGAAGATTGATCTATCATTTTATGTCATTGATGCTAACTTCTATATTATTAACGATATGCTTGTTATAATGTTTGAGTGACTATGTTACAACTATGTGGTTTTGTTTGTCCAAAGAGTTATATATAAATATGAGTGTTGACACAATTATTTTCAGTGTTAAATGTTAGTATTATAGCGTTATGTGTAAAAAATGATATTTTTGAACTAATTAATAACACGGGTAGGCGATTAATGATGTATGTTGTAATGTTATACCCTTTATTTAAGATTTTATCTGATTATGAGAAGATATTGTAATACATGTGTTTAATGAAATAGTAAGTTCTTATCATCGTAACATGTGTGTGTATTTTTATGCTAAATATGTGTGCTCCATGGTTGTTGGTGGCTATATAAGTGTAAGTATAGGTGTTGTTTTGAGATGGTTGTTGAGGTGTACGTTAAGTGTGACAATGTTGTTGGCCTAACCTTTTGTAATAAGTGTAGTTTATGTACATGTGGAAAGATCTTAAAATACAACATTCTGAGTAGGATGTGTTTTGTGAGTGTGTGTGATTTTTGACAATTGACACGAAAATATGATGTAAGAGTTATGTGGTCAAAGTTCATGTAATTCTATATGTGAATCACTGTAGTTGATTAAGTATAAGAAAATAGTAAATATATACATGTTAGTCGATACGATGCTATGCTTTGTAAGCTTACTTATTTATAATTTGATACTTTGTGATTTGTATTGGCTATTGTGGAGATTTTCTACTAATGGTGTTTAATGATGGTACTAAAGTTTGTGTTTTTTTTGAAACATTACTCTTAATATATGACATTATTGTTTTTACTATGGTTCATATTCTCTATTAATGGTGTTCAATGATGGTACTATATTTATCCAATTTGACTATGGTTCATATTATCTATTAATGGTGTTCAGTGATGGTACTATGTTTAGCCAACTATAACCAACTATTTCCTTGTTGAGGTTTTAATGCTTCCAACGTTAAACTTTGTTTGCTGTTATAAAGTTTTATTTTTTGTATATGATGGATTTTGTTTAAACTGAGACTAGTGTACAACATGTATCCATATTTTATTCATTATTCATGGAAGACTAGTCTTCTCAAATACATATGCATATTTTAAAATAATATTAACGAAATGTGAGGCTCTAAATTTTCTTATGCATTTTATATTAAATTAAAATTTAATTTTCCTTCGCCTGATATATTTGTATATCAACTTACCATTATGTAAATAGTCTTACTTGTTTTGAATGTGATTATTTTTATGGTCGTAAGAAGATCATCATAAAGACGAGAAACATGTTGTAACATTTAGTTTGTTTCTTTTGTAATGTTTCTGCCTTGATTGTATGAAGGTGACAACTTCTCATGAACATAAACGATTCTATCACAACCTTATTTGTAGTATATTATATGAAAGACGCTTTTCCAAATCAATATATTATATGAGTTTACATTTACAAAAAAAGAATATTAAGTTTCAGATGCTGGAACTGGTGCACTCTCGTGATGCAAGATAAGAGGTTATTTTGCCATTGTTGTATGATATATCATCAAATTTTTCCTTGCTTAGTTTGTTCTTCTATTTTTTTAATCTTTACTTTCTTACAAACACAGTACTCAGGGTTTGATCAGTTAATGGTTCGTTGTGTAATTTTAATTAAAAAATTAATTTTGAAAAATTCAAGGCTCGTCAACTTGAAGAAGCAAAAAATCATGACTTTATCAAATTGAAGACAAAATCTGTCTCGTAAAATTAAAACAGAGCCATCCACTTCGTCAAATCAAAGCATCAAACAAAAAGGTGTAGATTTAAGAAACAAAAAAGGTTTAGTCTTGTAAAAAAGAAGAAACATAACTCAGGATGGGTCTCATCAAGTGATTATTGTGTACTTTGCTAAACTTCAATCTAAGAAAAGCTTCATCAAATATCGAATAAAAGACATTCGTCGAATTCATTTATATGTAAAGGTTCATCAAAAAATTAAGTAAAAAAGAAGCAAAGTAACTTGCGAGCCTCTGAGAAAAGAAGCAAAATAATTGAGGTTGTGTTTAGACTCATGAAATCTAGTTTACATAGTGTTGTTGTAGCCACCCTATCAGTTATGGTTAGTGTAAATTATAGCATCATCAATATTAATAAAAATTAAATAATAAAATAAATAAAATAAAGAAAAAATGATGAGTCCAAGAATCAAACCCGATACGTCATCTCTAACAGACTAACGCATCAACCACTAGACCACACCAACATATGTGAATACTGGTTCCGTTTTCTATCTATGGTATTTTAATAATATTAAATAGTTAGTAAGAAGGTTGATGAGTGTTATTTTGTTCCACACACATTCTTCTCTTATGTTCATTTAGTTTACTATGATATTCTCATTCTTCTTTATATGGTCGTATTTTACCTTGTTGAATATTCTTTTTCTCATTTATTTTTTCTATATTTAAGTCATCTTATTTATGTAATAATTTTAATATGATTTCCTCATTTCTATGTTTTGGGTCTTTTTTTTTCTTATATATTATTCTTTATCTCGTTCACTTATTTTGCATTCAGGTCATCTTATTTATTGAGTGACTTTGATCCATATTCTCATATTTTCATATTTCAGCTTAGTTCTCAATTAGTTGGGTCATCTACATTAACATGATCCTTCTCATTAACATGATCTTGTTTTTGGGTAAAGATATAAGAACCATAAAGGAATATAACCTTATCAGCCTCGCTGTTTCCAACCCTCATATGTCAAAGGGAAAATCTTCACATAGCGATTTTATTAGTACATGTTGGGAATGGATCATATTCGTAAATCATTGATGTTTATCACAAAATCACACAATAGCTAGTGAATCCTTGGTTATGACCAAAAGTTTAAAATCAGTGCTTTATATAGAAACTACTATGTCAGTTGTTTTATTTTTAGTCTTTGGTACTTGTTTGTACTGCACTTGTCTGAGTTTGGATTTCTCTACCCGTAGTACTACAAGACAAATGATAAGGGTATTAACTTTTATCTTTGGCTTGTCCAAAAGCTTGATTGACTATAAGTTGAGAGTCAGTAAAAAGTACTACACGTTATGCTCAACATATTCGGGCAAATCAGAGTCCTGCTATTGCTGCTTCATACTCGACCTTATGAATCGAGAAAGAGAATCCAAATTGGATGGATTATTGGAGAGAATCCCATGTAAATAAATGAGTTAAATATCAGCACTAAAGCCTTTATTGTTTGAGCCCTCATCCGTACGAATGATCCATAAATAGTTCACAGTTGGAGTCTGAGAGGATAGGTTATTCCTCTTGGAAGTCAGTGAGGAAATAAACTATAACATGGGCTTTGATAGCTGTTCAGGGCTCGAGCTAGATGTATAAATATTCAAGCTATAAAGACCAACATGTTAGCCAGCTCGAGACATCGAGATTTTGGAGGAAGTTCCTCAAAGAGAAAGTGTTTGAACCATAATGGTGTGAACTTAAAAGTATGAGCACATTTTAATACTTGCTACTAATAATGCTTGGGTGACCTTCTCCAGTTGCATATACCGAGTTACAACACTGAGAAGAGATTTGGTGACATAGTAGATAGCTTGACAGGTGGTTGCTTTATATTTGACCAAAAGTGCACTTATAACATTTCTAGATATTATCAGATAATGGGGAAATTTCCTTTCCACATTTGCGCCAAAGAGTTAAGACTAGAGATGATCAAGAGTAAAGACTATAAATTATCAAGAGTAATTTTATTAGCAAATGAATCCATACTTTTTATAATGACAAGATCTCTTATTTATAGACAATCTATCTCCTAAATTATAGGGATGGATAACACATGTATCTTATGACACATGTCGGCCATCTATTACAAAAGGTTACTATTTTACATATTCACCGTTATGGGTATTTTAGTATTACATTACACTTGTCTCAAATCTTCAATTATCTCTAAGTTCTTTCCATCTTCATTTGGATTTCACTTTTATCGTTGGTCACCCATCACCATGTACTTTTTCGATGCTTCCATATTATTTCCAAAAATCATCCTTTGTATTGAGTCTAAATATTTTCCATCCTCTATTACTTTGAACCCCCATTTAGCTACACTTTAATGGAATATTCAACGATGTTTTTTACTTAGTTATTTTGCTGACGCTTTAAATGACATATTTGACGACATAATTTACTTAGTTATTTTGTCGACGCCTTTAATGACATACCCTTGCTGTCACCTTACATTTAGAAATATCACAAATTTCCACTTTGGATATTAGAAACCTTAAAAAAGTAGCATAACCTCTTACGTTTTTCAGATGGACTTGACTTATAACCATGTTTGCTTTGATTATGGTGCGTGGCCATTTATGATTTAATAACTAGGATTGAATTATAACCATAATCAGAACTTAAGGGTTTCACAGCCCTAACATAGTCTTTTGCACATTTAACATAGACTTAGATTTTAGTAATATTCGCTTAGATTGGATGCGTCACCTCTTACACTTTTTAGTTGGGCTGGACTTGTAGCCATGTTCTCTTATTAGTTACATTTTTTTTTATAATTTTATAAGTAATGTTGCTTCTTTCCTTTATTAACAATAATGAGATAATAGTTTATTTTTGCACTGGTAAATTATCTTTGTTATAATTTTGTATGTCGACAAATTTTATAATTTTGTGGTCCCCAAATCCTTAAATCAAGTTCAAAACATTTGTTAAAGACTAATTAGTGACGACAATAATGTAGAAATCAATTCAAAGATCTCATGATTGATTCCATATTCATAAATTTTCTTTTCTTTTTTCTTTTAATTCATTAGAGACAATGCATATCTATTTTGATAGGGTATTATTGTCACCACATATGATTGACAAATCGTTGCGTATTTTCAAATAATTGTGAAGATAACATAGTTTAAATATTTACTGTTGGTTGATGATAAAGATATATCTACGAATAGAGTATACTCCTTAATATTGACGAGGTAAGTTTATAATAAAGACTAATAAAAGGGTAAACTGTAGGTAATATGGGGCAATCAAACTATTAGATGAACATAGATGATATAAGACATATGAACTTAGACGAGGGAACCAAAGGAATCGGTAAATATTGACGAGATGAGTAGAATAAGGATAATCCAAGATGATAAAAAATATACAAGATAAGGTAAACATCATACCCGATGAGAGCATAATCAAGCGCATAAACTTGACACCTGAGCAGTTAACATTCTACCCAATGAGAGCGCGAGCCGAGTGTATAAACTTGACACACAAGTAGTTAACATTATACCCGACGAGAGCGAGAACCAAGGGTATAAACTTAATGCCCGAGAAATTATTAGAAAGTGACATTTGTCATAATACCATACGTTATTTAGAAACATAGTTGTATATTTATTATAAAACATGAGTGGTAGTTAAAGAGAGTAATAACTAGAACTATAAATATAGGTAAATACCAAAATATAAAATGATCTAATTCTGAAATATGAAAAAGTTATTAGACTGATTGTTTATTTTATCTTCTCATCTTTTGTCATAATCTTGGCATTATACTTAAAAAGGATTTTATTTTTTCAAATTTGGAGCCATTTGTGAGAAAGTCTATTTGATTGTTTTTGTAAGAAGTCGAGTTGTAACATACCAATTGTAATGACTAGGTTGGGAGTTGAAAGAGAAAACCCCGGGATCAGCCCCGTGAGAAACGATCCGGTGGTTGCCCCACAAGTTCGTAGGCGGTCGACCCACCGTAGGCGAGAAACAAGATATGGCTCAGGAAGTCAAAGTGGCGGGTGGCGGCCAACTGATCAAGGAAAACCTATGAGTGAAATATACATGAATACATGCTCATGATAGCTTGGTTGGCACAAAGAATCACGTGAATGTTGATATTGCACCGATACAAGGAGAAAATCCCTCCAAACAAGGTATATCGGCTACTCTGTCTAACGTACAATTCTTAGGGATGCAAATCGATGAGCTAAAACATGAACAACTCAAGGAAATTCAATTGGAATTTGAGAGGGTTCAAGAAGACAAGTCAATGTAATGATGGAAAAGCTAACCGAGGCATTACAACTATTAACATACACGGAAGATCAAGCGTGTAGATTTATACGCCGCAAAACAAGAGAGTATGAGAGAGTACTTAGGAACACCCCAAGCACTGGACATAAATTTGAACGTCTCGAGTAGGAGAAAGTGCCCCACGGATTTCTTAGTAACACAGCACTCTCTAGTGATCACCCATTTGTAATTTTACAAGAATGACTATTTGTGACAATAACACAACAATGGCCTAGGTCATGACTGCATACAATATTGATGATTGGAGATAAGTATATTTATTATATTTATGTACTTGGATCCTCTTTGAGGGGAAAACCGAGGCCCTAGAACTTCGAGTATACGGTTAAGTATACAGTTCTTGATGGCGTCCTCTGCACGAAAAGTGCTACACGGCCCATGTTACGTTGTCTAAACAAATACAAAGCTCTTCTTATTCTTAAAGACCTATACGAAGGAATCGTTAGGGCCTATTACAGAGACCATACCTTAATATGTCGTTTTCTTTTAGTAGATTTCTATTGGCCTATGTTAGCGGTCTTCGTCGAGGCGGTCGTCAAAGGCTACCACACATGTCAATAATACACCAATATGAGCCACATACCAGGAGAGCCAATTAGAATCGCCTCAGTGTCTTGTCCTTTTGATAATTGGGGATCAACTTGGTATGAACTCTAACCATGGCTACGAGAAAGTGATAATACTTGGTGGTGCTTTGTCTTGAAACAATGGTGAAACATCAACCATCTAAAATTATATCACCGAACTTTGTAAGTTGGTTGTGCACACTTTTTCCCTTTTGGCGGCGCTCGTGGGTTTATTTAGTGAGCCACACTGTAAGACTTAATGTTAATAAAATTTCATCTCTTACCTAAAAAACATACTACTTCATTTTTATACTTGCAATACAACCTAGATACTAGAAATAATGTTTGACATATTGAAAAAGTCTACTGACTGAAACAAGAGGGTTCACCATCCTCCTTAGCTCAGAAATATAAAATCTTTACACCCTATACGCCGACTACATCATCCATCAAATTATCTATATACTTTGCCAATAGATCTCGCCCTCAATACAATGAGGAAAATAATTAGCTCTGCAAAATTGAAAGGCTTTCTACTTCGTATTCTCCCTAGTAAAGGGACACACACCAAATGAATGCTTTCTACTTCGTATTCTCCCTAGTAAAGCGACACACACCAAATGTAAATGCTTTCTATAAGAGGGGTCGTGTATAATGAAAACATTTTAGCGAACTCATTAAATAACCAAACCTATAACGCCATACAAAAGACCATATTGAACCTAGACTAACAAAATCAAAATTACGAACCGGTTAATAAACTAAACCTATAAGACCAATGGACCATACTGAGCCTAGACTTTCGAAGTTAAAATCGCGAACCCATTATTAAACCAAACAAATAAAGCCACTAAAAAACTGTACTGAACTTGAACTTACAAAGTCAAAATCGCAAACTCATTAACAAACTAAACCTATAAATGTATTTAGACTGGTCAACTACATACACAACCGACCCCAAACGTCAATTACCAACCCCCAAACTCAAATACGATACATATAAATCACCCAACCAATTACACAAAAAAACAACATCAAAATCTTCCAACAATGCACACAATATGAGGATAAATTGTTGGACAACCAAAATCAACTATATATAACATAATCATATAAATTGTTGGACAACCAAAATCAACTATATATAACATAATCATTGGACAATATAACAAAAATAACATATATAACAATAATTTTTTAAATCAACACCTAGATTTCTTTCCTTTTTTTCTGTTTGTAGTATAGAATTAAACTTTAAAAAGATTTATATTATAATTATAATTTTGTATGCTCTGTATTAATGAATATGAAATATAATAATAGGAATCAATACAAATTTGAGTTGTTTGCACTAAAAGGAAATTTAAACCTTAAGTGACAAAAACTTTCCCACAACGACCATTGGCCATATTCTCATGTTAGCTTTGTCTCCGCTTCCTGCTGACACATGTCTAGATTCTTCTGAAACGAGAAAAACATTTTAGCATTATCATATCATTATTTCGCCAAAACATTCACATGTCAAAACATATATTTCATGTGTTTCTAGCTTCAACAATAATTTTATTTATGATGATTATAAGATATTCTGCAATCAATTTTGATCTTGATTGGTATGTAAACAAACGCAACAGATTAAATAAGAAAAACCCAAAACCAATCTAACAGAACAAGTCTAAATCATTCACATTTGAATCTCAAACAGTAAAAATGGTTTACACCTCACATAACTTTTACCAAAGATGTTACTTATGTTATAATCTCTACCACAAGATGATTTAAAAAAAGAGCTAAAATGTACTATCTTGTAGTATGGCCGGCGATTAAGTTTTTTACTTGGATTAAATGCTCATCATTTGAAATATTTAGGGAGAGACGAAGATTTGTGAGCAATGTTTCTTTTTCCCAACTCAAAGGTCCTGCAGCATGTAATGCCTTTATAGTGCGTCGATATGCATGGAGCTCTAACCTACGGATTTCAGCTGCTAATTCCGGCTCTGTAAATTTCGGCGCACAAAAAGATTGTGCATCACTGGAATGACAATTGATACCGTCACGAGCTCCTGGAGAGATGCTATGTATAGACAACTCATTCAAGTTGTTCTTGTTTAGGCTGCAGCTACCCACAAAAGACGTATTGCTGTTGGAATTCTTCGAATTTTTTGATAGATTGACCTGATTCACTCTGACATCTCTCTTGGTTGTTCTCAATCTCTGTGATGCCTCGTGACGAACTTCAGAAGCAAGACGTTTTTTGATATTCATTTTGTTCTTAGCAGAATTCATCCAATTTGTTTTTGTCTGCTTAGCCATCTTCAATTTTACTTTTTACTTAAGAATTAACTAGTTATAAGATTTCCAACCTCACAAACCCTATAAGAGATACAAATTTATCATATGAATAAAAATACAGTCTATGTAAGCTATAATAGCTTGAAATTATATAATTTCGTGTCTCAGTCCCATATTATTTTGGCGCAATTCTAGGAAAAAGAAGTTACCTCTTTTATTTGTTCAATACTACTTCACTTTTATTCTATTCCTGAGCTGGCCCCAGCTGCATTAGTAAAAGATGAGCCAATTAACTTAATGAATTACAGTCGATTGAAGAATAATCAAGATGAACTGATTGAATAATACATCAAAACTCATAATCACATCACAAAAGGGTTTTAATATAATTCAAATGCTCGAATGTCAGATAATAATATCAAGGAATATACAGTCTCAAAGAACGATCTAAGAGTGCAACAAAAGCTAAGTTCTCCTCAATATTCAACCGATAGTAGACAAAACAAAGTGGCCATTTTTGATTTAGATCCCGAAAATGATCAACAAGCTAAACTATTTGTATCCAGCCAATATAGTGCCATTGGTTTTCGCATAAGCACATAGTTCAATTATAAACAACACAAAATCTTCAATACGTCTAACACTGATCTGTTTTTACGAAAAGATATAATCCCTAACAATGATTCTTAGGGAAAAAATATATAGAAAATAAGTCGCGATGGAATAAAAAACTATTATGCTATCAAGTAGAGGGGAAATAAACATATAAGTCAACAAAATAATTCTTAATTCCTTTTTGTTTCTTCCATTTTCTTAGAAACCAAACATAAAGTCAAATGACAATCACTCTCTTGACGAATAGAAGCTTCAATCATATAAAGATTTGATAATAAAAAAGCATCATAAACGAAGTTTAAGCTCAAACAACCAACAAGAAGGAGATAAAATCCTAAAATTATGAATCAAATTAAGATGGAAGAAACTTTCACTAACCTTTTCTGGGAATTGACGGATTGAGACAGAAACACAAACACCTGTTCTTCTTGTTACTGTTGTATTTAATTTCTAGGGATTTTCTTTTGACTTGATGTAAAACAGATTAGATTCAAAGATGGTAAAATTGAGTCACGAAACAAATAAATAGCTATTTGGGTGTGTTTATCTCCCATTTCTTTTAATTGAGTTATAAAGTGTGATGTTTGATTACTAAAAAGAGTATAATATTTTAAGTGAGGGTTTTGAATAGGTTTTAAATTAATAGGAAAAACATTTAATTTTACTCTTATTATATAAACTAAAATTAAGTTATGAAACCGAATAATCCTCTTTGGTTGATGTAATCGGTGTCCAAAAATAATTTATCTTAGGTTTTAACCTCTGTTGTTGTTGGTGTTTTTTTAGTTTCGATATAGCATTAAAAATAAAAATATTTTTCCGTATATAATAGTCCTAATTGGAAGGGATTTTTGGTCGTGTCTCTTTATGATGAAGCCTTTTTTAGTTCTCAAGATACATTATTAGATAGAGGTACGTATTTCATACAATGCGAGACACAATTTCAGTACGTTATCAGATACAGTTTTATGCACTTCGACGACATTTGAGAGATGGGAGAACGAGAAAGACTAAGTATTTGTTGGTTAATTTTTGTGAGGGCGTCAAACACATGCTCATAGCGAGCTTCTTGAAAGAATTCGCGAGCGATTCCTTTTGGATTGTACCGAGATCAGATGACGTTTGGTTAAGTCGGGTAGCTTTCAGGAGGAGGGTTTCTCCACATCGAACCAATTTTTGGCAGCTAGGCCTTAAGGGATTAACGGGTTGCTTTAGACCATCGGGACAAGCTTGGCTATGTCTCGAGGAAACCTTGGCCATGTCCCGAGGAAAGTGTGGCCATGTCCCGAGGAAATCTTGGCCATGTATCGATGTATCGAGGCGAGCTTAGTCATGTCTCAAAGCGAGCTTGGCCATATCTTAAAGCAAACATGGTCATTTATCGAGGCAAGTTTGGCCAAGTCCCAAGAAAAACTTGGACATGCGTCGAGACAAGTTTTTCCATGTATCAAAGTATTCTTGCCATGTCTCGAGGTAACCTTAGCCATGTCTCGAGAAAGCTTGCCGCATTGGTATTGGCCAAGCTGACCTTAAGCTGGAAATGCTGGCCTTGGCCTAGTTGACCGAACTGGTTACTTTGGCCTCGACCAAGCTGGCCGCTTTAGGCTTGGCCAAAAGGCCTATGTGCTAATCGAGGTCGAGCTTTTGCGACTCAAGTTTGGCCTTGTTGGCAAGTTTCTTTTACTGGTGCAACGTAGCATGGTCAGATAACTTGGTATTTTGTTTAACTAGTTTACTTATATTTATCTGTGAGGCAGGCTTGATCAAAGCTCAAGGAAAGCTTGGCCATGTCTTAAGGTAACGTTGGCCAACTTTCAAGGAAATTTTGACCATGTCTTAAGGGAAGCTTGGAGAGGTCTCGAGGCAAGCTTGGCCATGTCTCGAGGTAAATTTGGCCAGATATCGAGGTTAGCTTGGCCAACTCATGAGTAAAACTTGGAAAGATTAGCTACTCATGCTATGATGTGTGGCCTGATAAGGATATAACATTTTGAGGACTAAAATGTAATAATTAAAGTCTTCTACGAAATATTGTAAAGATATATGACAAATTTTAGCCTAATTGTAAAGATAGGAGGTTAAAGTGCAATTAACCCATTTTTGTAACTACTTTAGTTATTCTAAGTCTATTTGCATATATATAATGGCCAATGCTAAACTTAATGAGGATGAAACTTTCATTTTGTGAACTATCTTCTTCTACTTAACTTTCTCTCTCTAAAATCAACTACTCTCTTCATCTCTCTAGAACCAGATTTAATCCATATCAGATTGGCGACCACAGTGGGAGTTGATTGATTGGTACCTTGATTTCTTGATTAAAAACTAGAAGCAATTGATTTATTGTTTCGTTTTTTTATTGTTCTTGACCGATATTTTGAAGATGTTTTGGATTGATAATGAAACCAAGGAATAAAAAACATCCTTTGGCTCGAAAGACAGTTGAGACGCTATAATCTACAAGGAGTAGAAGGTAAGGAAGATGAGTCAGTTCCAGTTCGACAGACTCACTCAGATATTGAAATGCGAATGAACCAGTTACTGGATAAAATCACGGCTCTAACTGAGAAGTATGATCAAACAGAGCAAGATATTCGATCAGCTATGGTGAAATATGAGGTAAGGAAAATGGATGATAATAATGATGTTGACAACCAACCTGATCGATCTTGTATAGCTCGCCACGTTCGAAGTGAGCAGAGAAAAACACATTTTGAATCTAATAAAAAACGTCATACTTCACGAAAAGAGAAAAAAGACAACCAACGGTATATTACGTTCAGTGATGATGAGTTGAACAGCTCAAGATCTGAGTATAAGAGGTACTGGAGGTCTTCGGAAGAAGAAAAAAGACGGCATTGAAAGTCACGAAAATAATTCAAAACAAGAAAAGATAATGTACCTCGTTGTTTGATGGAAGTATAGTGGTGTGAAAGGAATACGTCGAATCAATACATAGGAGTAGATGATCATAACTTGTATGCTGTAATGGGGACATGAAATGATAATCAGTATGTGCAAAGAGTTGACTGGAGAAACTCTCATTTGACAACTGAGATAAGGTCCATCATTGTTCTGAAGCGATTCAATATCTCTAAGGTTGAAAAGTTCGATAGGATGCAAGATCCCGATGACCACATCGAATAGTTTAAGAATTACATGATGAATTTCAAAGATGATGATAGGCTGGTATGCAGAACCTTCTCTCAAACATTTAAGGGTACAAATTTGAAATAGTACAACAAGATTCCCAAGGGATCCATTTCCAATTTATAGAGAATTCTATACAACTTTATGACTACACTTTATGGGAAGTAAAGAGATGCAGGAAAATGGATATACAATATTATAGTACAAGCAAGCTGTGGGAGAAAAGTTGAAGGATTATACTAAACATTTTGTGTTGGCAAAAGCTGGTTTAGATAATTGTGAAGGGTTAGTAGTCATGGCTGCATTTCGACAAGGTTTGTTACCAGGAGATTTAGCAAATGAAACAACAAAGCGAAACACTTTGACTTTTGAAGCACTGATGACTCAAGTCGAGGATCAAATTAAAATGGAAAAATCGACTAGAGTTCATGGAGTGGTTGGATCCATTCAAAAGAGTTCAAGGCAGGTGTCAAATAGTCAGGGACACTCATTGCACTTAGCCCAACCACCGCGTCCGATGAACAATACTAATTTTCCTCCTCAAACTGGAAGGTAACCAACTCAAGCTACAGGGTCTCAATTTCAAAGACTGAGGCAAAATCAGTGGATAAGGCCTGAATACTATGCTGATTTAACTGAAAAAGTTGTTGCAATTTATAAAAAGGCAAATGGATATGTGAGTTTTGAAAATCCTGCTCCGATAAATAAACCAAGAGAAGAGCTTAATAATAGGTTATGTAAATATCATAATAACATTTAACATGATACTGCAGATTATATAGCTTTGAAGAAGGAGGTGGAAACATTAAATGAAAATGACAAATTATCAAATTATGTTAAAGGGGCAGAGCAATGGATCAAAGATTCCTGTTGCATCGACTTCGCAGGCAACAAATCTAAATTCACAAGTAAAAAATCTAATGATTCTGGATTCTAAGATTGTTGATTTTGATGTTGCGTTGGAATATTTGGACACAGATCCGGATCGATTGATTTTGATGGAAGTGGATGAGCCAGTGAAACAAGGGAGAGTTCAAAGTTTATGTGAATACTTTGAGTCATTGGCAATCTTCGGGGGATATACTATGGCTGGAAATATACTGATAGCTCTACAAAGAGACATGTGGTGAGTTTAGCTACTCAAATAGAAAGAAGGATGTCTACTCATTTTCATTGTAAAAAAGATGTTCCTTTTATTCTTTTCGATGAGGATGATTTGAGATGCACTGCAGGTCCTCATGAAGATGCAATAGTTATTGGAGCAAAAGTAGCTGGTATTAAAATCTGACGCATTCTGATAGATACATGAAGTTATACAAATGTTCTTTTCAATTTTTATTTATGGTGGTGGATTGTCTGACCAGCTATAATGCCATTTTTAGGAGATCGTGGCTTTCAAGGATGTATGCAGTTGTATCCACAATCCACTAAAGTTTGAAGTATGTCATCAGAGTTTGCGTTGGGGTTATCCGAAATGATCAGATGGTAGCTAGAGAATGTTATGCAACAACTTTGTGAATCCAAGGTTGGAGAAATGGATATAAAAAGGGCTGAATATCAATCAGGGGGATGGACCTCGGAAGCAGAGGATAGAGTGGATGATCTGAGGGAAACCCCGAGTTCTTTAACAGTAAGTGAAAGCATCGAAGAGTATGCTTTCCCTGATGGTAAGGTATTTGAAATATGAACTTCACAAACCTTAGTTTTACGTCAGCATTTGTTATAATTTTTATCTCACAATTTGGATGTTTTCACTTGGAAAACAAAAGATGTGGTAGGAGCCCAATCGAGGTGATATGTCACAACTTAGCTATAAATCCGAAGATCAAACCTGTTATCTAAAAAAGACATGTTTTTTCTTTTGAAAAATCGGAAGCTATTGTAACTAAGGTGGATCATCTGTCTAGGGTTGAACATATAAGGGATTTATAATATTCCTTATGGAGAGCAAACCCAGTGGTGGTTAAAAAGAAGAATGGGAAATGGAGAATGTGCGTTGACTTTACAGATTTGAATCAAGCTTGCCCCAAAGATCCATTTCATGTTCCTCGAATAGATCAGCTGATTGATTCCACTCCAGGAATTAAAATTTTAGCTTTTATGGATGGTTTTGTAGGGTATAACCAGATTTAGATGGATCCAAAGGATCAAGAGAGTACCACATTTATCACTGACCAAGACTTGCATTGTTATATGGTTATGCCTTTTGGATTGAAGAATGTTGGAGCAACGTATCAGAGGTTAATGAATAAAGCCTTCGCTTCTCAAATTGGAAGAAATATTGAGGTGTATATTGATGACATGTTGGTCAAGATTTTAGCAGATGATGCGCATTTGGATGACTTTGAAGAGAATTTTTTGAATTTAATAACTATTAGATTGAAGCTAAATCCTGAAAAGTGTACCTTTAGAGTTCGATCAGGAAACTTCTTAGGGTATGTTATTAGTGAAAAGAAGATAGAAGCTGATCGAGATCAGCCAGAGGCTTAGGTATCGATCACATCACCTCGAACTATTACAGAAGTATAGATCTTGAATGGAAGGTTAGCTGCTCTTAATAGATTCATTTCAAGGTTTTATGACAAAATATTTCCTTTTTTTCAAAGTATTACGAAGGCCAAAAGAGTTTGAGTGGACCTCAGAATGTGAAGCAACATTTGCAAGCATTAAGGAGCTATTTTCATCACCAGAGATATTGTCTAAGCCTCGAATTGGAGAGAAACTCCTATTATATATTGCAGTGTCAGATTTTGTTATGAGTGTTGTGTTGATAAGTGAAGATTCCAGAATTTTGAAGCCAATATATTATGTCAGTAAGAGTTTGTTGGTAGAATAAAAACAACATTTGAAGCTTGAAAAGTTGGCACTGAGTTTAGTGATGGCTGCTAGGAAGATGCGACCCTATTTTCAATCTCACACTATTGTGGTTCGAACTTCATTCCCAATTAAAAATGTTTTACAGCGCCCCAAAAATTCTGGTAGGATAACCAATTGGTCAATGGAGTTGGGAGACTTTGATATCATTTTTCTATTCAAACGACTATTAAGGCCCAAAACTTAGCTGATTTTCTTGTTGAGTTTTAGTCAAGTAGATCAGATGAAGATATAGATAAAGAGGTCGTGCCAAGAAGTTCGATGTGGGTAGTTCTAACTAATAAAAGTTCTAGCATTCTAGGGTCCAGTGCAAGAGTTCAACTAGTTGCTCCATCAGGGGACACAATGTTTCAAGCCATTAAATTATGTTTTCATATCTCGAATAATGAAGCTGAATATGAAGGTGCATTGGCTGGTTTAAGGCTTGCGAGCATTTGTGGGGCAACTTCAGTTCATTTGGAGACATATTCCCAGTTAGTAGTGAATCAGATGGCCAATGTTTCCGAAGCTAAAAAGGCTCACTTAATTTTGTATCTCTGAGAGCTTTGAAATTTTGGGCTTCTGTTTTACCACGTTATTGTAGAACATATCAGTCAAGGAGACAATATAGTTGCTGATTCTTTTGTAACCGTTACTTACATAGAAGAGTATCTTTACATTTTATTACATGAGAGTCCTTCAATTCTAACTCGGTCAGAGAAGTGTAAATATGCAGAAGAAGTTTATATCACACTAGATTTAATTCGAAGTGAATGGAGAACTAATATCCTAAATTTCTTGTTAAGAGGAACGTTGCCTCAAGATGTGAAATTGGCTAAGAATTTGAAGTATAAATCTCACGGCTATGTTGTGTTGGATGGGGTGTTATACAAGAAATATTTGAGTAGACCATTTCTGCGTTGTTTGAATAAACAAGAGTATTAGGAAACTTTATCAGAGCTACACGATGGTGAGGGTTCAACACATTGTGGGTTCAAGGCATTGACATTTTGGTTTTGTTGGCAGACTATTATTGGCACCCGATTATGAATGATGCTACAAGTTTGGTTTGAGGCTGCGATACTTGTCAACAATTTAGAAATTCTATTCACAAACATGTAGTTCCAATCATATCCATTACCGAAGCCATCCCTTTTGACATATGAAGAATAGATTTAGTAGGACCATTGCCCATGGATTTTGGAGGACGCCAAATCATTATTGTGGTATTGGACTATTTTTCGAAGAGGGCAGAGACTGAACTGTTATCTGGAACAAAATCCAAGGATGTTATTAAGTTCATTGTGAATAATATTTGTTGCCGCTTTGGGGTTCCTAAAAAATCACCACAGATAATGGTCCTCAATTTAACAATAGAGAAATGGCTTCCTTTTGTGGTTCGATGAGTATTACATAGTGTTTTTATACACTTTTTCATCCCCAAAAAAATGGTCAGGTGGAGGTGATAATCTGATAGGACTGCAGGAAAGTAGCCTAACTATTCGCAAGAGGTGTTATAGGCTTATCGAACAACTCCTAGAGAGGTCACTAAAGAAAATATTTTTACCTTGGTGTATGGTATGGATGCTATTAGTCCCTGCAGAATCTATAGAGTATTCTGAGGACCTGACTAACGAAGCAAAAAGAGAAGATTTGGACCTGATTGAGGGAGCACATCTGAATACGATTCAATATCAAGCTCTGATGAGGAGTCGCTCTAATTCGAAGGTAAAAATGAGGGGTTTCAATATTGGCGATAAAGTTTTAAGGAAAGTATTCCTCCATACAAAGGATAAGCGCCTCGAAAAGATGACCCCAAAGTGGGAAGGTCCGTATATGGTCGTGGAAAGAATAAAACCGGGTTCTTATCACCTTTGTGATGTGCACAGGAGGATGCTTTAACATCTTTGAAATATACAACATCTGAAATTGTATCGGGTATAATTTTGTCTTTTGATTTTTTTTGAATAATTGACAAACTCTTTCCTACCCCGTTGGCCCATGGAGGTTTTAATGAGTTACCATGTAAATATTCGATGTTATCAATAAAATTGTTTTTGGCCAATGGTTGTTTAATTATAAGTATTTGAATTATTTCTGTAACTAGTCAAAGATTGATCATCTTTGAATTTGACCAAAAGTAAATATTACAAAGTGTTATACGTTTATTATAAACACTTTTTGAAGAAACAACCATATTTGAAGTGTTACATTCTCTAAACACACTGTAATTTTCGAAGTGTTACGGTTTGTAAATGCACTATAAAATTCAAAGTGCTACGTTCTCTAAACACACTATATTAATTCGAAGTCTTGTATTTCATAAATACATTATTTGTATTTAAGGTGGTAACATTCTTTAAACACACCAATGAAGTTCGAGGTTTTATTATCTTCATTTGAAAATTATAAGTTTAATTATGATTTACGTTATAGAGGTGAACATGACTTTATTTATAAAATTATAAGTTAAAAAGTAGAAGTATAAAGGAAACAAAGTATTGGTGCATTAAGATTATTTCGATGATAACAAAATAGGTTTTGAATGTTAAGTAAGAAAACATTCACCAAAAGCAAGTCATCTTACGATAATTAGATGACAAGCAAAAACAAAAAAGGAAAAAGAAAAAGTATTTGTCCTCCGAGTTTCCTCTGACTCCGCTTCTTCGTAGGAATCACTGGGCACAAGGTCAAAAGCCTCACTCGGGCGATTCTCAATTAGAATCAACTCCCAGAAGTTTGAAAGGTTAACCTTTGGAAATGTGACATGAATTTCACGAAGCACATTAATATTTTTATGCTTTCAGCGTTTTTAATGGCAGTCATCATGTCCTTTCCACATTCTTTTTCAACAACCTCCACATCAATCTTTTTCTCCTCATCGAGTTTAAGAGCAACCACATCTTGTGTCAGCTTCTTCTTTTCATCCTCAGTCTTGTTTAGAGATTCTTGAAGAGTGCAGTATCTTTGTTTCTCCTCGGATAGCTCTTGTGCATGTTTGGATCCGATCTCTTCTATCTCATTTTTTGAGAAGTGTTGAGCTCTTTTATTTCATTTTTATGAGAAGTGTAGCGATCTTCTATCTTATTCTTGTGTATAGATTTGAGGTAGTTTTTGAGATGAAGGATGTCTCTGAATAATTCTGTTCTTGCAACATGGAATCCATGAAATTGGTCTTCCATAGTTTTACCAAAGATTTCCCTCATCTTCTTCTCAGTTGCAGCAATTTTGTTACGATGAACCATGTCCTTCGCCATAGTCTGTAAGTGGCTTAGGGAAAATCCACTTCTTTGCACAACTTTTGTGCTGAATTTCCATGGCCGGTAAATGGTTGAAGAGCACATATGATCTCTTTGGATGACTTTTCAGTAGGTTTGAATCTTGGACTAATGGAGGGTATAAGAGTGTAGGCTAACAATGGAAAAGAGATTTCTGACCCAGCTAGTTCAGGAAGAATATAGGCAGTTCTTTGACAGAAGTTTGGTAGTTACTCTTAAATATCTTGGATGTATGGATCCATATCTTTGTCAAGTTCTTGAGACTGTTCTATGTTGATGAAATTATCAGGATCAACACGATCTTCTCCTGAGTCATTGTCTGTTGCAGCTTCTCTTTGTTGATCATCTCCTTGATCATTGTTTAGACAAAATCATGTCACTAACCAGAACATCTACGTACGATAGAAGAAGGGCCGATGATGGCTCACGGAGTGAAACCCAGAGGAGAACAGGCACCCAACACCGTACAATATATGAAAGTTCCCCTCACCAATTCACCCCGCTCACTGAAACGATCTTTGTCATCTACGATCGTACCAAATATAGACGATACCAATCCCCGCGAGTTATGACGGTCTCGAGTTACAAGAGACAAACCATGTATTGATGCGCCTATCATAACGACCACAACTATGTAATAGACAATTGTTGGTAACTAAAGTAAGAAATTCAAAGCTTGGTGGACAACAGCGAGTTGATCCAATTTGTACGACAACAAGAGCGCCACCAACATCACAACAAAACAGAAGAGCCCCGCCAAAATTAACAAGAGCCTTGCTGGGAGGACAAAAGAGTCGATACATGGAAACAACAGTGGTTGTTCGCGATATCCGGTGGAGGTACTCTAACCAATGTCGACCAGTAATGTACGAAACGAATAAGGAAGGACCAACAAGTACTCTTTATGGGTGGTTCTTCTTACAACACTTATAATGAGCCAGTGACCGACGCAATATTTAACGAAGATGATCTGAGAGAACTTTCTACCCCCACGAAGACGCACTAACAGTAAATATGAATATTGAAGGCGTGATGGTATCCAAAGTGTTGGTGGGTAGGGGCAGCTCCGCCAAGATTATTTTCAAGACAAGCTACGATAAAATGCTAGAGGTTCCTCCATACAAACCAACACTTTGACTGGGTATGAAGGAAAAAAGTCTCAGTGTGTGGGAGAATCCGAACTCACGGTTAAGGTGGGACATGACACTACAAAAAAGAAAGTCAAGACCCTTTTCATGATCTCAGACGCACCCAGCTCCTACCATGCCATCATCAGAAGACCTTGGTTGCACAGGATGGAAGAAACATCTTGAAACTTCCGCCAGTGCATCAAATACCTCATCGATCATGATGTAGAGATTATACAAGGTAGCCAACGCATGACCCAAACCTGCTAATCTGTCATTCTGGATTCCAGCAAACCGGTACGATTGCAATTAAAAGGCGAGGGAGAACCGAGCGAGAAACTAGTAATTCCACCCTTGCTAGACCAGATAGACGATCCATGCGAAGAAGACCAGCACCGTAATAACCCGGAGAACGCTCTTGAAGAAATACTAGCATCAGAGCCTCTCTAGATCCAGGTTTCAAAGCTTCTATGATTGAATTACTAAAATAAAATTTAGACATTTTTGCATTAGTAGCCAGGGATGTAACCGGGGTCGACCCTTCAGTAATCTGTCACAAACTAGCAATAAATAGGTATGCCAAACCCGTTCGGTAGATACATAGATATTTTTTCTATTAAAAATAGGAAAGGATAAACAAAGAAGTAACTAAACTTTCTGATCTCGGTCATGTTGTCAAGCTAGATATCCGGTGTGGATCACAAACCTTGTTCTTATCAAGAAAAAAGGAGGACAATGTCGCATGTGCGTTGACTTTACTGACCTGAACCAAGCTTGCTCTAATAATACCTTCCCCCTACCTCGAATCGACCAATTAGTAGAATTCAGCCCAGGTTACGAGTATATGTCATTCATGGATCCTTGCTCCGGTTACAACCAAATCCGCATGCATCGGAATAATAAGGAGCACACGACGTTTCAAGCGGAATGCAACCTATACTATTATACCGTCATGCCCTTCAAATTAAAAAATACAGGCTCAATTTAAAAGCCCTTAATCAATCTGATCATCAAGGAGCAGCTAAGGAACTATATAGAGGCCTACATAGACGACATGATCTTCAAAACTAATGTCCAAATGCAGCATTTGGAAGTACTGAGCAACGTATTCGCATTCCTACGTTAGTATAACTTAAAGTTGAATATGTTAAAGCGTTCTTTTAGTGTCCAAGCATGAGGTGTTTTAGGTTACGTGGTTAGCAAAAAGAGAATAGAGGCGGACCTTGTCCAGTTACAGGCGCTAATTCAAATGAAGTCACCTAGAACATAAAGAAGGCTCAATGCCTCACGGGGCACCACATGACCCTTTCCTTCTTTATATGAAAAGCCTCTTATAAGAGTCAACCCTTCTTTAAGGTCTTGGGGGGAGAAAATCAGTTCGAATGGAAGGCAGAGTTTGACGCAACCTTTGTCGCCCTAAAAATGTACCTTACTTTGCCAAAAATCTTGTCGGCTTCAACACAAGGTGAGCCAATATACCTCTATCTATTAATCTCCAGCTTTACCATCAGTGCGGTCCTCATTAGGGAAACTGGACGTGTTCAACACCCTATTTACTACACAAGAAAAACCTTAATAGATGTCGAAATTCGATACTTGAACTTAGAAAAGCTCGCCTTGGGATTAGTAGTCGTAAAGCGAAATATGAGATTGTATTTTCGAGGCCATACTATCGTCATTCAAACGTCCTTCCCCCAACATAATGTACTGCAAAAATTAGATGTTTCAGGATGCCTCACTAAGTGGCCACTCGAGCTCGGAGAATATGACCTCAAATTCGAGGCCCGTACGACGATCAAAGGACTAGCTATAGCAGATTTCTTAACCGAATTTTCATCACCTCGACCGATAGAGAGAAGTACCAACACTTCCGAAGAAGAGAACATGTGGATATTAGAGGCCGATGGGGCTTCAAGCGGCTCATATGGAGGAGCTGTAATAATTTGAAAGTCGCATACGGGTGAACATATCAAGTTGGCGATCCGGTTTGACTTCTAAGTGACTAACAATGCAGCAGTGTATGAAGCGGTCATAGGCGGCATGCAATTGGCCCGCAAATGCGGAGCCACTACACTTTAGGTACGGTCGGATTCATAATTAGTTATTAACCAAGCTACAAACGCTTATTATGTAAAACAGGAAGGTACACGCACATATCTAACAATTCTAAAGGAATGCGAGGCTGAGTCATACGCCGTATGTTACCAGCAAGTACCTCGTCTTGAAAAATCCATAGCAGACTCTTTATCCAAGTCAGCCGCGAGAATACCCTAGTACCGCTACTTATCTCCAGCCAACCAAAGTCGGTTCGGTGAACAATTCCACCGATTGGTGAAAATTGTATTTACTCTACCTCAACCATGGAATAGTACCATCAGACGAAGCCCTCGCACAGGAATTACAATTGCTAGCAGCTAAGTACTGTGTGCTCGATCGTATTTTATACCGCAAAAGCGCAACCTGACCGTTACTACGCTGTTTGGATCAAGAAAAGCTACCACATTCTCCATGATCTACACTCCGGTGAGGCTGGAACACACTATGGTGATAGATGTCTTATCCGCAGATTCGTACTTGCTGGATACTATTGGCTAGATTTGGATGAGAACTCAGAAAAATTCATACGACAATGCCACGCTTGTCAGCAATATGCTAACACTGGCCATTGACCCAGCGAGCCCATGGTTGCCAATCCTATTCTCTGTCTGTTCGAAAATTGGGGTATCGACCTAGTAGGACCTCTGTCGATGCCTACAGTAATAAGACAATTCCTAATGGTCGCAGTCGATTACTTCACCAAATTGATATAAGCTAAGGAAATGTATGGGACGATGACTCAGGAGATCCCCCAAGTACTGATGACATATAACGGACCACAATTCCAAAATTCAGTACTTTCCACCTTTTGCAAACATTTCAGAATCACCCAACAATTCTCCATACCGTACTACACGCAAGCAAATGTTCAAGTGGAGGTCACCAACCGCACCATCCTTGATGGGATAAAAATAAGTTTGAATGTGCAATGGGTAAGTTGCCGGGCTAGTTATCAGAGGTACCATGGGCTTATCGCACCACTCCTTGCATTGCAATAGGATAAATACCATTTGCCTTTGTTTATGGGACCAAGGCCATGGTGCCTACAGAAGTTATAATCCTGAGCACCGAATTGCGATTTACTGAGAGGAATCCAACAAGGTGAGTCGAGATATAGACGTCGACCTAATTAAAGAACGACAAGATCAAGCGTGGGTACAGGCATAACATTACAAAAGCTTAATGAGACATCGTTTTAATTCCAAACTTCGACCTCAGACCCTGCAAATCCGGGACCTCGTTATGAAAAAAGTATTTATAAGGAGCGGGAGACACAAAGACATGTAAATTAGGGCCCACTTGGGAAGAACCCTACATAATCATCTCCAAGGACCACCAAGGCACAACTCGACTCACCGATCAAGAGGGCCTTTCCTTTAAGCATCTTTGGAACATTAGTCAGCTTAAGCTATATCATCAAACTATGTAATGAACAAATGCGCTATTTTCCCTTCTGATGGCGTGAAGGGTTTTTTTAATAAGGCTTATAAATATTTTCTCCAAATAATGAAATTTTATTTATTTCGCCATTCAAATGTGTATGTTTATACTAGTTCTTCGTAACTCCACAAAAGAGTCACATACCATGCCTACGGGCTACGCAATATGGGTCATATTGTTCCATATTTAGACAAGATCTAACAAATTATGATGAACGGGCTAGTTGGCTACGCCTTTTCAGGGATACGTAAGGGGCCATACTGTGCCCAATACCACACTACGGTATTAATCATGTGAACTACTCCAAGTCCATTGGGTTACGAAATAGGCCAAACCGGTCGCTCCACGACTTATTGCTAAGGCATTCATTTAGCTTGCCTTGGCCACGCAATGAGTAATACTGAGCTCGATCTTACAAGGAAATTTTACTCAAACAACATGAGTATAAACACACACACACGTATTTCACCATATTATCAACCAAACATCAGGAAAAATGACTAAGTCGAGCAATATATTACAAAATAGGAATTTTCTACAAATAGTATTCAAATAAATTAACTATGAGCCCACGTGGCCACACCATCCTCTTTTTTAGTAGGACTCACACCTTCCGGTTCTAACGGTGTCTTAATAACAACGAAATCGACTGTTCCCGTTGCCTAAATCTTTCCATTCTCCTACATTGCTAACAATTTCTAATGAGGCACTAGATTAATTTCTAGATTTAACGCAATAAGATCAACCACAAGCTTCATCTTATCTCTATGGATCATGCGCATGGCCTGTCTCTTTTGATCATCATATTCGCCATCATTCTCACTTTGCATACTCGATAACTGCACTTTTAGCTCTACTACTTCCACGGTCAGACCTGCGATCTTGTCAATATGCTCTTCCACCATTCCAGCTTGTTTAACATTCTGGTCCAACAAATTTAAATTTTGGGTTATCAACGTATCATTTTTCTTCACCAGATCGCACTTCTGGGCATATAACAAAGAATTTCTACTCACACCTTCAAAGCTCTGTTTACGAATAACATCCCTCTCGTCACAAGTCTCAAACAACTAACGATGAAGATAATCGATCGCTTTCACAGGTTTATCTAATCGTTACTTCGCCGACCCGTACACATTCTTGAATCAAGCCAACTCGGTCATTAAACCTCGAACCGAGCCAAAGAATATCGGGTCTGGTTTCCATTTATTCATGAAAGAATAATCGACTGACGACATCTGGCGATGAAGAAGAGCGTACAAGTTATATTGAACCTGCTCCCACTACATAGTCTTACCAATCATACTCTGATGAAATATTAAAAAAAGAAGAAGAACTAACCTAGATAGTTAGTTCTAACTATCGTTATAAAATCTATGACATTGACATCGTATCATAAAATGACAAATCGCCACTATGGCGGAGCTGATCCATCATAATCTGTGAAGCTCTAAGCCTCACCAATTTTAATGAGGGAACCTCCAAGGTTGCTTTACCAACCCCTTCAGCTCCACTACTTTGCACCTTTGTGGGCAGATTGTCAGATAGCACAATGTTGACAAATGAATCACATTTTTACCTTTCCCTGTTCACAGAATTCATTTGCTACACCACTCCCTTAGGAATCACCTTTTTTTTCCTTCCCCTCGGCTTGAAGAAGGGTGCCCTTTGGCTCTTGGGCCTTTTGAGCCTCTCTAACCACTTCAACCTCAAGCCCTTTGGCCGAATCTGTTAGTCTTTCTGGCACTAGGGGTTATCCACCTGCATTACCCTCAACGAACCATCGATATCCTCATCATTTACTAGCACCACCTTCCGTTGGGAGAATGGCATTGTGTTGATCATCATTTTTCTCTTCTTTGTTAAAGGAAAGTCATCCACATCATCCGCATCTTCTTCACATGGACGCACCCCCCCCCCCCTTATTTATCTATATCTTTATCGAATCAGCTTGAATAAAATTCAATAAGAAAATCAGCTAAAGCTTGAGCCTTTATAACTGTTTGAGGAGCAAAATTGATATTGAAATCTCCCAACTCTACTTACCATTTGGTCATCCTTCTAGAATTGTATGTGCGTTGTAACACTTTTTTTAGTGGAAAATAAGTTTGAACCACAATAGTATGAGCTTGAAAATAAGGGTGCATTTTCCTAGCAGCCACCACTAAAGTTAGAGCCAATTTTTCAAGCCTCAAATGCCTTTTCTCTGATGCTAACAAAAGTTTTACTAACATAGTACATTGGCTTCGAAATTCCCTCATCTTCACTCACCAATACATCACTCACAGAAAATTCAGAAACGGCTATGTATAAAAACAATATCTCTAGCGACAAGAAAAGTTCCTTAATCTTTAAAACCGCTGCTTCACAATTGAATGTCCACTCAAACTCTTTTCCCTATGTAACACTTGCAAAAAAAGGAAAACACTTGTCAGAAAACCTTCGAAATAAATCGATTAAGGGCAGTTGACCTTCCTGTTAAGATTTACACCTCCTTAATAGTTCGAGGTGATATCATTAAGACTAAAGCCTTCAAATGCTCTAGATCAACCTATATCCATTTTCACTAATAATATACCCTAAGAATTTACCTGATCGAACTGTAAAAGTACATTTATCAAGATTTAGTTTTAATCGAATAACCCTTAAATTTAAAAACGTTTCCTCAAAATCCTCCAAGTGCTTATTATCAGATGGAATTTTGACCAACATATCATCAATGTACACCTTCATATTTCTCTCAATATGAGAAAGAAATGCTTCATTCACAACCTTTGTTATGTTGCTCCAACATTCTTCAACCCAAAAGGTATAATTCTATAACAATGTAAGCCTCGAATCAGTGATAAATGTGGTACTTTCTTGGTCTTTTGGATCAATATGAATTTGGTTATACCCTGCAAAAGCATCCATAAAAGACAAAATTTTATTTCCTGAAGTAGAATAACCAGTTGATCCATATAAGGAATATGAAATAGATCTTTAAGACATGCTCTATTGAAATTTGTGAAGTCAATACACATCCTCCATTTCCTATTCTTATTTTTAACCAACACTGGGTTTGCTGACCATAAAGGATATTGTGCCTCCCTGATATGTCCAACCATAGACAAACGATCCACTTCTACAACTATTACCTCTGACTTTTAAACGAAAAAACACGTCTTTTTTGAATAATTGGCTTGATTTTCAAATTTATTACCAAGCTATGACATAGTACATCAGATGGAACCCCCACTACATCCTCTGTTTTCCAAGCGAAAACATCCAAATTAGCAAACAAAAATTGTAATAATTGTTGGCGCAAAATTTGTGATAATAATGTCCCTACTCGAGGAACCTTCCATTAGGGAAAAAGTATTCTTCTATGCCTTCACTTACTGTTAGAGAGCCCAGGGTTTCCCTTGGATCATCAATTCTTTCTCCATCTTCTGAGGTTAACCCCCATAACAATTATTCAACCATTCGATCTTCTCTGTTAGGACCTCGAATAAGAAGATTTGTTGCATAACACTCTCTGGCCACCTTTTGATCACTTCAGACCACCCTAACACGGTCTCTGATGACATACTTCAAGCACTGATGAATTATGGATAAAACTGTATACATCCTCAAAAGTTAAGATCTCCCAAAAATAGCATTACAACTGGTCGGAAAATCCACCACCTTGAATAAAACTTGAACATTCTTCTTAAAAGGCCATTTCCCAAACACACTTCACCCTCGAATTCTCCAATCATCTGAGCTGTTATAACTGTAAACCTTATTATAGTACAGTCTGTTTGAAAAATTCGAGGTGGATTACGCATCCTATCTTATGTTGACTTGAACAAAACATTCGTAGAGCTTCCTGTATCTATCAAAATGCGTCGGATTTTAATCCCAACTATTTCTGCTCCAATAACCACTGCATCTTCATGAGGACCTGAAATGCCCCTCAAATGATCTTCATCGAAAAGAATAAATGGAACTCTTTATTGCCACACAAATAAGTAGAAATTATTCCTTATACTTGACTAGCTAAACTTACCACATGCCTTTTCCTGAAGCTATTAGTCTTACGAGTCATAGAATCTTCCCTAAAAATTTCCAAGTACTCAAAATATTCACATAAGCTTTGATTTCATCTTTGTTCAACAGGTTCATCCACAACCATCAAAATTAATTGATATGGATTTGTATTTAAATATTCCAAAGCTGCGTCAAACTCATCGATCTTAGAGTCCAAAATCAAGAAAACTTTCTTCCTTTGAATTCAGATTTGCTGCTTGCAAAGTTGATGCAGTTAGATCCTTTGACCCATTACTTTTCCCTTTAACAAACGCGACTAATTTTCCATATTCAATTAAAATCTTCACCTCCTTATTCAAAGATATACAATCTACAGTATCATGGCCTATGTCGTTATGATACTTACAAAACCTGTTGTTACGCTCTTCTTTTAGTCTATTTATCAGAGGTAGATTTTTAAAACTCAATATCCTTTTGTATTTTCATAAATCGCAACAGCACTCTCAGTTAAATCAACATAATATTTTGGCATTATGCACTGATTCAGCCTCGGTCTTTGAAATTGATACCATATAGCTTGAGTTGGGTACCCTCTAGAGCGAGAAGGAATATTATGATTATTCATTCGACGAGATTGTTGGGTCAAATTTAAAGAGTGTCCTTGGTTACTTGACACTTATACTGAATTATTTTGACTAGGTGCAACTATTCCTTGAACTCTAGTTGATTCCTCCATTTTAATTAGATCATCGACTCGAGCGATCAGTGCTCCAAAAGTCAAAGCTCTCATCTTCATTGTTTCATTTTCTAAATCACCTGATAATAAACGTTGTTTTAATGCAACCATAGCTACCAACTCTTAACAATAATCATATCCTACTTTTGTTAACACAAAATGCTTTGTATAGTTCTTTAGCTTCTCTTCCACAAACGTTTTATACTGTATGATAGTGTCACCATTTGCTCATATTTCTTTACTTCCCATTTATTATCGCTAAAAAGCTGTATAAAAATCTTTAAAATTGGAAATGGATTCCCTTATAATCCTATTATATCATTTCAAAGATGTGCATTTAAATGTCTAAGAAAAGGGTCTACATATCGACCTATCATCATCTTCGAAGTTCATCATATAGTTCTTAAACTGTTCGGTGTGATCATCAGGATCTTGCATCCCGTCAAATTTCTTAACTTTAGAAATATCATACCGCTTCAAAAGAGTAATAAACCTGATCTCAGTTGTTAAAAGAGAATTTCTCCCTCAAAGTTTTGAACGTACTCGTTATCTCCTCATATTTCCATGACAACATACAAATTATGATCCTATTATCTCCTCAAACAATTTGGTATATTGTCTCTTTTTGATTTATAGTTCTTATGCGATTTTGAGGCCGTCATTTTTCGTTTTTCAAGAATACCCTTAATTTCTTTTGCTCAGATGCCGAACTATCAAACTCATCATCATTGGATGAAACATACCTATGCTTATCGTTTTTATCTTTTCACAAAGTACAATACTCTTTATCATATTCAAAATATGCTTTCATCTGCTTACTTTAAATCTGAAGCACTATGCAAGACAGATTAGATTGACTGTCCAGATCGCACCTCTCCTCCACTTGTCGCACTTCAGAGTTCAACATACTTGATTGAATATCTTGGTCTCTTTGAACATACTTCTAATTTAGCATCATGATTTTATCCAAAACCTGATTCATTCGAGCTTCAAAATCTGAATAAGTCTGCTGAATTAGAATCTGATCATCTTCCTTACTTTCTCCTCTTTGCAAATCAGATCTTAGTATCTCGATTTCCTTTCGAACCAAATGATCATTTTCTTCTTGTTTTATTATCGATCAAGAACGACAATAACAGATCAAAAACGATAATAACAGATCAAGAATTCAATTATCTCTTGTTTTTTATTATAGCATTAAGGTACTGATCGATTATACCTTCCACTGTGGTCACTAATTTGTTATAGATATAATTTTTCAAAGTAAAAAAGAGAATGGTTTTAGAGAGAGAAAGTAAAAGTGAAAAGTGATCTTAATTAAATAAAGTCTCTTCCTTTGTATTCATAACCGTAACCTTTATTTATAGGGCGTAGAGACTTAGTTAATAACAAAATTAGTTACATAAATGGATTAATTGCATTTTGGCCTCCCATATTTACAAACAGTTTAAAATCTGTCCTATATCTTTATAATTGATCATATAAGACTCTTAAATCATTACATTTAATCCCTCAACATTCTATATCCTTATCAGTGCTCAATAGATTGGGAAAGCCGGGTAACCACTATTGTTGCTTTATACTCGACCATAAAAATCGAGACTCGGAATCCAAATTGGATAGATTGGTGGGGAAACTTCATTGTACAAGAAATAAGCTAACTACCAGCACTACAGCCTTGATTGTTTGAGCCTCCATACGTACAAACTATCCATAATGGTTCACAATTGGAGTATGAGAGGGTAGGCTATTCTAGGTTTGGAACGCAGTGATGAAATCGGCTAGAACATGAGCATTGATAGCTGTTCAGGGCTCCAACTTGAAGTAGAAATCTCCCAGCTCTAAATTCCAACGCGTTAGCTAGCCGAAGACATCAATAGTTTGGATGAAGTTCCTTAAATAGAAAGATGTTTGAACCATAATGATGTGCACTTAGAAGTATGAACTCATTTTAATGACAGTCACTACTAAAGCTAGAGTAAGCTTCTCTAGTTACATATACTGAGTTGCGACATTAAAAAGCGATTTGTTGAAGTAGTAGATAACTTAATAGGTGGTTACTTTATATTTGACCAAGAACGCACTAATAACATTTGTAGATATTGTTAGATGACAGGTGGTTGCTTTATATTTATAATGATAACATAAATGATCAATAGTAAGGACTTGAAATGATCAAAAGTAAATTTATTAGCAAATGAGTCCATATTTTTTACAAATGCTTACTATTTTACCCTTACATTGTTCGTGGTATTTTAGTAATATATTAGACTTATCTCAAATCATCAATTATCTATAAGTTCTTTCCATGTTCATTTAAACTTTAATTACAATATTGTAGTAAACTTTTATTTATTCGAGAATAAAATCCTAGATTATATTACATTACACTAGGTCCCTATATATACTACTTTTGGCAGTTACAACATCATTTATTACGTGGACTCATTTATATTGCATGTAGATCATAACTATTACTAATGATCCTAAATTTGTGGCCATTCTTATGGGAGTTATCGTCTTTTTGGGTTGACTCAATTAATCCGCTTGACTATTAAAAATGTTGGTATCCACCGTCCCCGAGCAGGCCTCTCTTGTTTCTTCTACTTTACTTACGTGTGCTAGATCTTCTGAGTTTTTCTTAGTCTCGAGCGTGTCTGGATTCTTCTTGGTTTGGAATGGTATGCTCGTCTTACCTCAGCTATATATCCGTGTTTTAATCCGAGCGAATTCTAATTGTATTTTGCACCTTACATCTGCTCTTTCTTAATCTTATTTACATATGTTATGCCCGACTTTAGACTTAATTAGATCGCTCGACTCGCTGTTCCTAAGTATGCCCAATCATAATATTTTCTTCACATCTATTGTTGTGCTGCTATGGGTATCTACGACCCCATAAGGCTCCCCCTAGTCCATAGAGTAATTGTCCAGCGGTTATTTGATGGAATAAAATCTTAAATGTTTATAAATATGAAAAAGAGTTTGAGTGACGTGGAAAAGTGCTGATGTGATAACGCGTGCCTGTAACGTGCGAATGTAGATATGATATACTGAAAATCAGGTGGCCGACATTTCTGAAGCTAAAAATGACAATTTCATTTTATATCTTGGAGAGCTTCATAATTTAACTCTTCTGTTTGAGCATGTTATTCTAGAACATATCAGTCAAGGAGACAATTAACTTGCTGATTCTTTTCCAATCGTGGTGTACACCGAAGGATATCCTTGGATGCTATTACAAGAGATTCCTTGGATTCTAAACAGCTCAAAGAAATTAAAATATGTAAAAGAAGTTTTTGTAACACCAGATCTAATTCGAAGTGACTGGAGGACCGATACCTTGAACTTCATGTTAAGAGGAAAGTTGCCCCAAGATGTGCAATTGTCTAAGAAATTGAAGTATAAAGCTCATGGTTATGTTATATTAGATGGGGTGTTATACAAGAAGTCCTTGAGTAGGCCATTATTGCGTTGTTTGAATAAACAATAATCTTAGGAAATTCTATCAGAATTACATGATGGTTAGGATTTTTTTGCCAGGAAATTATTGGCCTTCGATTATGAATGATGTTAAAAGTTTAGTTCGAAGATATGATACTTGTCAACGTTTTTCCAATTTTATTCACAAACCTGCAGTTCCACTCACGTCTATTACCGAAGGCATCTTTTTGACAAATAAAGAATAGACTTATTAGGACCATTTCCCATTGCATTTGAGGAACGCCAAATGATTATTGTGGCGATTGACTATTTTTCAAAGTGGGCAGAGGCTGAACCATTTTCTGGAACAAAAGCTAAGGATGTTATTAAATTCATTGTGAACAATATTTTTTGCGCTTTGGGTACCTCGTAAAATCACCACAGATAACGGTCCTCAATTTAGCAGTAGAGAAATGTCTTTTTTTTGTGCTTCGAGGGGAATTACACAGTATTTTTCTACACCTTTTCATCCCCAAGAAAATGGTCAGGTGAAGGTAACAAATAGATCTATTTTAGAAGGTTTAAAGATGAATTTGACAGGGGTTGCAGGAAAATGGCGTAACTATTTGCAAGAGGTGTTATGGGTTTATCGAACAAATCCTAGAGAGCCTACTAAAGAAACTTCTTTTGCCTTAGTGTATGAAATGGATGCTATTAGTCCCGCAGAATCTACATTACCTTCTCATAGAGTACTTCTATATTTTGAGAACTTGAATGACGAGGAAAAAGAGCAAATTTGGAATTGGTTGAAGAAAAAAGAACTAGAGATCTTTTGAATATGATTTATTATCAAAATATTATAAGGAGTAGATATAATTCGAAGTTAAAAAGGAGGGATTTCAAATTCGGTGACAAAGTTCTAAGAAAAGTATTCCTCCACACTACGGATTAAGCATCACTGGAATGACAACTGATATCATCAGGAGCTCTTGAAGAGATGTTATGTATAGAAAAATCATTCCAGTTGTTCTTGCTTAGGCTGCCGCTACCCACAAAAGACATACTACTGTTGGAATTCTTCGACTTTTTAGATAGATTGACTTGATTCAGTCTGGAATCTTTCTTGATTGTTCTCAATCTTTTTGATGCCTCGTGACGAACTTCAGAAGCAAGAGGCTTCTTGATATTCATTTTGTTATTAGCAAGATTCATCCAATTTGTTTTTGTCTCGTTAGCCATTTTAAATTTTACTTTATACTTAAAATTCAACTAGTTTAAGATTTCCAACTTCACAAACACTATAAGAGAAGCAAATTTATCCTATGAAAAAAAAATACAGTCTATCTAAGCTATAATAGTATGATATCATATATCTGTATAATTCCGTATGTCGTCACATATTATTTTGGCACAATGCCAGACAAAAGAAGGTACCTCTTTTATTTGTTCAGTACTACTACTTCACTTCACTTCAATTCAATTCAATTCCATTCCATTCCATTCCAGAGGTAGTTTGAGTTGCATCAGTAAAAAATGAGCCAAAACTCAATAAATTAGAGTCTATTAAAACTAGATTGAAGCATAATCGAGATGAATTGATTGATAATGCATCAAAACTCAGAAATACATCACAAAGGGTTTTAATAGTATTCAGTATAACGATATCATATACTTCAAATGGTTCAAATGATCAGACAGTACATCAAAAGCTAAGCTCTCACAAGGATTCTTAGGGGAAAAATATATACTCCCTCCGTTCTACAATATAGGTCGTTTTAGAAAATACAAAAAATTCCACTTTAATTGTCGTTTGGTAATATATCAATGCAGCAATTAATTTTTTACCAATGAAATTTTATTATTTGTTTTCTTTTATTAAATTAATAAATTTGACCCAATAGAATTAGATTGCTTCTTGTGTTTTATAAGAGAGAGAAATCATCATTGCATTTATTGGTTTCTACTCCAAAACCTTAAACGACCTATATTACGGAACGGAGCGAGTAGAAAACAAGAGTCGCGATCGAATAAAAAACTATTATGCTATCTAGTAGAGGGGAATTAAACATATAAGTCAACAGAAAATTCTTAATATTTTTTTTCGTTTCTTCCATTTTCTTAGAAACCAAACATAAAGTCAAAAGGCAATCACACTCTTGAAGAATAGAAAGTTCAAAGTTTTCATCATCATATAAACGCCTGATAATAGAAAAGCATCATTAACAAAATTCGAGATCAAACAACCAATAAGAAGAAGATAAAATCCTAAAATTATAACTCAAATTAAGATGGAAGAATTTTTTACTAACCTTTTTTGGGAATCGACGGAAACACCTGTTCTTCTTGTTACTCTTCTATTTAATTTATACGGATTTTGTTTTGACTTTATTGTGAAATAGATTAGATTCAAAATGGTAAAATTGAATCAGGAAATAAATAAATAGCTGCTTCTTGTGTTTATCTCCAATTTCCTTTTATTGGGTTATAAAGTGATTTTTTCATAGCTAAAAAACACTATTATTATTAATATTGAAAGGCCAATCACAAACAGATTCGAGATATAGACAGGTCAGAGGTTTAACAAGAACGCGAATTATGAATTTTTCTATAGAAAATCCTAGAACAAATCACTCGTCTCCCGAAGCTAGATTCATCCTATCCTGGAAAACTCATCTTTTCCAACTTTCAAAGATAAATCCTGCGAGTTAGGGAAATGATTTGTGCTTGATTGGAGATGACTATGGTGTCTAGCAAAGAAGAAGCAGCATCAGCTTTAACATAGAACCAACAGCCGAATTTCTACAAGATTTGATTGTCAAGATTGTGGATTGATTCTGAGGAAGACAACAAGTCTTCTGTAACAAGACCAACAAGTTTGTTGCAGCATGACCATGGACAGTGACTTGTTTGGCTTTTTCTTCATCATGGGGAAGCTTCTACAACAAGACCTTCTACACGACTTTATTTTTGAAATCAGAGGTTGATTCTGAGAGGGCAGAATGATGACAGACTATCTGATTAAGACTAAGCAGTTGAGAGCAAAAATGTTAGAATGATTAATCAATTCTTAAGTAACCTAATCCTGCGTTTTCTAATCGAGTAATGGCTACGAAGTGATTTCGAGCTTGAAAGATGACATGGTATTTGAGCCTCCTGATAGAGGCCTTATTACCAATCCCCCTCATATTCCAGTTTAGGAACTTGACCATGGGGGAATTTTGAAAGTAGTTCTTTTGGACTTTTCAAATTGAAGAGACTATATAACTAAAGGGTGTTTTTTTGTGAAAATAAAACTTTAAATAAATGAAAAAGGTTCATACAATTTTCCTAGGGCATACCCCGAGGTAATACGATAACAAACGAGGTAATAAATTCAAGATGTCGTAAAGTAGAAGAAGACATAATCAACTGAAATAACATGCTCTGATGACGAGGTGAGAGATAGGTGACTCCAAGCAATCGGGAATCCAAGCTCCTAGCTCCACTCTACACTGGAAGGACCTGCAAAGATAGATATATAGAGTTGTTATTTACTGATTATATTACTAAGTCCAGCCAATCTTGGTTCCAAGGAATCTATATCGGAGATCCGATAAAATTTTGAAAGATATCATGGAAGCCATGGCCGGGGAGGATCCAAAAATTCTTGAATTTCGTTCTTTCGATACATGGTAAATGACCGCATTGAAACAAGTGCGCCAAATACAGTGGTCTCGTGAATTAAACCAATTTGACGCCTCGAGGATCCAAGCTTGCCAAGAAGAGGAATTGAAGGGGAATCCAATTTTGATACTAATATAGGACCAAATATTCTGAGCGAAACTACATTCATAGAGGATATGAGATATATATTCCGGGTCAAAATTGCAAAGGGCACAAGATGCAGTGGTGCTGATACCCCAACTAATGAGCTTGTCTCTGGTGACAAGTTTTCCCTGAATAGCAAGCCAGGCTATAAAAGAGTGGCAAAGAATATTATATTTGTTCCATACTAACCCCGCCCATCCCTTTATTAGGCTAGGCTGACGAATGGTGTTGTAAGTGGCTTGAATCGAGAATTTTTTGCCTCAATCCTTTGTTACCCAGTAAGGAGCACCCCTCGATAAGGTGCCTGGATAGGGGAGAGAGCGGATAAGATGGCTGATTTCTTCCAGATGCACACTACTACGGGCCCTTGCTGATCTCAGATTTGCAGGCCAATTCCATTCTCCATTTGAGATGATGTCTGAAACTTTTAGATTGTTTCCCAAACGAGAGTCACAAATTATGTCAGGGCCGTAGTGAGTAGCTAGAGGCGATGAGAGGAGCCACAGATCATGCCAGAGAGAAGTGGTTCTTCCATTTCCGATTGCCACCCTGTACAAGTTAATAGCCAAAGGGCGGAGACGGAAAATTTTCCTCCATATCCAAGAGGGGGACGAGCCAATAGAAACGTTTCAAAAACTTTTGTTTTTAATCTTTTCGGTTTTGATCCATTCGCACCAGATTGAATGGTTCTGATTACGAACAATAGACCAGAGGTGCTTAAGGACAGCCGCCTGATTCCAGATTTTTAGGTTTAGGATCCCAAGGCCGCCCTCTTTATAAGGAGTTGCTACAGTGGTCCATGGCAGTTTGGCCCCATAGATTTTCATAGCAGAACCGGACCAGAGGAAACGACAAAGATATTGGCTTAGCTCTTTAATTATCCTAGCAAGGAGGATGAACATTGAAGACTAATAAACCTGTCCAGCAAAAAGGACCGATTTGATTAACTGGAGTCTTCCCGCATACAAGAGATTCTTGGAAGTCCAGGATTCAATACGGGAGGTTATGTTGTGCAGAAGGAGGCGACAATCAGTGTGAGTAAGCCTACCAGTGAGAAGAGGGACTCCCAGATATTTCACTGGGAGGGAGCCTTCCGGAAAGTTCAATATATGCATCATATTCGATCTAAGGTGATGGTCAATTCCAGAGAAAAATATGTGACTTTTCGCTGAATTGACCTTAAGGCCAGAGAGAGAGTGGAAGTCATCCAGAGCGTCTTTGATGAGATTAAGAGAGAGGGTGTCCCCGTGGCAGAAGATCATCAGATCATCTGCAAAGCAGAGATTAATAATTTTCTGTGTGTGACATTTCCAATGGAATCAGAAATTCTCATCTTGACTTTTCTGTTTGAGGATGTCAGACAGAACTTGCATAACTAGCACGAAGAGGAGAGGGGAGAGGGGGTCGCCTTATCTAAGACCTCTTTTTTCCTTTGAACTTACCGTGAAGGTCTCCATTAATTATTATAGATTAAGAGGGGGAGGAGATGCATTTTACAATCCATGTGATCATCTTTTCTGGGAATTGCAACGTAATAAGAATGTCAAGAATGAGGTGCCATCGGACATTATCAAAAGCTTTCATGATATCGATTTTAAGAGCAATCCTTTTTCCCCTACCCTTAGCTTGATAACCCCTCAGAAGCTCTCGGGATAGAAACATATTATCAGAGATGTTCCTTCCCACAACGAAAGCTGATTGAGAAGAATCAATGAGGTAGGGAAAGGCAATCTTGATTCTATTGGCCAGGATTTTGGAAATGATTTTATAAACGACATTGCATAGAGCAATTGGTCGATAGTCGGCAGGCACAGAAGGGGAGTATTTTTTTTGGGATTAGAGCGATAGAAGTTGCGTTCCAGGTCTCACTCAGGGATCCTGAGATGAAGAACTCTTGGACACCCTTGCAAATGTCTGGCCCAACTATGTTTTAAGAAGTTTTAAAAAAGCTAGAGTTAAAACCATCGGGACCAGGATATTTGTCGATATCAATACTGAAAAGAGCGGATTTAATTTCCGAACAAGTAATCTCGCGAATCATTAGCTCTTTATCAGAGTTGATTACTCTAGACTTTATCAGAGAAGAGACTTTTTTGAGACCTGGGTAGGTAGCAGGATGCTTGGTACCCAGAGAGTTCTCAAAAAAATTAACCATGACTTTGGAAACACTTGCCGGGGATAAGACAATGATTCCTTGGTCGTTAGAGATCAAGATATTTTTATTGCGGAATAACCGGGCTTTGATACTTTTATGGAAGAATTTAGTATTCTTGTCCCCTAGCTTTATCCAATTTTCTCTCGATTTTTGCTTAAGAAAGGATTCTTCAGAACGACTAAGGAAGATGAAAGAGGTAGCAGCCTCATTTTCGATTACGACTAATCGAGAGTTGAGAGGATCGGAGGCTAAGTTTTCTTGAGCCTCAAACAGGAAGCTTTGAGCTTTAGAGACTCTGGAGGATATGTCGCTAAATTCCGAACGATTAAGACGGGCAAGCTCAAATTGAAATCTCACGAGTTTATCTAAAACCCTTTGCATTCCCGAGGAAGAGGAAGGAAGGTTTCAACAGTTGGAAACAATATCCTTGAACAGCGGGTGAGATTCCCACAATACCCAAGGTTGAGGGTAACGGTTGTGTGATCAGAAGTGCGAAGGTACCCAAAGTGGACATGGGACATAGGGAAAAGATTGTCCCATTCTGGGTTGACGAGGGCGCGGTAAATTTTAGAGAGGATAGGGTGAGACAGTTGTTTATTAATCCAGGTGAACTCAAATCCGGAGGATCGGAGGTCGCTGAGATCGCATTGGTAACAACAGTTATTGAATTCATCAATAGCTGGGGACCAAGAGTCAGAGGAGCCCAGACGCTCATCAGGGTGACAAATAGCATTAAAGTCTCCAAGCGCAAGCCAGGGAGAGAGAGTATCAAGCTTTGAAATTTCTATTAGGTCGTTCCAAACTCGATACGGTCCTGAGCTTCATTAAAAGCGTAAATAGCAGTGAATTTTAAAGAGGCTCTTAAATTATGACAATTAGCACTACAATGAATAAATTATGGAGATTGAGAAATTCTAGAGACAGTTATAACACTCGGATTCCAAGTGATCCAGATTCTACCTAGGGGATGAGATGAGTGATTATTAATGACATGCCAAAGGGAGTTACAGTAGAGAGAGAAAGTGTCCATTCTCTCTAAAACTCAACGGTTATATTACAACTATAATATATTACTAGAAACGTCTTTCATCACTGGTTATGGGCCGTCCGCGGGCCGGGTTCGGGCCGGTCCGCCCGAGTCCGCTTTTTGGACACTGAACCTGAACCCGGCCTGACCTGCTCTCGGACTTATATTTACAAATCCGATCCCGTCCGTTTATGTTTGTCGGACAACCCGGCCCGACCCGTAGACATTAATTTTAATATTTTTAAATTTATTTTAAATATATAAATTGGATTATATATATATATATTATTATTATTATATATAAAAATATTATTTTATATATATTTTTTATATTTTTAGGCCGGAACGGGTCGGACATATAAAAACCTCAACCCGGCCCGACCGAGTTACGGGTTACAATTTCTCAACCCGTACCCGATCCGTTTTATGTTCGGACTAGACAAAACCCCAGATTGCCATCCCTATGTTTATCTCCAATTTCTTTTAATTGAGTTATAAAATGATTTTTTTATAAATAAAAAATACTATTATTATTAATACTGAAAGACCCGATCACAAACGAGTTCGAGACACAAACGGACCAGAGGTGTAAAGAAGAACTAGAACTGAAAATTCTTCTCAGGATAGAAAACCCTAGAACAAATCACTCGTTTCTCCAAAGCTAGATTCATTATATCCTGAAAATTCATCTTCTCCAACCTCTAAAGATAAATCGTGCGAATTGTGGAAATTATTTGCACTTGATTGGAGATGACTCTTCAGTCTAATAAGGAAGAAGCAGCATCAATTTCAGCATAGAACCAACAGCCGACTTTCTACAAGATTTGATTGTCAAGATCGGGGATTGATTCTGAGGAAGACAATAAGTTTTCTACAACAAGACTAGCAAGTCTGCTGCAACAAGACCATGTACAATGACTTGTTTGGCTTTTTCTTCATCACGGGGAAGCTTCTGCAACAAGAACTTCTACACACTTTATTTCTGAAATCGGAGGTTGATTCTGAGAGGGCAGAATGATGACAGGTACCTGATTAAGACTAAGCAGCTGAGAGCAAAAATGTTAGCATGATAAATCAATTCTTAAGTAACCTAATCCTGTGTTTTCTAATCGAGTAATGGTACGAAGTGGTTTCGATCTTGAAAGATGAGATGGTATTTGAGCCTCCTGATAGAGGCCTTATTACCAATCCCCCTCATGTTCCAGGTTAGAAACTTGATTATGGGGGCTTTTCAGAGTAGCCCTTTTGGGCTTTTAAAATTGAAGAGACTTGATAACTAAAAGGTGTTTCTTCTTTTTGCTTCTAGATTGTTTAAGATTTTTGTTTAACAATCTTTGAAAATTAGTGTCAATTTCTTTGTTTTTCCTTACAGGTGTGACAAAAAGGCTCCTAAAATTGTTCAAATTGGGAGTATAGCTTCCAGAATCGCAGGTTTCCACCAAGGTAAGATCATACTGATCATCTAGCGATTTGATAGCTTCAATAGTCTCTTCCTCAGTTTTTGTGACTTTTTTATTGTCTTCAGTATTAATTGTTCCTTGCTGTCTCGATCTTTTTTGGTCTTCATCCTTGAAATTATTGGGACCTTTATTAATATCTTTGTTGATATTATTTTTCTCTGAAGATGGTATAATGATTATAGATCTCACAACCTGTTTCTGATTTGCAGGTTTAGTTGTATGTTTCTCGAGGCTTTATGTTTTCTTCTTGGTAAGAGACTCGTCTTCCTGATCTTTATTAGTATGCTCTCTTGAATTCAAGATTGCTTCAAGATCTTTGTTCTTTGTAGTTTTATTGCACTTATCATCACTCTGACCAAGATGATTGCACACTTAACAGTATGTTGGGAGATTTCTGTACCTTATTTCGAGCCAGTTTCATTTACTCTCTGCAAATTAAAACCAATCGTTGTATTGGATACACTTGGTTAGGTCTAGCTTTATCAATACATAACAAGCATTGTGAAGAGCTCTGCTTTTTTTTTCTGGCACTATGATTTTTAGAGGATAACCTAATGTAGTTGTTATGGAATATATTATTGTGTCAATATATAGGAATTCAGATCCTTGGCAATACGGATCCAAACAAGTGTAATAAGACTTTCCACCTTCGTATTAAAGGATGGCGTCCATTTTAGAAGTCTTATGACTGTACAATCCATGGTCCAAAAATTCTTACTCCAGAGATTGCAAAGATCTTAATTCAATGTAAATTCCAGAAGTATATGGTGACTGTCTCAATTGCAGACGTTGAGTTCTCCAGCGAACCTGAGATTGTTAAGAAATATAGTTAGTATCCGTTTCTTAGGAAGGCGTGAGGAAACCTTCCGAATGGAAGCAATTTTAGTTTAATAAATTGATTTTTTTTATTGATTTGAGTATTGTAAAGATACATGATCTATTTTTTTATTGAATAGACGAAGGAGTGTATTTAATTTTGATGGCAGGTTTAACTGTTTTAGCATATGTTTCGCTCGTCTTCTTTGTTTCAATCGTTGAAATTATCTGTTTCTAGTTTTCTTGATGATTCTTGAATGTTAGGAAAATCAGTTTCCGAGTGAATTCTGAATTGCTTTTCCATTAATGAATCTGTAAGTGATCATGAACAAAGCTGCAAAAGAATGACACACTGAAAGACTAGAAATATTCAAAGAGATGAGAGAATGTTAGTAATGATTGAATATAGATATTGCAAATTGATAATATCTGAATCAGGTTAGACTATTAATTGAAAGAATCAATTAAAACTAAGGAAATCGAAAGAAATAGGAAAATGAAGATCGAATGAACTATTTTTTGATGTTCAAGAAATATTATCTTGAGAGAGAAGTCAGATTTGACTCCATCCTCTCCCAGTTATATAGTGATATTTGATTACTTAAAAAATATAATATTAATTAAGTAAGGGCTAGTGAAATAATAAATAAAAAATTATATTTAGAAAAAAAAATGTGAATCAAAGGGCTACTGTTTAAAAATAATGTTTAAAAATAAATAGTTTATTCAAGAAAACATAAATAATTTTTTTATTTAGAGTTATATTCCAAAGTTATAGATTGGACTTAGAATTCAACAACAACAACTAAAAGAGTAACAATAATAAAAAGTGATTGAATCGCTCGTACATTATGTATTTTGTTGGTCTGGTTTTGACTTGGTAATTTGTGTGTGTATTTAATGGTTTACGGTTGGCGATAATTACCCAAACTAATTAAACTTCAAAAATTTGAACAAATAAAAATCTAATAGTAAAAAATTATACGAACTTATTTTTGTATGGGTTAGAAAGTAATATTTGTTTTTGCTGTTGATGCTATATTTTTAGCTTATATCTATCATTACAAATGAGGCATTATCTTCTTATACAGTGGTTTTGATTTGGAAGAGTTTTTGGTTGTTGTCTTTTTATTGGTGCTGCCTTTTTCGGTTCTCGAGACGCTTTATCAAACAAAGATACGTTTTCCGGGACTGTTTTATCATACATTGTCAGACATGAATTTTATAAGTTGTCAGACACGATTTCTGTACACTTGGAAAACATTCAAGATAGGAGAAACGAAGGAGGTTAAGTGTTTGCGGGCTAATGATCATGGGGGCGCCAATCATGTGATCGTTGCAAGGCTATTGGGCAGATTCGTGAACCATTCTTTTCAGATTATACCAAAGGATTAGATGAGGCTTGAATAAGTCAGCTGGTCACTTAAAGCCATCAGGCCAATCTTGGCCATGTCCCGAGGGAAACTTCGCCATGTCCTAAGGCAATCTTTTCCATATCTCACGGAAAGCTTGACCATGTCCTGATGCACGCTTGGTTATATCGCGAAGCAAGCTTGGTCATATCTGGAAGCAAGCTTGTACTTGTCCTGAAGAAAGCTTGGTCTTGTCTCAAAGAAAACTTGGCCATGTTCCGAGGCAAGCTTGTCCATGTATCGAGTCAAGCTTATGAATGTCTTCAGGCAACCTTGGACTTGTTCCGAGGGAGGCTTGGCCAAGCTGTCCTCTTCGACCTTGGACAAGATGGCCACCAAGGCCAAGTTTGGCTAGTTAAAGTAGTTTTATTTGTACGGGAGGTTTGGCCACAGCTTGAGGGAAGCTTGGCCTTGTCTCGAGAAAATCTTGGTCATGTCTTGAGGCAAGGTTGGAAAGGTCTAGAGGAAAACTTGGATATGTCTCGAGGCAAGGTTGACCAGGTTTAAAGGAAAACTTAGATCCTTATTTGGCTTTGGTCGTGCCCCATTTAGATGATATTTCATGCCGTATGAGTAACTCCACTACATTCTCTTACCATCATTCAAGTGATTGGAGTGTTGTGGTCTTAATATCTTATAGTTTTGTATTTTAGTAGCCTTTCGTCTCTAAGTGAAGGTTGTGTTGTGTCTAGGCTTCACTCTAAGCGAGTTTTTTCAGTGAGCTTCCTTTAATTCGAAATCCATTTATTTTTATTTTCAGTTAAAATAGTGTTTCCTTAATGTGACCGATTTGATGTCGAGCTAGGGGCAAGCTGATGCAGAGTTTAGGTCGACCGAGGTCCAGTTGAGGCTGACCTAGGGTTAAGCTTTGTTAAGCGAGAGGCTTCCGAGCGAAGCTTGTGATCTCCCATTACTTTAAAAATATTATCTTCATGTTCATTGAGCAATATTCTCGTAAAGAAGTCCAAGCTAAGGTTGAGTAAGGATGGGTTGATCTTATGAAATGTTAAAGCTGAGTGAGATTAAGCTAATGTTTGAATGGTATCGAGTTGGGATCCTCTTCCTCTTCCATCTAGATAAGTTCGATACGTCTCGAGTGACTTCCTTAAACTGAGAGATATTTAATGACCTTTGTTGGAACTATTCACCTCTGATTATCTCGTTATTTGACCGATGTTAATTATTCGCTTCTTGTTATCTCGTTGCATATCCGTGGAGTAGTGTTTCTGCTCCCTTTGGGAGACGTTGAGAAATCTTACTTTTGGCTACAAAAGTGCTGACTAGAGTGACCCGGATCAAGCTAACCATTAGCTGGTAGTTGAATATTATTGACAGATACCCACTCTCCCTAGTTGGTTTTACTATGTGCTATTTGTTTTGCGTAAGCTTGTGGTTTTTGTATGACATATGAATTTTGGGGGCATATGTACCATTCTTTTATTTTAATATAAGTAACCTTCTTTCATTGTAACAGAAACGTCATTTTTCCTTTCTAATCGAGTGTTAGTAAGTAAAATTTGGATATGTTATATATTATTCTATATGTTATATCCTCTAGCATTCCATTGATTAGTGTGTATGTACTCCTCCTACTTCCTAGCAATAATTGGAACTGCATAGGAAGGCTCACGTCCTTTAAGGTACAAATTTGGTTTTTTTTTGTTTCATGTGTATTTTTTTGCGGTCCTTTTTGCACGTTGTTTCCTTCTTTTATGTAAGTTTGTCCCTACTCTACCAATTTTCCAATTTATTTGTCATTCAAGTTATCGGCTTAGCTTCTACTCGCTGCATGTGACGTATAGAACACTTAATTGTACAAAATATAAATAAAAGACGTGCTTTCATTAACCAAAATAATTTGGGTACAGTGATTATCAAGAAGGGTTAGAAAATAATATAGCGTAAAGGGTTTCATTTCAAATTCTTGGAGGCTAGCCCCTCTTGGCTTGGAGCTCCATGTTGATCATTCTTGGGTGGAATCCTCAAAAGCTTTGCTAGTCCTTCTCATGACATCTTTTTAGTCTCCCTACATCATTCGCATTTCCCGTCGACCACATACTATACACACTGGTGATAAGTATAAGACACAACCTTGAAGTCGTGGATTCATTGTATTTCAAGGATCAGGCTGCACATGGTCTGAATATTTAGCACGATAAACTCGGTAACATCAAACTTGGCCAGTATTCCCGTTCTAGATAAAACCTTCAACAATGTTGTTTACACAAACATGGTGGGTTCCTATTGAATCCTATTACGGGATGAAAGGTTGGGCATGAGACGGTCTCGAAAAGAAGTTATATCATGGTCGAGCTGAGAAACACATTCCCCACTACTCTCGTGTCTGAACAAATATTTCAAGATTCTCTCTTGCTATGGTGACCATGGTCAAAAGGGAATCATCGTGTGAATGGATGAAGACCGCGAGATCCTTGTTCGTTAAGAAGATATTGAAGATGATATGTTAGGAACGTGTTCTTTAATCAATTCAACACTTGGCATGTCGACGGCAACATCCAACCCCTAAGTGAAATACTTGCGTAAGATATATGCATAACCCGTCCGGCTGGTGCCTCTATGGAAAGTTATGTTATAGGTTTAGGAATCATGCCTATATCTTGTTCTCTCTTAGGACGACTATCAGGTCAGTTGAGCTCATCTCCTACTTTCTTGTATTGGGTTTGAAAGCATTAGAGTGTGTTTCGAGGGCTATCTGTCAACTCTTACTGGAATTCGTCGAGTTCCTTGAAAAACTCTCTTAGATGCTCTCTCTCAACCATCCGTTGGGTCTATATTTTTAGCACTCGATATTCCTCTATGGTATGCCACTGGTCTCAGTGATATTCATATCATTTATTTCGATTTATGTTCTTAAATGTGTGGACATCTTTCCTGGATAGGTTAGAAGATTGATAATTTTTTTCTACTTGTAGCGGTAGGCCTTAGTATGATTATCGACAGATGGTTGGCCTGTTTATGCGGGTGAAAATGCTGCAGATAGTTCCAAATGTTTCTAAGAGGGGATATATGTCTAAACTATATTTAGAGGAGAATATTTAGAGAGAGAAACACATGAAAGTTGGAGAGAGAAATTGACAAAAGTAGCAATAAAGTAAGAATTGTTCACCATTTCTTTAAAAGAGGTGTTACTTTATATAGTACAAAATAGGGGCTTGAAAATTAGATAATTACCCTTTTTATGATTTTTTTATCCCATTATTCTACTAATTTTAACCATAATTATTAGTTATTACGCAAGGAATCATCAATGTTACATAATTGTTAGGTATATTTTACAAGACTTTTATAAAGCGAAATTACCTCACCAATTTGGATACTTTTTCAAATAATTATTTCCCTTATCAGTAGCCCCCACTTCGTGCGAAGATATTCGAGCGATGACTAAACTGAGAAGTCTATTCAAAGATATCTGACCTCTTCTTTTGTATGTATCTCGTCGGATCCATGACATCATCGATCTCATTGATGATTTAATAATTGTACATCACATATTTTTGCTTCAAATTCACATGTCAAATTTTTTTTAACAGGTGAAGCGTGCATTGCCTCTAGTCCACGTGTTAAACTAATTTTGGATGACGACGTGTGCATTACCTCTAGTTCACATGTCAAAACAATTTTTGACAGATGACGCGTGCACTGCTTCTAGTCCGCATGTCAGTCATTTGCTAACACACACGTGCATGCCTTCCGGAGTGAATTGGGGTGATTAGATGTGTATGCAACTTCAAGACTCTTCATTTTTCCTATGCGTTTGAAAACTAATAAAAACCATTTAACTATTTAGGCCTAATTACGATTGGAAGCCTAATCTTTCCTCTATAAATACTGAGGCACTTCATGTGTGGGAGTTATTCATTTTCATAACTCTAGAGAGAGAAATGGGTTTTGTAAAGAGAGAGAGAATGTTGATACCAATCTAAATATTTTGTTCCATAATTCATGCATGACAAGTTTAAAATCCTAGATTGGTTTTTCATAAGTCATAATGTCGAAGACAGAAAAGCATTCGTTTTAGATGAGGAGCCCGAACTACTTCATACTGTTAAAACCACATATTACGGTCAGTGGTCTCCAATCAAAAAGCAATCCAAGACGGAATGAACTGTGAACACCAGTACCTCATCTAACCCCACTACCGCTCAGCTCTCCACTCAAACTTTTCTGACACACGACAAGGGTGACCTTGGCCCTCCAAAGAAATCGGTTCCTACATCAACATTCATTCCCATGGGCGACAAATAAAAAGCGGTCGAGAAAGCCAAATTTCATGGTTCGAAGAGGAAGCAGTCCTCGTTACGTATAGCAAAGAGGTACGTTAAAGTTAAAATGTTTATGGTGCCTCTACTCCTAAAAAACCTCCTAAGGGGAACCCTCAAACCACTCCTAAAAAACCTCCACAATTAGCCCCTATGCCATAATTTTTGAAACTATTACTCCTATAGTAAATTTATGTGAGGATGCCGCCCCTTAAACCAATTAAAGAGATGAGGCAGATACACTTGGTGGATGAGCCTGTAGACAACCTGGATGTGCCTGTTGTTGAAGGTAATTAGCTCAAAAAAGTGATTATTTCTTCGTCTTCTCAGGTTAGAACCTACGCATAAAATAAGGCACTAGTCCCCAAATGCAAGTTGATGTGTGTTCTTCTGCAGCAGAAAAGAAAACCAATTTGAAGAAGAAAAATAAAAAAAAACTGTAGATGCCCGAACATCTAGGATATCCTCGGAAACAACTTGCGAGAAGTTGAGAGCAAGAATTTGTTAGCTTTGTGCAAGATAAAGTACAAGTACTATCAACCTTCATAGGAATAGAAACTTTAAGACTGATCAGGGGATCCCTAACTTCATAACCATCCAATTTCCCGATGCCAGAGAGACTCATCTATCTGTTCGGGATAATGAGCTAATCATCTACCCGAAGACTCTAAACGGGGATCTTTGGTTCCCCTTTGATTCTGTTATGGTGAGGTATTTCAAACTGATAAATTTATGGCCCACTCAAGCAGGTCCGAACATGTGGTTCACTTTGATGGCCTAATTAAGGACGGCCAAGATATCTAGGGTCAAATTCTCAATAAAGCAGTTCGTCGGATTAACCAGTTTCACCAAAAATCTTCACTTACCTTTTTATTCTTTGACCATGGGGTATAAATTTAAGATAGTGGATGATCTACTTGATTCCGATAAAAAGGGAAGAAAATATTTAAATTTATCTCGAGACCGTGGGAGACATGATTAAAAGAGACTACTGAGAGACCACAATGGTTCTCCTTAAAATAAACTAGCAGAGGTACATCATTACCCAACTTATATTTACTTTGTTTACATTATTTATTCTAATAAAAAAATGTTAGAGGAAATCAATGAAAAAGGTATCCAAGGCATCCGGGGAACACCTAAAGGAGGCATGTCACATATTTGCTCGTCCAAGTAAGTAGGTTAGTACAACCTGGTCCAACGAATTGCACTTTTGCTTCAATCCCTCTAATATTGCTAAGAGCTATCTTTGGAAAGTTGATATGACAAAAGCTATGATGTCGAAAGAGCCCATGGTCCATCCTTCCAAATCCAACATACTTGAGCGATTAAGGGCCACATAAGTTCTCATCTACTTTCCTGTAAGAGCTAGAGATCTGAGCCACAAGAATCCTAAAAAATATGGTTGAGGAATAAAATATCGATGTTGAGGCTGAGGAGGAGAAGATGTCAAAGCTGAGACCAAGGAGGTTGATCCCGTATAGGACGGTGGCTCCAAAAGACCATTGAAAGAAAAAACGCCAAAGAAGAAAGACAAAGGTAAAATTGTTGAAAAAGGTGACCAAAAGGCGGAATAAAATATTACCCCTTTCGGTAATGAGATAGTTGAGCATAATTTGACATCTCATGAGAGAGTTGTTGTTATTGACTCAGAGTCTCCTTGGGTGTCAATCGAGGAAACTCAAGTTCATCAAGAAAACAAAGAAAGTGATTTCGAAGAAGGTCAAGGAGATGATACTCAAGTTCCTGAAACTTCAAAGTGGGCTCTCCATGGGAATAGTTCAATATTTACAATGGCGGTTTTCTAGCCCTAAAATATTTACATCATCGACCCCATAACGAAAAATATTATGGATGTTACGAGAATATGGCATGACAAGCTCGCCGAGATACTATGGGGCTACCGAATGACACCCATATCGACAATTGGCGAAACTCCTTTCTCTTTAGTGTATGGTATCATCCATGCTGAGATAATCATCCATAGTTACATAATTAAACATTATGCGGGTGGGGAAAATACTGTCGGATGACAATTTATCTTCGATTTAATCGAAGAACGTCGCGCCAAGCTCGGGTACGGGTAGAACATTTTCAACTCCAAATTGAGGCCAATGGCCCCGTCAGTCGTTTACTAAGTGACGAGGAAGGTCTTCCGAAATAAAAATGATAAAAACGCATAACAAGTTTTCTTCCAACTAGTACGAGCCATACATATTACTCACCAAATGATATCATGGAGCGTATTGGTTAGATATTGGTTAGAAGACATAGAAGCACTCGTGAAACATCAACCGTATGAAAATATCTTGCAGGGATGCAGTAGTGGATTTTTTAATGAGGCACATTGTAAGCTTTTTTGTAATGAAATTTCCTCTCTTACCTAAAAAACATATTACTTCATTTTTATATTTGTAATGCAACCTATATGCTAGAAATAGTGATTGACGTCTTTAAATGACCGAACCAATAGGGTTCATCACCCTCCTTAGCTTTGCAAAGTTAAATCTCTACGCCCTATACGCCGACTACATCATCAATCAAATTATTTATATACTTCGTCAATAGCTCCCTCCCTCAATACAATGGGGAAAAGCATTAGTTCTCCATAATTGACAGACTTTCTACCTCTTATTCTCTCTAATAGAATAAAGCGACAAACGTCAAATGTAAATTCTATCCACGAGAGGGGTTGTGTATAACGATAAAAATTAGCGCACTCGCTAAATAACCAAACCTATAAAACCAAAAAAAAAACCATACCGAACTTAAACTAACCACATAACCACATCAAAAATACGAAGTGGTTAATAAACTAAGCCTATAAAAACACGCAAAAGACCATATTCAACATAGATTTATAAAAACAAAATTACAAACTAATTAATGAACCAAATCTATGAACCACACAGGTGGAAATACTGAGTCTAGGATTACGAAGTTTAAATGAGGAATGGTTATCAAACCTAATCTATAATACTCCAGAAACTATACTGAGCTTAAACTTATAAAATTAAAATTGCAAACGGATTAATAAACGGAACCTATAGAACGACGCAAAAAATTATGCCTGCACCTAAACTAATTTATCGACTACATACATAGTAGACTGCCTTAAACTCAAATACTATAATATAAATCACCCAACCAATTAATAACCACCAAAACAACCGCAAAATCTCCCAACTGTATACAAACAAGCAATATTAGTTATGGTTAACAAATAAGCAACACATAACATATATAACCATAAAAACGAAAATCATATATAACAAGTCTTTATATCAATAACTAGATTTCTTTCCTATTTTATTTGTAGTTTGACATTGAGGTTCAAAGAGATTTATATTATTATTATTTTGTATGCATTATATAAATGAGAATGAAATATAATAAATTTAGGAATCAATACAAATTTGAATTGTTTGCACTAAAAGGAAATGTAAACCTCTTTCATTTGACGGCTCTAGTTAACATATCAACATTTAACCAAAAGATTCAACGTCAAAACATATCTTTCATCTGTTTCTAGCTCTAACAATAATTTTATTTATGATTATAAAAATTTCTGCTATCAATTTTGATCTTGATTGGGATGTAAACAAACGCAACATTTTAAATAAAAAATAACCCAAAAACGATCTAACAAAACAAGTTTAAATTATTGACATTTGGAACTCAAACAGTAAAAATGGTTTACACCTCACTTAATTTTTACCAAAGATGTTAATTGTTGTGGTATAATCTCTACCATCTAGATGATGTACAAAAAGAGCTAAAATGTACTATCTTGCAGTCTGGCCGGCGAGTAAGCCTTTTACTTGGATCAAATGCTCATCATTTGAAATATTTAGGGAGAGACGAAGATTTGTGAGCAATGTTTCTTTTTCCCAACTCAAAGGTACTGAAGCATGTAATGCCTTTATAGTGCACCGATATGCATGGAGCTCTAACCTACCAATTTCAGCTGCTAATTCCGGCTTTTTGAATTTCGGCGCACAAAAAGATTGTGCATCACTCGAAATAAAAACTGATATCATCAGGAGCTCTTGAAGAGATGCTATGTATAGAAAACTCATTCCAGTTGTTCTTGCTTAGGCTGCAGCTACCAACAAAAGACATACTACTGTTGGAATTCTTCGATTTTTTAGATAGATTGACTCGATTCAGCCTGGCATCTCTCTTGATTGTTCTCAATCATTTTGATTCCTCGTGACGAACTTCAGAAGCAAGAGGCTTCTTGATATTCATTTTGTTCTTAGCAAGATTCATCCAATTTGTTTTTTGTCTACTTAGCCATCTTCAATTGTACTTTATACTTAAGAATCAACTAGTTATAAGATTCCCAACCTCACAAACCTTATAAGAGAAGCCAATTTATCCTAAGCTATAATAGTTTAATATCATATATCTGTATAATTTCGTATGTCGTCACATATTATTTTGGCGCAATGCCAGGCAAAAGAAGGTACCTCTTTTATTTGTTCAGTACTACTACTTCACCTCAATTCCATCCCTAAGGTAGCTTGAGCTGCATCAGTAAAAGGTGAGCCAAAACTCAATAAATTAAAGTCTATTAAAAGTAGATTGAAGCATAATCAAGATGAATTGATTAATAATGCATCAAAACTCAGAAATACATCACAAAGGGTTTTAATATTATTCAGTATAACAATGGCATATACTTCAAATGCTCGAATATCAGCTAATAATATCGAAGAATATGCCGTCTCAAAGAAAGATCAAACACTGCATCAAAAGCTAAGCTCTCATTAATATTAAACAGATGTTGGACACAACAAAATGACAATTTTTGATTTAGATCTCGAAAATGATCAACAAGCTAAACTCTTCGTATCTAGCAATTTAGTGTCATTCGTTTTCTCATAACCACATACTTCAATATAAACAACACAAAATATTCAATACATCTAACACACATCTGTTATTACCAAAAGATATAGTAATTCCTAACAACATATAGAAAACAAGAGTCGCGATCGAATAAAAAACTATTATGCTATCTAGTAGACGGGAATTAAACATATAAATCAACAAAATATTCTTAATATCTTTTCGTTTCTTCCATTTTATTAGAAACGAAACATAAAGTCAAAAGACAATCACACTCTTGAAGAATAAAAGGTTCAAAGTTTTCATCATCATATAAACACCTGATAATAAAAAAGCATCATAAACAAAATTCTAGCTCAAACAACTAACAAGAAGATGATAAAATCCTAAAATTATAACTCAAATTAAGATGGAAGAATTCTTTACTGACGGATTTTGACGGACTGAGACGGAAACACCAGGCTATGGGCCGTCCGCGGACCGTGTTCAGGCCGGTCCGTCCGAGTCCGGTTTTTGGACACTGAACCTGAACCCGGCATGACCTGTTTTCGGACTTATATTTTCAAATCCGAGTCCGTCCGTTTATGTCCGTCGGATAACCCGACCCGACCCGTAGACATTAATTTTAATATTTTTTAATTTATTTTAAATATATAAATTTGATTATATATATATATTATTATTAATATATATATATATATAAATATTATTTTTTATATATTTTTTATAATTTTCAGGCCGGAACGGGTCGTACAAATTAAAAACCTGAACCCGGCCCGATCTAGTTGCGGGTTATAATTTCTCAACCTGAATCGGATCCGTTTTATGTTCGGACCAAACAAAACCCCAGGATTGCCATCCCTATGTTTATCTCCAATTTTTTTTAAGGGATATTTCCAATTTAATACCAAAATAAATTGGTAAACCAATTTTGGTCCAACCATAAATGACTAATACCTAGTATGGCCTATTAAATTGTTTTAAGCCAATTAGGTGCCATTTAAAAACAAAATACAAATTCTATCCTTATAAGACCTATTTCTAAATTCGATTAGCTACAATACCAAATTGGTTTCTCTTTTTTCACGACCTATTTCAAAATTCGATTAGCTACAATACAAATTGGTTTCTCTTTTTTCACGAACAATCACTAACATCGGCCGACGAGAAGAACTGTTACGGCGATAACATAATCGGCCGGCAACATAGTGCATTTCCGTTTCCGGTGATTTCTATTTCTTTTCCGGTAATAACATGGACTCCCATTCTCTAGTCTCTCTCAAGTTCTTCAGCAGTCATTTGGTTCTTTCTCACGACATTTCTGTTTTCTCACGAAGATCTGTTACTTCATTAATATCTCCGGCAACTTAGTGCTACGACGACGTTCTATTCATTTTCCGGTAAATCTGTAACTCAATAATTCTGTATATGTGCTTTGTACTGGATTTTTGGTTATTAGGAGATGTTATGTATATGTGTTTTGTTATGGAATTCGTTCCACTGTCAGTTAGTGTTTTCTACTTTGTGGTGATTTGTATCGTAACAGTTCGAGGCTTTGGATGTGTAGGAGAATGGGCTAACTTGAGATGGTTATTAGGAGATGTTATGTTATGTTAGGAGAATCGTAACTTGAGAATGGGCTTTGTATCGTAACAGTTCTAGGCTTTGGATTTGTATCGTAACACTTCTAGGCTTTGGATGGTTATTAGGAGATGTTATGTTTTCTACTTTGTTATGATTTGATGCTCGCCTTCTTGGTGTATATTTATGTAATAGCAGAAGCTAAATCCATTACAATGTTATGCCTATGAAAATGGCTGTATAGATATGAAAATGGTTGTATAGACAGACCAAAAGATCCACAACCGATGGTTCTACTCTATTGAAACTCTCTTGCGGCAGCTAGTAGTTCTTTGTAGGTAAACGTTGTGGGTCCGGTGACAATCTCACCTTTCAGTTCTCTACTTTCTTTAGTCTTTCCGGTTTTTTTACTGTAATATATCCGAAAGCAACAAGAGTAATACAAAAAAAAAAAAACAGAATAACAATTCTTTTGTGTGGTTTATCTACTTCACTTGTGTACAATTCATATAGCTGGTATACCATTATAATTATTAGCATTCTAAGAATATGCTTCCTCCGTTGACCCTTTAATTAGATTAACTACAGAGAGCTATTATCTAGTAATTTAACTTCCGTCTTCATGATTGCAATGTTTATACAAAATACCTTGATTATTGTTTTAAAAGGTATAATTTAGTTCATTTGTGAATCTCGGGTCCTGTATGAGGACGGTGTTGTGGTCTTGGGTGATCAGGATACATTGTTATTCAACTCTTAGTTTGGTTGAATTTTGGTCTGTAAAGTGCAATTGAAGTATACTTTTACTCTTTTGGAACAAATGGACCATTTATACTTATTCAGTTCTTAGAAGTTTTCTTTTTTAACAGTCTCTAACCATGACTCTTACTTATTCCTTCAGAGTGGATTCGGTTAAATTTACTACGAGTTCAGTAGTCTATATGGAACTCTCATTTGCTGATCAGATTATGTAGCTGATATGGTTATAGCAAAATAAATGAAACTTAATGTGTTTCTTCAATTTAATTTTTGCAGGCTTAACATGTCTACTATATTTACAATTTTTAAGTTCAATGGAGAAACTGCTGCTACACCGTTAGCTTCCTTTGATAGTTTGGACGGTATGTTTGCTTTCGTGTTAAGTAGATGGATGGTGTTGAATAGAGATAGTATTAGATTTAATTTCAGTATCGGGAATGTTAAGACCTGTATGCTGTCAAATGAAGATGATTTTATGCTGATGAAAAATATGGCACGTGAATTTGGTCAGTTTCTAGTTGAGATAAATGTTGATCTTATTGGTGTACGACCAGATGTAGTTTCTGTTACCCAAAGAGTTAATAATGTTTTGGCCTTACCTTTTAATGTTGAACCTCGGGATGCTACATTTTTGGTTTCTAACTTTAAGGAGCTTGCCACAAAATCTTGGGGTAATAAAATAGAGGGTGTTGGTCAAGTATTTGCAGGTGGATATGATGAATTTAGGCATTCACTTTCGAAGTTTGCAATACAAAGTGGTTTCACATTTAAGTATGATCGTAATACGAGAGAAAGAATTGGTGCTTCTTGTAAATTTAAGGAATCTAAAAAGTGCCCGTGGAGGATATATGCTGCTATTAATAAAGCTAATGGTTCAATGGTTATTAGGAAATATGAAAGGGAGCACAAATGCGGTGTTATTTTGAAGAACAAAACAAATAAACACTTGTCTTCTAATGTCATTGTTAAAGAAATCTTATCGGAGGTTAAGTCTAATCCAAAAGTTACTGCTACTTTGATAAAAGATATGTTTAAAGTCAGATACGGCTTAGATGTTAATTATAAGTTAGCTTGGAGGTCTTTAGAAAAAGCAAAGGCTGAAGTGTTTGGAAATAGTTCTACATCTTATGGTCTTTTAAAGGGCTATATCAATGCAATGAAAAATCTTGATCCAAGTAGTGATTTTCAGCTAGAATACAGCCGGGACACAACTGCGTTTATTCGAATTTTTGTGGCATTTGGTGCTTGTATTAAAGGATTCCAAAGATGTATACCCGTTTTATACTTAGATGGTACATTTTTAAAGGGTAAATACAAGGGAACTCTACTTTCAGCCGTCGCTAAAGATGGAAATCAAGGTAATAACCTTACTTTATACTCTTATTTAATATTTGTAAGGTTGCAAGTCTCGCTAGCAACATTTTAGTTCTTGAAATTTTATTTTAGCAGGTTTATATTACTGTTAAATAGGGTGATAGCAGTTCTATATTACTGTTAAACAGATTTATAGCAGTTTTATATTATTGTTAAACAGATTGATAGCAGTTTTATATTAGTGTTAAGATTATTTATTTCTTATTACATTTACAGGGTTGTATCCAATAGCATATGCTATTGTTGATTCAGAAGATTCAAATAATTGGATGTGGTTCTTGAACTTGCTAAGGCCACACTTGCTAGGCCGAAATTTGACGTTTATTTCAGATCGTTTCATAGGTATTATTACATCTGTTCAGACTCTCTTTCCGGATTCTTGTCATTCGTATTGCCTTTACCATCTTCTTCTTAATTTGACACACTTGCTTAAAAAATTTCCGAAAGGGGTACGAGATAGTTTATTTCTAAATTTTAGAGAATGTGCTTATGCTCCTACAAAATATCTTTTCTTTAAGTCGATGGGTGAATTTATGAAAAATGGTGGCGATATTGTGGTTAAGTTTTTAGAAAATCTCCATCCCGAAAACTATGCAAGTGCATTTTTCGGAGGGAAAATATATGGTAACTTTTGTTCAACCGCGGCAGAATCTTTTAATGCTCAAATTAAAGATATACGTACCCTCCCTATATAAGAAGTCATTGACAAGATTCAGATATTGCTTATGGTACAAATGTCTAGGCGTCGGGCTGAATCATTAACTTGGACTAGTGAGTTATGTCCAAATATGGATACAAAATATAGAGAAACAATTGAAATCGGACGATCGTGGTATATTCAATCATCATGCTCGACAGTCTTTGAAGTCTTTTCCGATCCAAATATGGTTGTTAATTTGGTAGACTACACTTGTTCATGCGGAAAGTGGCAAACAAATTGTTTTCCGTGTTCTAATGCATTGGCTGTTATCACTAAAACACAAGAGCGCGCATTTGATTTTATTGAATAATATTTTCATTCAAAGGTGTATCAAAAGTGTTATTCATTGCCGATACACCCGTTTACTTCTTTTGGCCAATCTTCGATCGTAGATGAATCACCTACATTACAACCTCCTATTGTAAAGCGACAACGTGGTAGGCCAAACAAGAAAAGAATTCTATCACAAGGCGAATTGGTTTTAAAAAAGATTAAATGTAGTCGTTGTAAAACTCTTGGTACTCATAATAAAAGGTCTTGTACGGCAACAAATGTCTGAGTTTTATGTAATTTGTTTTTTTTGTATGAAATTTGGAATATTGTAAGTAAATTTCTCTAACTGTGTGGTATTATTTGATATTTTATTAAAATTCATAATATTTTGTAAAACAGGTCTGCTACAGGTATTTTAACAGTATTATAATACTGTTAAACATGAGTAAGGTTTTTTAACAGTATTTATGATACTGCTAAACATGAGTAAGGTTTTTTAAAAGTATTTATAATACTGCTAAACAGGTCTGATGAAACTATGAATCATGACTAGGTGCGGATTCAGACTCATGCATGTCTCCAACATCCAGGTCCTGGCTGGGTCTAGCATACTGTTATAGCTAAAAAGTTTTGTCCAACACAAAGCTGATCATAATTATCAATATAAGATGCCAGGGACACATGTTTGCCTTATAATTGATGAAGTTTCTAACTATGTAACAGCCATCCATTGTACCTATCATTCTAAGCAATGAAGTTTAGGGAATATAGCTCGATTAGAAAGGGAAAATAGGTACCACAATAGTTTTAAAATCAATTTTAAATACCAAATGAAATTCAAATGACGGATTAATACCAAAAATAATTCAATTACGATAATAACCCTCCATCCTCTATTCTTTCTCTTCTGTTAGAACTGAATGAGAACAAAGAATACGCAACGTTTCTTTCTCCTTTAGCCAGTAATACTCTCTCTCTTTTAGCTTAATTTCAGAGAAAGAAAGAAAAAAAAAACCCCTTTGTCGTCGACTCTATCATCGGCACAATCATCGTCACAATCATCGGCCACAATCATCGGCACAATCATCGGCCACAATCATCGGCACAATCATCGGTATTCTTCACTTAGTTAAAAATTGAATCAAGTGCTTAATCATCGGCCACAATCATCGACACAATCATCGGCACAATCATCGGCACAATCATCGGTATTCTAAACTATCATTGCCTTATAAATGAATATCATTTTTCCTTTCTAATCGAGCTATATACCCTAAACTCTTGTTAGTAAGTAAAATGTGGATATGCTATACATTTTCCTGTATGTTATATCCACTAGCGTTCCATTGCTTAGTGTGCATGTACTGCCCCTACTTCCTAACAATAATTGGAATTGCATAGGCAGGTTCACGGGCCTCAAGGTACAAATTTGATTTTTTTTATTTTATGTGTATTTTTTGCGTTCTTTTTTGCATCTTGTTTCCTTCTTTTTTGTAAGCTTGTCCCTACTCTATCGATTTTCCAATTTATTTATCATTCAAGTTATCGGTTTGGCTTCAACCCGCTGCATGTGACGTATAGAAAACTAATTTGTACAAAATATAAATAAAAGACGTGCTTCCATTAACCAAAATAAATTGGGTACAATGATTATCAAGAAGAGTTAGAAAATAATAGAACGTAAATGGTCTCATTTCAAATTCTTGGAGGCTAGCCCCTCTCGGCTTGGTGCTCCATGTTGATCATTCTTGGGTAGATTCTTCAGAAGGTTTGGCTAATCCTTCTCATGACATATTTTTAGTCTCCCTACACCATGCATATTTCACCGCCGACCACATACTATACACACCGGTGATAAGTATAAGACACAACCTTGAAGTCGTGGATTCATTGTCTTTCAAGGATCTGGCTGCACGGGGTCTGAATGTCTAGCACGAGAAACTCGGTAACCTCAAACGTGGCCTGTTTTCCCGTTCCAGATGCCACCTGCAACAATGTCGTTTATACAAACATGGTGGGTTCCTATTGAATCCTATTGCGGGATGAAAGGTTGGGCGTGGAACGGTCTCGAGAATAAGTTATATCATGGTTGAGTTGAGCAACACATTCGCCACTACTCTTGTGTCCACCCAAATTTTCCGAGATTCTCTCTTGCTATGGTGATCATGGTAAAAAAGGAATCATCGTACAAATGGATGACGACCTCGAGATCCTTGTTCGTGAAGAAGATATTGAAGATGGATATGTTAGGGACGTGCTCTTCAATCGATTCAACAGTTGGCATGTGAACGACAACATCCAACCCCTGAGTGCAATACTTGCGGAAGCTATGTGCATAACCCGTATGGGTTCTGCCTTTATGGAAAGTTATGTTATAGGTTTTGGAATTCTGCCTCTATCTTGGTCTCGTTTAGGATGAATCTCAGACCATTCAAGCTCATCTCCTACTTTCTTTCCTTGGTATTGGAAGCATTAGAGTGCGTTTTGAAGGTTGTCTATCCAGTTTTACTGAATTCGTCGAGTTCCTTGACAAACTCTCTTAGATGCTCTCTCTCAACCATCCGTTGGATCTATATTTTTAGCACTCGATCTTCCTCCATGGTATGCCACTCGTCTCAGTGATATTCATATTGTTTCTTGAGAATTTATGTTCCTAAATGTGTGGACATCTTTCCTGGATGGGCTAGAAGATAGGTGATTGTTTTCTGCTTGTAGAGGTAGGCGTCAACACGATTACTGACGAATGGTTGGCCTGCATATGCGAGTTGAAATGCTGCTGATAGTTCCAAATATTTCTTAGAGGGGTTATATGTCTAAGATATATTTAGAGGAGAATATTTAGAGAGAGAAACACATGAAAACTAGAGAGAGAAATTGACAAAAGTAAAAAAAAAGTAATAATTGTTCACCATTTCTATAAAATAGATGTTACTCTATATAGTATAAGAGGCGGACCCGAAAATTAGATAACTACCCCTTTTATGATCTTTTTATCCCATTATTCTACTAATTTAACCATAATTTTTAGTTATTACGCAAGATACCATCAATGTTACATACTTGTTGGGTTTCTTTTACAAGACTTTTATAAAGCCAAATTACCTCACCAATTTGAATATTTTTCCAAATAATTATTTCCCTTATCAGTAGCCCCCAGTTCATGGGAAGATATTCGAACAAGGACTAAACTGAGATGTTGCTTCAGAGATGTCTGACCTCCTCTTTTGTATGTATCTCGTCGGATCCATGGCATCATCGATCTCATTGTTGCTTTAATAATTGTACATCACATATTTTTGCTTCAAATTCACGCGTCAAAACAATTTTTGACAGGTGAAGCGTGCATTACCTCTAGTTTACGTGTCAAAATAATTTGTGACATCGATGTGTGCACTACCTCTAATCCACATGTCAATACACGACAAGGGTGACCTTGGCCCTCCAAATAAATTAGTTCCCACATTAACGTTCAATCCGATAGGCAACAAACAAAAAGCGTTCAAGAAAGCAAAATGTGATGGTTCGAAGAGGAAGTCGTCCCCGTTACCTATAGCAAATAGGTACGTTAACATTAAAATATTTATGGTGCCTCTAGTCCTCAAAACACTCTGCAGGGAACGCCTCAAAAACCTTCACAATTACCCCATCAACCAATAATTTTTGAAACTATTACTCCTATAGTTGAGTCTGTGGGGATGTCGCCCCTTAAACAAATTAAAGAGATGAGGTAGAGACACTTGGTGGATGAGCCTGCAGACGACCAGGATGTGCATGTTGTTGAAGGTAATTAGCTCAAAAAAGTGATTATCGCTTCATCTTCTCAGGTTAGAACCTACTCTTAGGCCAAGGCACCAGTCCCTAGAGGCAAATTAATGTGCGTTCTTCTGCAGTGAAAAAAAAAAACAATTTCATGAAGAAAATAAAAAAACTGTTGATCTGTTCAAACATCGAGGATGTCCTCGGAAACAACTTGAGAGAAGTTGAGATCAAGAATTTGTTCGCTTTGTTCAAGATAAAGTACAAGTAATATCAACCCTCCAAGGAAGAGAAACTTTAAGACTGATCGAGGGATCCTAACTTCATAACCGACATCCAATTTCAAGATTTCTAGGGTAAGATTCTCAATGGAACACCTAGAGGAGTCATGTCATATATTTTCTCGAGTAAGTAAGTAGGCTAGTACTTATTGGTCCAACTAATTCCTATGTTGCTTCAATCCCGCTAATATTGCTAAGAACTGTCTTTGGAAAGATGATATAACAAAATCTATGACGTCGGAAGAGTTCATGGTCCGGCCTACCAATGCAAACATACTTGAACGATTAGGGGCACATAAGTTATCATCTACTTTCTTGCAAGAGCTAGAGCTCCAAGCCACCAAAATCCTAAAAATATGTGGTTGATGAATAAAGTATCGATGCTGAGACTGAGGAGGAGAAAATGTTAAAGCTGAGACCAAGGAGGTTGATCCCGCATAGGACGGTGGCTCCAAGAAGCCATTGAAAGAAAAAACACCAAAGAGAAAAGAAAAGGGTAAAATTGTTGAAGAAGCTGACCAAGAGGAGGAATAAAATATTTCCCCTTTCGATAATGAGATAGTTGAGCTTAATTTGACATCTCAAGAGAGAGTTGTTGTTATTGACTCAGACTCTCCTCGGGAGTCAATCGAGGAAACTCAAGTTCATCAAGAAAACAAGGCAAGTGATGTCGAAGAAGGTCAAAGAGATGATACTCAAGTTTCTGAAACGTTGAAGTTGGAACTCCATCGGAATAGTTCAACATTTACAATGAAGGTTTTCTAGACCTCAAACTTCATAGATTGCGTCATCTGGCGACACTTCTTGAAAAGAAAGCCAACACTTTGAATGTTAAAAAAGATCATTATAAAAACGAGGCTTTCAAATGAAAATCCAATATGAAAAAGTTAAGAAACGAGCTTGCCCATTACAAAGAAGTATTTGCCCAACGTCTAACATAACTCGAGACGGTGGAGCGTTGTTTAAAGTTGGAGCATGATATGTTTGATAATAAACGAGAAAAGGTTTTGTTGAGGTGGATACTCAAAAGTATATGCTCATCGAAACTCTTACCAAATCATATAAAAGATCAAGAAGTACTTTGAACAGGCTGTCAAAGACTTGGAGAAAGTTGACGTTGAGAATGAAGCTCTCAGAGACCAAGGTAAAACGTATAAAAATATTTCCCTCAAAAAATATACTAACGATTTTTATTTTAAGTTGGAGGATGGGGATGCCAAAGTTAAGTTTGCCATGTTGCTGGATTTTCACAAACATTTCCCGAACTTAAAATTAGGAAACTTTTGGGAACTTGTGCTTGATAAGTATCACCCGAAGGCATTTCTTTAGAGGATGAAGAATCACCTGAAAATTTCAATGAGTCAGAAAGTTTTTCTGGTTTTAACATAAAAGATTGTAAGAATTGTTCTAAAATGGCAAATTAATATTATATATAAAACGATTATAAGGGCACGTCGTTAAAACTTCCTGCGCCACCAGGGTAGTAAAGAGTATGCCACATATATTTACACAAGTTTAGACATATATACAAACTTTTACATTTATTCCAAATACAACTTAAGATATTGAATATTTCATAGGTCACGAAGTCATCTTCCATCTTTAACTATGAGTCGATATGTTCCCGGTTTCAACTTTTCAATTACATGTATAGGTCTTCCCAGTTAGGTCCCAATTTACTAAGCCAATTTTCCTTCGTATACAAAAATACTTCCCTAATTACCTTGTCCCCAATCTTAATTTCTCGCTATCTCACTTTAGATGCATATCTGTTTCTCATTAAAGTTTGGTAATGCAAAGAATTCAATTGTGCTCGCCTTATTTTTCCTTGATTAAATCTAACTGAGCATGTCTTCCTTCATTGTTACCCTCCTTTGAATATTTAGTGATTCAATATGATCGGAAGACTACTTCAGATAAAACCATAACATCCATCCCATAAACTAGCGCAAATGGATATTCATGAGTAATTGTTCGAGGGATGGTTAAATATATGCCCATAGGATGTTTTGTAAATAAATGGTCATTTTCCAGCCTTATCTTCCAATTCTGTTTGAGCCCATCAAGAATTTTCCGATTAGCTACCTTGACTTGGCCATTTTCTTGCAGATATAAAGGTGTCGAGAATTATTGTCGTATTCCTCTAGTGGAACAAAAATCCTTCATATATTTATTGTCAAAATGTGGCCCATTGTCCATTGTTATTCTCCTCGAAACACCGAAGCAGAAAAAATATTTACAACAATAAACTTAATCACATCTTTGGCTTTTGTTCATGCCAATGGTTCAACTTCCACCCACTAAGAAAAATAGTGTTGTGCAACTATTATTGTTTATCGTCCCCTAGATGCCATTGGTAAAGGTCTGACGAGGTCAATACCCCATCAGTAAAAGGTAATGCCTCAGAGATTGATTCGGGAGGTACTTCTGGTGCGTGGATTGTGTTAGCTAATCTTTGGCAAGTATCATAAATTTACAGCACTTCTTTAGCATCAGAAGAAATTGTGGGCCAATAATATACTGCCAAAATAACTCTTCTTATTGAAGTCTTGTACCCCCAATGTGTAGAACCTTCTCCATCGTGTAGCTCAGATAATAGCATTTGTGACTCATTTTCCCAAAGGCATCATAGAAAAGGCATGTTAAAAGAATTCTTATACAAGATGTCCCCGGGTGCCACATAACCATGTGAATTGAACCGTATTTTATTTACCATTGCTTTATTGATATCATTAACTAAACATTCCTTAATGTTATACGTACAATATTTTTCAAAACTTTTAGGAAATTTGGAAAGCTTCAACTAATCCTTCCAACAGTTCGAACCCTTTTTTATCGAAGGACTTTCTTGCGTGAGAATCTAGGAGTGCTGCTTTGAATACGCTATAGTGGCCAGAGAATCAGCCACATTGTTATCAACCCTAAGAACATGTTCGTATTTGACTCTTTCAAAGGAAATTGCTAAGGTCTTTAATGCACTCCAATACTTCATTAAATGATCTTTTCTAGCGTTGGATGGCCAAACATGTGATTTATAACAAGTTTTAAATCACTCAATAACCTAACCTTTTTAGCTTCACAAATGAGAGCAAGCCTCAACTCTGCCAAAGCAGATTCATACTTTGCGTCATTATTTGATGCTCGAAACTTGAAGTATATAGCTTGATACATTGTAATCCGATAAGAAGATATCAAATACACCCTGCCCCACATTCCAACACACTAGAACCTCCGTATGTTCGGATAATCAACTCTTGCTTTGAATTTTCTTCATCTACGTCCATCTTTAGCCGATCAAAATGACTAAACAATCTGCTAAGGCTTGTGATTTAATTAAAATTCGAGGCTCAAAGTCAATATTAAAATCACATGATTGCCTAGACCATTTAGTCATTCTACCCGACATATGAGGTCTTTCCAAGATTCTTTTCAACGAAAAAGATGTTTGGAAAATAATAAAGTGAGCTTGAAAGTAAGGTCTCATCTTTTGAGTCGTTGTAACCGAATCGATGGCAAATTTTTATAATTTCAAATATCTCTTTTCCACATCCAAAATACTTTTACTGAATAATACACCGGTCGTGGGAAATTATTTACCTCTTGAATCAATACCACACTCAAAGCATAAAAAAATACGACTATATGGATGAACAATGTTTACCCTAGATTAGGGTTTGCCAAAATTTCCTTAAATGATAAATGCTCTTTAATTCATACAAATGTTTTGGAACACTCTTGGGTCTAAAAAGAGATTTACTTGTCTCAAAACTTAGAAAAATGGGGCATATTTATCCGAAGTCCTGAATATGAATCTGTTTAAATCTGCTAACCTCCGTGTCAAGATTGGGACTAACGTGATTGTCTTAGGTGGAGGCATAGTATTAGGTCTGATTCTTTTCCTCGTTTGGTGACTATGTATCCAAGAAAATTTCCAGACCTCACCCCAAACGTACACTTCTTCTAATTTAGCTTCAAATTTATTTTCTTTAAGTTGGAAAACGTTTCTTCCGAATCTGTAAAATGATCTTCATCATGTGTACTCTTTACTAATATATTGTTAATATATACTTCAACATTTCGTCCGATATGAGCCTCAAAAAGTTTTTATTACTAGATGTTGGTCAGTGACCCCATCATTTTTTAACCCAAAAAGAATAACCTTATAACAATGCATGCCCATTTTAGTGATGAGCGAAGTGATCTCTTGATCATTCAGATACATCTTGATCTGATTGTACCCTATATAAGCATCCATGAAAGTAAGAAATCGATTTCCCGACATGGAACCTACTAATTGATCAATCCGAGAGATTTGAAAAAGATATTTTTGGGAAGCTTTATTCAAATCAGTGAAATCCAAACACCTTCGTCATTTACCATTTTTATTCTTTACTAAAACCGGATTAGTTGTCTACAAAGGGTATTGTGGTACTTGTATGTGCCCAAGTTTAGATAACCGACCTAGTTCGGCCACAATAGCCTTAGATTTTATTTGAGAAAGAAATATCATTTTTTGAATGATTGGGCATACATTATTTTGAATTGCTAATATGTGACATATGATTTCCGTAGGCACCCTTGTTACATCTTGTGTGCACCATGCAAACATGTGTAATCTTGTTGATAAAAACTGAATTAACCTCTCCCTCACCTCCAGAGATAACTTTGTGGGCATTGAACAGTACATCGTCCTTCAACTATCGCGTTTCGTGGCAGGTAGTCCTTGACATTCAAATGTCCGTTGACAGTCCCTATACTATCGCGTTTGGATAAAGTTAGTCCACCAGATCCTTTGATCCATGAGAGGCTGCCACCTGTCACCATAGTCCCCAAAATTTTGTATCACCACTAGTCCCTTAAGTTTAGGTCAAACATAAAATGTAGAATATTACGGATAACTAAACTCAAGGGACTAGTGGTGATACAAAAATTTGGGGACTATGGTGACAAGTGGCAGCCTCTCATGGATCAGAGGATCCGGTGGACTAACTTTATCCAAACGTGATAGTCTAAGGACTGTCAACAGATATTTGAAAGTCAAGGGATTATCTGTCACCAAACGCCATAGTCGAGGGACGATGTACTGTTCAAAGTCTAACTTTGTGCAAGTATTTAAAATAACTTGGGAGTCTCCCTTGGATCATCAACAAGATCAGTTCCTCAGGAAGATCCCACTAACTTCTATGCTTTCTTCGAATCACCCCCTTTGATATGCTTTAGAGACAAAGTCGTCTGATAACCTTCTCTTGTCATTTTCTAGTTGCTCCTGAACGTCCCTACATTATTTTCCACAACATATTTCAAGAATTGATAAATAGTCAAAGCCTCTGCATGCATTCTAGACAACCAAAATTTCCAAATATCACATTTTATGATGTTGGCGCATCTACCACAAATAACAACAATATTACCTTTTTTCTAAATGGTCTGCGGCCCAACTCAACTATTCTTTCGAATTCCCCAACCGCTTTGCCAATAACCCTAGTAAACCCTAAAATCGTCTGATCTGATCAAAGAATTTCTCAGGGGTTTTCTATCTTTGCATACGTCGTCATGAACATTATTTTGGCAGAACTACCGGTGTTTATCAAAATTCTTCGTATTTCGTCCCCGACAATTCCTGCCACAATCACCACAACAATTTCATGCGGCTTACCACTTCCCTCATATAATCACATTCAAAATAAAGTAACATAGATATACTCATATATAAATGTGGCGAAACGCTCGCTTCTAACTGAGTTGCTAGGCTTACGATATGCCTTTTCTGACATTAATTTGACTTCACTAAAATTATATCACCTCCAAAAATTATTAATGATTAAAATAAAACACATAATTCAATAACCTTTCGATTCACAAGTGGCTCCTCTACCAACATGATCATATTACTTCCCAGTTTCGGACCCAAATACTCAAAAGAATGTCAAACGCATCGATTAGTGCCATGAATATTTATATTAATGAAAGTTGTTAATAGTTATTTTGGAGTTGGAAGAGCATTTTTCTTTTTTCAGTGCCACACAATCCTTAGTGTTATAGCCAAAATACTCATGGTACATGTTATACCTGTTGCTTTTATTTTTCTTATGAGTCTGTATCGGGGCAGGTTTGCGAAATTGTATGTGCTTACGAGCCCTGTATGAGATTGTTGCTACACACTATGTATATTCAGCAAAATGAGTTGGTCGGACCCAGTTGTTTGACATCGGCCTGACACTTTGTTGTGCGTTCGCCACTTGTGAATTCACTGTTTCTTTCACATGTAACTAGGTTGGAGCTTTTAGTCGGAGAGAAATTTTCAGATTATAAGTTGAAAATAGTTATGCTGGAAGTGGATTATATGTCACCATTGGAGATTGTTAGAGCTCGTTTTGCTCATTTTGTTCCATGGATACCAATTTCGATGTATGTATCTCTTTTACAAAAATTATTTTTTCAACTAGATCTAACAATGCCCCAAACACCATAGCCTCTATTTCCACAATAATACATTTAAAAATGAAGGGAGAAGTTCCACTTGAAAAAATTCTAAAGCTACATGATCTTCGTAATCTTCCATATCAGTCTTAGTCTTGATGAAACGAATTGTGTATTCCTTCAAACTCTCCCCAACTTTCTGCCTACAGTAAATTATCGTATCTCCATTCGCCCAAAACGTTTTGCTTCCCACAAACTGTTGGCGGAAGATATTCTAAAACATATTAGAACTCTTAATACAACCCTTATGAAGGTCGTTATACCATTTCGAGGCGGCACCCGTAAGATTTTGGGAGAAAGCCATGCACAAAAATTTATCATCGCCATCATAATTAATAATAAAAATGTTGAATTGCTTAATATGGCTATCTGGATCTTGTGTTCCATCAAAATTTTCGAACTTCGAAATGTCTAAGTGTTTAAGCATATGTCCTTATAAGACATCCGTAGAATGAGGAGACGACCTCTAATTATGTCTGATTTTATAAATAGTACCCTTGGGGACTTCCCGGTGGGTTTTGCGCCCGTGGGATAGCTTTGCTCCATGATAGCTATGATTAAAACCTTATCTCTATCCTCGAACCCTAGCCTTCTTTTCTATTGATTATTCTTTTCTTTCCTTAAAAATCTGGTTCGAAGAGAAATCTGATGGCCATTCCTACGCCACTTGAATTGTTTTTCTTATAAGTTTTTTTCACGTCGGCTATCCATTTTTGGAGAGGAAGATTTATCCAAATCATAAAGGGAATAGTCACTAGACTCATTGGAATCGTATCGACGCCAAGGTTTTATCTTTATTTTTCAAGTATAAAAGTTTCATTTCCATTTATGCCATGCATATCGCTGGTCCAATGAGCATATTCTTATTTATCTTTTCTATTACATGCTCCCTTTGAACATCCGTCGTGAGACTTTCTGAACTCAAAACCGCATCTTTCTCTACGTTTAGCCTTCTTATATATTCTAGGAGTTCTTTCCTCTGAGCTACTAAGGAAGATTCCTTGTGTAACTCGTTAGCGTATTGACCGTCATCATATCGTTCCTCCATATTACCTGCTCTTTGACAGGATAACCTCCAGATGTATTTTTTATCACTAGACTATCAACACCAAAATTTAGATCCTATAGTACTTTCGTATCCATTTCTCTCAGAATTTTAGAAATAATAATAATGGTTTTGGGAATATCATTCATGTACCAATCATTTCTCACAAACGGCGTCGATGATAGTTCCAAAGATTTCTTAGAGGGGTTTTCTGTCTAAACTATATTCAGAAGAGAATATTTAGAGAGAGAAACATCAAAAATTTAGAGAGAAATTTGAAAAAGGTAGCAATAAAGTAATAATTCTTCACCATTTCCTAAAAAAGGGTGTTTCTTTATATAATATATGAGGTGGACCCAAAAATTATATGATTACCCTTTTATGATCTCTTCATCTCATTGTTCTACTACTTTTAACCACAATTATTAATTAATAGACAAGGTACCCTCTGATAAGTATTTAAGATTTTCACTGTTAAGATAAAATAATAGACGTGGTTTTCTTAAAAGATAAAATGTCACTAGTTAAAATGGTTTGGTTACTTCTAGAGAGAGAAACAATCGATAGTCGGTAGTTAATGAGTAAAGTGTCAATATCTGTATTTCATAATCCCTTCTCCTATTTAGAAGATAGGAATTTAAATAACAGAATTAGTTACAACTTTGTTTAAATTTCACTTTTGGCTCTTAACATATATAATTAATATTATATTTATTCTCTTAAATTTACAAAGCTTTAATGATAACCCTCTTCTTCTAATTGTATTTCCCCTAATAATTTATATCCTTATCAGTAGCCCCCCTAGTCCTTATGAATACTTCTTAATAATGACTAAAATTACTTTGTGTCGCTTCAAACAAAACTGTTAATCTTCCTCAAACATTTATTTGTGTTCTTCATGTCCTCGTCGAAGACATTTTGATAGATTTCTTATAATGTTCATCACATTCATTACAAGAACTCGCGTAATGTTTTTGAATATGTACGTAAATGTTTCAATCATGCATTTAGGAAAGGTTAGAAACTCATGGAGTACCCCTAATACGCGTACATCATATTATTTAACTCACAGTTTACATGTGCCAGCCAACTTTATAGTAGGCAATCGTTTTCTGATTTATATTTTTAACCTGTATTATCTGCCCACCTTTCAACTCCTTTTCTCAATTCCTTATCCACTAGTTTTTCTATAAATATTATGTCAAGACACATTTTTCCATCACACTTTAATTTTGGAAATAGAAAGAGAATGGTTTGAGGAAAAATTCTTCCAGCGCCACCTTCATCTGAAACCATCAATTTCTTCCGTTCTTCTTCATCTTTTTCTTGCTTGATTTGGAGATTTTATTCTGCTTTCGTTTATGAAAAAACCAAAACCCAGTAATAAACCTATTTTCGTCATCTACGGCTACTTCAGTATTACTGAGAGAGCTGCTGAATATCGAGCAGTAGGCGTTATTGATAACTCTCCAAAAGTTTCTACCCGTACCACCGTTTACAGGGCCTTCAAGCATTGTCAAAATTCTTATGAGAACCAACATCCTTCCAATCTAAACCCTAAAATCTACTCATAACAATCTCCTCAACAAACTAAAGAGAAACCACCTCCAATCCCCACACAAGTAAACTCCGTCAATGGTTCAACTCTTCGTCGAATCAAATGCAAACGAAGACAAGAGAAATCTTCTAAAGAAACAAAAAAGTCATCCTCTGCTAATACTGCGAACCCTACTCAAATCAACCCCAAAGAGACACCTCAAATTCGTTCACAAGCTCATCCTCAAAAGAACTAACTTCTTCAAAAAAACGCATTCGTGGCAATGAGAGATTTTGAGGAAATCAACACTTCATAAAATCTTGCATCTTCTCCTCTCTTAGAGGAGATTGTTGTGACTAACAAAAAGTTACAAGAAACTCCTTCGGAGATTAACCAACAAGCCATAACAACTGCATCGAATAATCCAAAAGTTGCTACTACAAGTAGTGCCCCTCCTCAACTTTGAGATGAAGCCTCCGAGGAAACTCTTGATTCAGACTAAAGGATAGAAACTAACTCTAACATAAAAAATACAAAGTCCAAGAAGAATCTCTCAAAGAAACTAGATCCTAAGAAAAATGACAAGAAAATCAAAGAACCAGTGTCTTTTCCCGAGGATATCGATGTAAACTTAAGCGTAAACCTGAAGGATGTCATCCTCGAGTACCTTATTGCACTAAAAACATTCCATATGAATACTATAACCAATCTGAAACGAAGATTCTTAAAAATGAATGGGGTGTTCCAGGGAACATCATTCTTCGTCTGCTAATGGTACAAGAAATTCCACTTTCTTGTGGACAAAATGACGTGGTCGATCCTGAGATTATAAACTAGGGCCTTCGGTTCCCGTTGGACCTATTTATAGTAGATTACTTCAAGATTCTTGACTTGCGTCCGATGCAAGCCAGTCCAAACCTATGGTTCACTTTAATATTCAACATAATAACTTTAATCAAACACTTTTCAATCAAACACTTTATCGCGCTGACTGACCATTCCAAAACTCGGGTGCTTCCTTTCTATTATCTCACACTTAGAGATTCTTTCAAACTATTTGATGATATCCTCGAAGATGAAAAATTATGAAACAATTTACTACATATATTCCCCAATCTATCAAAGGGAACCACTTCAGAAATTGAGATAAGTAGTGCTGCCGGTTTATGGATAGAATTAGCAAATCATTGACAAATATCATTGCCTTGTACCAAATTTTTAGCATTATTAATGATTGAAGGCCAATAATAGTCTACGAAGAAAACCCTCTTTGTTAAAGAATTGGATCCGTAATGAGCATAAACTTCTCCATCATGTAGTTCATATAAAATTTCATGAGACTCATTCTTACCCAAGCATCGTAATAATGGTCTACTCAAAGACTTCGTATACAACAATCCAACTAAAACTATATAAGCATGAGCTTTCTACCTCAATCCTTGAGCTAACTTGAAATCTTGAGGTAATGTTCCTCTAAGAAAAAACTTTGTTATTTCAAATCGCTAGTCCCCTCTAACGTTTTTTTATAGTGACAAATACTTGACACTATTCTCTCTTTGACAAAATAGAATGACTTTATTCCAATAATATCCAAGGATACTTCTCTCTATACACAATGGTGGCTAAAGAATCTGCAACTGTGTTATCCCCTCGATTGATGTGTTCGACAACCACTTCATCAAACATAAGAGTTAACCCTCGAAGCTCACGAAGATACAAAACTAATTGGTCCTTCTTAGCCTAGAAAATCTCTGTCATATGATTTTCGACCAACTGCGAATTCATCCCAAACCAAAATGTACTCGCCCCATAATTATTTGCAAGCCTTAACCTAGCTAAAACAGCCCCGTACTCATCCTTGTTATTAGATGCGTGAAATCCAAGTTAAATACCCTGACACATGGATTCTCCAATATGAGTAATCAATTGTACCCCCGAACTTGATCCTAATATGCTAGAACCTCCATCTGTTCGAACCACCCATATTGAATCTAATGGCACCAATTCTTTAACAACTCTCTCATCAGATCGACTTGAATGAAATTCAACCAAAAAATATTCTAGAGCATGAGTCTTAATAGCTATTCGAGGACAAAAATTGATATCAAAATGCCCTATCTCAACCGACCACTTAGTTATTCTACTAGAGATATCTGGCCGTTGTAATACATTCTTTAATGAAAAAGAAGTTCGAACCACAATTGTTTAGGCTTCAAAATTAGGATACATTTTTCTAGCAGCCACCACCAAGGCCAAAGGCAACTTCTCAAGACTCAAGTATCTTTTCTGCGATGCCAATAAACTTTTACTCACATATTAAACTGGCATGGGACCTCCACTTTCTTCCCTTATCAACACAACACTAACATCAAATCTGACATCGCTACATACAAGAATCAATGTTCTTATGTTCGAGGTTTGTATAAAGTTTCAGGTGATAATAAATGCTATTCAATCTTCAAAAATGCAACAATCGGTAACATAAAGTAGGTGTCAGGAATGTTCCTATTCGGAAAGATCTCCCATTTGGAAATATGTATTCCTCGACACTTTCTTCCACTACGAAAGAACCAGAGGTTTTCCTTGGATTATAAACACCTTCCTCATGTGAAGCCAACCCTGTTAGTTGATATTCAGCCACGTGATCATCTGAAACAACCCTTTTAGAATGCATAAATGTTGCATAACATTTTCTTGCCACTTTCTGATCACAACGACCTAATCCGACGCTCCCCAATTTTATATTTCAAACATTTCTGAACAATTGAGACAACAAAATACATACTCGCTAACCAAGACCTCCCAAAAATAACGTTATAACTGGTCAGACATTCTACCATCTTGAGTAAAACTTGAAATTTCTTCTTAAATGGGGCATTTACCAAATGTACCCCCTTGAATTCCCCAGATAACCTACGCTGTCACTCCTGTAAATCTAATTATCGTACATTCATATCGAATAATTATAGGTGTATTACGCATCCTATCATACGCTGACTCGAATAATACATTCGCTGAACTTTTGGTATCGATCAATACACATCTGGTTTCTGTCCCTGCAAACTCTACCCCTATCACCATTGCATCTCATGAGGCCCATCTATAACCTTAGACCATCTTCGTCGAATATGATGAAAGATGTTTTATTCTTCCCATACAAGTGATATATATTTTTCATTCCAGTCGAGTTGCCAAACTCACCACATGCCTATTTCTAGAACATTTTGTGTTACTAGTTATCGTATATCCTCTGGAAATTGTTAAAGATTCAAAATAGTCACATAAACTTTGAACCCTTCCCTGAACTAGTTGCTCGTCCACCGACATCATAATTAGATTATCTGGGTCCGAATCCAGATACTCTGATTCCGTATCAAACTTATCTAATTCAGAATCCATGATTATCAACATATTCTTCTTCTTCAAATTCGTGTAAAGACCCTGTTATGCTCAGATTATTACGTCCACTGCTATATCATTTAACAAAAGTTGTTAACTTGTCATTTCCAGGATGTTGACAACTAGCTAGTTGAGAAGGCGCTTCTCATATACGAGGAGGAATATTAGTAATATTACTCGGACGAGATGATATATGAGAATTTGATGTGTTTCTATGATACCCTTGGCTAGTAGGTGCATGGCCCGGATATAATTCGTAGGAACTTGATCCACCTCGAACTCTTGTGCTTTCCCACCATAATATTTTCCTCAACCATAACCATCAGAGTTCCAAATATCAATTCTCTACTTCTTGTAGTCTCATTTGCTAGATCCCAGGAAGCAACACTTGCCAAAAGGCTGCCATAACAACAAGTTCTTCACAATCTTCCATGTTTGTCTTTGTTAATACAAACTGTCTAGTATAATATTTTAGCTTTTACCCTACTTCTTCTTTGCATTGTATGATTGTATCACCAATGGCACACATCTGATTTCTCCCCACGAATTGTCTTTGAAATACAATGTAAAAAATCGTAAAGTTAGTTATAGATCCCCTGAGAATTCTATTGTACCATTTTAAAGAAGTGACCTTAAAAGTTTGAGAAAATGCTCTGCATACCAGTCTATCATCATCCTGAAAGTTCATCATATAGTTTTTGAACTACTCAATATGATCATCAAGATCTTGTGTTCCATCAAACGTTTCTACCTTCAAAATATCAAAGCATATAGGAAGAGGGATCGACCTTATCTCAGCAAACAAATGAGAATTCCTCCAATCTACTCCGTATATATAATGGTAAGCTCCAATGGTTCTCATGACGGAATATAAATTATGGTATACAATATTAACATATTGGTGGGACGTATTACCCTTATACTATGGGTTATCCCTCGTATTTTGAGGCTTACTCTCCTTCCTTGATCTATGCTCTTTTGCGTGATTTTCGACGTCGACTTATCTCTCCATTTAAAGCATGGTTATATCCCCCTTTCATAAACAAAATACCCTTAGAACTCGAACTAGAAAATTCACTACCACTGCTTGAAATCTATTGATGTTTATCTTTGTTTTCCTTTTGTGAAGAGCGGTGTTCTTTATCAGACTGGAATGAGTTTTTTTCCGATCACTTCGAATATGTCGAGCCGTATAAGATTTTTCATACAGGTTTTCAAATTTATCTTTCTCCCCAACCTATCGCACCTGGTATTTCATTCTTCCTGATTGAATTTTATGTTCTCTTCGATTGAACTCATCATTCTTTACAATTATTTTTCCAACAATTGATTCATCTAGTTCTCAATGTTAGACTTTCATGTTGTTCTGAATTTTGACTATCACCTCGAGTTTCCTCTCTATGCAAATCTGATCTTAGTGCTTCAATTTCTTCGGGAACTGTAGGATCAAGTCTGATGTCTGGCTCCATTGTGACTTTGATCAATAACACTAATCATAAATTTTGTAACTTTTGTTTTTAGATTTTCTATTAAGGTACCTTGTATATTATGCCACTATGGTTTCCAATGATAATTAGTTAAGACTTTCAGTGTTAAGATCAAATAACAGAAGTAGTTCTAGAAAGATAAAAATGGTTTCTTTAGTTCTAGAGAGAGAAATAGTCGATAGTCGGTAATTAATGAGTAGAGTGTCAATATATTTATCTCATAATCCCTTCTCCTATTTATAAGACAAAAGGTTAAATAATAGAATTAGTTACATCTTTAGATAAATTACACTTTTGTCCCTTAACATCTAAAGGTAATATTACATTTATTCTCTTATCTTTACAAAGCTTTCTTGATAACCTTTTTCTTCTAATTGCATTTCACCCCCTGATAATTTATATCCTTATCATCCTCAATATTACACACTTGTTGGATTTGTTTTACAAGAATTTTCTATATAACCGATTGAACTATTATTCCAAATAATTCTTTCTTTTATCAGCTGCCCCAAAGGTCTGGGCACTAAGGCTGTTTTTAAAATACCATAAATTTTCTCCTTTCGAGGAAAATCCTATCATATTTAAGCACATATTACAAATTTCTTTGAAAAATAATGATATAGCTTGTATGGTTCTTTCTGTGGAGTTTCCCCTAGTGGTAAGATAAAAAAAATCATACATCTTCTCATGCTTTTCTTTAGAGATGAGTACTATTTTAAAGCCAAAAATGGTGCGGCCCATACTTAGCTTAAGTATTTCGTAGTCACATATTATCTTGGCTACTCGTTGTTTAAGTAATGAGTTGTTCCATGCAATAATTGTTAAACACTTCTTCTTTCAACATGATGTGCATGTCTAACTACTGGGTTTCGATCTTTCTTGTGTGGGTGGCTTTCATGTGTTGTGCTTCGACATCTTCTGATAATGTTGGCTCGTTGTTAGCAGCATGCTTCTCAAGGGTTAACTACCCTCTAACTTTGTATCTATGAACTAAATGCACAGTTTTCAGACCTTTTTTAGTATGACCGTACCACTTTAATTTTAGGGAAATATTCAGATGGATCTTTGCCTTATCGTGCTATATACGAATTAGGTGTATATTTATTTGAATTCGTTTTAATAATTACTATACGGTCAAACTTTTTTTGTACACACGTTTCCTCCAACTTCCATATTTGATCGAATTCCAATTGTTACACTTGGGGGTAGTCCACAACAAGGAAGATTCCATCGTTAGGTGGTTGATGACTTCTTGCTCTGACAAACTTAGCGAGGATTCGTGGCAAGATTGGTATATTCTGAGAGTCTTCCGTCTTTTATTCATATATTACCTCAGGGTGTCTCCTTATAACCCCACTTTGTCTCCCATTATGTATTTCATGTATTGACAATAAGACGATAATGATTGTTTGAAGTTGAGCAACCATGTCGGCCCAAGATGAGGTTGTAGAAAGTGTGTAGAATCAAACACTACGAATTTCACCATTTTGTCTCCTGGTTCTATGTTATAGAAAAATGTAGGGTTGTATGATGACACGATCTTTAATGAGACACTGACCGTGATATTAGTTTTATCTCCTAGTATCTTGATAGTTGGTTAAGATATATGGTTTTGCTCGTTCACATAAATGGAACCAAAATGGTAATACAAAAATCAACCAAACCAATAGAACTTAAATAATTTTAAGAAAATAAATATATATAGTAAAATATTGTATGAACTTGAAATGATTGTGTGAAGAACACTTGTATATTATTTCTGACACAGATTACATAACAAAATATTTCTTGTTGTTGCTGATCTTTTCTCTCTAGCTATCACCTAACATTACAAAAAAGACACTATCTTCTTATATAATGTCAAACATGGCTTCCGAACATTATCAAACACAAGTTCCATACACTTTAACGACATGTGAGAGTAGGGAGAATAATGGAGGTTAATAATTTGTTGTAAAATGCTAGTGGGGGTGTCAAACACATGCAGGTTTCGAGCTTATGGCGCGGATTAACGAGCCTGTCCTTTCAGATTACACCGATGGACCAGATGAGGCTTCCCTGACTAAGTCTAGTAGGCCATGGGAAGTGGATTCCTCCACATTGGGCTAATTTCAACCAGTTAGGACTTTAGGGTGCAGTTGGTCACTGAAGGCAATCATGGTAATTCCGGCCAGCTTGGCCTTACGCGACTAGTCAGTCCTTTAAGGATATCAGGACAATCTTGGCCATGTATCGAGATAACCTTGTCTACGCCTCGATAAAATATTGGCCATATACCGAGGCAAACTTGACCATGTATCGAGACGAGCTAAGCATATCTCAAGGTAACGCTTGGAAATGTCCCAAGGTAAGTTTGGTCATGTCTACTGGAAAGCTTAGCAGTGTCTTAAAGTAAGCTTGGCTACGTATCGAACCAAGCATGACTATTTCTCAAGGAAAACTTTGAAATGTATCTAGGCAAGCTTGGAAATGTCTCTAGAAAAGATTGACTAACATGGCCACATTAGCCTCAACCAAGCTAGCGAGGATAAAAAATTTTGCCTTTGCCAAGCTGGCCGCTTCAACCTTGACCAAGTGGCTAAGCTGGCCAATGGTGGCCGCTTCAACCTTTGCCAAGTTGATAAGCTGCCTAATGCTGGCCATTTCGGGTTAATATTCTCCGTTTTTGCCTTGGCCAATCTAGCCATTTTTTCCTTGGCCAAATGGCCAAGGTCCCCACCAAGGTCGAGTTTTTGGGGCTCAGCCTTGCCCTTCCGGTCCATAATGAGTTTTTGGGCTCAGCCTTTCCCTTCCTTTAGGTAACTTGGTCTATGGTTTGGATATTATACTAATATTTATTTGTGAGATAAATTACACCAGAGCTCGAGGCAAGCATGCCCAATATATCTAAGAAATCTTGGCCATGTATCGAGGAAATCTTAGCGGGATCACACGTCAAGATTGGCTATCTCTTGAAGCAGGCTTAGCTAGGTCTCAAGGTAAGCTTAGCCATATATTGAAACAAGCTTGTCCATGTATCGAGGAAAACTTGGCCAGGTACCGAGACAAACTTGGTCAGTTCTTGAGGCAAGCTTTGTTACGTCTTGAGGCAAGACGACTACGTCTTGAGGAAAGCTTAGTTACATTAGCTAGTCATGTTATAATATGTTGCATAAATGGTATGTTTGTTTGGCTTTGTGACCAAGCTTCTGGTTGTGCTATGTCGCTTGACCATAGTTCATCTGGAACTTGGTCACGAGGCTAGCTTGGTGTCATTCTAGATTAAATGCATCGTACAAGGCTCGAGTATTAGATCCTTATTTGACTTTCGTTGTGTCCTAATTATATGATATTTCTTTCCGTTATATTGTATAGTAAACACACTTTAATGATTTATAATACACTATAGTTCTGTATAAACACTTTAATGCTATCAAAAAACAGTTAGTGAACCTCGAGTAAGTTTTTTTTCTCCCTAATCCTCGTTAATACATTTGAGAGAGTTACAGAGCACAAACATTTACTCGAGGTTCACTATGTGTTTATATAGAGGCAAATTTGGCCATGTATCAAGGAATCTTTGGCCATGCATCGAGGCAAGCTTTGCCATGTGTCTAGGAAATATTTGCTATATCTCGAGGAAGGCTTTAAGATATCTCAAGGAAACCTTTAACATGTCTCAAGGAAAGCTTGGCTAAGTCGACCGCATTGGCTTTGGCTAATCTCTTCGAATTGGCCTTGGCCAACCTTCCCAAGTGGGCCGCTCCGGCTATGGCCGAGTGGCTGAGCTGGCCAATATTGGCCGCTTCGACCCTAGCCAAGTGGCGAAGCTCGCCGATTCAGCTCCTCTGGCTTTGGCCAAGTGGCCAAGGTGGCCATGAGGCCGAGATTTTGATGCTCGCACTTGGATTTTCGGTTAAGTTTTTCAGACTTGTGCGACGTACCATGGTTAGGTAACTTGGTATTTTATTTGTAAAGTTGACATAGATTCATTCTTGATGCAAGTTAGGCCAGAGCTCGAGGAAAGATTTGCTAGGTGTCGAGGAAAGCTATACCATATCCCGAGGCAAGCGTCGTCATGTCACGTAATAAGCTTTGCCAAGTATTGAGTCAAGCTTGGCTAGGTCCAAGGCAAGGTTCGCCATGTATCAAGGCAAACTTGGCGTGACCTAGAGAAAAACTTGATCACGTCATGAGGAAAGCTTCACAAGGTTGATAAAGTTATATTTCGTATACAATATCCGAATAAAAATATAATATATTTGTACTTTCGTTAAATGTTGTATTTATTATTCAAATTCCGTAACTAATAGGAATAAATTAAAAAAGACGAAATATTTTGTATAACTTAGGAGGAGCTCGATATGTAAAAGCATCATATTTGATCCACAATAATATTATTGTACTTTTTTTTCCTTTTCACTCTGTTTTTCTTTTCTTTTTTCTATCCAGACGATTTAGGTATTTGGTTGAGATTTTATCCTTATCAAATTGGCTCCGTCTGTGCAAACGTTTTTGTCCTCTTATTTTATTTTAAAGCCAAAATCGTTTGAGTGAGACTTGTGTTTTTAAATGTACGAGAAATGAAAATTTACAATTGAAACGTTGATTAAAAAATTCAAATACATGCTATGTCCTGTGACTGTTTGCGGCTTCTTCGATCTATATTTTTTTTTCGTCCAAAAAAACCCTAAATCCATCACGTCCAAACAATTTTATGCTCCACAAATTTCTTTTATGAATAATAATGAAACATTTGAATCTGAATTTCCTGTAATTTTTGTAGTTTCTACAAAAAATCTTACATCGGCAATATGCAAATAAATTTTCTAATCTCACTCGTTTATTAAAATTATTTATTCATTCATATATTCAAACAAGTAATTCCACTGACAGATAAATAAAACTGAACACACATTCTAATTTTTAAAATATACAATAAATATAAATACGTATGTTTAACATTTTATGTATACATATTTAACAAATAAATATGTATCTTTGAATAGCCACTAATTTAAAAATTAATAATTTTAAAATATACATTAAATATAAATGCATATCTTTAAATTCTAGGAAAATTGTACTTAAAGTACCCACTCAACTATTCAATTGTCACTTACCACCCAAGGTTTGATCAATTGTTACTTAACACCCATCTCAACTACCTTATTGTCACTTACAACCTAATTTATTTTAATACCCTAACTACCCTTAACCTACTATATAAACCTTATTTTCTGTTTTCTTTCTATTTTTTCTAGCTTTTTGAAGATTTGAATTTGTTAGCCGCTATAACCACCTAACCCTACCAACCACCACGAGCTGGATTGAAATCACATTTTCCGGTGATCGGAAGCTGCTAAAGGTTTGTTTCTTTATGTAAGTTGTTGTGTTAGACCGGTCTAACCTCTGTTTTATACGTACATGAGTTGATCGTCGCTTTTTGGAATCTTATAGCTTACAAGTAATCGTGTTGCGAGCTTTTTAGGTAATTACCTACCGATTTCAAAGTTTTTTATTCGTTTTCTCTGTTGGAATAGGTTCTATTCTGGTGTTTTTAGATGCCATTGCCTGATTTTGAGCTTTTCTCTGGTTTTTTTTGTTATAGTGATCTGTTATTGTTTAGTTAATATTGTTCGTTATATAGTTCGTTATATAATTTGGTAGTGCTTTAGTTTTGTCTTGAATGTGTAGATTACGAGTTTTTAGGTCAGTTAGAGTATTGTATTTCGAAACAAATATCAGGACCGGTGTTACATAGAAATATCAGGACCGGATGCGAATAGCTCTATGTAGATATAAACAATTCGCAAGATAGGATGCGAATTGGTGCAGTAAATGATCTGCACAGTTTTTGTGACTAATAACAAATATCAAGACTTTATTACCTACAAATATCATGACAAGATGCGAATAGATAGTTGTAGGTATACACAATTCGCATCTTAGGATGCGAATTTTTTGATGCAGTAGTAAATATTTTGCACCTAGTTTTTGAGACTAATAACAAATAACTTGTATTGTCCAGGTTAAGAGATGTCTAAATCACGAGTTTGTATTTTTAAATATGGTCACCAAACTGCAACTGTGCCTTTCACGGAGTTTGAAAGCTTCGAAAGTATCCAAGCTTATGTAGAGAACACATGGGAGGAGCTTGCCACAGGTGAGTACCTAATTCCTTACTCCTGCGGGTATCACAATAATTGTTTCTTTAATAACCAGAGTGATTTTGTTGGGTTGGTGTTATATATTGATTTGGAGCGTTTAAAACGGGTTAGTTTTCTCATAGAACAACACGTCTTCGATAAGGGTTCTGGTAATAAAAGTTCTGTTGATAAGAGCTCTGGTGGTAAGCGTAAAAAGCGTAGCTTGGTTTTGGGAGAACCATCTCTTGATCAAATAGTTAACGGGGAGAGTAGTAACAGTTTAGTTAATTCTGATCAGAGGAAAAAACAACTTGCTACTGCTGGTTGGGCTGATGCTATTACAGGGGTGGGTCAAGCTTTTGAAGAAGGTGCTGCCGGTCTGAGGGTATCCTTGTGCAAGTTTGCGTTAGAGCATGGTTTTTCTTTCAAATACCTGCACAACACAACAAATAAGATCACTGCTTATTGTGAAAATAAGCTCACAAACGGGTGCAAATGGAGGGTTTATGCATCTATTGACTCAAGCACCGGCCTTATGACGATAAAGAAGCATTTACCGTACCATACTTGCAGTTCTGTTTTCTCCCAGAAGCATAAGCATAAGCGGCACAGGCATTTGACATCAGATTTGATTGCAGAGGAAATTCAGGATTCTCTCCGGACCTGCCATTCGTTGACAGCCAAAACCATACAATCGACTGTCAAACAAGATTACGGTCTTGATATCTCTTATCGTTTGTCACGGAATGCTTTAGAGAAGACTAGGAGGGGAGTTTTTGGAGATAATTCAAGTTCTTTTAGTTTACTAAGCGGATACTTCAAACGCTTGAAGAGCCGGGATATTACTTCAGACTGCCAGTTGGAGTTGTCAGCTGGAAACCAATTCAAGCGCTATTTTGTAGCATTCGGTTCGTCCCTTAGTGGTTTTCATTCATGCCGTCCAATGTTGTTTGTCGATGGAACCCACTTATATGGCAAGTACAAGGGTACATTGATCACTGCTGTAGCAAAGGACGGAAACAACGGTTAGTTACATTTATATAGTTAATGAACGATGTTTTTGTGTGAAAATGCTGATGTAATTCGCAGCAGGTGATGCGAATTAAGCAGGGTTGTGATCCTCACATTTCGCAGTTGAGGCTGCGAATTAGGTATTATGCTGAGTAAACTGTACTTACATCGCAGCTTGAGTTAGGTATTATTTAAAGTTTCCACAAGCTGCGAATTCACATAACAAGTTGCGAACTGTTTGCATGATCAATTAAAATGTCACACACATTTCGCATGACAAGCTGCGAATTGTTCCAGGACAGCATGCGATTTGTTTACAATTTTTAAACGTTTGCATACAGTTGTAGTGTTTAATTGATCTGCCTTTTTCTAGGACTATTCCCTGTTGCTGTTGCTGTAGTTAGCATTGAAGATTGGGACAATTGGATGTGGTTTTTGGGGTGTTTGAAACCACATTTGCTGGATCGCCAGATCACATTTATTTCAGACCGTTATTCTGGTATTGTTAATGCTGTTTCTGTCTTGTATCCAAACTGTCATGCAGAATTTGAGAGCCAAACTGGAACATACTAACAGGGAGTATAAAAAAAAGATGTTGAGTTTCTTCCACCGTCTTGCTTATGCTCCCAGTCAAGATCTTTTTAAAGAGATACTAACAGGTTTTTTATGTGAAGGTGGTGAGAGAATGAGTGATTTTCTTGCAAATTTACCCCCTGAAAATTATGCGCAGGCTTACGTAAAAGGGAAGCGATACGACTCTATGACTTCTACCGCAGCTGAATCGTTTAACAATCAGATTAAAAAATATTGCGGCTTACCAATTGTTGAGTTTATTGATTGGATTAGAGTCTTGCTTATGACTAAGGTTTCACGGAGATACGAAGAAGGTCTCAGCTGGAGTACTAATTTGGTTCCCGAGTACGAGAAGAAGCTAAAGTAGAATGTTGATATGTGCCGAAGTTGGGTAGTACGTAAGTCCTCTTCCGCCATGTTCGAAGTCTTTTCGACTCCTGTGGCTGTTGTTAATCTGTTGGATTTCAAATGTTCATGCGGATCATGGCAACAAGAGTGTTTTCCATGTGCTCATGCTCTAGCGGCATTACAATACACTGACCAAGATCCATTGACTGTAATAGAACCCTTCTTTACGGTTAAGAATTACAGGGAAAGTTACTCTTTCAGCATACCAGCTATAACTGATTTCGGCGAAGGGTCCAGCGCTAACGATCCTTCTTTTGTTGAAGTTCTGCCTCCGAACGTTAAGAGACGCTCCGGAAGGCCTAAGAAAAAACGAATCCCTTCTAGAGGAGAAATCTCAACCAAGAAGTTAAGGTGTGGCCGATGTTCGAAATCAAGCCATAACTGGAGGACTCTTGATGTTCCAGTTTAAGGACATTTATTTTTTTAGCATAGTTATTGTTCTGTACAGCAAACTAGACATTTGTACATTCCTGTGTTTTTGTATTTGCTACTATTGGAGTTGTAATCATTTCGCATCCTGTGCTGCGAATTATGTACAATACGCATACATATTTGTTACAAACATCTATCAGGATTACATGCGAATTATGTACAATTATGTGAAATTTTAACAGGGTGCGAATCATTGGTAAAATCATATCAAACATTTATCATATATTACGTTTCGCATGATAGGTTGCGAATTAGGGCCAGAATTGTGATGCGAATGGAGTTCAGTTAGGAGTCATGATATTTGTCATGTGATAAGCTACGAATTGTTATTTAATAAAATACCAGGATATTCAGTAAGGTTCAAAATGAGTAATATAGCAGGTTAACATGCGAATGATGTACAAAATATATTTGGATTACAAAAAGGAGGATTACAAATTGGATTACAAACATCTATCACGATTACATGCGAATTATGTACAATTATGTGAAATTTTAACAGGGTGCGAATCATTGGTAAAATCATATCAAACATTTATCATATCTTACGTTTCGCATGATAGGCTGCGAATTAGGGCCAGAATTGTGATGCGAATGGAGTTCAGTTAGGAGTCCTTATATTTGTCATGTGATAAGCTGCGAATTGTTATTTAATAAAATACCAGGATATTCAGTAAGGTTGAAAATGAGTAATATAGCAGGTTAACATGCGAATGATGTACAAAATATATTTGGATTACAAAAAGGAGGATTACAAGTTGGATTACAAAAAGGAGGATTACAAAATATATCCAGAAACTAACAACTGTTTACACAAATCACTACAAGCTACTGGTGCTAGTTAGTTGCATTTCAAAAAAACAAAAAACAAAAACAACCTCTAGCAGTTGGTAGAGGATTCATCACCAACTGTTTCCTCTTTCTCCTTTTTGTGCTGATCATCTTTGTCTTTCTCCTCTTTGTCTTCGACTTTCTCTTTCTCTTTCTCCTCTTTATCCTCAGCTTCAACATCAACGTCCATCATGCTTAAAAATTTTGTCCTCGATGGACCAGCTTCGTCTTCCCTCTTCCTTTTGTTGTTTTGAACCTCTGGCTGAGGTGCAGCAGGAAGCACTGGAACCTGTTCTGCCTGAGGTTCAGCAGCAAGCTATGGAACAACTTCCAATGGTTGAAAGTCAGCTGAGTAGTAGTCATCATATATGTCTAACCCAAAAACAGATACTGGGCTGTTTGGTGGTGCTGCTGGCATGATCAACTCATCACTCCAGTTAACGGTTAAGGATGACCAGGAGTCACCCAGAGAACCGAGTGAACCAGAGTTTGAGTATGAGGTGGTGGTTGTGGTGGTGGAAAAAGACATGACTGTTTGAATTCGAAGAGACGAGGGAAATAAGTTTGTTAAAAAATAGCTCTGGTTTAAAATGTAGAGTTTGTTTTAAAAATAGCCTATGGTTTTCTAGTGTTATTTATAGGGAAATGAGGTGATCATTACATAGCCTCCATGTCCAATCAGCAATTAATGGGTTCTGGACATAATTAGATTGTTTTTTGCGTGCTCAATGCAGAAAACGTTTACCAAGTCATACGCTATAGCCTGTTCGTATTCTTGAATGATGTTATTTAATATTTTATTTATGCACCAGGCTGCGAACTGTTTTTAAGCTGGTATACCAGGCTGCGAATTGTGTGTGTAGTGATAACCATCTCTCAGGTTAGGTTGCGAACTATTTGATATAATTTAGGCTGCGAAGTATTCATACAGGTTTGGCTTCGAACTATTCATACATACCAGGATCATAATCAATCATTATATATCAGGTTATGATGCGAACTATAAGATAAGGAATATTCATTATATATCACAATTTGTTTATGTATGCACAACAAAAATAAAATTTACAACAGACATATGTATTTACAAGTAACTAATGTATTTACAAGCAATACACGAATCAGCCATATGTGATGGTGTCTATGTCATTTAAAAAGTAATAGAACATTTCTTCTCTTAAGGCAGTCACCATATCTGCATCGTATTTTTTCTGGACTGATCTATGCTCAATAATATCCCTTGCATATTTGCAGACGAAGACACCACAGTCCACGCTGCCTCGCTTTTGTTGTGGGAAGCCTCTTTCCGCTTTCACCTTCCACCCTGTAGTATATTTGGGTAGGAATCCTCTATCCAACAAATATTTGATCTGTGTATAATAATTAGTGTTAGGAATATGCACAAAAACAAAAACAGTTGGTGACATACAATTCGCATCCTCAGGCTGCGAATTATATTACAATAAATCATACACAATTCGCATCTTAGGTTGCGAATTGTATGACAGCCTTGATAGGCTGCGAATTGAGTTGTGGACAGGCTGCGAATTGTATCCAACATAGATAGGCTACGAATTGAGTTATGGACAGGCTGCGAAAAAACATCTTGTTTACTCACAATTCGCAGCATACCAGATCTCATTTCGCAGCATGCATACTTAAAATGTGTTCAGATTTAAGTGTATAGTTTGGAATATTTACCAGTAGTGCAGGTGTTCTTGTGGTGGTGTCTATGGCATGAAGCTTAGGCAGAAGCGAGTTGTAGTTTGAAATTGTTCTTCCGTCAACGTCGATGACGAGCAACGTCCAGTGGTTTGTATTGTCCTTCGACTCGGTGCACACTGGAACCATGATGATGTTGGCATTTTTGCACCCCTTCCTAAAAGCCATGCCCACCAGATTTTCCACTTGCCACCCTGCTTTCATTTGATGCTGCATCCAAGCAAGAGTATATTAAAGTGATAACATTTCTGAGAACTTTGGTCAATTTACGTGAGCTAAACTTACCGCAGTCATGCCCGAAATCAGTATGGCGTCGTGATGCTCTCCTTTAGCTTTAGTACATGGAACTTTTTAGTCTGCATCTTCAAGCATCTTTCGCATCCAAGCATCGATAAGCTAACAAAGGAGTTGTAGATTTATGTTAAATATAGAATACATATTTGAAACATTGAAAATAAAGTTGGTTGACAATTGGATACCTTTACGTCCAGCTCCAGTTCTAAAGGTAGTGCCATGAGATCACTCGCTTGCACCCTGATTCCGTACGTAAACTTGGACTCCAGTAACTGCCATACCACTGGATCAGGGGTGTCGCTCTCGTAGGCTTTAACCAACTGTATTTTGTTGTATTGTGCCAGATCGATACGGTCAGTTACTTTGGTTTTCTTTGGCCAGTCGCTGTATTCTACTACTGGTGGTTCCCGTATTGTAATTACGAACTCTTCTTCTTCCTCTTCCACTTGAGGCGGCGTTTGTGTCAGTAGCGCAAAACTTGGCTCCTCTATCTCCTTACTGGGCTCGAGCTTACTAAATAACAAAAATCAAGAGTTGAAACTTAGGCAGTGTTTTATAAGTGCAACTAGTCCACACAGTTCGCAGCTTAGGCTGCGAAATGTAAGGTAGCAGTTAAATAAATTTATTATTATATATCAGGGTAGGGTGCGAACTGTTCGAGGTTCCACTGAACAGTTCGCATCCTACCATGATATTCGTTTGTAATACCCCAATAAGCATTGGACACAAATCTTATGTTATTATGCGAAATCATTATAAGTAGGCCTTACCGCTCGGTCAGCGACAACCACTGCCGTTGACTTGTTCGGCATAGGATCTGGATCGTGTCGGCAGAAATCATTAAAGTCATCCTCCGACATGTTCTCCAGAGACCGTTGTATTATAGAATCGTAATATATATTATCAATTTCATTTAAAAATGTCTGTGAAACTTGAGTGTAAATACCATCAACAAAAGCATTCGGTAAACCTACTGTGTTATCGTGGGACTCTGGAGTTGACAGTTGATTTGTTACCGGGCCTACAGTTTGACGTTGGCTTAGCAATTCTGACTTTTCTGACAGCACCATTGGTCTTTGAGGTTCCACCGAAGAAGTGGTTTTGTCTTCTAAGGATGGTCCTTCCTGGCTGAGTAGTTCTGTCTTCTCACCGGGATGGACAGGTTCTGACTCTTGAGGTGCTACCTCTTGAGTTAGCCTTTCTCTCTTCGCCAAGGTTATCTGTTGCTGCTGTTGTTGTTCTTGTTGTCCTTGTTGCTGGTCTTCGTGTTGAACCTGTGGCTGCTGGTATTGCTGGGGGTGTTCTTCGTGTTGTTGTTGCTGGGGGTGTTCTTCTTGTTGGTGGTGTTGTTGTTGTTGGGCTTTCAGTATGGCAGATTGGCAGAGAGATAGCATTGTGGAGTTGTTGTGCTTCAAGTTCCGCTATCTTGCGTTTCAATTCTTTCAGCTGCAAAAATGATAGCAAACTTTTTATAAACATATTAAGTGCTGATTGTAGTGATTATTTAAGGTTTAAGTCATACTTACTTCTCTGGCCTGTTTTTCTATTTTTCGCTGGTACTTGTTCTTGTCGGCGTACGTCTTCAAACGTTTTGATTGAGCAGCAATATCGGGATTAGGGTCTCTGTGTTTGAATAAATAATCACCGATCGTTTCACTCATACTGGTTGTGTCGGTGTCGGAGGGCTCTTGCCTGGATTTGCCTTTGGTTTGTGGTGGAATTGTTTTCTTGGGGAGTCTTGGTGGTGGAATCGATGGCTCGGGTGGTGTTGGGTGTTCGAGTGTGGGAGATATGACCTTATTTGTTACATTCTGTGATGCTCGTCTCCTTTGTTTTGGTTTTGATGCTGTGCTTTTCGACCTCTTCCTAGGTATTTCTTCCGGTGAAATAGGTACCGTTACTTCTGCATCTTCACCATCTTCATCATCTTCTCTTTCTCCGAAAGCTTCAATTTCAGCCTCGGTAAGCTGTAATGGACCTTCTAAAACCTACCAACAGATGCACATGTAAGTAAATTAATTGTTTCGAAAGTATGAGGGTGTAGACAAACAAATTGTTTTTTATAAGCAGTTTGCATCATATGATGCGAACTGTGTGGTTTTAAATCACATTTCGCATGCTAATCTGCGAAATGATTATGGGACAGCATGATGCGAACTATATGTAAAGCATATGATGGGAACTAAGTGTAAACCATATGATGCGAACTAAGTATTAAACATATGATGCGAACTGTGTTGTACATGAAGCTGCGAAGTAAAATTCATATCAGGCTGCGAAATGATTGATATATTTTTATAAGCAGTTCGCATCATATGCTGCGAACTGTATGCACCCCCAGTTCAATACATATATAAAGCTTATACCTGGTCATTATCCAGCGAGGGTGTTCTAAGAAGATATGTCATGGTGGATGTTTGGCACTCTAACCCCAACCATTTGAAAAACCTTGGTATCGAGGTTGGCTTCGCTACCTCGTGGCCAATTGTTGTGTGCTCCATGATGAAGGGCTGCATGGGGACAAGTTTTATCAGCACGATGCTATGTAAATAACTAATTTTTATATTGAATAGATCAATCTTACAACTACAAGGGCGACGCAACCGACGACTTTATCAGCTCTTTCTACTGCTAAGCAACTCCTGATAGACTGTCGAAGCTTGAACAGAATCGATCCAGCCCAGTCATAATTGTTTATTCTGTTGAGGTCTTCAACGTAATAAACCGTGCTCCAGCCCAAGATATCTCCAGATACGGAGTAGAATAGCGTGGAGCACAAAAACAGTATCAACAGCCTCGCCACGTCTTCCAATTCATGTTCCCCTCCTTCGTTTATGGCCTTCTCTATACCCTCCTGTAAAACCAATGACAACATGCTATGTTAGAAATGTACAGAATCTTGCTTTATAAAGATGAAGTCCATTTTAGACGTACCTTTATGATGGCATTTGTTATTGTTTTGGTATTACTAGCTGATACTTTCCTGCCAGTTTTTGCCATGAAGTATTTCTTCATCATCCTTGATTCGTCCTCCTCGCCGGCTGCATACTTGTTGTGAAAAGCGCCGGTTTTTGTTAACTCCATTTTCTCGGTGCCATGCCTCAGCCCGAATATGATCTTGATATCGTTTGTAGTTAGCTTTACATACTTGTTGCCAATCCTAAAGGAGTCTCTTTCCAGAGAGAATTTCTCGAGGATATACTGAATGATTTGGTAGAATGTTTTCCTAGGCAGCTCTTCCTCATTACAGATTTCGAACGCCGTTTTCAGAAGCATGTAGAAGGGTGTGTTTCTTGCAGCTTCAATGTGGGCCCTTGTAATACGCATGTCTTTTAGTAGCTTTAGAAGGCTCACAAACCTTGATCTGTAGTAGCTGGGTTTTGTTGTCATTCTTTCTGCACAAACACAAATCAGTTGGAATGTCACAAATAATTCGCATCACAAGATGCGAATCGCATACATATAAATATTGGCTTAACAGACAAGCTGCGAAATAAGTTCTGACATGATGCGAATTAGGTAACTCAAGCTGCGAACTGTTTGTAAATAAGTATAAACATAAAATCGAGCTGCGAATTGCTTGCATAGTAGGTTATCAGGATGCGAACTGTTACACTTTTTACATGCACGTTGCAGGGATCTGAGAATTATGCAACAAACACCAAAATCAACAATGAACTACCTAATGCAGATCTAACATACATAATATTTCTCAGGAGAGTATCAATATTACATGCAACTAAAATTATACCCTGGCTTCGACTATAAACCCATAAACTGAGCAACTATTGTCAGTAGATACTTCATTCTAGTATCAACAGCCTCGCCTATCGTGAATTAAGAGAAAAAAGTGGTTCAAATTCGTCAAAAGCGCAAAAAAAGTATACTTTCCACGATAATGCATACGTGTTAAATTTCACCCATCGGAGAACGAGATTGAAGCTTTCAGAGACGACTTCACGACAACTTTGTCGAATGAGATTTGAAGGTGTGTAGTCTGTCTGAGTAAAAGAGGCTGACCGGTGCGATAGTGACGAAGGTGCGAACGGTGAGAAGCTGTAGGGTTTCTGGGTTTGAGAGAGAGAGAGTATCACGAAGTCGAACGGTTTGTTTTCTGGTGGTTTCTAAAATTAGAATTTTGCGTTTGTTTAGGGTGATAGGAAGGTCGAAAAAGTGGGTTGGAATTGAAAAATGGGTATATATATAGTGGAAGGGTATTTTTGTCCAATTTATTAGTCTGGGTATTAAGTAACACTATGTTAAAAGCGGGTACCGCCGGGTAATAAGATAGTTGAATGGGTATTTTCAGGTACTTTTCTCTAAATTCTATATATATGAGTATTTACAAATTAGCATTGAATTTATTATTTACTCTTCTATTTATATTAATAATAAATATTATTAATAAATATTTATTATCCCATTAATGTTATACCCATATTATTAATTTTAATATTAATATTATATCAACAATTAGATAAATAAAGTTTAGTATTATTATATTATTAATATATTATAGTGTTAGTAGCGAAAGAACTACTATTCATATTAATAACAAATATCATTAATGTCGTACCGATATTATTAAATAAGTAATGTTTAGTGTTATATTTAAATGCGACACTTCCAATAAATACTAATACATTCCATGCAAATTTAAAATGTTAGTCAAGTGAATTAATTGCGCAACAACCCTATTTCCAACTTATATATATATTTTTAGATGTATTTTTATGTTGCCACGTTTAGACTAATGAAAAGTGAGTGTGAATGCCTAGAGTTAGGCTTAAATGTTTGTCTACTCACGTGACTATCACATTATTTGCTATTTAATCTATCGACTAAAATACCAATCATTTAATTATTAAAATTTATAAATTTAAAATTTATAAATTTATACATAGTCATTGACATTTAATTCTATTTTTATTTTTTAAATTTAACATATATTATTATTATGAAAATAAATAATAATAATAAAAATAAATTACTAAGAATAATCTTGGATTTTGGATCTGATGTGACTAGAGTGTAAAAGTAGAGAAAGTAGAAAGAGAATATTATATTCAGAATGTCCCACCTACCAAGAATAATGGGTCTCTTTTCATAGTGGAGAAGGATGGCCCCATTAATATCCTTGGTGGGCTTTTATTATTTCTCTTTTGGTCCTTCTTTAAATACTTTGTTTACAAATTACCCTCTAATAAGCGACAAATGCTACTACAGACATATTAATTTCATTTCATTTACAATTAACTCCCTAACGATAGTACCGCCGAATTATTCCCTTACCACCTACAAAATTACAAGTAATTATATACAGATGGCACCACTTACAAACGTGAAAGAGGTGTAGTGTCGTACGGGCCGATTAGCAGCACTGCCACGTTTTATTTCCGGAACATCTGAAAAAACCTATTTTCTTTGAGATTCTCCGCGGAGCTAAGTAATTTGCATGGAGAGAGGAGTGTAACGCTTATTTCAAGGAACTAAAAAATTTATCTCACCTCACCTAAAATACTCTCAACACCGATAGCAGGTGATACCTTGTTTTTATATTTATCCGTTTCATTTTGCTCGGTCTATGTAAAATAAATTAGGGAACCAAATGGCGGTCAATGAACCATTTACTACACTAGCAAAACCTTGGTGGATGCCGAGAATAAGTACCTTAATCGGGATAAACTCGCACTTGGGTTGGTCGTAGCATCCCGCAAGATGCGCCTCTATTTTCAAGGATATACCCTGTTGTCTGAATATCTTTCCGTCTCTTATGCGGGGGTTGAATTATTCGAATCCGCTGAGATTTGGAATTAGTCATCAATCAAGCAAAGTGTACATACGACGTACGCCGTTAAGAAGGAAGACATTCATGGGTATTTGATAACACTTAAAGAATTCGAATCCAAATTTACCATTATGGCATACGACCAAGTGCCCTGCTTGCATAACTCTGCCACCGAAACCTTGACCAAAATGGCGGTGCTTGGCGACCATCCTGTCATACTAATATAGTGATTACCCACTAAAAAACTCTACAAGATAGCGACACTGTTTGTATATTCAACCACACCTATGACTGGATGCAACCCTACCTTCTGTATCTCCAATCTAGCACCCTACCAACTGAAAAAGTGGTTGCCCGAGCATTCCAACTAAAGGTAGCTAAATACTGTGCATTGGACGATATCTTATACTAGAAAAGTTTCATGCATCATTTGCTCCACTGCATTTATACATCTGAGGCTACTTCAATTTTGCATTACCCACATTCAGGAGACGTCGAGGCATATAGTAGATATCACAGCATTTTTGACGTTTTCTCTTAGCAGGTTATTACTAGTCTAACTTGGTCGTCGACGTTGAAAAACTTGTTTAACAATTCCATGAATATCAACAATTCACCATCACTGGTCATCTCCCAAGTGAGCCGATGCAAACGGTTGTTGTCCCTTGCCCTTTTGAAAAATGAGGCATTGATTTAGTAAGGCCACTTCGTATAGCAACCAGTAAATGGTAGTTTTTAGTAGTAGTGGTGGATTATTTCACTAAGTGGGTAGAGGCAAAGGCTCTTTCCTACACCCTAGCTTAAGAAATATGTGACTTTATTCATCATCAGATTTTAGGTCGATTTGGGGTAACGCGCATCCTCATAACGAGGATGGTCCTTAGTTTCAAAATATGGTGATCACCAAAAATCTGTAAACATTATGGAATCAGTCAACATTTCACCACACCATACTACCCACATGAAAATGGCCAAGTCAAAGTCACAAACCGCACTATATTGGAAGAAATAAAAGAGAAGCTTGAGGGAGCCAAGGGAAAATGGCCAGACTACCCGCAAACTACAAATGAAGAAACCTTTTGCCCTCGTCTATGGCAGTGAGGCCTTCGTACCCGTAGATATTTTTATCCCAAGTCACAGGATTACTAGTTACGACGAGGAGAACACTAATACTAACCGATCTGTAAGTGTGGACCTTATAAAAGAGGGGCGCGGCCAAGCACGAGTCCAAGCATGGAACTATAGCAGTCTCATGCGAGGACGTTTTAACGCCCGACTAAATCCTCACAACTTCCAAATAGGAGATATGGTAATGAAAAAAGTTTTCCAAAGCTCTGGTGATAAAATAGTTGAAAAGCTATGACCAGATTAGGAAGGGCCCTACACAATCATCTCCAAAGGACACAACGGCGCATACCACCTTACTGACATCAAAGTTATGCACTAAAGAACCCGTGGAATATTAATCATTTAAAGTTATATTGCCAAGCTAGGTAAATTAGACGATGCGCTATTTTTCCTCCCGAATGGCGGAGGGGGGGGGGAGGGGGCATTTTTTAATAAGGCATCAGACTTCTTCTTTTTTACATTAATATAATTTATCGTTTTCACCAATACGTGTGTTTGTTTGTTAATTTTCTCCATCCTTACAATAGAGAATGGTTCAATGAACATGCCTACATGATACGCAAGGGGACATGCTGAGCCCGAACCATAGAGTCTATTAATACGAAAGGGCTAAGTGCCACGCCTACGGGCTACGTAACACGAACTGATCTAGTACCAAGCCCTTAATCGGGCCACACAATATGGTTTATTTGACCTAGCCACGAATAAGGTGAGGAGTGAATCTCCCTCATATCACACACATCATCTTCATCCACCATTTCGAGCTTCCTCGTTAAAAGAGGAACTGCATCCAATATCACACGTGGCCTCTTTTGTAAGGGATTCACATGGTCTTCTAACTCATTATCTTCTTATCGAACTTGTCGAGTACAGTCATCATCTACTTTATCGCCAGGTAGGGTAGCATCCTGTAGCATCTGGTTCGCATCCCCCAACTCTTGAATAACTCTCAATTCTTTTTTTTATCATTCTGACACTGCAAAGACGACGAGCTCCGACTCTGGGGCACTAACAACCAGAACCTTGTGATGTTGCAATCTTTATACCTTTGTTTAATCAATGCACAAATCCGTTCGATGGTAGCCACTTCTCCGCTATCTGCCATGGTCAGTTTCTCGTCCTTGGTAATAGCTAATTCGGGAACTAGCCAAAGCCTAGCCTTCAAGAAATTGACGAGGGTAAATAACCAAGCTGGCTCCTATAACCATGTAGAGCTGACTAAGTTAGTTACTTAGAGTAATGGATTCTTTGCGTATTTGGACAACCCTACTTTGCACCACTCTTGGTGTTTCCCCTCACTTGTATAAATCAAACACATGGGTCAGTATTCACCACTAGGCTTTTCAACTCATAGAGTAAAAAGCTTGTTTCTTACACTTGGTCTTCCACCGACATTCTAACTGAAGATTCATCAGAACATTCTCATGCTCCCAGTTCCCCGATAAAAATACAAAAGCATTCTTCTAGTTTTTACCAGAGGTAGGAAACTCAAATATTTTCGTAATCCTGGTCAAATGGGTATAGAAAAAGGGCGACTTTACCAGTTCAGTAACATCTACAATGGCTAGTAAATCTACAACATAGATCGAGATACCTAGTAGACGCGCACTTAACACAACACTGAGCAAAAAACTCAAACCATTCGCAGCTAATTGGGTAGGACATATACCTATAAAGCTAAATAAATCTCGTATTTAATGACAACCGTAAGCTCGAGTAAAAATAGTAGTGTATAAGTAGATTTTGTTATCCCTTGCATGATAAGGATGCTCTCGGACTTCCGGTACTATAACTGTGACATCACGTGGAATACCATACATAGACCTAAAACTTAGCAGACTAGGCTCGTCGAGTTACCCATACTTGGGGGCTATTCGATCAAAGTAGCTTTTCAAAAAATACAGGATCTTCAAATTATGTATTCACAGCTTTAATCGATTTCTGCTGCCTCTTGGCAACCTTTTTGGGGGCCATCACATCCACTAAGAACAACTACAATGAGCTAAATGGACGTGTGAGAATAAACAAATCGAGCGGACAACTCATACACAAACGCGACTACTAGAAAGAGAAGTCTATCCAAAAGATAATGAACTAGAGTTCAAAAACTTATGACGAAAGAACTAGGGTTTCGTGCGCCATCACAATATAAGAAAGAAATCACAAAATTAAAATATCAACGTAACTCTTTAGATGAAGACAAGCGTTACGATGAAGATGAAGTATTTTTCTTACAAGCTGTTACTTAGTTTCTCTCACCAAAAGTAAGATGATTTCTTCAGTAAGCTGTTAACCCCTTTGTAATTTGTGACTAACTGTTAGGATCTCACTTGGCCTTTTACTTCACGCGTGATAGAACAACGATTATCATTCACAATTAAAATAAATCCCATGTTTTCCCCATAACCCAAGCACCGTTTAGAAACAAAACAACTTTATTGTCAGCCTCACCCTTTGGAATCCACCACGTGTCACCACATCGTTCAAAATATAGATTACACGCCATACATCATGGAATCGGTATAATATCCACATCTACAATCCCATATGCTGCATCAGAATGGAAGTAAGAAAGATTTTATTCCACTTCATCGATTTTTTATTTTTCACACATAATCCATGATCTAGATGGGTGCTTTAATAAGGGAAATTCCTATCACCTAATATATACGAGCGGAGGGGAATAGTAAGAATGTATGAATAACTCCAAACCGAGTTGATGACTATATAAGCATACGATAAATGAAGGCTACACATGACAGAAGGGCAAGTACTACGTCACCAAGACCCAATGGAGAAACAATATCTAACAGAGCTATATTGCTGAAGGCCAACCAAGAAGCAAGAAAGAGCTAGCAAGGTAACCGAGGGCATAACCAACCAGTTTATTACATAATTCGCAGCTCAACCTGATATTTGTTTGATAACATCATATCATCTACTTACACTATCTACCTCCTCTGTATGTGTCTCCATGATGGGTGAATTGTGGGCATCATCGTCTCTTTCTTCCGGAAGTACTCCAGGAAGAAATGTGTGCTGATCAGCATTAGACACGGATGCTTGGTGATCAGTGGATTTTTGTCCCTCTGGAAGTGCTGCTGGTACCTGCTTTATTGGGCTTTCAGTATGGCAGATTGGCAGAGAGATAGCATTGTGGAGTTGTTGTGCTTCAAGTTCCGCTATCTTGCGTTTCAATTCTTTCAGCTGCAAAAATGATAGCAAACTTTTTATAAACATATTAAGTGCTGATTGTAGTGATTATTTAAGGTTTAAGTCATACTTACTTCTCTGGCCTGTTTTTCTATTTTTCGCTGGTACTTGTTCTTGTCGGCGTACGTCTTCAAACGTTTTGATTGAGCAGCAATATCGGGATTAGGGTCTCTGCGTTTGAATAAATAATCACCGATCGTTTCACTCATACTGGTTGTGTCGGTGTCGGAGGGCTCTTGCCTGGATTTGCCTTTGGTTTGTGGTGGAATTGTTTTCTTGGGGAGTCTTGGTGGTGGAATCGATGGCTCGGGTGGTGTTGGGTGTTCGAGTGTGGGAGACATGACCTTATTTGTTACATTCTGTGATGCTCGTCTCCTTTGTTTTGGTTTTGATGCTGTGCTTTTCGACCTCCTCCTAGGTATTTCTTCCGGTGAAGTAGGTACCGTTACTTCTGCATCTTCACCATCTTCATCATCTTCTCTTTCTCCGAAAGCTTCAATTTCAGCCTCGGTAAGCTGTAATGGACCTTCTAAAACCTACCAACAGATGCACATGTAAGTAAATTAATTGTTTCGAAAGTATGAGGGTGTAGACAAACAAATTGTTTTTTATAAGCAGTTTGCATCATATGATGCGAACTGTGTGGTTTTAAATCACATTTCGCATGCTAATCTGCGAAATGATTATGGGACAGCATGATGCGAACTATATGTAAAGCATATGATGGGAACTAAGTGTAAACCATATGATGCGAACTAAGTATTAAACATATGATGCGAACTGTGTTGTACATGAAGCTGCGAAGTAAAATTCATATCAGGCTGCGAAATGATTGATATATTTTTATAAGCAGTTCGCATCATATGCTGCGAACTGTATGCACCCCCAGTTCAATACATATATAAAGCTTATACCTGGTCATTATCCAGCGAGGGTGTTCTAAGAAGATATGTCATGGTGGATGTTTGGCACTCTAACCCCAACCATTTGAAAAACCTTGGTATCGAGGTTGGCTTCGCTACCTCGTGGCCAATTGTTGTGTGCTCCATGATGAAGGGCTGCATGGGGACAAGTTTTATCAGCACGATACTATGTAAATAACTAATTTTTATATTGAATAGATAAATCTTACAACTACAAGGGCGACGCAACCGACGACTTTATCAGCTCTTTCTACTACTAAGCAACTCCTGATAGACTGTCGAAGCTTGAACAGAATCGATCCAGCCCAGTCATAATTGTTTATTCTGTTGAGTTCTTCAACGTAATAAACCGTGCTCCAGCCCAAGATATCTCCAGATACGGAGTAGAATAGCGTGGAGCACAAAAACAGTATCAACAGCCTCGCCACGTCTTCCAATTCATGTTCCCCTCCTTCGTTTATGGCCTTCTCTATACCCTCCTGTAAAACCAATGACAACATGCTATGTTAGAAATGTACAGAATCTTGCTTTATAAAGATGAAGTCCATTTTAGACGTACCTTTATGATGGCATTTGTTATTGTTTTGGTATTACTAGCTGATACTTTCCTGCCAGTTTTTGCCATGAAGTATTTCTTCATCATCCTTGATTCGTCCTCCTCGCCGGCTGCATACTTGTTGTGAAAAGCGCCGGTTTTTGTTAACTCCATTTTCTCGGTGCCATGCCTCAGCCCGAATATGATCTTGATATCGTTTGTAGTTAGCTTTACATACTTGTTGCCAATCCTAAAGGAGTCTCTTTCCAGAGAGAATTTCTCGAGGATATACTGAATGATTTGGTAGAATTTTTTCCTAGGCAGCTCTTCCTCATTACAGATTTCGAACGCCGTTTTCAGAAGCATGTAGAAGGGTGTGTTTCTTGCAGCTTCAATGTGGGCCCTTGTAATACGCATGTCTTTTAGTAACTTTAGAAGGCTCACAAACCTTGATCTGTAGTAGCTGGGTTTTGTTGTCATTCTTTCTGCACAAACACAAATCAGTTGGAATGTCACAAATAATTCGCATCACAAGATGCGAATCGCATACATATAAATATTGGCTTAACAGACAAGCTGCGAAATAAGTTCTGACATGATGCGAATTAGGTAACTCAAGCTGCGAACTATTTGTAAATAAGTATAAACATAAAATCGAGCTGCGAATTGCTTGCATAGTAGGTTATCAGGATGCGAACTGTTACACTTTTTACATGCACGTTGCAGGGATCTGAGAATTATGCAACAAACACCAAAATCAACAATGAACTACCTAATGCAGATCTAACATACATAATATTTCTCAGGAGAGTATCAATATTACATGCAACTAAAATTATACCCTGGCTTCGACTATAAACCCATAAACTGAGCAACTATTGTCAGTAGATACTTCATTCTAGTATCAACAGCCTCGCCTATCGTGAATTAAGAGAAAAAAGTGGTTCAAATTCGTCAAAAGCGCAAAAAAAGTATACTTTCCACGATAATGCATACGTGTTAAATTTCACCCATCGGAGAACGAGATTGAAGCTTTCAGAGACGACTTCACGACAACTTTGTCGAATGAGATTTGAAGGTGTGTAGTCTGTCTGAGTAAAAGAGGCTGACCGGTGCGATAGTGACGAAGGTGCGAACGGTGAGAAGCTGTAGGGTTTCTGGGTTTGAGAGAGAGAGAGTATCACGAAGTCGAACGGTTTGTTTTCTGGTGGTTTCTAAAATTAGAATTTTGCGTTTGTTTAGGGTGATAGGAGGGTCGAAAAAGTGGGTTGGAATTGAAAAATGGGTATATATATAGTGGAAGGGTATTTTTGTCCAATTTATTAGTCTGGGTATTAAGTAACACTATGTTAAAAGCGGGTACCGCCGGGTAATAAGATAGTTGAATGAGTATTTTCAGGTACTTTTCTCTAAATTCTATATATATGAGTATTTACAAATTAGCATTGAATTTATTATTTACTCTTCTATTTATATTAATAATAAATATTATTAATAAATATTTATTATCCCATTAATGTTATACCCATATTATTAATTTTAATATTAATATTATATCAACAATTAGATAAATAAAGTTTAGTATTATTATATTATTAATATATTATAGTGTTAGTAGCGAAAGAACTACTATTCATATTAATAACAAATATCATTAATGTCGTACCGATATTATTAAATAAGTAATGTTTAGTGTTATATTTAAATGCGACACTTCCAATAAATACTAATACATTCCATGCAAATTTAAAATGTTAGTCAAGTGAATTAATTGCGCAACAACCCTATTTCCAACTTATATATATATTTTTAGATGTATTTTTATGTTGCCACGTTTAGACTAATGAAAAGTGAGTGTGAATGCCTAGAGTTAGGCTTAAATGTTTGTCTACTCACGTGACTATCACATTATTTGCTATTTAATCTATCGACTAAAATACCAATCATTTAATTATTAAAATTTATAAATTTAAAATTTATAAATTTATACATAGTCATTGACATTTAATTCTATTTTTATTTTTTAAATTTAACATATATTATTATTATGAAAATAAATAATAATAATAAAAATAAATTACTAAGAATAATCTTGGATTTTGGATCTGATGTGACTAGAGTGTAAAAGTAGAGAAAGTAGAAAGAGAATATTATATTCAGAATGTCCCACCTACCAAGAATAATGGGTCTCTTTTCATAGTGGAGAAGGATGGCCCCATTAATATCCTTGGTGGGCTTTTATTATTTCTCTTTTGGTCCTTCTTTAAATACTTTGTTTACAAATTACCCTCTAATAAGCGACAAATGCTACTACAGACATATTAATTTCATTTCATTTACAATTAACTCCCTAACGATAGTACCGCCGAATTATTCCCTTACCACCTACAAAATTACAAGTAATTATATACAGATGGCACCACTTACAAACGTGAAAGAGGTGTAGTGTCGTACGGGCCGATTAGCAGCACTGCCACGTTTTATTTCCGGAACATCTGAAAAAACCTATTTTCTTTGAGATTCTCCGCGGAGCTAAGTAATTTGCATGGAGAGAGGAGTGTAACGCTTATTTCAAGGAACTAAAAAATTTATCTCACCTCACCTAAAATACTCTCAACACCGATAGCAGGTGATACCTTGTTTTTATATTTATCCGTTTCATTTTGCTCGGTCTATGTAAAATAAATTAGGGAACCAAATGGCGGTCAATGAACCATTTACTACACTAGCAAAACCTTGGTGGATGCCGAGAATAAGTACCTTAATCGGGATAAACTCGCACTTGGGTTGGTCGTAGCATCCCGCAAGATGCGCCTCTATTTTCAAGGATATACCCTGTTGTCTGAATATCTTTCCGTCTCTTATGCGGGGGTTGAATTATTCGAATCCGCTGAGATTTGGAATTAGTCATCCATCAAGCAAAGTGTACATACGACGTACGACGTTAAGAAGGAAGACATTCATGGGTATTTGATAACACTTAAAGAATTCGAATCCAAATTTACCATTATGGCATACGACCAAGTGCCCTGCTTGCATAACTCTGCCACCGAAACCTTGACCAAAATGGCGGTGCTTGGCGACCATCCTCTCATACTAATATAGTGATTACCCACTAAAAAACTCTACAAGATAGCGACACTGTTTGTATATTCAACCACACCTATGACTGGATGCAACCCTACCTTCTGTATCTCCAATCTAGCACCCTACCAACTGAAAAAGTGGTTGCCCGAGCATTCCAACTAAAGGTAGCTAAATACTGTGCATTGGACGATATCTTATACTAGAAAAGTTCCATGCATCATTTGCTCCACTGCATTTATACATCTGAGGCTACTTCAATTTTGCATTACCCACATTCAGGAGACGTCGAGGCATATAGTAGATATCACAGCATTTTTGACGTTTTCTCTTAGCAGGTTATTACTAGTCTAACTTGGTCGTCGACGTTGAAAAACTTGTTTAACAATTCCATGAATATCAACAATTCACCATCACTGGTCATCTCCCAAGTGAGCCGATGCAAACGGTTGTTGTCCCTTGCCCTTTTGAAAAATGAGGCATTGATTTAGTAAGGCCACTTCGTATAGCAACCAGTAAATGGTAGTTTTTAGTAGTAGTGGTGGATTATTTCACTAAGTGGGTAGAGGCAAAGGCTCTTTCCTACACCCTAGCTTAAGAAATATGTGACTTTATTCATCATCAGATTTTAGGTCGATTTGGGGTAACGCGCATCCTCATAACGAGGATGGTCCTTAGTTTCAAAATATGGTGATCACCAAAAATCTGTAAACATTATGGAATCAGTCAACATTTCACCACACCATACTACCCACATGAAAATGGCCAAGTCAAAGTCACAAACCGCACTATATTGGAAGAAATAAAAGAGAAGCTTGAGGGAGCCAAGGGAAAATGGCCAGACTACCCGCAAACTACAAATGAAGAAACCTTTTGCCCTCGTCTATGGCAGTGAGGCCTTCGTACCCGTAGATATTTTTATCCCAAGTCACAGGATTACTAGTTACGACGAGGAGAACACTAATACTAACCGATCTGTAAGTGTGGACCTTATAAAAGAGGGGCGCGGCCAAGCACGAGTCCAAGCATGGAACTATAGCAGTCTCATGCGAGGACGTTTTAACGCCCGACTAAATCCTCACAACTTCCAAATAGGAGATATGGTAATGAAAAAAGTTTTCCAAAGCTCTGGTGATAAAATAGTTGAAAAGCTATGACCAGATTAGGAAGGGCCCTACACAATCATCTCCAAAGGACACAACGGCGCATACCACCTTACTGACATCAAAGTTATGCACTAAAGAACCCGTGGAATATTAATCATTTAAAGTTATATTGCCAAGCTAGGTAACTTAGACGATGCGCTATTTTTCCTCCCGAATGGCGGAGGGGGGGGGAGGGGGCATTTTTTAATAAGGCATCAGACTTCTTCTTTTTTACATTAATATAATTTATCGTTTTCACCAATACGTGTGTTTGTTTGTTAATTTTCTCCATCCTTACAATAGAGAATGGTTCAATGAACATGCCTACATGATACGCAAGGGGACATGCTGAGCCCGAACCATAGAGTCTATTAATACGAAAGGGCTAAGTGCCACGCCTACGGGCTACGTAACACGAACTGATCTAGTACCAAGCCCTTAATCGGGCCACACAATATGGTTTATTTGACCTAGCCACGAATAAGGTGAGGAGTGAATCTCCCTCATATCACACACATCATCTTCATCCACCATTTCGAGCTTCCTCGTTAAAAGAGGAACTGCATCCAATATCACACGTGGCCTCTTTTGTAAGGGATTCACATGGTCTTCTAACTCATTATCTTCTTATCGAACTTGTCGAGTACAGTCATCATCTACTTTATCGCCAGGTAGGGTAGCATCCTGTAGCATCTGGTTCGCATCCCCCAACTCTTGAATAACTCTCAATTCTTTTTTTTATCATTCTGACACTGCAAAGACGACGAGCTCCGACTCTGGGGCACTAACAACCAGAACCTTGTGATGTTGCAATCTTTATACCTTTGTTTAATCAATGCACAAATCCGTTCGATGGTAGCCACTTCTCCGCTATCTGCCATGGTCAGTTTCTCGTCCTTGGTAATAGCTAATTCGGGAACTAGCCAAAGCCTAGCCTTCAAGAAATTGACGAGGGTAAATAACCAAGCTGGCTCCTATAACCATGTAGAGCTGACTAAGTTAGTTACTTAGAGTAATGGATTCTTTGCGTATTTGGACAACCCTACTTTGCACCACTCTTGGTGTTTCCCCTCACTTGTATAAATCAAACACATGGGTCAGTATTCACCACTAGGCTTTTCAACTCATAGAGTAAAAAGCTTGTTTCTTACACTTGGTCTTCCACCGACATTCTAACTGAAGATTCATCAGAACATTCTCATGCTCCCACTTCCCCGATAAAAATACAAAAGCATTCTTCTAGTTTTTACCAGAGGTAGGAAACTCAAATATTTTCGTAACCCTGGTCAAATGGGTATAGAAAAAGGGCGACTTTACCAGTTCAGTAACATCTACAATGGCTAGTAAATCTACAACATAGATCGAGATACCTAGTAGACGCGCACTTAACACAACACTGAGCAAAAAACTCAAACCATTCGCAGCTAATTGGGTAGGACATATACCTATAAAGCTAAATAAATCTCGTATTTAATGACAACCGTAAGCTCGAGTAAAAATAGTAGTGTATAAGTAGATTTTGTTATCCCTTGCATGATAAGGATGCTCTCGGACTTCCGGTACTATAACTGTGACATCACGTGGAATACCATACATAGACCTAAAACTTAGCAGACTAGGCTCGTCGAGTTACCCATACTTGGGGGCTATTCGATCAAAGTAGCTTTTCAAAAAATACAGGATCTTCAAATTATGTATTCACAGCTTTAATCGATTTCTGCTGCCTCTTGGCAACCTTTTTGGTGGCCATCACATCCACTAAGAACAACTACAATGAGCTAAATGGACGTGTGAGAATAAACAAATCGAGCGGACAACTCATACACAAACGCGACTACTAGAAAGAGAAGTCTATCCAAAAGATAATGAACTAGAGTTCAAAAACTTATGACGAAAGAACTAGGGTTTCGTGCGCCATCACAATATAAGAAAGAAATCACAAAATTAAAATATCAACGTAACTCTTTAGATGAAGACAAGCGTTACGATGAAGATGAAGTATTTTTCTTACAAGCTGTTACTTAGTTTCTCTCACCAAAAGTAAGATGATTTCTTCAGTAAGCTGTTAACCCCTTTGTAATTTGTGACTAACTGTTAGGATCTCACTTGGCCTTTTACTTCACGCGTGATAGAACAACGATTATCATTCACAATTAAAATAAATCCCATGTTTTCCCCATAACCCAAGCACCGTTTAGAAACAAAACAACTTTATTGTCAGCCTCACCCTTTGGAATCCACCACGTGTCACCACATCGTTCAAAATATAGATTACACGCCATACATCATGGAATCGGTATAATATCCACATCTACAATCCCATATGCTGCATCAGAATGGAAGTAAGAAAGATTTTATTCCACTTCATCGATTTTTTATTTTTCACACATAATCCATGATCTAGATGGGTGCTTTAATAAGGGAAATTCCTATCACCTAATATATACGAGCGGAGGGGAATAGTAAGAATGTATGAATAACTCCAAACCGAGTTGATGACTATATAAGCATACGATAAATGAAGGCTACACATGACAGAAGGGCAAGTACTACGTCACCAAGACCCAATGGAGAAACAATATCTAACAGAGCTATATTGCTGAAGGCCAACCAAGAAGCAAGAAAGAGCTAGCAAGGTAACCGAGGGCATAACCAACCAGTTTATTACATAATTCGCAGCTCAACCTGATATTTGTTTGATAACATCATATCATCTACTTACACTATCTACCTCCTCTGTATGTGTCTCCATGATGGGTGAATTGTGGGCATCATCGTCTCTTTCTTCCGGAAGTACTCCAGGAAGAAATGTGTGCTGATCAGCATTAGACACGGATGCTTGCTGATCAGTGGATTTTTGTCCCTCTGGAAGTGCTGCTGGTACCTGCTTTATTGGGCTTTCAGTATGGCAGATTGGCAGAGAGATAGCATTGTGGAATTGTTGTGCTTCAAGTTCCGCTATCTTGCGTTTCAATTCTTTCAGCTGCAAAAATGATAGCAAACTTTTTATAAACATATTAAGTGCTGATTGTAGTGATTATTTAAGGTTTAAGTCATACTTACTTCTCTGGCCTGTTTTTCTATTTTTCGCTGGTACTTGTTCTTGTCGGCGTACGTCTTCAAACGTTTTGATTGAGCAGCAATATCGGGATTAGGGTCTCTGCGTTTGAATAAATAATCACCGATCGTTTCACTCATACTGGTTGTGTCGGTGTCGGAGGGCTCTTGCCTGGATTTGCCTTTGGTTTGTGGTGGAATTGTTTTCTTGGGGAGTCTTGGTGGTGGAATCGATGGCTCGGGTGGTGTTGGGTGTTCGAGTGTGGGAGACATGACCTTATTTGTTACATTCTGTGATGCTCGTCTCCTTTGTTTTGGTTTTGATGCTGTGCTTTTCGACCTCTTCCTAGGTATTTCTTCCGGTGAAGTAGGTACCGTTACTTCTGCATCTTCACCATCTTCATCATCTTCTCTTTCTCCGAAAGCTTCAATTTCAGCCTCGGTAAGCTGTAATGGACCTTCTAAAACCTACCAACAGATGCACATGTAAGTAAATTAATTGTTTCGAAAGTATGAGGGTGTAGACAAACAAATTGTTTTTTATAAGCAGTTTGCATCATATGATGCGAACTGTGTGGTTTTAAATCACATTTCGCATGCTAATCTGCGAAATGATTATGGGACAGCATGATGCGAACTATATGTAAAGCATATGATGGGAACTAAGTGTAAACCATATGATGCGAACTAAGTATTAAACATATGATGCGAACTGTGTTGTACATGAAGCTGCGAAGTAAAATTCATATCAGGCTGCGAAATGATTGATATATTTTTATAAGCAGTTCGCATCATATGCTGCGAACTGTATGCACCCCCAGTTCAATACATATATAAAGCTTATACCTGGTCATTATCCAGCGAGGGTGTTCTAAGAAGATATGTCATGGTGGATGTTTGGCACTCTAACCCCAACCATTTGAAAAACCTTGGTATCGAGGTTGGCTTCGCTACCTCGTGGCCAATTGTTGTGTGCTCCATGATGAAGGGCTGCATGGGGACAAGTTTTATCAGCACGATGCTATGTAAATAACTAATTTTTATATTGAATAGATCAATCTTACAACTACAAGGGCGACGCAACCGACGACTTTATCAGCTCTTTCTACTGCTAAGCAACTCCTGATAGACTGTCGAAGCTTGAACAGAATCGATCCAGCCCAGTCATAATTGTTTATTCTGTTGAGGTCTTCAACGTAATAAACCGTGCTCCAGCCCAAGATATCTCCAGATACGGAGTAGAATAGCGTGGAGCACAAAAACAGTATCAACAGCCTCGCCACGTCTTCCAATTCATGTTCCCCTCCTTCGTTTATGGCCTTCTCTATACCCTCCTGTAAAACCAATGACAACATGCTATGTTAGAAATGTACAGAATCTTGCTTTATAAAGATGAAGTCCATTTTAGACGTACCTTTATGATGGCATTTGTTATTGTTTTGGTATTACTAGCTGATACTTTCCTGCCAGTTTTTGCCATGAAGTATTTCTTCATCATCCTTGATTCGTCCTCCTCGCCGGCTGCATACTTGTTGTGAAAAGCGCCGGTTTTTGTTAACTCCATTTTCTCGGTGCCATGCCTCAGCCCGAATATGATCTTGATATCGTTTGTAGTTAGCTTTACATACTTGTTGCCAATCCTAAAGGAGTCTCTTTCCAGAGAGAATTTCTCGAGGATATACTGAATGATTTGGTAGAATTTTTTCCTAGGCAGCTCTTCCTCATTACAGATTTCGAACGCCGTTTTCAGAAGCATGTAGAAGGGTGTGTTTCTTGCAGCTTCAATGTGGGCCCTTGTAATACGCATGTCTTTTAGTAGCTTTAGAAGGCTCACAAACCTTGATCTGTAGTAGCTGGGTTTTGTTGTCATTCTTTCTGCACAAACACAAATCAGTTGGAATGTCACAAATAATTCGCATCACAAGATGCGAATCGCATACATATAAATATTGGCTTAACAGACAAGCTGCGAAATAAGTTCTGACATGATGCGAATTAGGTAACTCAAGCTGCGAACTGTTTGTAAATAAGTATAAACATAAAATCGAGCTGCGAATTGCTTGCATAGTAGGTTATCAGGATGCGAACTGTTACACTTTTTACATGCACGTTGCAGGGATCTGAGAATTATGCAACAAACACCAAAATCAACAATGAACTACCTAATGCAGATCTAACATACATAATATTTCTCAGGAGAGTATCAATATTACATGCAACTAAAATTATACCCTGGCTTCGACTATAAACCCATAAACTGAGCAACTATTGTCAGTAGATACTTCATTCTAGTATCAACAGCCTCGCCTATCGTGAATTAAGAGAAAAAAGTGGTTCAAATTCGTCAAAAGCGCAAAAAAGTATACTTTCCACGATAATGCATACGTGTTAAATTTCACCCATCGGAGAACGAGATTGAAGCTTTCAGAGACGACTTCACGACAACTTTGTCGAATGAGATTTGAAGGTGTGTAGTCTGTCTGAGTAAAAGAGGCTGACCGGTGCGATAGTGACGAAGGTGCGAACGGTGAGAAGCTGTAGGGTTTCTGGGTTTGAGAGAGAGAGAGTATCACGAAGTCGAACGGTTTGTTTTCTGGTGGTTTCTAAAATTAGAATTTTGCGTTTGTTTAGGGTGATAGGAGGGTCGAAAAAGTGGGTTGGAATTGAAAAATGGGTATATATATAGTGGAAGGGTATTTTTGTCCAATTTATTAGTCTGGGTATTAAGTAACACTATGTTAAAAGCGGGTACCGCCGGGTAATAAGATAGTTGAATGGGTATTTTCAGGTACTTTTCTCTAAATTCTATATATATGAGTATTTACAAATTAGCATTGAATTTATTATTTACTCTTCTATTTATATTAATAATAAATATTATTAATAAATATTTATTATCCCATTAATGTTATACCCATATTATTAATTTTAATATTAATATTATATCAACAATTAGATAAATAAAGTTTAGTATTATTATATTATTAATATATTATAGTGTTAGTAGCGAAAGAACTACTATTCATATTAATAACAAATATCATTAATGTCGTACCGATATTATTAAATAAGTAATGTTTAGTGTTATATTTAAATGCGACACTTCCAATAAATACTAATACATTCCATGCAAATTTAAAATGTTAGTCAAGTGAATTAATTGCGCAACAACCCTATTTCCAACTTATATATATATTTTTAGATGTATTTTTATGTTGCCACGTTTAGACTAATGAAAAGTGAGTGTGAATGCCTAGAGTTAGGCTTAAATGTTTGTCTACTCACGTGACTATCACATTATTTGCTATTTAATCTATCGACTAAAATACCAATCATTTAATTATTAAAATTTATAAATTTAAAATTTATAAATTTATACATAGTCATTGACATTTAATTCTATTTTTATTTTTTAAATTTAACATATATTATTATTATGAAAATAAATAATAATAATAAAAATAAATTACTAAGAATAATCTTGGATTTTGGATCTGATGTGACTAGAGTGTAAAAGTAGAGAAAGTAGAAAGAGAATATTATATTCAGAATGTCCCACCTACCAAGAATAATGGGTCTCTTTTCATAGTGGAGAAGGATGGCCCCATTAATATCCTTGGTGGGCTTTTATTATTTCTCTTTTGGTCCTTCTTTAAATACTTTGTTTACAAATTACCCTCTAATAAGCGACAAATGCTACTACAGACATATTAATTTCATTTCATTTACAATTAACTCCCTAACGATAGTACCGCCGAATTATTCCCTTACCACCTACAAAATTACAAGTAATTATATACAGATGGCACCACTTACAAACGTGAAAGAGGTGTAGTGTCGTACGGGCCGATTAGCAGCACTGCCACGTTTTATTTCCGGAACATCTGAAAAAACCTATTTTCTTTGAGATTCTCCGCGGAGCTAAGTAATTTGCATGGAGAGAGGAGTGTAACGCTTATTTCAAGGAACTAAAAAATTTATCTCACCTCACCTAAAATACTCTCAACACCGATAGCAGGTGATACCTTGTTTTTATATTTATCCGTTTCATTTTGCTCGGTCTATGTAAAATAAATTAGGGAACCAAATGGCGGTCAATGAACCATTTACTACACTAGCAAAACCTTGGTGGATGCCGAGAATAAGTACCTTAATCGAGATAAACTCGCACTTGGGTTGGTCGTAGCATCCCGCAAGATGCGCCTCTATTTTCAAGGATATACCCTGTTGTCTGAATATCTTTCCGTCTCTTATGCGGGGGTTGAATTATTCGAATCCGCTGAGATTTGGAATTAGTCATCAATCAAGCAAAGTGTACATACGACGTACGCCGTTAAGAAGGAAGACATTCATGGGTATTTGATAACACTTAAAGAATTCGAATCCAAATTTACCATTATGGCATACGACCAAGTGCCCTGCTTGCATAACTCTGCCACCGAAACCTTGACCAAAATGGCGGTGCTTGGCGACCATCCTCTCATACTAATATAGTGATTACCCACTAAAAAACTCTACAAGATAGCGACACTGTTTGTATATTCAACCACACCTATGACTGGATGCAACCCTACCTTCTGTATCTCCAATCTAGCACCCTACCAACTGAAAAAGTGGTTGCCCGAGCATTCCAACTAAAGGTAGCTAAATACTGTGCATTGGACGATATCTTATACTAGAAAAGTTCCATGCATCATTTGCTCCACTGCATTTATACATCTGAGGCTACTTCAATTTTGCATTACCCACATCCAGGAGACGTCGAGGCATATAGTAGATATCACAGCATTTTTGACGTTTTCTCTTAGCAGGTTATTACTAGTCTAACTTGGTCGTCGACGTTGAAAAACTTGTTTAACAATTCCATGAATATCAACAATTCACCATCACTGGTCATCTCCCAAGTGAGCCGATGCAAACGGTTGTTGTCCCTTGCCCTTTTGAAAAATGAGGCATTGATTTAGTAAGGCCACTTCGTATAGCAACCAGTAAATGGTAGTTTTTAGTAGTAGTGGTGGATTATTTCACTAAGTGGGTAGAGGCAAAGGCTCTTTCCTACACCCTAGCTTAAGAAATATGTGACTTTATTCATCATCAGATTTTAGGTCGATTTGGGGTAACGCGCATCCTCATAACGAGGATGGTCCTTAGTTTCAAAATATGGTGATCACCAAAAATCTGTAAACATTATGGAATCAGTCAACATTTCACCACACCATACTACCCACATGAAAATGGCCAAGTCAAAGTCACAAACCGCACTATATTGGAAGAAATAAAAGAGAAGCTTGAGGGAGCCAAGGGAAAATGGACAGACTACCCGCAAACTACAAATGAAGAAACCTTTTGCCCTCGTCTATGGCAGTGAGGCCTTCGTACCCGTAGATATTTTTATCCCAAGTCACAGGATTACTAGTTACGACGAGGAGAACACTAATACTAACCGATCTGTAAGTGTGGACCTTATAAAAGAGGGGCGCGGCCAAGCACGAGTCCAAGCATGGAACTATAGCAGTCTCATGCGAGGACGTTTTAACGCCCGACTAAATCCTCACAACTTCCAAATAGGAGATATGGTAATGAAAAAAGTTTTCCAAAGCTCTGGTGATAAAACAGTTGAAAAGCTATGACCAGATTAGGAAGGGCCCTACACAATCATCTCCAAAGGACACAACGGCGCATACAACCTTACTGACATCAAAGTTATGCACTAAAGAACCCGTGGAATATTAATCATTTAAAGTTATATTGCCAAGCTAGGTAACTTAGACGATGCGCTATTTTTCCTCCCGAATGGCGGAGGGGGGGGGGGGGGGGGGAGGGGGAATTTTTTAATAAGGCATCAGACTTCTTCTTTTTTACATTAATATAATTTATCGTTTTCACCAATACGTGTGTTTGTTTGTTAATTTTCTCCATCCTTACAATAGAGAATGGTTCAATGAACATGCCTACATGATACGCAAGGGGACATGCTGAGCCCGAACCATAGAGTCTATTAATACGAAAGGGCTAAGTGCCACGCCTACGGGCTACGTAACACGAACTGATCTAGTACCAAGCCCTTAATCGGGCCACACAATATGGTTTATTTGACCTAGCCACGAATAAGGTGAGGAGTGAATCTCCCTCATACCACACACATCATCTTCATCCACCATTTCGAGCTTCCTCGTTAAAAGAGGAACTGCATCCAATATCACACGTGGCCTCTTTTGTAAGGGATTCACATGGTCTTCTAACTCATTATCTTCTTATCGAACTTGTCGAGTACAGTCATCATCTACTTTATCGCCAGGTAGGGTAGCATCCTGTAGCATCTGGTTCGCATCCCCCAACTCTTGAATAACTCTCAATTCTTTTTTTTATCATTCTGACACTGCAAAGACGACGAGCTCCGACTCTGGGGCACTAACAACCAGAACCTTGTGATGTTGCAATCTTTATACCTTTGTTTAATCAATGCACAAATCCGTTCGATGGTAGCCACTTCTCCGCTATCTGCCATGGTCAGTTTCTCGTCCTTGGTAATAGCTAATTCGGGAACTAGCCAAAGCCTAGCCTTCAAGAAATTGACGAGGGTAAATAACCAAGCTGGCTCCTATAACCATGTAGAGCTGACTAAGTTAGTTACTTAGAGTAATGGATTCTTTGCGTATTTGGACAACCCTACTTTGCACCACTCTTGGTGTTTCCCCTCACTTGTATAAATCAAACACATGGGTCAGTATTCACCACTAGGCTTTTCAACTCATAGAGTAAAAAGCTTGTTTCTTACACTTGGTCTTCCACCGACATTCTAACTGAAGATTCATCAGAACATTCTCATGCTCCCAGTTCCCCGATAAAAATACAAAAGCATTCTTCTAGTTTTTACCAGAGGTAGGAAACTCAAATATTTTCGTAACCCTGGTCAAATGGGTATAGAAAAAGGGCGACTTTACCAGTTCAGTAACATCTACAATGGCTAGTAAATCTACAACATAGATCGAGATACCTAGTAGACGCGCACTTAACACAACACTGAGCAAAAAACTCAAACCATTCGCAGCTAATTGGGTAGGACATATACCTATAAAGCTAAATAAATCTCGTATTTAATGACAACCGTAAGCTCGAGTAAAAATAGTAGTGTATAAGTAGATTTTGTTATCCCTTGCATGATAAGGATGCTCTCGGACTTCCGGTACTATAACTGTGACATCACGTGGAATACCATACATAGACCTAAAACTTAGCAGACTAGGCTCGTCGAGTTACCCATACTTGGGGGCTATTCGATCAAAGTAGCTTTTCAAAAAATACAGGATCTTCAAATTATGTATTCACAGCTTTAATCGATTTCTGCTGCCTCTTGGCAACCTTTTTGGGGGCCATCACATCCACTAAGAACAACTACAATGAGCTAAATGGACGTGTGAGAATAAACAAATCGAGCGGACAACTCATACACAAACGCGACTACTAGAAAGAGAAGTCTATCCAAAAGATAATGAACTAGAGTTCAAAAACTTATGACGAAAGAACTAGGGTTTCGTGCGCCATCACAATATAAGAAAGAAATCACAAAATTAAAATATCAACGTAACTCTTTAGATGAAGACAAGCGTTACGATGAAGATGAAGTATTTTTCTTACAAGCTGTTACTTAGTTTCTCTCACCAAAAGTAAGATGATTTCTTCAGTAAGCTGTTAACCCCTTTGTAATTTGTGACTAACTGTTAGGATCTCACTTGGCCTTTTACTTCACGCGTGATAGAACAACGATTATCATTCACAATTAAAATAAATCCCATGTTTTCCCCATAACCCAAGCACCGTTTAGAAACAAAACAACTTTATTGTCAGCCTCACCCTTTGGAATCCACCACGTGTCACCACATCGTTCAAAATATAGATTACACGCCATACATCATGGAATCGGTATAATATCCACATCTACAATCCCATATGCTGCATCAGAATGGAAGTAAGAAAAATTTTATTCCACTTCATCGATTTTTTATTTTTCACACATAATCCATGATCTAGATGGGTGCTTTAATAAGGGAAATTCCTATCACCTAATATATACGAGCGGAGGGGAATAGTAAGAATGTATGAATAACTCCAAACCGAGTTGATGACTATATAAGCATACGATAAATGAAGGCTACACATGACAGAAGGGCAAGTACTACGTCACCAAGACCCAATGGAGAAACAATATCTAACAGAGCTATATTGCTGAAGGCCAACCAAGAAGCAAGAAAGAGCTAGCAAGGTAACCGAGGGCACAACCGATGATGGTAGTTTGTAATATAAAGCAGAAATCAAACCAAACAGATGCCTCACTGGGAAAACCGAGCATGAGTCAACCACAAAGAAATGTTCCGATTTTTGCTGAGCAAAAAGACAAAGGATGTGAAACTTGGATGAGCAGAGCAAACAAGACTAACTGAGGCCCACTTTTAGAGACATATAATTAAGGAAACTATTAAAGGCCCCCTTGAACAAACTAGTCAACCGACTTAACGCACTAAGACTAAACAATGACCGCAAAATTAGGGCTCCTATCATAAATATCAATCTATGTAATGAATTAGGAGAAATATGTATTAATTAGTTATTCAATGTCACCGAGAAGAATTATAAATAGGCAATGAAATCCCAAGAATTGTATATTTTTCCCTCTGATAAATAAAATCTTTACTTGTTACAATCTTTGTTATACTTTTCCTATAACAATACCGCTGGAGCAAGCTCCACTATATTTCTCTAGTGCTTACATGCAGAATTTACAACACCAGCAGCTTCGCGGACTCGAAAGAGTGAGGTTTAATATCACCAACCAGTTCATTTTTTGCTCTGCAAAATTAAATATTTTAATACGCTATCTCGTACGTTCATAAACATAATATACATTGTGATGTATTCGGTGATTTTTTTTGTATCATTATATTATATTGAATGTTCATGCGCGTATAGCAACAAGGAACGTACACACAAACATGTGCACATAGCGCATCACTAATATATACATACTCAGGCACAACACATTGTAAGGGAAATATGCTAATTTCCCGACAAATCACTTCTAAATTGGGTTGAGGTAAAAAGGGATTTTAGAAAAATACACAATTTTCTTGCAATCAGCTCAAAAGAAAAGACAAGAAACCCAAAACAAAAGTGAAATCAAACACACAATTGTTAACGGTGTTCAGCAAATTATGCCTACGTCTCCGGACCTGCTGTAGATCGATTTTATTAGAAAGACACAATGATTCTTCCATTTTCGATGTATACGCAAAAAAACCTTAACTTCTTGGTTTTTTTGTAGAGACTGAAACACAAGGAAGAAAAAACGTTTTACAATAATATATAATTTCTAACTCTCTAAATTCACTCTCTTTTCAATTCACTCCAGCTCTTTTTAATGTGTTTAACACTAGCATCATCTTGACTATCTTTTCATCTAACATCTTTTCTATCCAATAATATGAATGTTGAATAAAGCTGGACTATTATGTCAAAATAACACAGATGCCATGCATAACAAAAGATATTTAAAACACTTTGCACACCAGAAAAAGCATACACACTTGATACGACTCGTAATCTTTAATAGTACAGATTTGATAACAACAAGACACACGGGGCGAAGGACAATACTACGAAGTATCTGCCATCATGTTGTTACTCTATACTACATTCACCTAACATAGTAAACACGTGTTAGGTATTGTAGAATTAATGCGAAGTCGCCTAGGTTGGTTAGACATTATAGGAATGGTATGGAATAGAGTAGTGAATGACACAAAATAAAATAGATAATATACCCATACCTTACATTAGTATTTTTCTTTTCCATACTTTCTGTAGCTGTCATATCATTACATAATATTTCGTGCCTTGCTTTCTTCCTTCTCATCTTCGAATCTCAAAGAAACGACGAAGTCGAAGACCACGATAATAGTATATGCTCTCCTCAACCTTTGTCTCACCTCCACGGACAACTTTTGTCTCACCTCCATGGACAAATCCGGTTCGAAGACGACGATAACAGTATATGCATAATAGTCATACTGTTCCACTGATTCCAAGGAATTCTACGACGAGGTCCCCATTACTTGGATCAGATGTCAACGTACTATTTCCTACTGAAATCTATTATCGACAACATAAAATCACAGCAGCGGGGGAAAACATCCCAGCTCCGTTCAATACATTCTATGTAGAAAAAAGTGTTTCGTTTCCGGATAATCTCTGAAGTCTTGTAAACAATTTCTTATTGAAATATTTTTGGGGTTCTCCAAAAATTTCAATTGGATAAAATCAGAGATATATACTTTGAACAGAGAGGATGAAAATGATATGATATTCTTTTCAACAGAACCCATACTTATAAATTCGACCAACCAAAAACAGTTTGGAAGTTAGGGCAGTTAGGGTATCTTAACTGATTTTGTAATAAAACGGCTATAATTTCAAATTTGAATAAAACGGTCAAATTTTCAATTTCGAAATTCTGTTGACTTGCAACAATAGCCGATAAAACGGCTATAATTTCGAAATTCGACACCAGCCAGGGGCTCCGCCCCTTGACCCCGCTAATCGTGATATAATCTAACAAGCGTGCAATCCGCACTCTACAACTTGTTTGATAATATATCATGATTAAATTGGTCGACTAGTCGATCCAATTACACTAAAATAAATAACATTCGATGCCACTGGATTCGCTCTCAAGATACAGAGAGAGGGGGGGCTTTCCTGAACATATTTTAGAAGGGTGTTTTCTCTTTTTCCCTCACACCTGATAATGACGGGTTTCTTGCTTATTGGATGTGCATCTTATGTCTTTATTTCCTATTTTCTTGCCTCAAGTTTCTTCTATGCACTGTTGGATTTTTATCTCCCACTCATATTGAGGCTCAAACATGGACGTTTAAATGATATACTGGAAAAAGAAAAAAACTTTGGACATGTTTCCCTTTTTCTGCTTGATGAGGCAGATCGGATGCTCCACATTGGTTTTGAAGCTCAGTAATATCTGCAAGAGAAAACAGTGCTCCTACACTTTTGGCTGAAGAATACAGTAATTTCTACAAATGATGTGGTACTGCCTGGTTTTTGGTATTCAAGTTGAAGTGGGAAACATATCATGAATTTTGGCTGAGGACTTCAGGTATAGTTGCAAACTTATCGGCAAAGCTAGTGAGACTCTGTTGGCCTTGGATGATGGCGTTCACATCCACCATAGCCACTGATACATCCGGGCGTCAATTAGTTTGTTAGCAACGTCAACTGGCTCATCCTCTATCTATATTTCCTCCCTGAACAACACTGTTTTGAAGTAAGAAGCTTAATCAAACATGTTGTGAATGAGTCGAATCGTGCCTTGACAGTGTACTCTGTCCGGCAGTACAGTTTTGTGTTGTGATAGTGATATTGTCCAATCACTTGAGTTAGTCTTGTGGTATGAGCTCATTAGGCCCATAGTCTAGTAAGTCTATTAATTCCCTATAAATAGATTACTAGGGTGACACAAAACACAATCTGAAATCTGTAACCTTTTCTATCATAGTGAAACTCTTTTCTCTGTTGGCTTCCGTGGACGTAGACAATTGTCGAACCACGTTAAATCCTGTGTTTCATTTAAATCTTTCATTCGCATATATTCTGTGCTTGAGCCATTTTGTGATAATTGCATAGTATTTTATAAAAAAATTGGTATCAGAGCCACGTGGTGAAATTAGGGCTTTTGCAATTAGGTTTTCACAATGGCGTCTACAGCAACAAAATACATGATTGAAAAATTTGATGCGGGATCGAGCTTTGCCTTGTGGAAGATTAAACTGAAATCTTCATTGGTATGGCAAGGGCTGTGGAAGGCTGTGGAGAATAAGTTACCAGAAGAGATGAAAGAAGAGGAGAAACAAGATCTTCAAGAAAGAGCTTTGTGCTGGATTTTAATGAGTGTGAAAGACAATATGCTTTGCGAGATTAGTGGTGAGAAGACTGCTGCCTGTGCATGGAAAAAGCTAGGAGATCTTTACTCAGAGAAATCAGTAGTAAACCGATTATACTTGAAGAAACGTTTGTATGATTTCAGATTGAAAGAAGGTATGTCCATAACAGAGCACCTAGATAATTTAAAATCAATTATAATGGACTTGGCGAACATAGATATCAATATTGAGGATGAGGATCAAGCTTTGTTTGTATTGAGATCGTTACCAGCTCACTATGAAAAATTCGTAGATACCATTATGTATGGTAAGGATAAGTTATCGCTAGCAGATGTCAAAGGGGCACTGAAATCAAAAGAGATGAGACAGTTGCAGCCAGACAATCAAGCTGATGGGGAAGGTCTTATGACTAGGGGAAGATCTAAAAGCAAAGCGAGTTCTTTAAAAAGGAAGAACTGGAGGTCCAAGTCAAGGGTGAAGCACTCAAACTGTTATGAATGCGGTGAGCAGGGGAATTATAGGAGAGATTGTCCGAAACTGAATGGTAAGAAGGGAAATTAAAAGGAAAATGTAGCAAACATTGTTGAAGGTGTGAACGATTCCGACGATAGTGAAAACAATGGTAAAGGAGATGTATTGTCCGTGAGTTCAGAATTTGGGCAAAACTCTTGGGTACTTGATACTTGCGCTACATATCACATGTGTCAGTTCAAGCAGTTGTTTGATACATACAAGCCAATGCAGGGAACTGTCTATTTAGGGAACAATCATTCGTTGACTGTTGGTTGTATTGGTAACGTCAGAATCAGAATGTTTGACGGGGTTGTTAGAATCTTGACGTGCTGGCATGTTCCTGGGTTAAAGAGAAACCTGATTTCTCTTGGGACTCTAGACTCTCGGGGTTACAAGTATCGTGCAGAAGATGGTGTAATCAAAGTGACAAAAGGCTCAATGGTATGCATGATAGGTAGTTTGTAGAAGGGTCTTTACATTCTCTAGGGGAGTGTTGTTATGGGCGATGCTGCAGTAGCATCATCATGGAGTAATAGCCAAAGTAGGCAGGATCAAAATAAGTTGTGGCATTGGCGTCTTGGTCACATGAGTGACAGAGGATTAGCTGTTTTGGGAAAGAGAGATTTGTTGAAAGGGTATAAAGCAGAATCATTGGGATTTTGTGAGCACTGTGTGTTTGGTAAACAAACTAGAGTCAAACTCAACAAATTAGCTGTAAGAAAGACTAAAGGCACAGTGGACTACATTCACTCAGATCTTTGGGGTCCAAACAGAATTCCATCCAAGAGCGGAGCGAGATACTACATGAGTTTGATCGATGATTATTCAAGGATAGTGTGGGTTTAATTTTTGAAAACGAAAGATGAGGCATATTCAACCTTTGTCAAATGGAAGACGATGATTGAGAAGTAAACAGGAAGAAAAATCAAACATCTTAGGATAGATAATGGGTTAGAATATTGCAGTCATGAGTTCAACGAGTTCTGCGAAGCTGAGGGAATAGTGCGCCATCGCACTTGTTCTAGAACACCACAACAGAATAGAGTCGCAGAAATAATGAACATAACGCTTTGTGACAAGACACGAAGTATGCTCTCACATTCCGGTGTGGGAAATGAATTTTGGGCTGAAGCTATCAATACAACGTGTTACTTGGTGAATCGGTCTCCATCAACGGCTATTGATTGTAAAACTCCTTTTGAGATTTGGTTTGGATCGTCGGCTGATTATGAACATTTGAGGGTGTTCGGTTGTCCTGCGTATGCTCATGTGAGAGATGGTAAGCTTGAGCCGAGGGCAAAGAGATACATATTTCTAGGATATGCTACTGGAGTGAAGGGATATAGGTTATGGATACCTCTCCAAAGTCTCCAGGTTTTCTCATCAGTAGGGACGTTACTTTTAATGAGTTTGCTTCCATAGACAGTCAGAAGGAAGTAGGAGAAATGGTCGAATCAGGATCCGTTGTGAGCAAACAGGTGGAGCTTGAAGTAGAATCAGTTCCTAGCAGGTCCAATAATTCAAGTGGTTCTGAGGTGGATCCAGAATCAGGAGGTGAAGCGTCAGCATCAGATGATAGTGATGATGATGCGCCTGAACTAGAGCAACAAACTTATAGCATAACATTGGGCAGAGAAAGAAGAGATATTAGACTTCCAAAAAGGTATGCGAATCTAGTTGCATATGCTTTGTCAGTTGCAGAAGAAGTTGAGATGCAGGAACCTAGTAGCTACAGAGAAGCTACAGCGAGTTCAGAGGCAGATCGATGGATTGGTGCTATGAGGGAAGAGATTGAATCTCTTTAAAAGAATACTGTGAACGTTGGCTTAACTATTAACAAAACCGATATTGGTGAATCGCTGAATGATGTTGCAGGATCATTGGTTGGTTTTGTTGATTCTGATTTTGCAGGTGATTCTGACAGGATATGTATTTACTCAAGCTGGGAGTGCGATCAGTTGGAAAGCACAGTTGCAAGCTACTGTAGCTTTGTCTACAACAAAGGCAGAGTACTTGGCGGTAACAGAAGCAGTTAAAGAGGCAATATGGTTGCAAGGTTTGGTGGCAGATTTGGGCTTGGATAGGACTACTACAAAAGTGTTTTGTGACAGTCAAAGCGCCATACACCTTACATGGAACCAGATGTACCATGAGCGTACAAAGCACATAGATGTCAGGTATCATTTTATTCGTGATATAATATCAAAGGGAATTGTTGATGTGAAGAAAGTGTCTACACACGATAATCCAGCAGATATAATGACCAAGACAGTATCACTTCGAAAGTTTAGAGAGTGCCTAAACTGGATCGGTGTTCGCAGTATAGAGTGAATGCCTTAAGGGCATTTGTTGAGTCAGAAGAATAGAAGGTTCTTTGTTGATAGTGAAGAAAGGATATTCGCCTCAAGGGGAAGATTTGTTGTGAATGAGTCGTATAGTGCCTTGACAATGTACTGTGTCCGGCAGTACAGTTTTGTGTTGTGATAGTGATATTGTACAATCACTGGAGTTAGTCTTGTGGTATGAGCCCACTAGGCCCATAGTCTAGTAAGTCTATTAATTCCCTATAAATAGATTACTAGGGCGATACAAAACACAATCTGAAATCTGTAAACTTTTCTATCACAGTGAAACTCTTTTCTTTGGCGGCACCCGTGGACGTAGACAATTGTCGAACCACGTTAAATCCCGTGTTTCATTTAAATCTTTTATTCGCATATATTCTGTGCTTGAGCCATTTTGTGATAATTACATAGTATTTTATAACAAAACATATTTTTTTTTTCAAAAGAGGGGATTAGCTCTCTTGCACATTTCATGAAACAGTCCGTGTGCAAGCTCCCAGTGCTTTGACCGTAGGATGTTTCACAACACCAAGTTGTACGCAAAGATAGACAACATATACAACACTTGCTTATGGATCGAATGGAGCAGAGCAACCAACCTTTTCCAGTCTGTTGTGCGAGATAGAAGCGAAACCATAAACCGTATAGAAAGTTGTCTTGTTTTGTCAGGAGAAAATAAGCTATAGAGTTCGTGCTTGTTCTGAGTATGGCTTATCAAAGTTAATAGCTCGCCCATGTCGGCATTTTGATGCGGATGTTCTTGGTTTTAATGTCGGGGTAGCAAATTTTAAATTGTAATGATACCAGTGGAAGTAAATGTACAGGGTGGATATTGATTGTGCAAGTTCGAGGCATGCAAGAGACAATGTACGATACATATGTAACACGTAGGAACAAATCATATGAGCATAAAAAAGAATCAGCATACTACAACCAGTTTGTACATTCCAAGAATCGAACTTGAGATATGTATCGAGCATCGATTTTGAGACGAAAGACTTCCACCTGTTGTGATTTCGTCGATGGTTATTTTAAAATAATTTTTAATCTTCTTCAATAGCTATATTCTATAATTCGAACTTAAAAAAATTCAACCTCTATAATAAAAAGGGTTATATGCCAAGTGATCTCCATTTTCATAATAAAAAACATTATAATCCAAATAATCTGTCTCTCAACGCTCGAAACGGATACCAACCAAATAATCTCAATCTTCATCCTCAACAAGGCTATAGGCCGAGTAATTTTCATATCCATGATAAAAAATCAATAAGCCAAACGATCTCCATCTCCATAATATGTTAGTTGGAGAAGAATGCCAAAGAAGCTAGTAATATCCTAGCAACCTACGATATGTTAGCTACACTATTTTCATTTAGAAAAATAGAGTTTTTTTATCCTTAATGGAGGTTTTGGCCGACAAAGGTTTTTAACGACCAGGGAACAATTAAGTACGGACCAAGTTGGAGACGTCTCTGATAACTTTTAAGCAAGGAAAATCAAAATATAACCAACCCTTATGACTTTTCAAAATCTAACCGACATGGCTGACATAGTTTCGTCGGCATGATCAAGGACACCTCATCATAAAAGATGAATGAAGATAGAGCTACGACAATTGACAAAATAAAAATTAGACAAGCTCCCTCAAATCTGAAGAAGAATAAGAATATTTCACTATCCGCATAATACATTCAACCACTATATTGTCTTTAAGTTTCACTATTTTCCAACTCAAGGATCAATGATACTCTTGATAAGGCTATATTCCATATATAATATCCGAATATAAATACAATACATTTATATTTTTATTCGACGCTATATATATTATTTAATTCTATAACTGATAACAATTAGTAAGAAGAGACGAAAGGTCTTGTATAACTTCTATAAGTAGGAGGAGCTCAAAATGTAAAGGCATCAGATTTTATACACAATTATATTTTTATATTTTTCCTTCCTTTTCTCTCTTTTTCTATCAAGACTATTGAGGTATTTTATTAGGATTTTATCCTTATCAAAGGTCTGAAGATAATCTTGGCTAGATTAGCTAATCATGCTACAATTTTTGATCTAAATGATATATTTATTTGGCTTTGTGACTAAGCTTCTAGTCGTGCTATTACACCCGACCATGGTTAATTTGGAACTTGTTCATGAGGCTAGCTTGAGTTGTGTTTGGCCATTAGGCCAAGTTGTGGTAATTCTTGATTAAATGAATCATACAAGGCTCAAGTATTATATCCTTACTTGGATTTTTTTTGGTGTAAAAAACTTGAATTAAATGAAAATGTTCATACATAATCCTGGGGTATACCCCGAGGTAATATAAAAACTACTAGATAAATCAATGTCAATACCCCATAGTCCTTACTTGGATTTGGTCGTGCCACAATCATATGATATTTCATATTGTGTCACTGTATCTTCACAATACACTGTAATGCTTTCTAAGGCACTCTCGTGCTCTATAAACATTTTAATGCTCTCTAAAAACGGTTAGTGAACCTCAAATATGTGTTTTTTCTCCCTAATTCTCTTTAATACATTAGAGAAAATTATATAAAAAAACATTACTCGAGTTTCATTAAACAAATTATAGATGGAAGCTTGTCCATGTATTAAGGCAATCTTAACCATGTGTCGAGGCAAGCTTAGCCATGTTTTGAGGCACCCTTGGCCATGTCCCGTGACAAGCTTGACTAAGCTTGCCGTATTGGCTTTGGCCAAGCTCGTACAATTGACATTGGCCACACTTGCCAAGCTGGCCGCTTCGGCCTTGGGCGTGGCCAAGCTGGCCATTGTAGCTGCTAATTCCTTGACCAAGTTGCAAAGTGGCCAAGTTGGACAATGTTGGTCGTTTCAGCCTTGGCCAAGTTGCCAAGGTGGAAAATGATGACAACTTCAACCTTGGCTAAATGGCCAAGGTAGCAATTTTGGTTGCTTTGGCTTTGGCCAATGTTGGGCGCTTCGACCTTGGCCAATGCTGGTAGCTTTGGCCTTGTCCAATGCTTCCAGATTTGGTCATGGCCAATATAGGATTTAAGTGACAAACTAGTTGCTTAAGGTCAATCTGGCCAAGATATCCTCGGCCATGTTGGCTGGCCACTTTTGCTTTGGCCATGTGGCCAAAGTGGTCACCGATTTCGAGATTTTCGTACTCATGCTTTTTCTTTGAATCAAGTTTCGACTTGGCCTTGTGGTGTATTATGGTTAAGGACATTGGTCTATTGTTTCGCTAATTTATTTAGATCAATTCGTGATACAAGTTAGACAAGAGCTCGAGGTAAGTTGGCTAAGTCTCGAGGAAAGCTTGGCTAGGTCTCAGAGTAAGCTTGACCATGTCTCCAGGCAAGTTAGGCTAGTTCTAAAGACAAGCTTGGCCATATCTAGAGGAAAACTTGGAAAACTCTCAAGACGTTTTTAGTCAACGTCTTGAGGAAAGCTTGGCTAGATTGGGTAGTTATGTTATTATGTGTTGTCTAGTGCGTATATTTGTTTGGTTTTGTGACCAAACACGATCGTGCTATGGCGCTCGACCATGTTTAATTTAGAACTTGGTCATGAGCCTAGCTTGGGTTACGTTTGAGCATTAGGCCAAGTTGGGATCGTTCTCGATTAAGTGAATCATACAAGGCTTGGATATTATATCTTTACTTGGCTTTGGTCTAGCCCTAATTAAATAATAGTTTATGTCGTGTCCATATGCTCCATCACACATGGATTAAAGAGCCTATTTCTACGGTAAATCGATTTCAAATTAGTCTCGAAACTCATTGAAGTATTTGGGGATTTTACTTCTATAGAGAAAAAACATTACTTCATGGTTTTGTTCAACATAACTTCTCACCATCTTCTTACACCATATATTTCGCCAGTAGAAAATGTATACTCAGAGCTTAATGCATAGTTATAGTACTAGCGGTGTAGGATTAGGATTACTCCTTGAACACTCAGATAAGCTTTCTTAAACATGGTTGGGTGCCCAGAGACCCACCCACCGGTAGCCATCTTCGATGTAAGTTATCCCGACTGTTTGCTTGCTTTGATAACCATTGTTGGATCATTGAATTCACTTGATCCATTCTGATGGTGCCAAAAAAATGGTAAGATGGAAGAAAATATGGGTATCGTCTTTGGGGACGACGTGGATTCGGAGTTCGGAAGCCTTTCCTTTTTGGATGAATAATTTTCGTGGTTGACCCCCAAATATGGGTATTTGACTGGAGATGTTGTTAATGAGTTTAAGGTTAGATATAGTCTCCCTAATGATTCCTGTACACGACCATGTTCGATTGGAGTCAACGATTACCCTTATTTACTCTGATCCATTATTATTTTTTAATTTCATAAACATATATCCAACGCAACTGACGACCAATTGGTGGAGCGTGTTGATGAGCGTAATTTTAAGTTCCAAACTGTTAGATATTCCTGTGTGTCTGGCAGATTTCCTAGTTATAATTGATGTTGTAAATTTAACCTATTCGCCATTATTTTACTTCCAACCGATGAGGGTAAGAAGATTGGCAAAGTTGTTTAGCTCTCATAAGAACTAGAAATACACATTCGTGCTGTTACGAACCTTCAACTTGAGAGCCGGTGTAGGGCTTAGTGTAAGATTTAAACACTATATGTTTTTTGTTAATATAGTCCACTATTGACATTATTTGAATTATCGTTTGTGCTTGCAGGCCAGGAAAAGCACCAGGAGTGGTGTAGGGAAGGGTTGGCGCAGGGAGTTGTAAATCTGTTGATCAGTTTATGAGCAGTGGAGTTGGAAATTGTAGATGATGGTCGTATGCAAAAGGAAGGTAGTGGGGAAGCAACGATGATGGATTGACTACGAGCCTTCATGGAAAAAAGTTATCACGATCTCAACAATGTAGGGGTTGGGTTGGTGGTGCCTCAGATTCGCAAGACACACGATATGGAGGACGCATCACCCGCTAGAGATAAAAAAGAAAGGGTAGAGGATATGGTGGTTATTCAAGATGTTGGGAGAGGTAGTAAGAAGAAAGAGAGTAGTGCATAGTTGGGAGATGACGGAATGAAGGTTCGTGGTTGATGCCCACGTGAAAATGATGAAGATTCTGAGGAGGAGCATTGATCACAACTATAAATAAATTGTTTTGTATTAAATGTTATTCGAGTATCACAATGTAAGTTCAAGTTAGTTAATAAGGATGAGGAAGTTGATTGAGGTTTATTAGAGAAGAGTGGGGACGAGGATTCATTGTCTGAAGTAGCATATGGAAAGGGAAAGGCTCCCTATGTGATTGTATTGGAGGATGCAAGGGAAGATTTCGAGTCAAAGGAGGCCGACAAGGACATGGTTATATCAGGGAAGAAGAAAACAATACCTGAAGAGATAGGTCGTGGATATAAAATTTTGTGAAGGGCATTAGTGATGGGTCGTAGTACGTGAACATTGTGAAGCTGGACCTTGCAGCTAAACTTGATCGTGTTAGTTAGGCTACCCGAGGTACTGAATTGGCTGAGGAAATTCCACCTGTGAGAAAGACCATGCATGGGCCATCAATGCTCATGTTAGAACAACTAAAACGGTGCCATGAGTTGTCGTTTTATGACAACATGCCTATGAACGATATTTTACAACGACAAGTAGAGCTTGCAATCGAGGTGAGTATTTTATAAGGATGCAAATTTACTTGATATGAGGTCAGGTTTAAAATAATGTTACCTTAATGTATATGTAAACACATCATAATTCAGTTGTGCCATCCTTTCGACATGTCTGGCGTAAACTATCAAACGATAGAAAACTGTAAACCATGCTTACTATTTGGCTCTTTAAAAACCTTGACAATCGAGCTCGCCAGATTTAAGAATTCTTATGGTTTAGCCAAGGTGCGGCACGAGAAAATCTCGCATGAAAATGAGGAACTCCAATGCGAGTTATCCTCATTTCCTAATAAGCATGATTTGTGGAGGAAAACGTGTTTCGAACTGGTAACCAGCAGTGCCTTATTGTCGACGTAGAACAATGACCTGATCAAGAAGAATGATGGGTCAATTTCTCAAAGCGTTGGTCTTCTCACACAGAACATGACCAAGAAGAAGATGGTGAAAGATCAACCTGAATGGATTGTACAATTTACAGTGGAGAATGCCAACTTGAAAGTAGTCCTTGGGGAATTAAAAGTGGGTAAAGATCAACAAAGGAAAGAATTGGTAGAGAAAGCCGAGACAGATTTGAAGGAGCACAAAAGATAAGTCATGGAGGTGGTTATTGGTATGATGAAAAAAAAATCAAAGGGAGATTATCTTGGAGTTGTTAAATTAAACTTAAGGATAGATTTGGGGTCGTTTGATATACGGGCTCCTCTAGGGGATCAACTAACCATGTAAGGTGCAGTGGCATTCGTAACAGAACCGGTAGTGAAGGAACCACATGTCGGATTTGTCGCGGCGGGCTCAACGCAAGGCTTGCGTCCCTCCAATTTCATTTTTATCCCATCTAGTATCATTCGATTGGTTACCTCAACTTTCCTATTTTCCTAGGGGTAGTAGGAGTGTAAAAATGTTGGTCGATATCATAACGCGTGTAGAAGGTGGTGACGATAAAATTATGGAATTGGGGTCCATTGTCCGTCTTCAACATATGTAATAAGCCAAACCGGGATATGATCCGATGCTGTAAAAAGTTGCGGATATCTTGGGCTTGAGTACGGAAGATATTTTGTTTTGACCCATTTAATAAAGTAATCCACTACCACGATAAAAAACTGACGCTTCCCAGTTGCCATCAATAATGTTCCAACTAAGTCGATGCCCTATTTATAAAAAAGGAAAGGTATTGGGGTAGAATTCGTCCGCTCAATTGGGAAATTAAACAGTATTAACAAATTGTTTGCAGGTAGTGACATTGTTGCATTATGCAATCTGTATCAGTTTCCAGTTCAGGCAAAAAATAGTTTGTCACGAGAAATCGTCGGATGAGGATGTGTGGTCACGATGTACTTTGGCATCCTCCGCATGCAAATTATGTAGAACTGTGGTAGCTTCTTGTGTTGTACTTTTACGGTAAATAATGTTATCAAGGACATAATTCTCAAGACGTGTGACCTGCTCATATTATACTTGTTGGAACTTAGACTTTAGACTGTACTTTTTAAAATCCGTTAGGTGACTGCGAATCCCTTCTATTTAGCATCATTGGTGCCATTTCCTTGCTTCATAACCAAATGTGATCTGACTGTAATCTGAGTACATGGGCTCCACAAATAAGGGCTAACTTCATTATTCATTATTGTGAAGTCAAAGTGGATGACTTGTCGGATTTCCTCTCCTGTAAGTAGCTTCATTACTATACCAGACCCACCACCTAATATACTCAATGACCCATTGGTTTCAACGATCCATTCCATGTCTGAGTGACTGGGTGAGGGTTTAGCGAAGCTAGAATCGTGGTGAAGTGTGGAAAATTCTGTGATGAATTGACGCTAGCTTATCCCTTGACTGCGGTGCGTGGCTTGAACTTGACATCATAGTCCCCTAATTTGATTGAGCATTTAGTGAGGCCTCTAGATATATCTAGCTTATGCAAGACATTCTTGAGAAGAAAACAGGGTCGGACAACAACCACAAGGCCTAATGCCAACTTCTCTAACTTCTTCGACTAGAGTGTTTGTATTTTTTCTTTCAACAAAGTAAACATAAAAAAACTTAAATGTGTAAAGACCTTTGCAAAACAGCGTGTGACGTCACCAATCAGTTGAAAATTATGCCAAAAACTAAAACGCTAGGCGTTGTCTCCCAGGAACGGCGGTGTCAAAACCGTTGCAGTTATATCAATGACACGTGTCAGCGAATGGATCTATGCGACATTTGGAATAACCACGGGGCTATTTCAAGGTTTTAATTTAATAATAATTTTTATTTTTATTTTATAGGTTTACTAATCTCTTTCTGAAAATTAATAAACCTGTAAACTAGGGGGAGCCCTGATATGGCGGGATTTCCCCGAGAGAGTACGAGCACGAGCAAGAAAGGTAGACCACGAGCTTGGCTTAAGATAAACAACTAAACAGAGGACGAGCTCTACGACAACACCGACCTCAAAGAGTTCAACGATACTCGGAGCAACAAGCTGATTGACGAGGCTAGGGACGCAATAATCAGACCAGGGCTGAGTGCGAGCTCGGAAATGATTGGTTGATCACGTGATTGATGAGGCGTTAATTTATTTATTGTATAAAATAGGTTCTTAAGTCAAACCTTTTTAAGCAGCTATTCCAAAATTATAGGAATGGTGACGTTAGTGAGTTAGTGGAGCACTAAATATAAACAATTGTAACTGCCCACTAACTCACGACGTTATAAATAGGAAGAACCTCTCGATGAATAGAGTGATCATTTTTTGCCTCTTCTCTTTCTTGACTAAAAACCTAAAGACTTATTGTGGTAGAAGTTGTTATTCCCATAACAAATTTGGCGCCGTCTGTGGGAAAATTTCTACTCATCCACCAGGTAGTCACAAGGTCACGAATCGATAGAGACAACCAGGAAGCGAGTGAAGCAACGATGCACAAGAGAGAAGTGATAAATCAACCTATTGTGCAAGGCGTCTTATACTCTAGCCCTATATATTCTCAAGGGGGAAATCCCATTGCGCCCTTAGGGACGGTCATGGCAGAAGAACCATCGATCCAGCTCACCGTTGTCTCTCGGGTAGAAGTGCAACCGCGTCAACCGAGAGATATAGCAGGGGCTCACCAAGCCGTGGAGGCCATTCCAGCAGCTGGATCGGCGGTCCTCCAACTAGAGCAAAGAATCAAGAATCTCCAGGAGGATCAATTGAAGGTAGCATTCGAGCGAGATGCAAGGGAACAAGCCATGAAGTCACTATGGCAGGAATGAATGATGCTATTCAGGCCCTCATTGCTAAGATCAAGGGAATGAGCAAGGTGAATCAGTTTTCCGGCGTGATGGCTAGTAAAGTCAACAGAACATAGCGATCATCTAAGCAAGACGATAAACAGGAAGTTGAGGGCGAGAGTGGAGACAAAAATCGTAGCAAATTCATGCGTGAAGAGGCAAAACAGACGGCAACCAAGCGAGCTCGGGAAAATAAGGATCTCCATTACAACCAGGTCCGCTAGAGACTGTCAGCCTACATACGCAAGAAATCACCATTCTCCGAGAAGATTCTCGAAGCCCTGCTCCCGAGGAAGTTCGATTCTTTCAGAATGGAAGCTTATGATGGAATGGTAGACCCGGAGAGACATTTGGAGCAATTCATAAATATGATGATGGCGTTTAACCCCGACGACACAATGTTGTGCCAAGCTGTGTCCATGACCCTCAAAGGCAACATAATGGATTGGTTCAGCAACTTGCCGACATGATCCATCTACGACTTCACCAGGTTGTGAAAGGTGTTCACGAAGAGGTTTGTTGGCAACAAAGAGCACAAGCGTGAACGTGATTCAAACATCGACCTTTATCACCGGCGAGGTGAGTCCATAGGAGATTTGTTCATGCTATGAATGATTTACCAGATTTGGCTGAAAACATGGCGGTGGCATCTCTGAAACGAGGTCTCGACCGAAAGGGTGATCTATACGTAGATCTCATCAAGTTCCTGACTGAAAACATGGGGGACCTGCTCGCCAGGGCAGATACTTGTATTAGAGTTGATGATGCTAGAAGAGGGGGGTCTCCCGAACGACGTTGGTCAGATTCCAAAGAAGGTGAATCAGAATGAAACAGGGTCGAAGAGTAGCCTAGGCGGGAATACAACAGGCGACCTCTGCAGCTCGAGCAACCGAACACACGTTTCACCCCATTGACTAAAGCTATTATAGTAATTTATTATCGAACGCGAGGGCGGACAAAGTATCAAGCGCCGCGCATGATGAGCGCTCCACGATTCAAACGATCAAATTGGTATTTTTGCGCATATCATAACGATCATGGACATTCCACGGATGAGTGTTGGAAATTAAGAGAGGAGATCCAACGCTTGATAGACAATAGAGAGTTGTTACGATATATCAAACGGTCTCATCCGGATCGCAATGAGGAAATTTGTTCTCCAAACAACAAGAAACAAGCTAATGGAGAACAAATGGAAGCTAACAAACAACAGTGGCTTCTCACAATATCAGGAGGGAGCTCGGCCAGAGGACAAGGGGTAGCTCCGAGCAAGCGAGCTAAAAATAAGCTCAACGTGTACGAAATAGATACAAATTCTTACCGCAACTACATCGATCTAGTGACCGATCTCACGTTTAATGACAATGATCTGAGAGGTGTCAGTCTTCCTGACGAGGACGCTCTAACCATCCACCTAGACATCGGAGGAGTAATGGTGGCTCGAGTGATGGTCGACGGTCGGAGGTCGACTAATATTATTTTCAAAAGTAGCTTTGACCGCATGCAAAACGTACCCCCCATATCGGCCTACTCAATGTACTTTGGTCGGCTATGCAGGAAAAAAATCAAAATGTGTTGGGTAAGTGGAGCTGTTTATGAAAGTTGGCCATGGAGCCATGAAGAAGGAATAAGGACGTTGTTTATAATCTCTGATTCCCCAAGCCCTTACCACGCTATAATCAGAATACCATGGATACATAGGATGGAGGCAACGTCGTGCACATTCCAACAATGCATAAAATATCCAATGGGTAGCTTGGTGGGAACAATACGAGGCAGCCAGAGAACCGTGAAAACGTGCTACACGATCGCGTCATACCCATCCAAACCTCTCCGATAGCAATTAATCGGCGAGGTGGACCCTACCTTGGAAAACTCAGTGGATGACCCACTTGAGAATGACGATTAAACTGACATGGATACTACCGTTGTAAACACGCTCATAGCTGACGGTCGAATGCTTCGACTAGGGAAGGATTTATCTCAAGACTCAAAGGTACGTTTATTGGCTTTATTAGCGAATAAATTTAGATATTTTTGCTTAGGAGGCAACCAATGTCTCAGGGTAAGCCCTTCGATTATAAGTCACGAATTAGCTATCAACCCTAGCGCGAAGCCAGTGCGTCAAAAGTATAGGTCATTTTCAACAGAAAACTAGGCAACTATATTAGCTGAGGTGACCAAATTAAGTCGGCTGGGACACATCTGAAAAGCAAGATATCCGGTCTGGATAACCAACCTTGTTTTAGTAAAAAAGAAGAGCGGTCAATGGAAAATGTGCGTGGACTTCACTGATCTAAATCAAGCGTGTCCTAAGGATTCTTTTCCATTACCCCGTATCGATCAGTTGGTCGATTCGTCCTCGGGTTGTGAGTATTTATAATTTATGGACGCATATTCTGGGTATAACCAGATTCTCCTACACCCATCCGACCAGGAGCACATAGCCTTTCAAACCCAGAGAGGTCTCTATTGCTACATGGTCATGCCTTTTGGGTTGAAGAATGCAGGCTCGACGTATCAAAGATTGATAAATCACATCTTCCAAGATCATCTGGGGCGCCATTTAGAGGCATACATTAACGATATGATCGTTAAAACTCATGAGGAGGCGTATCATTTGGAAACATTGTAGGTTGTTTTTATCTATTACAACAGTTTAACCTCAAACTTAACTCAGACAAGTGCTCTTTTCGTGTTGCAAAGAAAAAGGTTTTAGGTTATGTAGTAAGTCAACGATGTATTGAAGCCGACCCTATCCAACTAAATGCAATCCTGCGAGTGGAACCTCCAAGGAATATCAAGGAAGTACAATGTCTTACATGAAGTTTAGCAGCTCTCTCCAGAATTATCTCCCACGCGTCGGATAAGATTCATCAGCTTTTTGAAGTGTTGCGGGGTGTTAAGAAATTCGCATGGACGGAAGAGTGTGACAGAGCTTTCGTCGAGCTCAAAAAGTATCTCACCTCTCTAGAGATTCTGTTTGCACCTGTCCCCGAGGAGCCCCTGTTTATCCACCTGGCGGTATCACTATTTGCTGTGAGCTCGGCCCTCGTACGTGATCAGAATGGAGTACAACGCCCGTTATATTACACGAGAAAAACACTAGCAAATGCTGAAACCATGTACTTGAACCTCGAAAAAACTTGCTTTGAGTTTGGTTATTGGAGCTCGGCGGATGAGGCCATATTTCCAAGGGCATGTAATTTCGTGTAGACATAATTTTCCCTACGAACGGTATTACAGAAGCCAGATGTTTCCAGTAGGCTCACTAAGTGGAGCAGCGAGCTCGGTGAGTACGACACTCGTTTTGAGCCACACTTAGCTATCAAGGGGCAAGCAATCGCCGACTTCCTTGTCGAGTTCATCTCTTCCAGAGATCAACAGACTAATATAGAGAATCAAGAAGCGATTAAGTCAGACCAGTGGGTTGTTAAGATTGATGGCGCATCTTATACGTCAGGCGGAGGATCGGGAGTTGTCTTACGACCCTCAAGTGGCGAAAAGATCAAACATGCGTGGCAGCTAATTCAATATTAGTTGATTTACACTCAGGGGAAGCAGGGGATCATTGTGGCCACTGAACACTGATTCGTCGGTTCCTCCTAGCTGGGTATTATTGGACCGAGCTAGCGGTCAGTGCGAAAATTTTTGTACTATAATGTCACAGGTGTCATGAGTATGCAAACACACAACATAGACCCAGAGAACCTATGGAGAACGTTCATGTTCCGTGCCTGTTTGATTAGTGGGGTTTAGATTTGGTGGGTCTTTTGCCAATGGCCACACGCAAAAGGCAATTCCTTATTGTCGCGGTAGATTAATTTTCTAAATGGGTCGAGGAAAAAACCATGTTCCGGACACGTGCACAGGAGGTATGTGATTTCATCCATAATCAAATTCTAACCCGATATGGAATTCTATGGATATTAATGACAGATAACGGCCCGCAATTCCAAAATTTAATAGTTAACAACTTCTGTAAACGATATGGGATTCTTCAACACTTCTCCAACCCCTATTATCCCTAGGAAAATGGCCAAGTTGAGGACTAACAAATCACTACTCGAAGGACTTAAGAAAAAGTTGGAAGGCGCTAAGGGCAAGTGGCCGGATAAGTTAGCAGAGGTGTTATGGGTGTATCGAACAGCCCCGCGTTCAACAATAGGAGACACACCATTTGCATTGGTATACGGTGCAGAAGAGGTCATTCGTGCAGAGATCATAGTACCGATCCACAAAATTGAGCACTATAAAGAAGAGGCAAACCTAATAGCCAGATCAACCTGCTTGGAACTCATAGATGAACGACAAAACCAAATAAGGGTACGAGCAGAACACTATAAAAGCTTGATGCGGGGACGATTTAGTTCTCGTTTAAAGCCACACTCTCTTAAGGAGGGAGACTTAGTCTTAAAGAATGTGTTTCAAGGCTCCAGCGGTGGAACGTGTAGCAAACTATGACCAAATCGGGAAGCACTAATGCTTGGGATCCTGCTGCCATACCTCGCAGGCCAAATTTCCCAACTCTAATTTAAGGGTTTAAGTAATAATTGGCTCCACCTTCCTTCCACCAGCTTTAATTAGCTAATTCACCTGCACAAATAAAGATACATTAGTTATTGCTTGATAGGGCTTCAAGCAACTTATGCGTCTTAGATAATCCTATTAGCACTTACATTTTATTTTCCATTTCCTTTCTAACTGAAGGTTTAAAGTAGGAGTTTTATGCTCCCAATTGCCAGACACGAAAATGAAGGATTTTCTCCAATTCCTCTCGAAGGTGGGGAGCTCGAAAATTTTCTTCATCCCTTTGAAGTGGGTATAAAATAAATCAGTCTTAAGCAAGTCTGCCAAGCATACATCAGTCTTAAGCAAGCGCGAGCTCAACACTACACTAAGTAATATCCTCCACCCATTTACCGAAAGTTGAGTAGGGAAAATGTTAAGTACGTTAAAATAGTTACGAATTAGTTCATGAAGTGGCAATCTTAACCCCTAATCGAACAGGGTAGTAAAGAGACATGTATCCATCTCTTGGGCATGATAGGGTGCTCGCCTATATTTGGTTCTCTAACGATCACATCCTCAGGAATACCACATCTGTTCCTGAGGGTGGTAACTCCATTATCATCTAAATTGGTCTATTTGGAGGCTATTTGCGAGAAATAGCTTTCTAAAGCATTGGCTTCCTAATATATAGGCTCCACAATTTTGTCTGCTTTCGTCTTCGTCGCCCTTTTTGGCGCCATAACTTTTACTAAAACTGCAATGAGGTAAGGATACAAATCAGCACGTTCATAGCAAGCAAGGGCGATCGATTCGACGCGGGAAAGATATGTCAATTTGGGGAATAACCTAATCTCATAAGTTGCATTTTAAAATCTATGGTTCTACTATGTGTATAATTGAAAGAATTTATGTGTTAAGAAATCGTTTACGTGGTTGGTGCTGAAACACGCGACAGAAAATGCTTTAAATAAAGCTGATAACTTCTGCTCCAGCAAGAACAAAGCGAGGAGACTAGAGTGTTTCTATTTTTTCTTTCAACCAAGTAAACAGAAAAAAGTTTGAATGTTTAAAGACCTTTGCAAAACAGCGTGTGACATCACCAAGTGGTTGAAAATTGTGCCAAAAACTGAAGCGCCAGGTGTTGTCTCCCAGGAATGACGGTGTCAGAACCGTCGCAATTGCATCAATGACACGTGCCAGCGAATGAAGCCATGAGACATTTGGAATAAACACATGCATACTTAAGGGTTTTAATTTATGAATAATTTTTATTTTTATTTTACAGGTTTACTAATCTCTTTCTGAAAATTTATAAACCTGTAAACTAGGGGGGAGCCCTGATATGGAGGGATTTCCCCAAGAGATTACGAGCACGGGCATAAAAGGTAGACCGCGAGCTTGGCTTAAGATAAAGAACTAAATAGAGGACGAACTCTACGACACCGCTGACCTCAAAGAGAAAGAGAGAACGAGTTCAATGATACTCAGAGCAACAAGCTGATTGACCAGGCTAGGGACGCGGTGATCAGACCAGGGATGAGTGCGATCTCGGAAATGATTGGTTGATCACGTGATTGATGAGCTCGAGCTTTGCACACCAGTACAGATCTGATCGCATTCAAGGAATGTTCCAACTCGACTTAATGCGCAATTCAGATAAGGTGCTACTTTATTTATTATATAAAACATGTTTTGATTCTTGAGTCAAACCGTTTTAAGTAGTTATTCCAAAATTGTAGAAATGGTGACGTTAGTGAGTTAGTGGAGCACTAAATGTAAACAAGTGTAACTGCCCACTAAGTCACGGCGGTATAAATATGAAGAACCTATCGATGAATAGAGTGATCCTTTTTTTCCTCATCTCTTTCTTGACTAAAAACCTAAAGACTTATTGTGGTAGAACTTGTTATTCCCGTAACACAAGGAAGATGTGACTTTTATCTGAGGCCCGCGATATGAAGTGGGATAGCGCAACGAGGCGTCTCTTAAGTCACTGATCTTATTTAATATTATTTGGAGGCTCCATCTAGATTTAGGCCGACAACTGAAAATGATCTACTTCAATTCGTTGTTTACTCAATACATAGCCAAAACATTTACCACTACGAACACTGAATGAGCATTTTACTAGGGTCAATTTCAGATTAAATCTACGCAATACACCAAATCTGTCATGCGGTAGCTATAATTATTTACCGATAATGTCGGTTTTGACGATCATATCGTTAATATACGCTTCCATTTGGTACCCTAATTGATGTTTGAAGATGGGGTTAACTAAGTATTTATAAGTAAAGCCGTGTTCTTCAAACAAAAGAGCATCAAGTTATAGGAGTAGATCCCTTTCTTGGTCTTGAATATTGTATGCTTCTCATCCTTGAGGTGCAGACGAATCTGGATATAACTTGAAACGTATCCATGAACGATAAATACTAATAACTAGAGTCCAAATCAACGAGTTAATCGAATGCATGTTAGCTGGAAAGTATCCTTAGGGCATACTTGATTCTAGTCAGTGAAATCGACACACAAGCGCAACTATCCTTCTTTTTTCTTGACCAAAACTGGGTATCGGGCTCAGCGTGTGTGCCCAACCCTAAATAACTTATCTCGTTCGCTACTGGTAGCCTCTTATTTCTCAAAGGAAAAAGAACGACGCTTTTGTTGTAAAGGTATAGAATACATATTGCAAGCTCATGACATATCACAGTCAGGTCGATTCGGAAGATACAGATCTCGTCCATAAGTTCATCACTCGTGTCATCATGAGAGTTGTCTGGTCGTTTTCTCTCTCGAGCATCATCCATCAGATAAGGCAAGGGAGAGCCACTGTTGGATTGGTCTTGCTCCTACTTGCTGGTTAATTGTTATCGCAAAGGTTTGGTGGGGTCGACAACTGCTGCATAACACGTTATAATATTAGTCGAGTTTCTAATATGACACTTGATCCATTTTTAGAAATTACAAGGAGTTGCCTCCATCTCATGCTGCCATGACCTACCAATGATAGCGTGGTAATAACTTGACACGTCGGAAATCATAAAGATCAACATGAGTTCCTTTTTTGTGGTCTCATGGCCAACTTGGACCATGAGTTTGACCTCACCAACGAACTGAAATGATTTTCCTTCATATCCTTCCAAACTTCACTAAGTATATTTATAGGGTGGGACCTCTAACATCCGTTCATAGTTGGCTTTAAATATTATGTTTGGTGAGTGTCCCTCGTCGACTAGTACCTTTATATGATGAAGTTGGCAATATCTACGTTGACCGTCAAAATAGCCTCATGTGGCGTAATAATCCTTCGCAGCTCCTCATTGTTGAAGGTGAGGTCAATGACATGGTTGCTATAACTGTTGTTGTTAGCGCCCTCGACGGCTTGCACCTCGTGCTTGGTCTTGGCCTTCTTATTGGATTTTTTTGGCCGTTGACTGTTAAGTTGCGTCCCCATGAAATCGTAAACAATCACTATTGCTTTACTTTGTCAACTCGTTTGTCCTCCCAACATCACTCGTTATCTTCCGGATGAGTTTCTTTGTTATTCTTATGTTGTTGATAGTGCTCTTGTTTTGAAATGCACGAGCTCGCTGCTTTTGATGAGCCTTTAAATTTCCTCTTTGGATTTCTAACACTCGTTGGTTGAATGGTTATGGTCGTTGTGATAAGAAAAGACGTGTCTGCTGAAACGTTTGTGGCTGGGAGTGTTTATAGTGCGAGGAGGAAAGTACCTTGTCCTTCCCGTAGTTCTGCATAAATGACCGAAATCGTGTCAGTTAGTGGGATAAAGTGCCGCGTCAGTTTTGATAATGTGTAGGTCGACTGTTGCTAGTGTTCGGGCTAGTAGGTCTCCTATTAGTATGTGGAATGTTTGTATCTGGTCAGTCCCTATTTATTTTATCGTCAACTTGAATAAATTAGTCTAATCGGGCTAATAGATCTCCCATCAGCTTCAATGAGAAATGAACTAAGTCTGTGTACAGGTACCCCATTTGGTTAAGGCCTATATTGATTGATGCGATCGCCATAGACTCCTCTAAATTTGGTAGGGCATTCATTTCATGGACAAAACACTTGACGTAGATTTATAACATCTCACATATTCTTTAGTAAAGGTCCATAATGGAATTTCTCTCCAATCGAGTCTCTCTATTCCCAATAAATCTATCTCTAAAAGCGTCTCATACGCATGCTAAATAATGAATTGACCCTTTAGGTAAACTACTAAACCAATTCATACCATTATATTTAAGTGTCATGGAGAGATCTCAGCAGAGCATGGCATTATCTAGATTCAAAGCTATAATCATGTTCCTGAACTGCTCTAAATACCTTTCCGGGTCTCCTGCGTCGTCATAGGCTTCCATTATGAATGGATCAAATTGTCTGAGGAGTTCGGCTTAAAGGATATTTTCCAAGAATGAAGATTCTTTAAGCACGAAGACTGCCACCTTTGGGTGGACGTGATTGTACTGCATGTCTTCATTCTCCATAGCCTTTTTGGGAGTCGTTTGTCGTTTATCTCCGTGTGGTTCCTGCTCTTTACGCTGTTTTTTCCATGGCTTTCACCTTCTCATTTGATATTCCCCTTACACTTTGAAGATCGGTCTCCTCGATGTGCTCGAGTGGCCTCAACTCCTGAATGCTGCTTCCCTCAATTATTCCTTCGCACCTTAACTATTAAAGCATTTAGGGCATAATTTAATTTTGCCAAGGTTGTTATGGTTGCCCACCTGGTCGTGGGTAGCCCTTTGTTGTTATTGGTGCATATGCCTTATTTATTGCTCCAACTGGTGGATAGTAGTCGCGGGGTTATCGCCTTCTACTTCAAGCTCAATATTCTCTAAGCCATCCAACCAGTGCTACTAGAGCGATTTATGTTACACAAACATCAGGTCTTGTTTCACCGGATTTTGCATCTTGGGTCTCCGGTTTTTAGTAGTTGTGTTTCTCTCATAAACATACCTCTAAATCCCAGATCATTATACTACCATTACTTCACGACTTGTTTTTTTATGAGTTCCAACAGACGACGCAAAATAGTTAGAGGAAAATCTTACAAATATTTTCAAGTAGTAATTTTATTGATCTGTGAAGAAAATATAAATATTGGACATTTGCGATCCTATTTATACACTTCATAGTATAATATCTCTCCTACTAGATACATAATTCCACTAAATGTGATCATGGACCTACATTTATGGACATTACTAAAGTCATGGTCGGTTACGCTGATTTCTCATTCATGAGTTGTCTTTAATAACTCTTAATTATCTTTTTAGTCCTTTATTATCCATTGATAATTCTCGTGCCCTGTGGGTATCAACATCCGATAGTTATTCTTCTGTCAACCATGGTATGGCCAAGTCAGTGTATTTAGATGGCCTATGCCCATAAAAGATCTTTTATTTGAGAGTTTGGAAAATTAACGCTCGGTTCTCTTCAGAATCCCTACTCGGCCTTGCTTGGTCATTCGATGAGGTAATGTTTGCATCTCGTAATTAGGTCTATGCTCGACTATTGGATTTGATGTGTCAACCGCTACTTCTGAGTCGTTGTAGTATTATACGAAAGTCCCTCGGTTTAGCCATTGTACGTAGCTTAGAGATATTATTTGTGTGTCTCCTCGGTATCATTTTAGGACTCCTTGGTTTTTCCTTGTTTAGCCCTCATTTTTAATACTCTTTTCTCGTATCCTGCTCAATATTATCGACTCTGATAAGGAAACCTTATCATTACAGAGTAAAAACACTTACTCAAAGTTCACTTATAGTTTTTATAAAGGAAAACTTAGCCATGTATTGAGGCAATATTGTTCATGCATTAAGGCAAGCTTGGACATGTGTCTAGGTAAGCTTTTCCATATATCAAGGAAGTCTTGTCCATGTCTCAAGGAAACCATAATCATGTGCCGAGAAAAGCTTGTCTAAGCCACTTCGTCCTTGGCCTTTGGATTATCCAAGTATTATTGATGGCTACTGAGGTCGAGCTTTTGGGGATCAGCCTTGTACTTTCGACCAAGTTCTATTTATTTTTACGGTGTAACGTGGTTAGGTAACGTGGTCTATTGTTTGGCCAGTTTACATAAATTTATTATTAGGGAAGGTTAGACCATATCTCGAGGAAGGTTCTTCAGATCTTGAGACAAGCTTGGACAGGTCTATATGAAAGCTTGGCCAGCTCTTGCAACAGGCTTGGCCAAGTATCAAGTCAAGACAAACTAGGTCTTAAGAGAACCTTGGCTACATATAAAAAAAAAACTTGGCATGTTCTTGAGGCTATCTTGGTCACGTCTTGAAATAATATTCGTGAGGTCTCAAGGCCAGATTGGATAGGTTAACTAGCTATACTATGATGCGTATCCTAATGGGTATGTTTATTTGGGTAATGACTAAGCTGATGGCCGTGCTAATGCGCTCGACCATAGTTAATCTGGAACTTTGATGTGAGGCTAACTTAGGTGGTGTTTCGTTATTATGCTAAGTTGGGTACATTTTCTATTAAATGAATCATGCAAGACTCGAGTGTTAGATCCTCACTTGGCTTTCATTGTGCCCCATTAGATGATATTACATGTCGTGCCAGTCTATAATACTATACTATCACTATTATGCTCTCTAATAGACTTTAATGCTCCATAAATATTTCAATTCTCTCTAAAACATATTAATGAACCTCGAGTATTTGTTTTTTCTCTTTAGTTCTCCTAAATACATTAAAGAGCATTATAGAGCTAAACACCTTACTCGAGGTTCTATAACAATTTTTATCAAGGCAAACTTGGCAATAAGTCGTGGAAAAAATGACCATGTCTCAAAGCAAACTTGGCCATGTCTCGAGGTCACCTTTGTCATATCCCAATGAAAGCTTTCCTAAGTTTTTCGCATTGGCCTTAGCCAAGCTCTCCGAAGCTAGACAATGATGGTCGATTCTATTTTGCCCAAGTGGTAAAGTTGGCCAACGTTGGCCGTTTTGGTCTTAACCAAGTACCCAAGCTGACTAATGAAGGTCGCTTTAACCTTAGCCAAGTGTTCAACATGGCCACTGTTGGCCGTTTTGGCTTTGGTCGGGTGGCCAAGTTAGACAATAAACGCCTTAAGCGACCAACAGGGTGCTTAAGGTTAATTTGGCCAATTTGGTTGAGCTGGTCACTTTGGTGTTGGCCAAATGGCCGAGATGGCCATCATGGTCAAGCTGGTCAATGATTCCTATTTCGGATTTGGCCAAGTAGGCAAGTTGGACAATCTTGGTAGCTTTGGCATTGGCCAAGTGACCAAAATTGCCAATGCAAGCCTTAAGTGACTAGTTGCTTGCTTAAGTCCAGTCTTGCGAAGCTGACTTAAACCAATTTTTCCAAGATAGCTTTGGCCAATTTGACCAAGATAACCGCTTTAGCATTGGCCAAGTGGCCACGGTGGCACCAATGCGAGCTTTCAAAGCTCAGGTTTGGGTTTCCGACCAATTTCCTTCTAGTTGTGTGGCGTAACAATTTATTTACATTTATTTGTGAGACAGGTTAGACCAGAGGTAGAGGCAAGCTTGGCCAGGTCTTGAGGCAGGCTTGGCCAGGTCTCGAGGCAATCTTGGCCATGTCTCGAGGAAAACTTGCCCAAGTCTCGCATAAAGCTTGGACATATCTCGAAGAAAGATTGGCTAGGGCTCGAGGCAAGCTTGGCACTATCTCGAGGAAAATTTGGCCAGGTCTCGATGCAATCTTGCCTAGATTATCTAGTCATGCTATGATGTGTGGTATAGTGGGTACGTTTGTTTCGCTATGCGACTAAGCTTTTCGTCATGTTATAGAGCCCGACCATGGTTAATCTGGAATTTTATCATAAGGCTAGCTTGAGTTGCTTATGACCATTAGGCCAATTTAAGGTCATACTTGATTAAATAAATCATACAAAACTCGAGTTTAGATCTATACTTAGCTTTGGTCATGTTCTACTTACATAATATTTAATGTCGTATTAACGTCTAATACTTTACAATACATTATAATTCTCTTTAATACATTATAGTGCTCTATAAACACTTTAATGCTCTCTAAAAATTGTTATTGAACCTCTAGTATGTGTTTTTGCTCTCTAATTCTCTTTAATAAATTAGGGAGTGTTATAGATAAAAAACACTTACTTTGGTTCACTAACAATTTCCCAATTTATAGAGGAAAGCTTGTTCACTTCGTATGCGTTTAGGTCGTCTTATTTATTTGTCATATCTTCTTTATTAAATGACTTTGATCCATATCTTTTTATTGTCATATTTCAGCTTGGCTCTCAATTAGTTGGTTCATTTTCATTAACACGACCCTTGGGAATGGATCATATTCATTCTTTCCGACCATCATATGTCAAATGGAAACGCTTCGGAGATCGATACTATTGGTACTCTTGGGAATGGATCATATTCATAAATCATTGACATTTGTCACAATAGAACATGAGTTCCATACCATCCTCGTAAATAGTTGGCCAATAGTAGCTCGATAGTAAGATTTTATTGTGACGGGTTTTATACTCGTACATGCAACCGTTTTCTCCTCTGTGGAGATTTTCGAGTAAAAAGGAAATTTCTTCTGAGCCTAAATATCTAAGAAATGGTCGTGAGAGACCTTGGGGTTGAGAATGTTGTTAACTATAGTGTAACAAGCCTATCATATTTGGGTACTTCTAGTATCGCCTCGTCAGTCGTAAGTGTCCATTACATGAGGTAAGGCTAGATTAGGGTTTGCCAATCATATGACTCATCAATGACCGTAGCATTAGAAGCTTTTTTGGAAGGTTCAAACCATGTCGGCTTGTAAATAGTCATTGAATCCTTGGTAATGACCTAAATTTTAGAATTAGTGTATGACTTCTACTTGGTATGGCCTCATCATACTAAAATCCTGATCGAGCTCGTATTAAGTTATAGCCTCTGCTTGATTTCTTTATCAGTCAGACGAGCCTTGATCCGGTTCCACTAATCTTGCTATTCTACTTCTGCTCGGTTTCTTTTCGTAAGATGGCCTCAATGTCTCTCATTTGGGCCTCGTCATGGTCGTTAATAATGATCTTTCCTGATAATCTACATGATTTCTTATTATCAAGTCGATGCCCCTCAGTTTGTCCTCGATCTTCTACCGTTGGGTATTCATTCTACGTGGTTGAAGTCACATCTTGTCCAATGGACTTAATGTCGATAATTATGACCTCATCACGACTTCCCTTAATTGAGTAAATTCGAAAAACAATACTAAATGGAATAACTTACATTGGGCAAATAAATGTGGTATATGAGAAACTTTGAAGATAGCTCATTTCGGTTGGCGATGAACGGGACTCATGCCGAATATGTGCATAAAATTAATTAGTAGGAGTGCTCTATTATCTTTGCATAATAACGACTTGGTGAAGAAGAATGATATGATGATGTCCGAAAGTGTTAGATTGCTATAGGCCCAAACAAAAATAGTAGAGGATTAAGCTAACAAGATAGTTGAGCTCATCTTGGAACTAGCCAATATAAAGGTTTCTTAGGGGAGGCTAAATTCGAGAATGATCAACAACATGTAAAGTTGTTGGCAAATACGGACCGATACATTGAAGAAAAAGAGAGGAATGTTATGGAAGTAGAAATAGGGATGATACAAAGACAGCATGGAAAAATGGTAGAAGAGTTATTGGCGCTGAACCCTTATATGGTATTGGGGTCTTATCAAAAGTTTGCACCCCAAAAATGAAAGGTGAATGCGAAGAACGTAGATGCATCTCTCTAGAGCCGAGAGGTAGATGATCTTAAAATAAATGTGGGTGCGACAACTGTTATGGTGAAAAAGGTATCAGTTGATACCAACACTCCCCTTGGTGGAATAGAGTTAGGGTCTACATCGGCAATCCTGTAAGCGTAGCATATTATTGTGCAAAAATTGTAATTCAAAAACTCTTGTGTTTTGTAATGGGTGTGAACATTGTTGTCATTTATTATGTATGCCTTATGTAATTTCATGTTGTTAGTAAAATATATAATAGGGTGAACAGTTGAAATTTATTTAAATGGACGCAAACCTGTTTGTATAACTGGTTATTGTATCTTAGCATTTTCTTACAATATTGGGCACAGTATGGCCCATCGCATAGCCTGAAAAAATGGGGAGTACTATGTGGCTAATTCGCAGGACCAACTGATTCAGCTTATTGCGTAGTATCGTAGGCTTGGAATAAATCGTATATTAGTGCAAGTACAAGGTATTGGGCATAGTTAGGCCTTTTACATAGCCTCAATGGTCATGGCCAATTACCCCGTTTGTAATACTATAATTATCGAGTCTGGGCATAGTATGACCCTTGCATAGCTCGTAGGTGTGGTCAATGATCCGTTCGCGTAATTGTAAGGATGGAAAGGAGTATAAAAGAACCACATCTAGTGGCGAAAAAAACAAAATTTCATTTAAAGAAAAAACGTTTGATGCCTCATTAAAAAAACCACTACAAGCCATTAGAAGGGAACAAGAGTGTATTGGTACATTACATAACTTGGTGATACAAATTTAAGCGACTAATATTACAAGGATGTTTGAGGGTTTGGCCATCTTTGTTAACGAGTTGATAGGTCCATTGTGTCCTTTGAAGATGATATTGTAGGGACCTTCCTAGTTGGGGCCCAACATTCTAGTAGTTTTATCTTCGGATCCTTGAAATACTTTCTTCATGATAAGGTCACCTATTTAAAGTGTACCTGCTTATAGTCTTGAATTAAAATTTCCCATCATCCGGCTCTTGTAATACTTGCTCGTATACATGCTTGGTCACGACGTTCCTCAATGAAATTAAAACTAATAGGTCAGTCGTCATTGTTGGAAGTCTCAGAGTAATTAGAAAATCTATAGCTTCAGATAATGACCTAAGCTGGTACTAAGACCTCTATTCCATAAGAAAGTTTGAAGGGAGTTTCACTTATTTCCATACGCGAAGTAGTGCGATAGGCCCAAAATACCTGAAAGAATTTAGTCGGCCACTTCCCTTTACCTTTTTCCAACTTTTTTTTATTCCATCAACTACAATTCTATTGGTAAATTCAATTTGTCTATTCTCTTGAGGATAGTAAGGGATATAAAAATATTGCTTGTTGTCGTAATGCTTGAAGAGTGTTGTGACTATCAAGTTCTGAAATTGGAGGTTGTTGTGTGTCATTAGTACATGACGGATACCAAACCGTGCATGTATCTGGTGTTGCATGAAATCATAAATTTCTTGAGCCCTAGTACATGGTGGAACCTTAGCCGCGAACCATTTAGTAAGGGAATCAACAGCTATCACTAAGAATTGATGCTTGCCTGTAGTCATCGGCAAAGGTCCAATCAAATCAAGGCCGCACTTATCAAAAGGACACGAGATCGGGTTTGACCCTATCGGTTCATTTGGAAGATGACTAGTGTTGGAAAATTGTTGGAAATAATGAAATTGTTGGACGAGATGTTCCGCACCTGGCACAAAGTTAGTCCAGTAATAACCATCAATGAGAAACCAACGATTTTTGTTGTGGTGACCGCAATGTGCTCCTGTATCTACAAAATGTAAATTATGGAGAATTGTTCTAGCTTTTTCTTGACCTAAGCAACGCATAAGTGGTCGGGTTTCATTTTTTATATAAAGAACATTATCCAATGCGCAGTATTTGGCTAACGGTTGCAATTCCCTAGTTACTAATTTGTCCAAGGGAAGTGTGCTCACGTTGAGATAGAGCAAATAAAATTACTGCCAGTCAGTAACAGTGTCGATTTAGAAAATGTTGTTATGGGAGATACATGCCTTAGCGGTTAGGTGATCCTATATTATGACTAATGGATGATCCCTTAAGACGGCGGTATTGGCCAAGGCATCGACTACGGAGTTATCAAGGAGGGGCACCTACTCTAAATTAATTATCTGGAATTTGGACACATATTCTTTCAATATTATCAGATAGTTGCAGATTCCGTCTTTTTCGCATCATAAGTACCCTTACGTTTGGTTGATGACTAATTGTGATACATACTTAATACGGAGCACCTTAGCCCCACATATATGGGCTAACCTCATTTATCTTATTACCACTTCATACTCTGCTGTGTTGTTGGTGACGGGAAAGCCGAATTAGATTTGTTTCCTATTTCTTCCCCTATAAGCAGCTTCATATCTATGACATAACCCCCACTTGAATATAATTGAGACCTCATATTCATCCATTACCCATTCCATTTTAGAGGTAGTTAGAGAAGTGTTGTTGATTTCTTGCTCATAGCGAGGCGCGTAGAATTTTGTGACAAAGTTGACGATAAATTGTCTTTTAATCGTCGTGCGCGCCTCATACTTGATGTCGTATTCTCTAAGCTTGACAGACCACTTGGTAAGGACACCAGAAAGGTCTTGCTTATGCAATACATTGCGTAAAGTTAAATAAGTTCGTACTGTGATCGTGTGGCCTTGAAAATAAGGACGCATTTTACGGGCAGCCGCCACGAGTCTCAAGGCAAGATTCTCTAGGTTGAGGTAGTGGGTCTCAGTGTCTAATATGGTGTTTATTTTGTAGTAGAAAGATCGTTGTATACCCTCCGACTTTCGAACGAGTACAACAATAACTGAAAACATAGAAACAGACAAATAAAGGTATAACATCTCACATATGGTAGGTGCAGAGAGAATATCTAGTGATGTGAGATATGCTTTCAATGGGACGAATGCTGCATCACACTAATCTTTCTAATCAAACTTACCCCCCCCCCCCCTACCGAAATACTTTGAAAAAAGGATGAATCTTATCTGATGCCCATGAGACAAATCAGGACAACATTGTGAGACACCTTTTTAAACATTGAACTTCATTATATTCTTTGGTAGCTCCATCTAGATTATTGACCTTAATTTGACTGGTTCTGCTTTAATCCATCGTTTTCTGATGACATATTTTAAGATCTTACCCTCATGCATCACGAAAGAAAAATTTAGTAGATTTAGCTTGAGGTTGTATGTTCGTATGACTGCGATAATGCTCTTTAATACTTCCAACTATTGCTCAATTATATCAACTTTAACGATCATATCGTCTATGTATGCCTCCATATGGTGGCCCAGTTGATCTTTGAAGATGTGACTGATCATTCGTTGGTAGGTAGAGCTAGTTTTCTTTAAGTCAAAGGGCATAACAGTATAGCAGTATAACCTTCGCTCTATTTGAAATGTTGTGTGTTCTTTATCCTTCTTCAGGAAACGAATTTGATTTTAGCCAGAATACGCGTTCATGAATGACAAATATTTCCATCTTGAGCCTAATCCACCAACTGGTCAATATGAGATAATGGGAAGGTATCTTTCAGGCATGCTTGATTCAGGTTGGAGAAGTGAACAGACATGCCCCACTGTCCCCCCCCCCTTCTTCTTAACCAACACAATTTTAGTATTCCATATGGGATACTTGGCGCGTCGTTTGTGCCCAAGCCTAAATAACCTATCGACCTTAATGTTAATGGCCTCGTCTTTTTTTTTTTGAAAAGGACATGCATTTCTGCCTAACAGGCTTGGCATATTAGTCTATTGCTAACTCATGATAAATTACCGAGGGGTCTACCCCCGACATGTCACTTGTAATCCATGCAAAAATATCCAATTTACCTATGTGTAATATGCGGCCCTCGGCCACTATTTCATCAACAACATCCTCTCGATTATCCTCTAGTCATTTAATGTCCCTATGATCATCCGTTGGGTCAGGAAAGAGGAGTATATTGTTATGTTCAGCTTGCTCTCCCTCGCCAACTAATGGCTATCGCATCGTCTTTGTGGGGTCTACCGCCACTGAGTAGCAGGTTCTGGCTGTACGCTGGCTTCCCCTTACGATGCTTACCGAATTTCCCACTGGGTGCTTGATATAATAGAGACACCTACAGGGTGTGGCCTCCATCTGATGCAACTATGGTCGTCCAATAATGGCATGGTATAAACTTGGGGCATCAGAAATAAATAAAGAATGTATTGACCTGCCTTTTTGTGGCTATGTGATCAAATTTAACCATAAGCTCGACCTCACCCACACACTATGATATATTTCCTTCATATCCTGTCAAAGTTTATTATGTAGGTTTATACGACGAGACCTCTAACATCTTATCGTAACTTGCTTTGAAAATGATGTTGGTTGAACTGCACCCATCGACTAACACCCTGGTCACCATACATCCTTCAATGACTAACACCATGGCACCTCTAACATCTTATTATAACTTGCTTTGAAAATTATTTTGGCTAAACTACCCCGATCGACTAACACCCTAGTTATCATAACTCGCAAGGGGTCACGATTTCTCGGAAATCATCATCACTAAATGTGAGGTCAACCACTCTTTCTCAGTAATTATAATGGGAATAGCCTTCGACCGCGTTTATCTCTTGGTCGACCTTTATCCTCTTTCTGGACTGTTTATCCTCACTTGTTAGATATCTTCCTCCAGAAATGGTAAAGAGCCACTGTTGTTTTCCTTTGTCAACCTGTTTATCCTCCAAATGGATCTCTTCAATTTTCGAGCGGGGTTACTCTTTTTTGTCACTGTGGCGGTGATACTCTTACCGTTAAATGAACTAGATAAGCGTTGAAATTCCTACTCGATCTGTTGGATGACCATGGTTTTTGTGGTAAGCGTAATGCCTACTCGATCGCTTATAGCCTGGTGCGCTCATAGTGGGAGGGGGGAGATATAGTATCCTAACCTTGATTCGATGTCGGGGGACGATCGTTAGCATCTTGTGGCCCCTCATGTCTGGGCACATCAACCATTCTTTTTCATTCATATGCTCCCCATTTCGAATCGGTTACAACTCGGTTGAGGGAGTCACATTTTGTTACATCGTCTAGTTTAATAAATTGGTTATCTTGTGTGAGAAGGTCGCCTATCTTTGTAACGGGAAAATGTACTAGATTAGCATACAGTTCACCCTTCCTGTTGAGGCCTCTCTTTAATGAAGTAACCGCCATGTTCTATGCCAGATCGGGTAAGGCGTTCATGATATAAATGAACCGCTTCACATAACTCTTCAGCGTCTCCCATCTTCTCTGGTAGAGGTCCACGATGGAGTCACTCTTATTCCTAGATTACTTATTGGTAACAAATCTGTTTCTAAACACGCTCTATAATCTTGCAAAATAGTGGATAGAGACTTTCTGTAAACTGCTAAACCAGTCCATAAAATTACCCTCAAGTAGCATAAATATAGCCCGACAAAGCATGACGTCATATGGATTAAACACCGTGATAATATTCCTGAATTTCTCCAAATGTCATATGGATCACTCGTGCCATCATAGGCTTCTATGTGGAATAGATCGAATTTTTGGGGGAGCTCGACCGTGAGGATCTTCTCCACGAACGAGGATTCCTTAATCACGTAGGTGGTTTTTATGACGAATTTGATCATACTATAGGACCTCGTTCTCTTTAACCATTCTACGGGTGGCTTACCTGCCTTCGTTGTGATGCTCTTTCTCTTTCTTGTGTTTTTTAACGCCAGTCCCCTCGCCGTTATCTTCGTGTTTTGAAGATCCCTCTTTAAGGTACCCGACGGGAGGGCGTCATTCATCTCTGAAAGGGTCGCAATAACCGCATGGTCCTTGGTCTTCTGATCCTAGATGACCGATAGATGGAGGACAACGATAGATCGTACTACAAAGCGGAGCTCGGCTAAATAGATGCCTCACTGAGAAAACCGAGCAAGAGTCAACAATAAAGCAACATCCAGACATCTACCGAGTAAATAGACGAACGATGAGCATAGTAGATGGGACTACCGAAGCCTACCGTTAGAGACAGATAATTAAGAAAACTATTAAAGGCAATGTTGAACAAACTTGTCAACTGTATTAATGCACAAAGACTAGAGTAATGACCGCAAAATTAGGGTATTTATCATAAATATCAGTCTACGCACTAGATTAGTGACAATGGGTATTAATTAGCTATTTAATATGACAAAAAATGTATAAATAAGCTCTAGGGTCTAAGGATTTTGTATCTTCTTCCATTTGATAAATAAAATTCCAACTTGTTATAATTTTTGTTATATTTTTCCTTATAACAAATTGAGGAAATTCTGAGAGCTAAACCTAGAAACTCAATGGCTATCTAACCATGATAGTAACAAGGTCAGGGATCGAAAGGGATGTTCGGAAACCAAGGAAAATGAAGGATTGACGAAGATCAGCGGCAAACCCATCAGAGGGGACAGGATTAGTTCCCCCTGTAGCAATCATTATCAATAATTTGGCGGCAACAACCCCCATTGAATTAGCCACCTCTCCACTATCTGCTGACCCCGAGTCCACCTCTTGTACAAATGAGGCATACAGACGGATAGTCGAAGTATTATAAAAAAAATTATTCCCCCGGCTAACTCTTCTGGAAATTATTTTTTCGGCCTATTGTCTTCATCATTTGCAAAATCTATGTTCGGTTGAACTCCCACTTGCGCTTCATCCATAACTGTTACATCCGGTGTTGTGCCCCGATTATTTTTCGCATCCACACTTGAGGCTTTTTCCACTAGATCATCTGCCCCTTGCACCCCATCAATATCATATTTATCCACCAGTTAGAGCTTCATCGTTGACAGAGGGACTGCATCCAATATTACACGTGCCTTCTTTTTCCAAAGAGGCACTTGGTCCTCTAATTCATCATTTTATTCTCCAACTTATCGAGTATGGTCTCTACCAACATCATCTCCTTGTGCGACAACATCCTTCACCATCTGGTTCGCCTCACCTAACTCCTGAACTACTCCCAGTTCGCCCTCTTTCTCATTCTAGCACCCCAAGGACGACGAGCTTTATGTCTCCCCCGATTTACGACCTTGGGGAACTGACAGTCACACCCATGTATTGTTGCGATCCATGTACCTTTGTTCCATCAAACCTCGAATTCGTACGGTAGTAGTCACTCTTTAATATTTTCCATCGTAACTTTACCATTCTTTGCGGTAATTAAGTTAGGAACCGACCACAACCCAACTTTTAAGAAATTCACTTGGGTAAACAGCCGAGCTGGCTCCTGTAACCACGTACCGTTGGCCAAGTTAGCTACCTGAATTAAGGGATTCTTTGCGACTTCAGACAGACTCTCTTTGCACCACTTTTGGTGTTTTCCCTCACCCGCATCCATCAAACACATGGGTTAGTTTTCGCCACCAGGCTTTTAACTCACAGGCTAGGAATCTTTCTTCTTAGATTTAGCCTTCCAACGACGTTCAACTGTAGATTCATTAAAGTTTTTTTATGCTCCCAGTTTTCCAATACAAACACGAAAGAATTCTTCCAGTTCTTATCATAGGTGGGAATCTCAAATATTTTCCTAACTCCGGTCAATTGGGTATAGAAGAATGATGATTTTACCAGTTTTACCACATCAACAACGACCAGTAAATCTGCCAATCCGAACGAGATACCTAATAGGTGAGCACTTAACACAAGGCTGAGCAAAACTTTCCACCAATTTGCTGCTAACTGCATGAGACATATACTAATGAAGTTAAAAAATACTGTATGAATGACGGTAATGGAAAATGTAAACCCGAATAAACAATGATATTGTATAGGCAGGTCTCGTTATCTCTCTCCTGATACGTATGCTCCCCGAATTCTGGTACTCTAACTGTGACATCACTAGGAATTCCATATCTAGCCTTAAATCTCAATAAACTAGGCTCATCAAGGCCCCTCATACTTGGGGGCTATTACGTCAAAGTAACGTTTAAAAAATGCAGGATCTTCAAATTCGGTATTCATATCTTTAACTCGTTTTCCCTGCTTCTTTACAATTTTTTTGAGGCCATCCCGACTGCAACGAGCCATATAATTTGTGAGACTAAACAAATCGAGTGGACACCTCATGCACAAATACGACTTCCAGAGTGGAAAGTCCTTTTCCAAAGATAATGAACTAGGGATCAACAACTAATAATTGAGGAAGTATAGTTTCATGTACCAAACTTAACTAAGAAAGCAACAACGAAATTAAAACATAAAGATACCTTTTTTTTATTGAAGAAAAGTGTTAACAATAAAAATGTAGCCTATTTTCTTACAAGTGAATTCAGATTCTCTCGCCAAAAGTAAAATGCTTTCTTCAACAAACGTTTACCCAATTTCTAATTTGTGACTCACTGTTAGGATACCACTTGGCTTTTCACTCCATGCGTGATGGAATTACGGTTGTCATTCACAATTAAAATTAATCACGCATTTTCTCAAAACACAAGCGTCATTTAGAAAATAAACGACGTTATTGTCACAATAACCGCTTGGAATTCACCACGTCTCCCACACCATTTACAATTTAAATAAACTTATCATCACACTCCATACGTCATGAAAATGGTACAATCTACAACTCTACATTCCCCTCTGCTGCACCGACGTAAAGGTAAGTGATTTTATTCTACTTCATCGATTTTGAGTTTCTCACACACTATATATGAGTTAAGGGGGTGCCCTGATGAGAGAATTCCGATGGCCTAGTATGTCTGTGCAGAGAGGAAAGGTAATAATACATAACTAACTTCAGACCGAGCGAGTGATTATATAAGCAGATGGTTAACCATGGTTGCGCATTGGAAAATGACATATATAACATAACAGAGGTCTCATGGAAGAACAATGCAGAGCATAACTGTATCGCCAAGGGCTAGCTGAGGAGGCAAAAGGTGCCAGCAAGGCAACCGATAGATGAAGGACGACAATAGTTTGTACTACAAAGTGAAGCTCGGCTAAATAGATGCCTTGCTGAGCAAACCGAGCAAGAGTCAACAATAAATAAATGTTCAGACATCTACCGAGGATATAGACAAAAGATGAGCAAAGCAGACGATAATGACTAAAGCATGCCATTAGAGACAGATAATTAAGGAAATTATTAAAGGCAACGTTGAACCAACTGGTCAATTGTGTCAATGAAAAAGCCTGAAGTAATGACCATAAAATAGGCTTTATATCATAAATATCGATCTACGCACTAGATTAGTGGGAATAGGTACTATTTAATATGACCAACAAGAGGTATACATAAGCTCTAAGGTCTAAGGAATTTGTATATCTTTCCTTTTGATAAATAAAATTCCTACTTGTTACAATCATTATTATATTTTTCCTATAACACATAGCATTTCCAATCTTTCGTTAATTACATGATTCCATTAATCTCGACCGGGGACATATATTTATGGTAATGGCCCTATAATCATGGTCATTACTCTAGCCATGGTGCGTTATGTGCATCATCTAGTTAACAATTTCTTTACCAAGTATTGACTTCTCTATTAAACGACACTCATTATTTAGCTTTATTGGCTTCGGTTGATGTGCACTGATCTCTTATGAACCTTGCTTTGCTCGTAACTCTTTGTGTATGACTTATGCTCGGTATGGCCTTAACTCGGTAAAATCATGATCGAGCTCGTGTCAAGTTATAGCTTGTTCGGTTTCTTTATTAGTGAGGCGAGCCTCAATCATATTCCATTAATCTTTTTGTTCAACTTCCGTTCGGTTGTTTTTCGTAAGATGACCTTAAGTTATAGCTTGTTCGGTTTCTTTATTAGTGAGGTGAGCCTCAATCATATTCCATTGATCTTTTTGTTCAACTTCCGTTCGGTTGTTTTTCGTAAGATGGCCTCGGTATCTCTCGTTTCAAACTCGATATGGTCGTCAATAATGATCTTACCTAATAGTTTGCATGATGTTTTATTATGAAGCCGATACCCCTTAGTTTGGTCTCCATCTTCTACCGTTGAGTGTTATTTCTACCTAGTTGAAATCACATCTTACCAAATAAATTCAATGTCGATAATAGCAACCTCAGCAATATTAATAACTAAATTTGTTTCTTTTGTGTAGTATGGCATTAAACTTCAAAAAAAATCATAATATCATTTTGTATGCAGTATATTAACGAATGTGAAATATAATAAATTTAGGAATCAATACAAATTTGAATCGTTTGCACCGAAAGGAAATGTATACCTTAAGCGACAAAAACTTTCCGACAACGACCCTTGGCCATATTCTGATGTTAGCTTCCTGCTGACACAAGTCTAGAATCTTCTGAAACGAGAAAAACATTTCAACATTATCATATCCACATTTCACCAAAAGATTCACATGTCAAAACATATCTTTCATGTGTTTCTAACTTCAACAATAATTTTATTTATGATTATAAGATATTCGGCCATCAATTTTGATCTTGATTGCAATTTAAACAAACGCAGCATTTTAAATAAATAAATAAATAAGCCAATTAACAAAACAAGTTAAATCATTGACATTCGAAACTGAAACAATAAAAATGGTTTACACCTCATATAACTTTTACCAAAGATGTTACTTATTGTCTTATAATCTATGCCATCAAGATGATATAAGAAAAGATCCAAAATGTACTATCTTGCAGTGTGGCCGGCGATTAAGTCTTTTACTTGGATCAAATGCTCATCATTTGAAATATTTAGGGAGAGACGAAGATTTGTGAGCAATGTTTCTTTTGCCCAACTCAAAGGTCCTGAAGCATGTAATGCCTTTATAGTGGTTCGATATGCATGGAGCTCAAACCTACGGATTTCAGCTGCTAATTCCGGCTTCGTGAACTTCGGCGCACAAAACGATTGTGCATCACTCGAATGACAACTGATATCGTCACGAGCTCTGGAAGAGATGCTATGTATAGAAAACTCATTCAAGTTGTTCTTGCTTAGGCTGCAGCTACCCACAAAAGACATACTACTGTTGGAATTCTTTGATTTTTTCGATAGAGTGACTCGATTCAGCCTCACGTCTCTCTTGGTTGTTCTCAATCTCTGTGATCCCTCATGACGAACTTCAGAAGCAAGAGGTTTCTTCATATTCATTTTGTCTTTGGCAGGATTCATCCAATTTGTTTTGGTCTGCTTAGCCATCTTCAATTTTACTTTTTACCAATGAATCAACTAGATATAAGATTCCTAACCTCACAACCCCTATAAAAGAAACAAATTTAATGAAAATATAGTCTATGTAAGCTATAATAGCTTGAAATTATATATCTGTATAACTTCGTATTTGTCACATATTACATTGGCGCAATGTCAGGCAAAAGAAGGTACCTCTTTTATTTGTTCAGTAATACCGCTTCACTTCCATTCCATTCCTGAGATAGCTTGAGCTGCATCAGTTAAAAATGAGCCAAAACTCAATAAATTAGAGTCTATTAAAACTAGATTCAAGCATAATCAAGATGAATTAATAGATAATGCATCAAAACTCAGAATCATATCACAAAGGGTTTCAATATTATTCAGTATAACAATCACAAATACTTCAAATGCTCGAATATCGATAATATTATTGATGAATATGCAGTCTCAATGAAAGATCTAACAGTGCATCAAAAGCTAAGCTCTCATCAATATTCACATGTTAGACAAAACAAAATGATAATTTTTTATCTGGATCGCAAAAATGATCAACAAACTAAGCTCTCATCAATATTCACATGTTAGTGTCATTTGTTTTCTAATAACCACATACTTCAATTATAAACAATACAAAATATTCAATACATCTAACACACAGATCTGCTTTTACGGAAAGATATAGTAATCCCTAACAATGATTGTTAGGGGAAAATATATACAAAATAAGAGTCGCGATCGAATAAAAAACTATAATACTTAGTAGAGGGGAACTAAACATATAAGTCAACAAAAAAAATCTTAATTTCTTTTCGTTTCTTCCATTTTCTTTGAAACCGAACATAAAGTCAAAAGACAATCACACTCTTGAGAACAGAAGCTTCAAACTTTTCATCATCATATAAACACCTGATAATAACAAAGCCTCATAAACCAAATTCAAGCTCAAACAACCAACAAGAAGAAAATAAAATCCCAAAATTAAGAATCAAATTAAGATGGAAGAAATTTTCACTAACCCTTTTGGGGAATTGACGGATTGCGACAGAAGCACCTGTTCTTCTTGTTACTGTTGTATTGAATTTATACGGATTTCTTTTGACTTATTCTAAAACAGATTAGATTCAAAGATGGTAAAATTGAGTCATGAAATAAATAAATAGCTGTTTGTGGTGTTTATCTTCAATTTCTTTTAATTGAGTTATGAAGTGACATGTGATTACTAAAAAAAGTATTATATTTTTGTAAGTAAGGGTTTTGAATGGGTTTTAAATTATGAGTAAAGTACCCTTAAATATCCACTCAACTATCAAATACCAAAATGATATCCGCTTTTGGACTAGTTTCATAAAATATTTAGAGCCATAGTTAGCCATATTTTGCACAATTATACCCTCTAGGGTATAAAAGGGGTTGTTTGGTTGAAACTCACTTTTTTGCGCCTTCTAATCTGACTTTTAGGTTCCAATTCCCCCACTTTCACATTTCTAAATTTGAAGAGAGAGAAACACATGAAATGAGAGAGAACCCAAAAGACGTTTTTGAACCCAAACCAGAACCTTTCAACCGGCGACAAGTAACCGGCGTGCAGTTCCGATCAATCAATCGAACCGGCGAATACTCCGGTAGTTAGAATACTCCGTTCTTTTACAGTGATAGTCGATGGTGTCGAGTCAGTACGTATATTTCGTAGTGTTCATCCACCGGTCGATGTTAGTTGATAGTTGCGTTGATAGTGTCGTCCGACGCCATCGAGTAGAAGTTGTTAGAACCTGCCCTTGTTAAAACCTGAACGTGTACCATCGTCTATCAGACCTATAGAGCTGCTTGCTGGTCTAAGTGGTGTTAGTTTATGTAGGGGGGTTAGTGATCTAGCAATGAAGTTTGCCCGTATCTAGCGGGGTCTGGGAAAGATTTACCTGTCATAGTGCACGTCTAGCAGAGTAGTATATGAATTTGGTCACGTCTAGCACTGTTGCAATGCAGTGAGATATACGATGTTGTGTAGTAACTTGGACAAGTGTTGTCTCGAAGAGTTAACGTATATACTGGCTGCTTAGTTTTATTATTTTAGTTACCATGGGATTACTAACTAGCTTGATATGTAAATGTTAACAGGGAAACATGACAAAAACAGGAGTATTCTAGAGGTCCGGCTTGGTTAGCATAATCAACATACTCAGACGGGATATCATTAAAGCAAAACATATCGAGGTTGCTAGAGGAACACCGTTCTATACCTTCCTGAAAACATCGTTCGACTTAAGGAATGAGGTTCTGAAGCTTAAAAAGTTCCACTACTTGATCGAGGCGATTTGTGGTTTGTACAATGTTAGATGGAAGTCTTTCCAGATTGGATGGAAGCATGTAAGGCTGACGAAGAAAGATGTGAAGGCGATATTTGGCCTGAAATACGGTAACGAAGAGATGCCGATGAGCAAATGAAACGCATTTATCGCTCGGTACGCTGATGGAGCTGAGTTAGATTCGATTCTAATGCAGAAATATTTTTTGAGCCCAAGGACGAGGAGGAGCGGGCCAACAAACGAAAAATCAGTTTCTAATGCGTTGATAAAGGTAAATCTAGTCTGTTAAAATGTAGTCGTTTTTAGTTTATGCTGCAGGAATATGACGATGATACAAAAACCTGCATGTGTATGCAGGTATCTAGCATAGTAGTATACTATATCTAACAGTGTGTTAGATGTATAGTATTATGTTGGTGTTTGAGAATATGCATCTAGCAATGTCTTGGTTCATATCTATCAATGTCGTATTAGGGGTAACTGCCTTAAATTGTTATTGTTGTATTCTTGGTATGATGTTGTTGATTTTGTAGGAAGCGATCGAGAAAGCAGTAAGTGAATGAGGGGAGGATGAAGCGAAGGATGTTGCTCGGCTGCTGGTACTTTTCATATGCTCGACACTGTTCTTTTCAGTGTTCGACGACGTCGTCAGGTGGACAGCAATATTCTACGTGGAGAATCTTGAAAAGATAAACGACTATGACTGGTCTGGAGCTGAAACAAGAGCTGAAATATTTAAGCATTTCATGAATGATCAAAACACAAACAAACGTTGGTAGTATGTAATTCATTTTTTGGTACCCGCTTTTATGATTCGGATAGATTAGGATGGGTGAAGTAGACAAATAATATGAAATTATTAGAAAACTCTCGTGTAAACAGTTTTATTGACATCACTGTTACATCCTTCAATATTGAATCTAGTAATTTATATATGTTGTATCTGTCACAGTAGTTATCAAGTTAATATCAAAGTTTTTATTATTACCTATCAGACGTGAATTAAACATCTAGCAATGTTATATAATGTTTTTATCAGACCATTTTTTATCAGATCTAGCAACTACATAGTGCGACATCTAGCGTAGTTTAGATAGTCCTATCTATCAGACTAATAATTGATGGATCTAGTAATATATGTATGTCTTATCTATCATACTTAGTCTAACTACTCTAGCAATGTCTATTTTCGAATCTATCAGAATCCTAAACAAGTGGTGTATGTAGCAATATATGAAATTCGTATCTATCAGACTTAAACTCAAGTAAATATGAAGGGAAATGTTTTTCTAAACTACCTTGGCAGATCCTGCCTTTGTTGAATGAATAAATTTCATACCTTGGCAGATGTATCTAGTATTTTTTATGTTCTATATCTATCAGAGTAATAGTAAAGTATATCGCAATGTCTACCTTCCTATCTAGCAGACATTTAATAAATTATCTATTATACTTATATCCAAGTACAGAGCAATGTATATCCGTTTTATCTATCGGAGTTATAATCAAGCATCTATCATAGTACGAATTACATATCTATCAGACTAATTATCTAGTATCTATGAATGTCCACGTGTGAAAACAGCTTTGTTACGAACCATATAGTACACTTTTACATATCTGTCAGACTAATTATCTAGCGCATATAGGTTTTAAATTTTAAATATTATTTATCTAGCATTGTAAATTAGGCGTAAATCACATATAACATATTAGTGATGGACCAACTATATATTTGGATTGGAGGATATGGTTATTGGTAGATGAGTAAATTTAATTTTTCGAAATGACTTTTAACTACACCTATCACTCATTAGAAGTAAATGTATTAAACCTATTGGTTAGATTGAAAGTTGAAAAGACAAAGGTAGACGGACTTGAATGATTATATGAATTAAATAGACGTGTGCCATTAAATTTGTGAAAGTAATTATGGTTGCTAGATGGGACTTAGCCTTGGGCATTGTGTTTTGCTATAAATAGAGGGTGATAGTTGAACCTATTCATCTCACACTTCTCTGCAAAGCTAAAAACCACCAGACACTCTAGCCTAAGTTGAAACCAAACCACCATCGATAATGGCACCTTCCTCACCATTCTCAACACTACGTAGACAACAAGGCTTACAAGCCAATGAACACCATTCTATTTTGTTGTTTCTAATGTTTTGTTTATGCTCTGTTGGACTGTAACTTTCACCAACCCTGTGCAACAGTCTCATTTTTTGACAGGGTTGGTGTATTTCGAAGATGTGTAGTATTGACTGATTTTCTAGTAATGTTAAGGTTTTATTGCATTTTGCGTTCTGTATCTTAAAATGCTGTGTTAATTTTTGAATGCAACAAGTTAACATCTGATATGAAGTAGTTGACTGAAGCAGTTGACTGAAGCAGTTTTAATTGCAGTTATAATCCACAATCGCATGGTATGTAAACTAACCTATCAGACGTAAGTTAACCTATCAACCACTGTTAAACGAATCTATCAATATAGATGTCATATTTATGTCATCAATCTATTTGGCTATATTATCAGTGAATCCCAACATATATTAAATAACGAGATGAATCAGGCAGGGGAGATTTAAAGGACCTCTTGAACAAATGCAAGTAAGGTATCAGTTGGATGTAGACTAAAACAGAATACATAAATTGATGTATCTATTAGATGTATAATCCAGGATCTATCAATGTTACATAGCGTGTCTATCAGAGTATTAGTTGAGAAACTAGTAAACTCTATCAGATTTATACTAAAGTATATATTAATGCATATGTCTCGTATCTATCAGAGTTTGATACATACATTCAGCAAGGTATTGGAAGCAGTTAACGAATATTTATCGTTGTAATCGCAGCGTATCTAGCAATGTAGAAATGAATATCTATCTGAGTCTGAAACAAACAGACATGGTACATATCAATGTTTAAAGTATCTAAAAACATAAGTCGAAAGATAAGGAGTGCTTATGTATGAGATGTAAAATATTACTAAAAAATCGGTAAAAAATGTTTAGAACGGAGCATCACATGACCTCCTATTATGCCCCGATTTGAAACATCGACCACAACGGGACTGGCTGTTGGAAACTTCACTTTTTGATGGAATACGCTTTTTCCTCGGCCGCCCAGGTCGTCTTTTAACGTTCGGGGGCATCACCACTGGCTCTCCATCATAATCTGCAATACTAGATTCACCGAACTCTGTTATAGCCGTAATGTTAAAAGAATAGCTGGACCGGTAATTCGCAGCACTGAAAAACGGCTATACTAATGTCATCGTATCTTCGTTTAGAGATGCAACTACAGCCAAGAGCCGCATGTGTATTTGAAATCAAGTATGTTGACCACCATGACTGGGTCTGATAAAACCTCAAAATAAGCGGCAGAAGACTTGCGAACTAACGACGTCCGACTGCATTGTACATTCTCTTTGAACATCATGTCAAACTCGGGGCATAAATGTGTGTTCCAACTTAGGCCCTCTCCTAAACGTCGAGACATTTGATTCATCAGAAGATCTCTAATCCGGTCGACCAATTCCACTATAGGCAGACGGCATAACTTTTTAATCTGGGAATTGAACGATTCAACAGCGGTTGATGCCATCGCCCCATACCGTTTGCCTTTGGCATATGCCTGAGAACATTTTTCTGGTGGAAAATTTCTTATAAAGTTGCCAATACGTTCACAGCCTTGGCGCATAAACTGACCAAAACGTTCATTAAAAAGTTCCACCGTCGGGGCATAAGCACAGCTCTTAAACATCACTAGCATATTGTTTTTGTAGACTCTGTTAGTGTGTTCAAGAGCTTTATTTAAGTTCTGGATCTGATGGAAGATACAATAAGCGTGGTAGTCATTAGGATAAAGAGTTGCGACATCGCTAATAATACCAGCAGGACGGTCTGAAATGAAAGTTATTTGGTGCCCTAACAAATGAGGTTTTAAACTTTCCAAAAACCAAAACTAGTTATCTGAGTCTTCACTACCAAATATACCAAAAGCTACGGGGAAGAGACCTGAAACGGAAACGATACAGGTTAAAAACAGTAATACATTGACACGGGTGAATGGACTCAAATCGCAATGTATATATAACATATCTATCAGACTAAGGAAGCCTGTGTAATAATCAACGTAGCACACTAAAACATGCTTAAATCGGAGTGTTAACATAACTAAGCTAGCAATCTATCATAACTAAAACAGCAGGGTATGTAACCTAATCTATCAATCAGTGCAAGTAAATCGCAATGACTATATGTCAGTCCTAGCTAAAATCGCAAAAACAAAAAAAACAGAACCTATCTATCAGAATAAGGCAATCAATCTAAAATTAATCTAGCAATCTAGCAATCTATGTTAACCTATCTAGCAGACCAAAAGTGTATTGAAACATGGACTGACCGTTGTTTCCATATTTTTCCACTGCTGAAAGCAACACGCCACCATGCTTCCTTGTTAGTTGGGTTCCGTCAACGTACAGTAGAGGGCGGCACGAATGGAAACCCTGAAGACACGCCCCAAACGCTATAAAACAGCGACGGAAAACATTGTCGGGAGCCAAATCCATATGGCAGTCCGTAGTGATGTCACGACTCTTTAGTCTCTTGAAGTATGATTTTAGCAATCCGAAAGAGGTATTGCTATCTCCAAATACAACACGATGGGCCTTCTCTAACGCATTCCAAGATAGACGATATGAAATGTCTAAACCGTAGTCTTTCTTGATGGTGGACTGTATAGTCTTAGCTGTTACGGATTGGCAGTTCCTAAGAGAATCGTGAATTTCATCAGCAATCAAATCGGACGACAGATACCTGCTTTTCTTCTCTGTGAATACGGGACTGCACGTATGGGTACTGACAAATCTTTTTATTGTCATCAAACCGGTCTTAGAATCAACAGAAGCATAAAGCCTCCATTTGCAGCCGTCCGAATCTTTGTTTACACAATAAACGGTGATCTTGCTAAAGGTATTGTGCATGTACCTAAACGCAAAACCGTTCTCTAATGCATAACGGGATAAGGATAACCTTAGACCTTGAGCACCATCTGGAAAAGACTGTCCAACACCGATAATAGCTTCTGCCCATCCAGTTGTAGCTAGATGCCTTTTTTTGGAGGTTGAAATGGCCAAACAGCTACTGCTTTCACCGCTAGTTCGTTGCATATGCGAGGATTCTTCGAACATTTGAACAGGTTGTTTACGTTTAATAGCGGAGCCTTTATCAGCAACATGTTCTTCTATAAGAAAACTAACACTCTTCAGACGCTCAACATCAAGGTAACATTCCAACCCAATAAAATCGGTCTCCTTATTAAACATACAATTATTCTGAGCACCACAAGAGTACGTAATGCTGTAGTTGCCTCTAACAAGCCCCTGACATGTCTCCTCAACGTACTGTTGAAAAGACTCGAAGTTTTCGAATTCGGACAGCGGAACAATAGCTGTTTCGGTACCAAATTTGAAAATGCAAACTTTTGGTTTCGACATTGTGTACCCTGAATTGTAGGAGTTTTGGTTAGTTTGTTGTAGGGCAGCGTACAACAGCTGAATGTGTTACAGATATAAGTACATGTGTAAATGGTAAATGCTTGAACACATCTAGAAATATCCCATAACTAAAATATCAGGGTATATGCATTCGTGGTCTATTTTTCAACACATCTAGCAACCTATCATAGCTAAAATATCAGGATATATGCGGTCATGGTATATGGTTGAACACATCTAGCAACCTATCATAGCTAAACTATCAGGGTATATGCAGTCATGGTCTATTTTTCAACACATCTAGCAACCTATCATAGCTAAAATATCAGGGTGTATGCAGTCAGGGTATATGGTTGAACACATCTCGCAACCTATCATAACTAAAATATCAGGGTATATGCAGTCATGGACTATTTTTCAACACATCTAGCAACCTATCATAGTTAAAATATCAGGGTATATGCAGTCATGGTCTATTTTTCAACACATCTAGCAACCTATCATAGCTAAAATATCAGGGTGTATGCAGTCAGGGTATATGGTTGAACACATTTAGCAACCTTTACCATACAATAACAAGCAACAAATCGCAGACTTTAACATACAGCACATACACAAAAATCGCAATTTATATAACAGAGGTGCAAAACTGAAATTTCTTACAGGAATGTAATCGGTGCCGGTATCGATGGTTTGAATAGACCAGAAACAGGAGCTGCTATCGTCGGAGATGGTATCAACGGGGACGACGTCAGAGATGCTATCGTCGGAGCTTCTAATATCAAGATCGAAAATGGAAATAAAATCTGCAGTTTAAGTCGAGTAACGATACCTGTATTATCCAGACGTCGGAGTTGCTATCAACGGGGACGTCGACGGACGTTAGTCATGCACCGGTCGACAGAAAATGACGGATGAACCTCTGCAACAGATTACAGAGCACCGGTCGAGCTGGTACGTAATAGTCGGATTACAGAGGTGGTCGAAAACCGGCTGGCAGTGAACGGAAGTAAGGTTCGATGGTGGTTATATCGGAATTCGCCGGTGATTTCGCCATTGATTAATCGGAGTTCGTCGGTGGTTAGTATGTAATCGCCGGAATGAGTGTAATCACGTCGCCGTTTTTTGAAAGAAAAGATGTTCTTCAAAAATGGGTTGTTTGTTATGTTAGAAGAGAGAGAAGAGAGAGAGGCTAATAAATTCAAAATTCAAAATTCAAAAAGTAATAAGAAGGTTCTGTACCTAAAAGGGTCCCTTTTTCTACAAATTAACCCTTATATACTAGGTTGAGGGTAATTATGGTATTAAAAAAAATAGATATTAAAAGTGGATATGTTTAATGAGATGGGTATTAAGTGTGCATTAACCCATTTTTGGGTACTAGATAGTAATAGGTTTGGCCAAAAGGTACTTAGTATGTCATTTCCCTTAAATTATAGGAAAAGCATTTAATTTTAGTGTGGTTAAATACATGTGAACTAAAATAAAGTTATTAAATAGAATAATCATTTTTGGTTGGATGTAATCTTTGTCAAAAATAATATTTTAAAAAATAATTTTCCCATACACTTAATGGTTTATAGTGTACTCTTAAGAGCTATTGACGATTCATCAAAAGCATGATCATTTTTGAAGATTTTAATACTACTGTTAATCTTCAAGAGCAGCTATGTTGTTCTACCACTAACTGTTGTTCTACCCCTAACCTGAAGAGCATGGAAGACTTCAACAACATGATTATGGATTGCAATCTTCAAGATGTTGGATACACTGGTTTGGTTTTTACATGGTCAAATAGTAGAAATGGAAGAGGTTAGACAGGGTTATGTTTAACACTACTTGGATGAATTACTTTGACTCTACTATGGTGAAACACTTTGCTAGACATTTCTCTGACCACTCTCCTATTTCTATCACCATTTCTACTAACCTAGACAAAATCGGACCAACATTTAAATTCTTAAATATGTGGGTGCTTCACCCTGGGCTTATAGAATTGGTGGAGAAAAGTTGGGCTGTGGATACTGAGGGTAATCCTATTCAGAAATTTTGGTTTAAGCAAAAAACGTTAAAGGCTGATCTAAGGAAATGGAACAAAACAGTATTTGGGAATGTTTTTTACGCCGTAAAAAACTCTGAGGATGAAATTAACTACAGAGAAAGCAACTGTCAAACTACTCTCTCCACTGTTGACAAAGTTCTTCATGAAGAGGCCAAGAATAATCACAACAATTTATTAGACAGAGAGGAATCCTAGTGGAGACAAAAGTCTTATTCTACTTGGCTCAAAGATAGTGACAGAAACATACTTGTCTATCACAACTTTGTCAAGTAAAGAAACAAGAAAAATAAGATCAACATAATCAAAGATGGAGACCAGTGACTTACCTTTCCTGATGATATAAGTAATTCTGGTATCAATTACTTGCAGTCCCTTTTATCTACTAATTTATGTGATAATGATATTAGGGATTACATAAATCTTATCCCCAAGCTGGTTAATGATGAAGATAACTCCAGAATTCTAGTTGTCCCTGCAATGAAAGAAATTTACACCACTGTTAAGTCTCTCAACTCCATTTGCTATGCTGCTCCAGCTGGCTTCAATGGGGAATTCTACAAAAAAAATACTGGTCTATTATGAGTTCTGATCTATGTGCACCCATTCAGAGTTTCTTTCAAGACTATTATCTCCCTATTGGTGCCCAAGCTACTGCTATTTATCTTATTCCCAAGTCCCCTCATCATAATACTTCGCAAGAGTTTAGGCCAATAAGTTTAACTTCTATGTTAAGGAGGATAATTGGGAAAATCATCAACAATAGACTTGCTGATATTCTGCCCCACCTCATTTCTGAATAGCTCAAGAGCTCTGTTTTGACCTTAACTACAAAATAAAAGGTGGTATGTGATCATCAAGACATATATGGCTAAGGATTTTGACAAGCTTAACCGCATGTTTCTTCTAAAAATCCTGAGTTCTTTTGGTTTCAATAATAATTTTGTATCTTTGTTCAATAAATGCATTAGCAACATCCACTGTTCCATCATAATAAATGGTCAAATGAGGGGTTTCTTCAACAAAACCCAGGGTTGGGGACAAGGAGATCCGTTGTCTCATTCTCTATTTATCCTGGTGGAGGAGTACCTAATCAGAGGGATTAAAAATATTTCTGAGGACAACACAAATCTTAGATTCAGACCAGGGGTAATCTCAACATAGCATGTCTTGCTTTTGCTGACGCTTTTGTGATTTTCAACAATGTGGATGCTTCTACAATTCAACTTATTCAGATTTTCCTCAAGCATTATCAGAAAGTCTCTGGGTAGTTAATCAATAACAACAAATAAAATATTATTGTCCCTCTCAAGATGAACTCTCAGAAGATTACCATTCTGGAGAAATCTCTGAACTTCAAACATATAAACTTACCATTTAAATACCTGGGCTATGTTGTTTCCTCCTCAACAAGGATCTCTAAGTATGATGACATGGTCTTTAAAATTTGGAGCAAGATTCTTAACTGGGATAAAAGTTCTTTTTTCTTTGCAGAAAGACTCGCATTGATCCAAACTGTCCTGTATGCCTATCCTACTTATCTTCTTCAGAATTCTTCTATTCATCACTCTTTGAAACTTTGGTTTATCTTCATAGAGCAGAAAACCCTTTAGGTTAAACTTACTGCTTCTATCTATTGTAACAATATCCACCCAGTTCTAGCCTCCTCTCCTATCAAGAAATCCAAAATTTGGTCCAAAATTCTTCAAGTTAGAGACATGATCTTCAAACCTGGTTGTGGCAACATGGATTTTTGGTACAATCGTTGGTGTTCTGATAAACCCTTCATCCAATTCAGAGAATCTGACGATAGAACCTGGCTCTGGGATGCTAATATGGAGAAAGTCAATAGTTTTTGGACTGACGGTGGGTGAAATATGAGTAAAATGAATGCCACTTTTACCAATATTGAAATCAAAAAATCTGTAACATTACCCTAAACAATGATCCTAATTCGATTCACTAGGCTCTTTCTTTAGATGGCTGCTTCAGTTGTAAATAAACTTGGGAAGTAATCAAGAAAAAACACAACAAATTCAACCTTTATGTTAAGTCTTGAAATCTATTAGTCCCAGGAAATGTTCTTTCCTGCTTTGGCGAGCTTTGCATAATTGGATCCCCACTGATTTAGAAGCATTTTCAGCTTGCTTCCAAATGTCAATTTTGCAGTAATGAAGAATCTACTAACCATAGTCTATTTTATTGTGAGCAATCCTGGACTGTCTGGATATTCTCTACCTCTCTTTTCAAAATTTATATTACACCTAGTATGAACCTCACCCATCATGTAAGAATGTGGTACTGGTCCACTACAAAGCACTGTGATATCCGCACTATTCTTCCCCAATCATCACTTGGGCTATATGAACTACTTGCAACAACAAAACGCATGTCAACCAGTCAGCTACTTCGTCAACCATCATTGCTCATATTCTTTACATCATGTCCGGTCTTGACAACACAATTTTTTTGAAGAATTCGCACTGGACTGCTGCAGGAAACTGATTCAACTTGCCATGAACATATCCCATATCTACCATGAACAAAACCAAGTTGCTGATTGGATTTCGAAGTTTACCCTGACTGAAAGGATTGGAATGAATTTCAATCACAATGAATCTCTAAATCACTTACGTGTGATTGTTCTCCTTGAAAGTATGGAGGTGGGCTATCTGAGAACTAATTCCTCCGGTTAAGGAATTAGTCTTCCTTCCATCGTCTCTTACTCTTTTTTGAAGCTTTTCTACCTTCAATTTAGTTTATTGTCCTGCAAGCTGATTTGCCCTTTCTCTGCCTTAAATTGATGCCTTCTTCATGCTGATTTCTTTCTAATTTCGTCAAGATGTTGTCCTTGGTGGTTTCTATTACTTATTTAATTTTAAGGGCCTTTAGTTCCTTTGTATTTTCAACTGTAGTCTGGAACAAGCAATTTTCTTAATAAAGCCAATTCAATTTGATTGAAAAAAATGGTTATAGTGCGATAAAAATAACACGGACTATTGAAAATTATTAATTTGAATAAATAAATATTTAGAGAAAAAATTATTGAGATTGAAACGACTATGTAATAAACATTTGTATATTATTTTGATATGGATTACGAAATGATATCATTTATCGTTGTTGGTTTTTTTAATTTTAACATAACATCACAAATAAATATTATTGTTTTATGTATTGGTCTTAATTTGGAGGGATTTTTGGTTGTCATCCCTTTATTGGTGAAGTATTTTCTGGCTCCCAAGATACGTTATCAGACAAAGATATATTTTTGGGGTTTCTTTATCGTACAATGTCTGAACCAACATTCGTACATTGTCAGACACAGTTTTGTACACTTCAACGACACTCGAGAGAGGGGGGAACGACAAAGGGTAAGTATTTGTTCCCAAATTTACGGGGGTTCCAAATACATGCTCGTAGCGAGCTTCTTGCAAGAATTTGCGAGCCATTCCTTTTAAATTTCACCTAGATATCGCATGACGTTTGGCTAAGTCGGGTAGCCTTCAGGAGGAATATTTCTCAACATCGAACTAATTTTAGCCAGCTAGGCATTAAGGGACCAACTCGTTGCTTAAGACCATTGGACCAATCTTGGCTGTGTCTTGAGAAAACCTTGGCCATGTTCTGAGGAAAGCTTGGCCATGTCCCGGGTAAATCTTGGCCATGTTTTGACGCAAGCTTGGCCATGTATCGTGGCAAGCTTAACCATGTATCGAAGCGAGCTTAGACATGTTCTGAAGCAATCTTGGCCATATCCTGAAGCAAACTTGGTCATTTATTAAGGCAAGATTGGCCATGTATCAAGGCAGTTTTGGCCATGTATCGAGGCAGTCTTGACCATGTATGGAGGTAACCTTGGCCATGTCCCGAGACAAGCTTGTCACATTGGTATTGAGCAAGATGACCTTAAACTAGAAATGATGGTCTTGGCCTAGCTGACCAAGCTGGTTACTTTGGTCTCGACCAAGTTAGTTTCTTTGGGCTTGGCCAAAGGGCCAATGTGGTAATCGAGGTTGAGCTTTTTGGACTCAGGTTTGGCCTTATTTCCAAGTTCTTTCTACTTGTGCAGTGTAGCATGGTCAGATAACTTTGTCTGTTGTTTAGCTAGTTTACTTAGATTTTTTTTGTGAGGCAGACTTTGGGAGAGCATGAGGAAATCTTGGTCATATCTCAAGGTAATGTTGGCCAACTTTCAAGAAAAGCTTGACCATGTCTCGAGGAAATCTTGGAAGGTCCCGAGGCAAGCTTGGCCATGTCTCGAGGTAAATTTTTCCATGTATTGAGGCAAGCTTGGCCAGCTCATGAGTCAATCTTCAATGGATTAGCTACTCATGCTATGATATGTGACCTAGTGGGTATGTTTTTTTATCTTTGTGACCAAACTCATGGTCGTGTTATAGCGTCTGACCATGGTTAATCTGCAACTTGGATAAGAGGCTAGATTGGCGTGTTTGGCCATTAGGTCAAGTTGGGGTCATTCTTTACTAAATGAATCATACAACGCTCGAGTTTTAGATCCTTAATTGGCTTTTGTCATGCCCCACTTACATGGTATTTCATGTTGTATCAGTAACTCCTCACTCATTTTCTCTCTTGTAATTTATTGGAGTGCTCTAGTCCTGATATCTCATAGTTCTATGTTTTAGTAGCTTTAGGTATGCAAGTGGAGGTTCCTTAATTTGAAATTTATTGGTTTTTTTGTTGAGGGAGTGCTTTCTTGATGTGATCGAGTCCGAGATAAGACTGACTTGGGGTTGAGCTTTGTTGAGCGAGAGGATTCCGAGTTAGGCTTCTGAGCTCCCTTTATGTGAAAAATCTTTTCTTCATGTTTATTGAGGGATATGCTCCTAAATAAGCCCGAGCTAAGGCTAACCAAACATAGGCTGATCTTTTGTCGTGTTAAAAACGATTGAATTCAAGTTGATGTTTGACTTACGTCGAGTTGGGATCCAATTTCTTTTTCATCTAGATAATTTTGTACACGTCTTGAGTGACCTTTTTTAAACTGAGAGATATTCTCCTAAATAATCCCGAGCTAAGGCTTGATGTTTGACTTACGTCGAGTTGGAACTATTCGATTCTGATTATTTTGTCGTTTGACCGAGGTTACTTATTCGCCTCTAATTATCTTGTTGCATATGTATGATTTACATTTTCTGCTCCCTTTGGGAGTGATTGAGAAATATTATTTGACTTCGAGAGTGCAGACTAAAATGATAGGGATCAAGCTAATCATTAGTTGTCTTGCTTATTATCGACACATTCCCACCCACCATACTTGGTTTTACTAGATGGTATTTCTATTTTGTAACCTTGTGTATTTTGTATGATAATTAAATTTTGGAGGCATGTGTAGTCTTTTTTATTATAACATAATTAACATTTTTTTGGAACATAAGCGTCATTTTTCATTTTTAATCTAACTATATTTCCTAAACTCTTGTTAGTATGTAAAATGTTCGGATATGTTATACATTTTCTTTTATGTTGTATCCTCTAACGTCTCGTTTCTTAGTGTACATATAATCCCCCAAATTCGTAGCAAGATTTGAATCTGCGTAGGCGGTCTCACACACAACGAGATAAAATTTTGTTTATTTGTTGCTCCATGTCTATTTTTAGCGTATGATTTTTTCGAATGTTTATTCATTTTTTCGAGTGTTTATTCATTCTTGACGAGTGTTTATTCATTCATTCATTTTTGGTCGAGCTTATACTTGATGGTTCCTTGACAATAGTTTAGGACGTGAACTTGTATAAAAAGGGTATTTCTTTTCCTTGTGGTCGATAAGTCATGCTAATTCCTCTGCATGTGACATAGAGAAAGCTTAGCTGTGAAAAGTTTAAATAAAAGATATGCTTCTACTAACCAAAATAAATTTGTTACAATGAATTCCAAAAAGAGTTAAAAAATAATCAAATGTAAGAAGAAGTTTTAAAGGGTCTCATTTCAAATTATGGAGGCTTGTCGCTCTCGGGTTGGTGCTCTACTTCACCGCTAAGCACATAATTCATATAGTTGTTATAAGTATAAGACACAACCGTGAAATCGGGGATCCATGGCCTTCCAAGAATCACATTTTGAGGGGTCTGAGTGTCTAGCATTACAAACTTGGTAACCTCACACTTGGCCCATATGCCAATTCCAATTGATACCTCAAACGATGTTGTTTCTATAAATATCTTGGCCTGAATATTGAACTTATCACGGGGTGGAAGTTTGGGCATAGGAAGGTCTCCAAAATAAGTTATCTTGTGGCCGAGCATAACAACACGTTCGCTACTACTGTCGTGTCCACCCATATATGCCAAGCTTTTGCCCCATAATATCGACCGTGTTCAAGAGGGAATCATCATGAGGATGGTTGACATGTTGTAGATCCTTGTTCGTGAAGAATATTTTGGGGGTGGACGCTTTTGGCTGTGTGGCCGCTATATGCTTGTGGAAGTTATGCGTGTAACCCGTCTGGTTGGTCCTCCATGGAAAGTTAGGATGTAGGTTTTAGGCTTCCCGCCTTTATTTGTTTCTCTAAGGTCGGTCCAGCTCATCTCCTACTTTCTTACCTTGGGTTTTGGAGCCCCGAGATGTGTTTTGAGGGCTGTGTGGCCACTATTACTAGCATCCGTCGAGTTGTTTGACAAAATCGCTCAGATACTCTCTCTCTCTCTCAATCATCCGTTCGATCTTTATTTTTAACACTCTACATTCCTCCGAGGTACTCCCATGGTCTCGGTGATATTCACATCGTTTGTTACAATTGTATGTTGATGGGTATAGAGATTTATTTCCAATAAAGGCTAGAAGATCGGTTTTTATCATGGTCGTAGAACTATGAATCACACATGGTTAACGACAGATGGTTGGCTTGCTCCTCCGGGAGGAAATAGTGCAACGAAGGGCTGGTTGCTGGGGCCATTTGGAAAATTCCACCACGTTTTCTTTTTGAGAGCTATATTATCCGTCGTGGTAATTTTAAGCATCAGTTTCCTTGACGTTTGCTCCGTGGATTCCATGCATCGTTTCCTAGAGAAGCTTTTGAAATCGTCCCAACTGAATTATCTGAACAAACTGAATCAGAGGACGATGAATACGCCTCAGATCATGAAGAAAGCTCCTCAAAAGGAAGCTCAAACAATGCTCCCGATAAACACAGAAAATTAAAAAATGGTATTTGTATTGGAACATATTTTGTGTTGTTGAATTTATTGTCTCTGGTGATCATTGTTTTATTGTTGCTATTTTGATTTTGTTCGTTGTTTGTCATTCATGAATGCCTAAACACTTGAATCAACTATTTTTTTGGCTGAAAAATGCCTTTATGAAAAAACATTAAGTAACAACGCCCCCTTTTGTTTGCCAAATGTGGGCTTAAATAAAAATATACTCCCTTAATTATCGTGTTTTCTTTCATTTAGTCCCTCGACTAAAAAATCATCGCTCAGGGTCCCTAAACTATTCAAAATATGTAAATTTAGTCCCCGCACGTGGTTATCTCTGGTTCAGCCATGTCTCCCAATAGTTAAATGGTAAGAGTCTCACAAATAGTCTCTCGACTTTTAATTCCCAGAAAACAGAGTGTTGAAAAAATATTAAAAAATGAAAAATAAATAAAATTTAAGGATAAAACATTAAAAAAGTAATACATGTATATATATATATATAGTAAAAAAAATTATATTGAAATTATATTAAAGTTAAAGGGTAAAAATGGAATTAAAAGTCTATCGACTATTTTTTAGAATCGTACAACTTAACTATGAGGACACGTGGCTGAACCAAGAAAAAACTAAACTAAATTTATAAATCTTGAATAGTTTATGGACCCTCCCGATGATTTTTTAGTCGATGGACTAAATTAAAAAAAATGTAATGATCGAGAGACTATATATCGATTTAATGACCTTCCCAATTGAGAGCCATTTCCCTAGCCTCGTATCCTTTATGTGCAAGAATACCTTCCTCAAGACCTTGTCTCCCACCTTAAAGTCGTTTTGTTTTACCCTTGAATTATAACAAATCCTCATCAAAGTTTGAAAATGAGTCAAATTCGGATGTGCTCTGATCATCTTCTCTTCTATTAAATCGAGGTCTGTCATCTTTACTTCTTCATTTAAATCTTCGGAATGATAAAGTATTCTATAAGAAGGTAAAGTTGATTCCGAATGGCTCACAATATCCATTCCATATACTAAGGCATAAAGAATTTCCTAAGTATCTTATTAAGGTGTTGTTCAATCAGCCCACAACACCTCTTGCAAATAATATGGCCATTTCCCAAGAACAACTGTCAAATTTTTCTTTAACCCTTTTAAAATAGACACTTGAGTGTTTTCTTGAGGATGAAAAGGTGTTGAAACATAATTTATAATTTCCCTCGAATTGCAAAAAGAAGTCATTTTTATATTGTTAAATTGAAGACAATTATCTGTAGTAATATTTCTTGAAACTGCAAAATAAAAGCAAATATTAATAACAATAAACTTGATCCATATTTAACTATTGTACCGGATAATGGCTCAACTTCAGTCCACTTCAAAAAATAGTCTACTGCCATAATAGTTCTTTGTCGTCTTCCCGATGCCATAGTAGTGGCTTCTCCACTATCAAAAGGAACTTCTTTGGAAATTGAAATAAGTAATACTGCTGGTTTATGGATAGAATTAGCAAATCGTTGACAAGTATCACAACCTCGTACCAAACTTTTACTATCACTCATAATTAAAGACCAATAATAATTTTCTAACAAAACCCTTCTTAGCAAAGCCTTAAATCTGCAATAAGAAAAACCTTCTCCATCACATAATTCAAATATAATTTCCCAAGACTCATTCTTACCCAAAAGAATTTATATCAAAAGGAACACTACATCTAATACTCTATAACCATGAGATTTATACCTCAATTGTTGAGCTACTTAACATCATGAGGCAATGTTCCTCTAAGAAAGAATTCTACATTTTCAAATTCCCAATCTCCTCAAATATTTTCTACATTGACAAACACCTCATCGAAATACTTGTATTGATATTATTTTGACAAAATCGAAGGACTTTCTTGTAATAATATCTATGTATATTCCTATATGTATGCAATGGTTACTAAAGAATCAGCAACTATGCTATCCCCTCGATTGATATCCTCAACAATCACTTCATCATATAAAAGAGTTAACCCTCGAAGTTCAAGAAGATATAAAACTAATTGATCTGTATTAGCCTTATATATCTGTGTCATATGATTTTCCACCAACTGTGAATCTGTCTCTAATCGAACTGTTTTCACCCCAAAAATACTTGCGACCCTTAAAGCAGCTAAAGAAACCTTGTACGCAGCCTCATTATTTGATGCGTGAAATCTAAATCGAATAGCATGTCACATGCCCTCTCCAGAATGAGCAATCAATTGTACCCCCACGTTTTATCCCAGTTTGCTAGAACCACCATCTGGTCGAACCACTCATGTTGAAACTTCTGGTAATAACTTTTTAATTATTCCCTCATCTGATAGAATTGAGTGATACTCAACCAAAAAAGCTGCTAATGATTGAAGCCTTAATAGTTGTTCGAGGAGCAAAATTTATATCAAAATCCCCTAACTCAATTGACCATTTAGTCATTCTGTCACTAATATCCGGCCGTTGTAGTTCGTTGTTTAATACGAAAATAAGCTCGAACAACAATTGTATGAGCTTGAAAATAAGGGCACATTATTCTAGCAGCCACCACCAACTCTAATGCCAGTTTCTCAAGCCTTAAGTATCCCTTCTCTGATGCGAACAATTTTTTTATCATAGAATAAAATGGCTTAGAAGTTACATTTTCCTCTCTTATCAACACAAGACTAACAACAAAATCCCACACCACCACATAAAAAAAACAATTGCTTTCATATTCGAGGCTTAAATAAACTTTCAAGAGATAATAAATGTTGTCTAATCCTAAAATATACCATTTCACATTCAACGCGAAACTTGGAAAAAATGAGCATACTTATCAAAAAATCGAAAGATAAATCGATTAAGAGCAGCCAAAGTTCTTATCAAAATTTGCACATTTTTTATTGTTTGAGGTGAATTCATTGATACAAAGAATTAATTGATCATAAACAACTTATGTTATCTTTTCACTTATGATATATCCCAAAAACTTACCTCATCTTACACCAAAAGTAAATTTATCTAGATTTAACTTTAATTTCATGGCTCTTACATTAAAAAATGTTTCCTCCAAATCTAAGAAGCAAATGTATTATTCACCAATCTTTGGTATGTTTCCCCGAAATTTTAAATACCAAATGGCATAACTCTATAACAATGTAATCCTCGATCAGTAATAAACGTGCTACTTTCTTGATCCTTTAGTACTTTCTGATTATAACCCGCAAAGGCATCCATGAAAGAGAGACTTTTATTCCCTGATGTCGAATCAACAAGTTCATATATTCAAGGAACAAGAAATAGATCTTGGGTACATGCTCTATTTAAATCTGTAAAGTCAACACACATTCTCAATTTTTCAATTTTCTTTTTAACTAATACTAGATTAGTAGTCTATAGTAGATATTGGCCTCACGTATATGTCTAACGATGGATAAACGATCCACCTATGCCACAATTGCCTCATATATTTCTATAGAGAAAACTCGCATCTTCTCAATAATAGGAATGACCTTTGGATTTAAATCCAAACTATGACATATCAATTTAGATGGAACCCCTACTATGTCCTCGGTTCTCCAACCGAAGACATCCAAATTATCAAATAAAAACTCCAACAATTGATAATGCAAAATAGGTGATAGTAATGTCCCTATCAACAAAGATTTACCATTTAGAAATATATACTCCTCGACATTTTCTCCCACTGCTAAAGTACACGGGTTTCCCTTGGATCATCCACTCCATCCTCATCCGAGGTTAAACTCCATAATTGTTATTCAATTATTTGGTCATCATGAACAACCCTTCGAGAACACAAAGCTGTTGCATACTATTATCTTGCCAATTCTTGATCACTTCAAACTAATCGGACGCGATCCCCAATTACATATTTTCAAACACTAGTGAATAATTTAAATCACAACATACATTCTAGATAACCAAGATCCCTCAAAGATAGCATTATAACTGGTTGGACATTCGAACATCATAAATAACACTTGAACTTTCTTTTTAAAAGGGCATTTTCCCAAATATACTCTGCCTCTTCAACTCCCAAATAACTTGTGTTGTTAATCATGTGATTCCAATTATGGTTAGTTAATATTACCACTACATCCTCATGGGGCCCTGTTATTCCCCTTATATCATCTTCCTTAAAAAAATAAAGTGCGTTTCCATATTTCCATATAATGTGTTTTCTTCTGCTCACTTTGAACCTGGCGAGTTGTACAAGAACGATCAGATTGTCTATCAACATCATTTTTATTATCCATCTACCTCACCTTTGATTTCAAACTAGTCGATTGAATATCCTGCTCTCTTTGACCATACTTATCATTTAAAGTTATGATTTTATTTATTAAATGGTTCATTTGCATTTTAATATATGATTGAGTCTGTCGAGTTGGAACTGACGAAACTTATTTACCTTTCCCTCCTTGCAAGTTAATTTTAGTGTTTCAACTACTTTTCGAACCATAGGATCGTTTTCATTCTTTGGTTCCATTATCGATAAAAATAGCTTCAAAGAATTGAATAAGAATAATGAAAACGAAACAAGAAAAGCAATCGTTTATTATTTTTTATCAAGAAAATCTAGGTACCAATTAAAAATCTCTCATTACGATCGTCAATTTGGTGTGAACTACATATGAACCTTGAAATAAATATAGAGAAGTAGATTTAGAGAGAGAAAGTCAAAAGGAAGAAGACAGTTGATAAAAAAAGTCAGAATTCTCCATTGAGTTCAGGCTTGGCCTTTATATATAGGCGGAAGGACTTAAGCGTGACAAAATTTGTTATATAACTATGTAACTTACCATACAAGGTTTTATTTATTACATTTTGATCCTCAATATTCTATTTCCTTACCAATATTCATATAATTTCTTGTGATTTTATGTTCATAAATGTGCGGACATCTTTCCTGGATGAGCGAGTAGATCGATGATTTTGTTTTCTGCTCGTAGAGGTAGGCCTCAACACGATTATTGACATATGGTTGGCCTGCTCATGCGGATGGAAATGCTGTTGATTGTTCGAAAGATTTCTTAGAGGGGTTGTAGGTCTAAGCTATGTTTAAAGGAGAATATTTAGAGAGAAAAACACATGAAAGCTAGAAAGAGAAATTGAAAAAAGCAGCAATAAAGTAATAATTATTCATCATATCCCAAAGGGGTTTTTAATTTATATAATAAAAGAAATGGGCCCAGAAATTAGATGATTATCTCTTTTATGATCTTTTTATCTCATTATTCTACTAATTTTAACCATAATTATTAGTTATTACACAAGGTACCCTTAATGTTACACACTTGTTGGGTATCTTTTACAAGACTTTTATAAAGCCAAATTACCTCACTGATTTGAATATTTTTCCAAATAATTATTTCCATTATCAGTAGCCCCACAGTCCTTGTGAAGATATTCGAGAGAATAATAAATTGAAAAGTCGCGTCGGAGATGTCTGTCATCTTCTTTCATATGTATCTCGTCGGATCCATGAAAGATGACACATGCATTGCATCTATTCCATGTGTCAAAACAATTTTTAACACATGACGCATGCATTGCTTCTAGTTTGCATGTCAATTATTTTCTGACACAAACGTGTATGCCTTCCAGAACGACTTGGGGGTGATTATGCGTGTCAGAAAACTCTTATTAAGAGTAACTATTTAAATTATTTTGGTAACTAGTCAAATACTGATCATCTTTGAAGTTGACCAATAGTAACTATTATGAAGTGTTGTATGCTTATTGCAAACATTTTTTGAAGAAACAATCTTATTCAAAGTTCTACGTTCTTTAAACACACTATAATATGCGTACTACTACGTTCTTTAAACACACTATAATATGCGTACTACTACGTTCTTTAAACACACTATAATATTCGAAGTGCCACGTCCTTTAAATTCACTATGATATTCAAAGTACTACGTTCTCTAAAATAATTATTTATATTAAAGGTGTTAACATTCTTTAAATACACCTACAAAGTTCAAAGTGCAATCAATTTAATATTTCGAGGTTAACATGCCTTGTTTTATAAAATTATAAATGTAAAAATAATGAAAGTATGAGAGAAACAAAATACTGTTGCATTAATGATAACCCGATGGTACACAAAAACAAGTTTTGAATGGTAAGTAAAATAGCATTCACCACAATTGAGTCATCCTATAACAGTTGGATGACAAGTACAAACAAAAAAGAAAAAAAGAAGCGAAGTTATTTGTCCTTGGAGTATTCTTCAAAGGATCCCCCTAGTTCAGAAGCGGGTTCTTCTGATTCCTCTTGTTTGGATGAAGAGCTAGGTGCAAGACAATAAATTTACTAGGGAGATTTTTAATGGGAATCAGCTCCCAGAAGTTTGAAAGGTCAGCTTTTGGAAATAAGGCATGAATTTCACGAAGAAGGTTTAAATTTTTTTCCTCCTCAACATTTTTAATGGTCGCTAGCATGTCCTTTACATATTCATTTTCTGTAACCTCCATAACAAGTTTTTCCCTTCCTTTAACTGAGTCTTAAGAACATCTATGTTTTCTGTCATCTTTTTCTTTTCATTTTCACTCTTGTGTTAGTAAAAGTTGAATAGTGAATTATCTTTGTTTCTCCTCAGATAACTCTTAAGCATATTTGGATTTGAGCTCTTCTATCTCATTTTTGTAGGAAGTGTTGAGCTCTTCTATCTCTTTCTTATGCACAAATCTGAGATGATTTTTAAGGTGAATGATTCCTCTGATGGATTCTTATCTGGCAGCTTGGAATCCGTGAAATTGGTTCTCCACAAAACCGCTGAAGCTTTCCCTCATTCTCTTCTCAGCAGCACCCATTTTCCTTTGGCGAACCATCTCCTTTGCCATAAATCCAAGTGGCTTCGGGCATATTCTACTTCTTGGCACAACGTTTGTGTTGCAATGCCAAGGTTGGTAACTGGTTGAAGACCAAGTGCAACTTCTTTTGATGGTTCTTCAGTAGGTATGAATACCAGATTGGTCTAGGGCATAAAAGCGAAGGTAGATGATGGTAAATAGATCTCTGACTCAGCCTTTCACCAAAGTTTCGTCGTTGGCCTTGAATAATTTAGATGTATGGATCTGTATCTTTGTCGAGCTCTTGAGACTGATCGATGTTCATGAAGTTATCAGGATCAAAGTAATCGTCTCCTCGATCATTATCTGTTGCAGTTTCTCCTTGTTGATTGTCTCCTTGATCATTATCTGTTACAGCTTCTCTTCGTTGATCTTCCACCAGAATGACTTCATCAGCTTTGGAAGGAAGCACTTCTTGAAAAGTCTGTACAGTTTTATTTTTTTCCCTTTCGTGGTGGTGTCTTAGATGTGCTCTTGTTTTTCTTCGAAGAAACTATTTTCTTCCTTTTTACGGAAGGCTCAACCTCCTCTCCTTCTTCAGTAGTGGGAAGGATTTTTTATGTTTCCTTCCTCTTTACTTTTGGTTACATCGTCGAAATCTCTGATGGGCTAGCACCAGATGCGCTAGCTATTTTTTATTTTTTTCCCTTTATTTTTTGAAGGAAGATGACTATTTGACCTGTTTCGAATTGGAAGAAGCACCTTATCATCAGGTGCCACTAATCTCTTCACAACTAGTTATGGATGTGGGGGTCCATCAGAATTTCATGAAAGTCAACACCAGAGTGATTCGCCACAAGTAGCTGTTGATGAAGTTGATAAGAAGAAAAGCTGAGCGGAAGCCATTGCCCACTCTTTTTCTGCCTAAGTTCCCAACTTGGCAAAAATGTCCTTAGAGTTTTTTTGACGAATTTTATATCGTCTCAGAATTTTTGGATGCATTTTTAAAAAGTAAGCAAAAACAAAAAATAGAAGAAGAAAATGAGCTTATTGTTACTCCTCCAGACGAGGTTAAGTCTTGATGGATTCTCCTCGGATTCTCCTCCAAAAAAATTCATTTTGGAGCATACAACTATTTCTTGCTTATCAATCCAACTGCTCTATATTTGTTTGCCCGTTCACTTATGCAGAAATAGTCGTATGCTCCAAAATGAGGTTTTTGTTTATCTGGGGAGGATGAATTTCTGGGTTTTTTTTATTGGCATTTTTAGTTTTGGATGCTTTCTCATAAACAAAATTAAAGAATGGATGGTGGATTTGTATTTCCGATGAAGGTAGCATAGAGATTAAAGATTGAGATGAAGGTAGTCAAGAAATCTCATAAACAAGCAAACTCTCTCTCTCTCTCTCTAAAAATATGTTGCTAAGCAAAGTTAGGCACAAATAAGTATTTATAGAAAGAACTAATGGAGAGGGAAGTGGAAGAGGTGGAGAAGATAATTGGTCAGAATTCCAAACAGTTGGGTAAAGGAGAGTTTCACACACGCCACATGATAGGCCTAGTGACAGACCTAGTTCTTAGGATATCATCACCCATTTGATTTCCACTTCAAAAGTTTATAAACGTTAGAAGAATATTTTTTCATATGGAGATATTCAGAGCGTCAACAAAAAGTTTCTTGAATTCGAGGACAACACGTTTTGTCAAAAATATGTGGGAATTAAACCCAAAGCAGTTCGAAACTTGGCTGAAGGGATATTTCTCCACTAATAAAGATTTCTGATGACAATTAGTTCTTTTACATTGACTTTCATAAGAACTAAGGGGGCTACTAATAAGAAAATAGAATGTTGAGGATCAAAATATAATAAATAAAACCTTGTATAGTAAGTTTCATAGTTGTTGGACAAGTTTAGGGTTTTATGTAAAGATAAATGGCTAGTATGCAATTAGACCTTTTGTATAACACATTTTGTTACGCTTAAGTCTTTGCGCCTATATATAGAACGGTCAGGGCTGAACTTAATAAAGGATTCTGACTTTTTGGATAAATTGTCTACTTCCTCTTGACTTTCACTCTCTAAATTTTACTTCTTTACATTTCTCTCTAAGATCAAATTTAGTCCACACCATGTATTATCCACAAGAAAATGGCCAGGTATAGGTGACAAACCGAACCATTCTCGATACCATAACAAAAAATATTGTAGCTGCTACATGAATATGGCACGACAAGCTCGCGGAGGTACCATAGGGTTACCGAATGACACCCATATCGGCAATTAGCGAAACTCCTTTCTCCCTAGTGTATGGTATCCTCCATAATGAGATAATCATCTCCAGTCACAAAATTAAACATTATGCGGATGGGATAAATACCATCAAATGATAATTTATCGTCGATTTAATGGAAGAACGTCGCGACCAAGCTCGGGTATGGGTAGAATATTATAAAACTATAATGAAAAGCTGTTTCAACTCCAAATTGAGGCCAGTGGCCCTCGTAGTCGGTGACCTGGTAATGAGGACGGTCTTCCAAAATAAAAATAATACGAACACATGACAAGTTTTCTCCCAACTGGTACGAGCCATACGTATTACTCGTCATTCGACATCATGGAGTGTATTGGTTAGAAGACATGGAAGCACTCGTGAGACATCAACCATCTGAAATTATCTCACCAAACCTTATAAGTTGGTTCTGCACTCTTTTTCCCTCACGACTGAACTAATGACTTTTTTTAATGAGGCACATTGTAAGCTATTATGTTAATGAGATTTCCTCTTTTACCTTAAAAAACATATTACTTTATTTTATATTTGTAATACAACCTAGATGCTAGAAATAACGATTGACGTCGTTAAAAGGTTACTGATCCAAAAAATAGGGTTTATCATCTTCATTAACTTCACAAAATAAATCTCTACACCCTATACGCCGACTACATCATCGATCAAATTATCTATATACTTCGTCAATAGCTCACGCCCTCAATACAATTGGGAAACCCATCAGTTCTCCATAATTGAAAGGCTTTCTGCTTCTTATTTTCCCTAGTATAGCGACAAGCGCCAAATGTAAATTCTATCCACAAGAGAGGGTTGTTTATAACGATCAAAATTAGCGAACTTGTTAAATAACCAAGCCTATGAGACCAAATAAAAAGTCATAGTGAGCCTAAACTAACAACATCAAAAGTACGAAATGGTTAATAAACCAAGCCTATAAGGTCATAAAGAGCCATATTGAGCATAGATTTACAAACACAAAATTGCAAACTGGTTAATGAACCAAACCTATAGACCACACAAGCAGAAATACTGAACCTAGACTTAGGAAGTCTAAATGACGAATAATTATCAAACCTAGACTTAAAAAGTCTAAATGACGAATAATTATCAAACCAAACTTATAAGATCCTTCAAAGGACGTACTACACTCGAACTTAGAAAATTAAAATCGCAAACTGATTAATGAACCAAACCTATAAAACCACACATAAATTTGTATTATAACTAAACTAATTTATCAACTACATATAAATTACCAAACCAATCACCAACCACCAAAACAACCCTAATATCCTCGAACTATATAGAAACAACCAATATCGAAACAACCAATATCAGTAATGCTTTGCTTAACAAATAAGCAACACAATAAATATAAATATATATATATAGAGAGTCTTTATTATATCAATTTTCTTTCCTGTTTTATTTGTAGTTTGACATTAAACTTTAAAAAAATTATATTATTATTATTACTTTTGTATGCACTATATAAATGAGAATGAAATATAATAAATTTAGGAATCAATACAAATTTGAATTGTTTGCACTAAAAGGAAATTTAAAACTCTTAAGCGACAAAAACGTTTCCGACAACGACCCTCTCAAATTAGCTTTATCTTCGCTTTTTATCTTCGCTTCCTGCTGCCACATGTCAAGAATCTTCGCCTCCTGCTGCCACATGTCAAGAATCTTCTGAAACGGGAAAACATTTCAACATTTAATCGAAAGATTCACATGTCAAAACATATCTTTTATTTCATGTGTTTCTAGCTTCAACAATAATTTTATTTATGATTATAAGTCATCCTGCTATCAATTTTGATCTTGATTGGAATTTAAAAAACGCAACATTTACAATTAAAAAAAAACCCAAAAACGATCTAACAAAACAAGTTTAAATTATTGACATTTGAAACTCAAACAGTAAAAATGGTTTACACCTCACATAATTTTTACCAAAGATGTCACTTATTGTGTTATAATCTCTACCATCTAGATGATGTAGAAAAAGAGCTAAAATTTACTATCTTGCAGTCTGGCCGGCGAATAAGCTTTTTACCTGGATCAAATGGTCATCATTTGAAATATTTAGGGAGAGACGAAGATTTGTGAGCAATGTTTCTTTTTCCCAACTCAAAGGTCCTGAAGCATATAATGCCTTTATAGTGCTTCGATATGCATGGAGCTCAAACCTACTGATTTCAGCTGCTAATTCCGGCTTTGTGAATTTCGGCCCACAAAAAGATTGTGCATCACTGGAATGACAAGTGATATCATCGGGAGCTCTTGAAGAGATGCTATGTATAGAAAACTCATTCCATTTGTTCTTGCTTAGGCTGCAGCTACCCACAAAAGACATGCTACTGTTAGAATTCTTCGATTTTTTAGATAGAATGACTCGATTCAGCCTGGCATCTCTCTTGATTGTTCTCAATTTTTGTGATGCCTTGTGACGAACATCAGAAGCAAGAGGCTTCTTGATATTCATTTTATTCTTAGCAAGATTCATCCAATTTGTTTTTGTCTGCTTAGCCATCTTCAATTTTACTTTATACTTAAGAATCAACTAAGATTCCCAACCTCACAAATTTATCCTATGAATAAAAATACAGTCTATGTAAGCTAGAATAGTTTGATATCATATATCAGTATAATTTCGTATGTCAGTCACACATTATTTTGGCGCAACCAGGCAAAAGAAGGTAGCTTGAATTCCATCCCTAAGGTAGCTTGAGCTGCGCTAGTAAAATATGAGCCAAAACTCAATAAACTAAAGTCTATTAAAACTAGATTGAAGCATAATCAAGATAAATTGATTGATAATGCATCAAAACTCAGAAATACATCACAAAGGATTTTAATATTATTCAGTATACCAATCACATATACTTCAAATGCTCGAATATGAGATAATAATATCGACGAATATGCAGTCAGAAAGAGAGATCAAACAGTGCATCAAAATCTATTGAACAGATGTTGGACAAAACAAAATGACAATTTTTGATTTAGATCCCGGAAATGATCAACAAGCTCAACTCTTCGGCTCCAACAATTTAATGTCATTTGTTTTCTCATAACCACATACTTCATTTATAAACAACACAAAATATTCAATACATCTAACACAGATCTGTCATTACCAAAAGATATAGTAATCCCTAACAATGATTGTTAGGGAAAAAATATATAGAAAACAAGAGTCGCGATCGAAAAAAAACTATTAAGCTGTCTACTAGAGGGGAATTAAACATATAAGTCAAAAAAAATATTAATTTCTTTTCTTTTCTTCCATTTTCTTAGAAACCAAACATAAAGTCAAACGACAATCACACTCTTGACGAATAGAAGCTTCAAAGTTTTCATCCTCCTATAAAGACCGGATAATAAAAAAGCATCATAAACAAAATTGGAGCTCAAACAACCAACAAGAAGAAGATAAAATCCTAAAATTATAACTCAAACTAAGATGGAAGAAATTTTACTTACCTTTTTCGGGAATTGACGGATTGAGAAGCAAAACACCTGTTCTTCTCGTTACTGTTGTATATAATTTATACGGATTTTGTTTTGACTTTATTGTAAAACAAATTAGATTGAAAGAAGGTAAAATTGAGTCAGGAAATATATAAATAGATGCTTATGGTGATATTTGATTACTAAGAAGTAAAATATTCTTTAAGGGCGACTGAAATAATAAATAAAAAGTTATATTTAGAGGACACCTGAATTGAAGGGTTAGTGTTTAAAAATAATATTTAAAAGTAAATAAAGTTTACTTAAGAAAATAAAAATAAAAATAAAAATATATATATTTAGAGTTCTATCCCAAAGTTATAGATTTGACTTAGACTTCAACAACAACTAAAACTAAAAGAGTATCAATGATAACAAGTGATTGAGTCGCTCTTACATTTTGGATTTTGTTGATCTGGTTTCCACGTGGTACAACAAATAAAAGTCTACTAGTAGAGCGGTATACGAATTTAGTTTTGATATAGAAGGTATACAGTGGTTTTGATTTCAAAGAGATTTTGGTTGTTGTTTTTTTATTGGTATAGATTTTTTTCGGCTCTTGAGATACTTTATCAAACAAAGATACGTTTTTGGGACCGTTTGATCGTACTTTGTTAGACACGACTTCCATACGTTGTCAAACATCGTTTCTGTACATTTGGAAAACATTTGGAATAGGGGGACTATGGAAGTTAAATGTGTGTGGGCTAATGATCGTAGGGGCGCTAAGCAAATGCTCGTTACAAGGCTATTCGTTGGATTCGCGAATCATGCCTTTCGGATTGCACCAAAAGATCAAAATGAGGCTTCTATAAGTCAGCTGGTCACTTAAGACCATCAGGCCAATCTTGGCCATGTCCCGAGGAAAACTTCGTCATGTCCTGAGACAACCTTGGTCATGTCCCAAAGAAATTTTTGTCATATTTCAAGAAAGGTTTGAACATGACCCGAGGCATGATTGGTCATGTCAGGAAGCAAGCTTGTTCATGTCCCGAACCAAGTTAGGTCATGTCCCGAAGCAAGCTTGGTCATATCCCGAAGCAAGCTTGGCCATGTACCGAGGCAAGTGTGTCCATGTATCGAGTCAAGCTTGGGCGTGTATTTAGGAAACCTTGGCCATGTCCCGATGGAGGCTTGGAGAAGTTGTCATCTTCTACCTTCACCAAGATGGCCACCAATGCCAAGCTTGGCTAGTTAACTTAGTTTTATATATGAGGCAAGTTTGGCCACAACAAGGGGCAAGCTTGGCATTTTCTCGAGTAAATCTTGGCCATGTCTCGAGGAAAACTTGGATATGTCTCAAGAAAAACTTAGCTAGGTCTCGAGGTAAGATTGGTCACGTCTTAAGGCAAGCTTTGCCTAGTCTCAAGCAAATCTTAGCTAGATTAGCTACTCATGCTATGTTGTGTGGCATAGTATGTATTATTTTTTGGTTTTATAGCCAATCATCTGCTCGTCCTATAGCGCGCAACCATGATTAAATGAATCATACAAGGCTCGAGTTTTAGATCCTTACTTGGCTTTGGTCGTGCCCCGTTTAGATGATATTTGATGTTGTATCAGCTGATAAGGAAGGAGGATTATAGGACTAAAATGTAAAGGAATAAAACCTGTGATGAGAAATTGTATAATCATAGGAGAGAATTAAAGCTTTACATTTTGATAAGGGAATAATACGCAATTAGACCTTTTTTGTAACCGTTTCAGTTAAAGCTAAGTATGTGCGTGTCTATATAAAGTCCAAGGTTGATCTAATAAAGCTCTCTGACTTTTGAGATTAACTCCTTCTGTTACTTAACTTTCTCTCTTTAGAATTTACTTATATTTACATCATTTTACCCCTCTCTATTTTACATATAAAATAGTGAAACCAAATAAATACTTATCAAATTTGCGACTTCACTGGAGACTGATCATTGATTGGTGCCTAGATTATTTCTGTTCGATTTTTCTCTTTTGTTCTCATTCGAATCTTTGAAAACTTCTTCAATCGACGATGAATCCAAGAAGCGAGAACGATCCACTAGTTCGAGCAGTTGTTAAAACGTTAAAAAAAGCCTTGCAAGGGGCTGATGAGAGGCACGAAGAATATGTTCTGTTCGGCACACTCAATCAGACATAGAAATGTGAATGAATCAACTGTTGGACAAAATTACAACTCTGAATGAGAAGTACGACGAGAGAGAGTAGGAAATTCAACCAATTAGGCTGAAATCAGAAGTAAGACAAGTGGGTGAAAAAAATGAGACTCGCAATCAACCTAATCGATCTTACAGAGCTTTCCAGGTTAGAAGTGAACAGAAAAAAACATGTTTTGAATCTTCTAAGGAGTGTCATACTTCACGAAAGGATAAAAAATAAAAACAAAGGTATATTATGTCTAGTGACGAACATATAGAAAGTTGAGGATCAGATTTCAAAAGGTATCGAGGATCTTCGAAAGATGAAAAAGATCAACCTTGAAAATCTCGAAAGGAATACAAAGTTAGGAGGGAAACTATACCTCGATACTTAAGGGAAGCTATATGATGCGAAGGAAATAGATCGAATCAATACAATGTTGTAGATTATCAGAATTTATACGTTGTGATGGGAACTAGAGATGAGATTCAATATATTCAAGGTGTTGACTGGAGAAATTCTTCATTGAAAACTGAGATAATTTGTGGGAAGCAAAGAAATGCGAGTGAATGGAGATACTATAATTCAATGCAAGCAAGCAGTGGGAGAAAAATTGAAAGATTACTCTAAGCGATTTATCTTAACCAATGCAGGTTTAGATAATTGTGAGGAACTCGTAGCAATAGCGGCCTTTCGACAAGAATATTACCAGGGGATCTAGCAAACGAAACAACAAAGTGAAGATCCTTGACTTTTGGAGCATAGATGGCTCAAGTGGAATCAAAGTAGAAGAGTCGACCAGAGTTTGAAGAGTAGTTGGAACTGGTCAAAAGAATTCTGGACAGGTGCCAAACAATCAGCAACAATCTTCGAATTCTGTCCAACTGACACCTCTTCTTCCCCCATTTTAGTGCAATTCATGATTAACTAAAACAAAATCACAACAAATAAGAAATTTATGCATAAATAAAATATCGTGACGATTGAATTTCATATTAGTATATTACACATTCCAAATATTCGAATATCAAGGTATCATCAATGATTGAACCTTTACTATCCATAATGAATACTCGAAGATAATATACACATAAAATTACATTCTCAAATGTTCTTACTTGACACTATCTTTTACTAGCCTTGTGTCCTTATCCTCCTTAAGCATAGCAAAGCCAAGTCCTAGCTTCCTGAAGCGACTAAACTTCATGCTTAAATGGGTAGATCTTTTACTCTTGCACATGCATATGCAATTTTTTAAAAGAGCTATTAAGAAGACAAACTTCAACCTCCACAACTTGCATGTCTGAACATATACTTTGGGATAATAGTACTAATGTGTTCCAATCTCTAGATGTTAAGATTTCCACATTGAATTCAGCACCTAATGTAATATTAGATGGGAATTGGGTATCTTAACATGAGAGATTTTAAATGGAATTTAATCATATCCCAACTACCGATTGTGCACAAGATATTTACTCAACCCTTTGGTTAAATAATCGGCTAAATTATATTGAGTTCTCTTAAACCCTTCTGAAATAACATCATGCATGATGCGCACACGAATCATACTTGTCTAACACCTAAGTATCTAGACATGTCTTTATAAACTTGTCTATCGACATTTGCCAAGACAGCTTCACTATCACATTTTATATATATAGGGGATATCAGTTTGGGCCACATCGGAATTCATACATAAAATTTCTTAGCCACTAAGTTTCTTTACTAGCTGTTTCTAATGCCACAAACTTTGATTCTATTTTTGAATCAAGTAATACAATTTTGTTTCTTAGATGCCCAAGAGATAACAAGTCCTTCAAATAGAAATACACATCTACTTGTGAAAGAGTGGACTTCCATATTCGAAATATAACTCGCATCTGAATATCCTTCAAGTCCAAAAGGAAATCCAGTATAAGTCAAACCACAATCCATGGTTCTTTTCAAATAGTTGAATACTAGATTTAAAACTTGCCAATGATGTGAACTAGGATTGCTAGTATACATACTAAGCTTTCCAGCAGTAAATGCAATATCCGGCTTAGTGCTAGTCATGACATATACCAAGAGGCCTATCAACTTCCTCCAAATCATTTATTTCAAAACTCGACGATAAAAATGTACTGATTTTATACAAAATACTTTTACCTTTGTCGAAATATGGTATGAAGTAAATTTTACATACCTATCGTATGAGTTTGGATGCCATATCACAGGAAGCCACATGTGTATAATTTTATTGATACTTAAATCGTATAAACCACTTAAAGAATAAAACCTTCAAAAAAATTCACAACAATTTTTCAGTTAAGAATTACATCACAGGCATCGAACATAACTGTAAAATCATTTTCAGTTATTTATAATATATTATAATTAATTATATTCCGACGCATCATTTTCCTGCAAAATTGTAGATTTTGCAGGCTTATACCCTGTGCATGTTCTTCATAGATTCAATCTTATAACTACTTTACCATTGATAAAATTTAATATGCTGCTATTATAATTGCATTTTCAAATTCAAATATATAAATGTAATAACAGTTACAATTTTTTCTCATATTTGAATTTACTGCAATACATAATTAAGCAAACAAGCATCTGTAATTTTGCATGCACTTTAAATGAATTTTTATTAGACGCTGTAAAAATACATGCAGTTTAAAATTTGGTATTAAACACTATAACTGCATTTATACAAAATAACTATACTTCGGCATACAATTTAAGCGAATTTCATATTGAACTCCATTGCATATGCAAAATAACTATAATTTGCATGCAAATTTCAATTGTGTATTTGACGTACATGCAATTATCTTTGTTTGTATGATTCAGTCTTCTAAAATAACAATTCATGCATGTAAATATACATATAATAAATTTTGTGCCAAATGTAGATGCATACAAGTGTAAACATCATTAATTACTGTCTTCACAGGTTTTAAATGCACGCTAAATTGATTGCATTAATTGTCAATACACACGATTATTATAGTGTGTAAATACAATAATATAATAAATTTAAAAGCAATTCAAAACTGCTTTAACATAAATGTCATCATACATTTTTTTCTCTTCCAGGCGTAAGATGCATCAAATCAGGCATGCAAAGGGACATAAATTTCTTGCTAACAATAGTATCATCAAACATGCATAACAATAGTATTATCCATAGGTTTCTTTTTTCCTTTCAATCCGAAAGTAAAATCTAAACCTACTTTCTTTAGGAACTAAACCAATTCAAGCAATTTCAGCCACAAATACACACTTTTAACATCTAAATCAACAATTATTGTTTAGGTGTATATCAATTCACGGAATTTAAAATAATTCAGAGATTATCACCATTTTCATAATCTCAAAAACTACACATCCATCATCAAAAGTCATACAATAATAAGGGAGAAAAACTTACAGGACAATGATACCATAGTTTCATTGATGCTTTAATATTTGATTATGGATTCGTTTAAAGACGACGCCAAATCTCTTCGTTTCAAACTTCATACAAATCATAAAACAAGAACATCTTCATACAAATCTCTTCATAAAACAAGAACATCTTCATACAAATCTCTTCATAAAACAAGAATAGATAATTTCAATCTTTTGTTCAGAATATTGTTTAGAGATTTCCAGATAAACTCTGAAGTCTTGTTTTAACAATTTCAGATTGAAATTATTTTGGCGGTTCTCCAAAAAATTTAACCGGATAAAATAAGAGCTTTTCTTTTGAACAACGAGAATGAATTTTTGTTGTGTTTCCTCTGTTACAGAACCATACTTATTTATTCAACCAAAATACTCCAACTATAAAACAGTTTTATGTCCCAAAACTGTTAAAATTTCAAATGATAAAATAACTTAAAATTCAAATTCAAATTCAAATTCAAATTATTTTTCCAAATTCATATTTCCATGAATTTTCATAATAGCCTTATCATTCAAAATAAATCTAACCCGAACAAGGATCCGTCCATTAGACCCACTAATCATAATATATTCTAACAAGCGTGTACACCACACTCTCAGATTTGCTCAATAAATATATTATGACTACATTGGTCGACTAGTTAATCCAATTACACTAAAATATCCAACATCTCTGAGGAACAACAACATACCTCCTCGAACTAGGGGATCTTGAAACCAAGCATCAGGATAACAATTTCATAGACTAAGGCCCAACCAATGGATAAAGGGTTGAGTATTGTGCCGATCTAACTGAGAGTGTTGCTAAAAGTTATAAAAAAAAGTTAAATGGTATATGAATTTCAAGAAGCCTGCCTCGATAAATAGGCCAAGGGAGGAGCGAAATAAAAAAAATGAAGTAACACAACGAGATCGGACATGATACCGCAAATTGTATTGTGTTAAAATAACAAGTACATAATTTAATTGAGAATGTGAAGTTGTTGGCCTATGTAAAAGGGAAGAGAAATGCGTCAAAGATCCATATCGTATCGACTTCACACGCAAAAAATCCAAATACAAAGGCTGGCGATTTGATGATTTTAGACTCGAAGGTTGATAATTTTGACGCAGCATCAGAATATTTAGATGTATATCTAGACGGGTTGATTTTAATGACAATAGAGGAGCCAGTGAAGAAAGGCTATGTTCGAAGCCTTTGTGGGTATTTTGAGTCCTTGGGAAATTTTTGGGGTGAAACTACAACTAGTAATACTCACAGTTCTAGGAAAAGACATGTAGTGAGTCTAGCTACTCAGATAGAGGGAAATACTAAAGCATTCCCTTTATTCTTTTTGATGAAGATAATTTAAGAGGCACTACAAGAGCATATGATAATGTAGTAGTTATTGGAAGGGAGGTTGCTCGTGTCAAAATCTGACGTGTGCTGATAAACACATGAAGCTCTATGAACATTCTTTTCAAGACAACTTATGATAGAATGCGTAATCCTGCTCGGATTTCCCAATCTGAACATACTATAATTGGTTTTACTATAGTAACGCCGCAAGTAATTGGGGTATTCGAGGGGGAGGTGAGTCTTGGAAAGGGACCTTTGAGAAATAAGGTTCAGGTATTGTTCATGGTGGTGGACAATCCAACAAGCAACAATGTCATTCATGGAAGATCTTGTTTATCGAGGATGTATAAAGTTGTGTCAACAATCCACCAATGCTTTAGTGGGGGTTGTCTGAAGTGATAAAAAGGTTGCTAGAGAGTGTTATGCCACTGCACTTCAGATCCGAGGGTCTAGTAGTGGTGATAACGTGAATTAATAGCAACCAAAGGGGTTGAAGTTGGACCCCGAGGAGGGGGTTGATGATCCGAGGGAAACCTCAGGTTTATTGACAGTAAGTGAAGATATAGAAGAATATGTTTTTCCTGATGGAAGAGTATTTCGAATAGGAACCTTACTAACCCCAATTTTACATCAACAACTATAACAATTTTTGTCTCACGATTTGGATGTTTTCGCTTAGAAAACAACAGATGTAGTAGGAGTGCGAGTCAAAGTGATTTGCTACATCAAAGCAAATATGAACCTACATCAATGACAGCCTTTTGACAAGGATTGTTACTAGAAGATCATTGAAAATAAAACAACAAAGCAAAGAGCCTTGACTTTTGGAGCACATATTGATCTAGTGGAGGATCAAATCAAAGTAGAAGAGTCGACCAGAGTTCGAAGAGTAGTTGGAACTGGTCAAAAGAATTCTGGACAGGTTTCAAACAATCAGCGGCAATCTTCGAATTCTGCACAACCGGCACGTCAGAAGAACAACAACTTACATCCTCGAACTTGGGGATAATCAAACCAAGCATCAAGGTAACAATTTCATAGACCGAGACCTAACCAATGAATAATGCCCGAGTCTTATGCGAATCTAACTGAGAGTGTTGCTACAATCTATGAAAAAGTTAAAGGGTAGGTGAATTTCAAGAAGCCTGCCCCGATAGATAGGCATAGGGAGGAGCGAAATAAAAGGTTTTGCAATTAACACAACGAGATCGGACATGATACTACATAATGTATTGCGTTAAAAAAAGGAAGTACATACTTTAATTGAGAATGGGAAGTTGTTGGCTTGTGTAAAAGGGAAAAGAAGTATGTCAAAGATCCATATCACATCGACTTCAAAGACAATAAAACGAAATACACAGGCTGAAAATTTGATGCTTTTGGACTCGAAGGTTGATAGTTTTGACACAGCATCGGAATATTTAGACGCAGATCCAGACCGGTTGATTTTAATGGCAGTAGAGGAGCAAGTGAAGCAAGGCCATGTTTGAAACCTTTGTGAGTATTTTGAGTCCTCGGAAAATTTTGGGGGTGATACTATGGCTAGTAATACTTAAAGTTCTAGAAAAAGGCATGTAGTGAGTCTAGCCAGTTAGATAAAGGGAAAGATTTCTTCTCATATGTATGGTAAGAGAGACATTCCCTTTATTTTTTTTATGACGATGATTTAAAAATCAATACAAGAGCACATGATAATGTAGTAGTTATTGGAAGGGAGGTTGCTGTCGTCAAAATTTGACGTGTGCTGATAAACACAAGAAGCTCTGCGAACGTTCTTTTCAAGACAACTTATGATAGAATGTGTAATCCTCTTTGGATTTCCCAATCAAAACGTACTATCATTGGTTTTACTAGAGTGACGACGCAAGTAATTGGGGAATTCGAGGGAGAGGTGAGTCTGGGAAAGAGTACTTTGAGAAAGAAGGTTCAGGTCTTGTTCATAGTGGTGGACTGTCAAACAAGCTAAAATGTCATTTTTGGAAGATCTTGGTTATTGAATATGCATGGAGTTGTGTCAACAGTCCACCAATGCTTTAAGTATATCATCAGAGATTGAGTGGGGGTCGTCTGAAGCTAGAGATTGTTATGCCACAGATTTTCGAATCTGAGGGACTAGAAATGGTGATAAAATGGATGAATAGCAACCAAAGGGGTTGATAATTCGACGGAAACCCCGGGTTCATTGACAGTAAGTGAAGATATAGAGGAATATGCTTTTCCTGATGGAAGAGTACTTCGAATAGGAACCTTACTAACCTCAATTTTACGTCAACAACTATAGCAGTTTTTGTCTCACAATATGGATGTTTTCGCTTGGAAAATAGAAGATGTAGTAGGAGTTCCAGTCAAAGTGATTTCCTACATCCTAGCAATTAACCGGGAGGTCAAACCTATTATACAAAAAAGGGGATCTTTCTTTTGAGAAAGTTGAAGCAATTTTTTCCGAGGTGGATCATTTATCGAAGGTCGGAGATATAAATGAATCACAATATCCTTTATGGACAACAAACGCAGTGTTGGTTAAGAAGAAGAATGAGAAATAGAGAATGTGCGTCAATTTCACAGATTCGAATCGCGGTTGTCCTAAAGACCTGTTAAACGTTCCTCGAATAGACCAGTTGATTGATTCCATTTCGGGAAATAAAATATTGACCTTTATGGATGCTTTTGTATTGTATAATCAAATTCAGATGGATCTAAAAGATCAAGAGAGTACTACCTTCATCACGGATTGAGGCTTGCATTGTTAGAGGGTTATACCTTTTGGATTAAAGAATAGTGGAGCTATATATCAGAGATTAATGAATAAAGCATTCGCCTCTCAGATTGGAAGAAACATGGAGGTGTATATTGATGACATGATGGTTAAAAGTTCAACAGATGATGCACAGTTGGAAGATTTAAAAGAGACTTTTATTTTTTTTAAGGGAAATTACACTAAAGTTAAATCCTAAAAAGTGTACCTTGGAAGTTCGATCGAGGACGTTTTTGGGTTATGTTACTAGTGAGAAGGGAATAAAATTTGACCCATAACAATTAAAAGCTGTGGTGTCAATGAATTCTCCTCGAACTATCAAAGAAGTGCAAATCTTGACATGAAGGTTAGCTGCTCTTAACAGATTCATTTCTAGATTTTCTGATAAATGTTTTCCTTTATTTCAAGTGTTACGAAGACCAAAAGAATTTGAATGGACTTCGGAGTGTGAAGCATCATTTTAAGTGTTATATATTTGTTGTCATCACCAAAAATATTGTCCAAACCTCGACATGGAGAACAACTCTTTTTGTATATTGCGGTATTAGATTTTGCCGTATGTGCAGTATTAATAAGTGCAGATTTTAGGAATTTCGAAGGTGATATTTATTATATAAGCAAGAGTTTGGTAGCCACAAAAAATGGTACTTCATGCTCGAAACATTGTCCTTGGCTTTAGTAATGGCTGCCTGAAAAATGCGCCCTTATTTTCAAGCTCACACCATTGAGGTTCAAACTTCATTTCCACTAAAAAATATTTTACAGCGCCTAGATATTTCTCGGGGGATGACTAACTGGTCAGTTGTGTTAGGTGATTTTCACATCGTTTTTTCACCTCGAATGGCTATCAAGGCCCAAGATTTGGCAGCTTTTCTTGTTGAATTCCATTCAAACATATCAGATTAAGAGATTAATAAGGAAGTTTTACCAACCATCTAGCATTTTAAAATGCAGCATTGGGGTTCAACTCATTGCTCCTTTTGGAGAAATGATGCTTTGATGTATTAAATTTGGCTTTCACGCATCAAATAATGAAGCCGAGTACAAAGTTGCATTAGCTTGTTTGAGGCTTACAAAAATCAGTGGCGCAACTTCAGTACATTTCGAAACATATTCTCAATTAGTAGCAAATCAAGTGGCTGGTGTTTCCGAAGCTAAAAAAGACCACTTGATTCTGTATCTACGAGAGCTTTAAAATCCGACTCTTCTGTTTGATCACGTTATTGTAGATTATATAAGCCGAAGAGATAATACATTCCTGATTCCTTGGGAACCGTTGCGCACAAAGAATAATATCCTTGGATTTTATCATATGAGACCATCGATTCTAAACCATTTAGAGAAATGTGAGCCCATTTAGGAGGTATTCATCACTCTAGATACAATCCGAGGAGATTGGAGAACGGATGATTTGAATTTCTTGATTAGAGGAGCGCTCTCTGAAGATACAAAATTGGCTAAAAAGTTGCGAGACAAAACATTTGGCTATATCGTGTTAGATGGGATTTTGTAGAATAAAACATTAGGTAGGCCATTATTGTGATGTTTGAACAAACAAGGATAATAAGAAGTTTTATGAGAATTACATGATGGAGAGGGTTCAACAAATTGCAGGTTCAAGGCATTAACGAGTCAAGTTTTACTGGCATGGTATTATTGGCCTTCAATTATGAAAGATGCAAAGAATCTAGATCAAAGTTGTGATACTTGTCAACGGTTCGCAAACTCTATTCATAAACCGGTAGTTCCAGTTATGTCCATTACCAAAGCCATCTAATTTGATAGATGGAGAATAGATTTGGTGGGACCTTTGCCAATGGCTTCTAGAGGACGATAAATGATTATTTTTGTAGTGGAATATTCTATGAAGTGGGCATAAGCTGAACCATTGTATTAGATAAAGGAAAATTATGTAACTAAATTCATAGTAAACAGTATTTGTTTCCTTTTTGGAGTACCTCGAAAAATTACTACAGACAACAGACAACATACCTCAATTTAATAACAAATGAATGGCTTCTTTGTGTGCTTTGAAGGGGATAAAAAAAATGTTTTCCACACCTTTTCAACCCTAAGCAAATGGTCACGTAGAGGTGACAAACAGATCTATTTTAGAAGGTTTGAAAACGAATTTAACAGGGGCTACAAGAAAATGTCATAATTATTTGCAAGAGGTGTTATGGGCTTATCGAATAACTCTTATGAAATCTACTATAGAAACTCCTTTTTCCTTAGCATATGTGATGGATGCTGTTAGTCCTGCAGAATCTACATTGCCTTCTTTTAGAGTAGCTCAACACTCTAAAGACCTGAATGATAAGGCAAAAAAAGAAAGTTTGTACTTTATTGAACAAAAAAGAGTTAAAGCTCACCTGAATATGATTCATTATCAAACTCTTATAAGGAGTAAATATAATTCAAAGGTTAATATGAGGCATTTCTAGGTGGGTAATAAAGTTTTAAAGAAGGTATTCCTCCATACTAAGGAAAAGAGCCTCACTAAGATGACCACAAATTAGGAAGGTCTTTATATGGTTGTGGAAATAATAACGCCAACCTCTTATCGCATTTGTGATAATAAGGGGAGGATGCTTCAACATTTATTAGAAGATTCATCATCTAAAATTGTATTTGGTAGTAATTGTATTTTGAAACTTTTATTTTTTTGAATAATTGGCACACTCTTTCCTACCATGTTGGCCCATGGTTGTTTTAATGAGGTGCTATATAAATATTTGAAGTTATCAATAAAAAATATTTTTTGGCCAATGGTTATTTACATACCTTTATTTAAATTATTTTGGTAAATAGTCAAACACTAATCATCTTGGAAGTTGACTAAGAGTAATTATTCTGAGGTGTTGAATACCTTTTTTAAAGAAACAACCGTATTTGAAGTGTTACGTTCTCTAAACGCACTATAAGATTTGAGGTGCTACGTTCTCTAAACACACTACAATATTCAAGGTGCTACGTTCTCTAAACGCACTATAATATTCGAGGCGGTACGTACAACATTATTTAAAGTATCACGTTACATAAATAATTTGTTTATATTAAGGTTTTAACATTCTTCCAATATTTACATAAGTATTTTCACTTCAAAGATTTTATGTTTAGTTATAATATAATTTTTATTTCGAGGTAAAGGTAACTTATAATTAAGAAAAACGCAATAAGAATATAGGGGAGATTAAACCTTTTTGCATTCAATTCAATTCAATGGTAGCAATATATATTTTTAAATGCCAAGTAAAAGAGGATCTATGTAGCTAACTCCTCATAATGCTTAGAATTAAGCTTTGAGAGCGGTCATATCCTCTATCATTTTCTTCTTCTCCTCCTCAATCTTCTTAAGTGAAACTTGAAGACCACCGGATTTTTGCTTCTACGTAGCTAACTCCTCATAATGCTTAGATTTGAGTTTATCTATTTCATTTTGGTTGGAAGTGTTGAGATCTTCTTTTTCTTTTCGCTGGATATCTCTTTGGTGATTTTTGAAGTAGATGAGCCATTTGAGGAATTCAGATATGGCCAGTTGAAATTCATGAAACTGCTTTTCCACAATTCCACCAAAGATGTTTCTCATGCTTTTTTCCAAAATCAGCAATATTCTTGTAGCGGACCATCTCATTTCCCATATGTTCTAATTGACTTTAACAAGATTCAATTTCTTGGGTTCATTTTTGTGCTGCAGCACCAAAATCGGAAAAAGGTTGAAGAGCGAGTGCAACTTCTTTGGATGGATCAAAGACGGGAAAACCCATAGGATTGGGAACATGTATAAGAGCACTGAAGGATGGAGGCAAAGATACCTCTGGTGAAGTTGTTTCAAGAGGGAATGAAACAAACCTTTTACCAAAATTGTGCAGGTCGCCCTGAAATTCTTAAACGACATGATGTTCATCTCTGATGAGCTCTTGAGATTCATGCAAATATGTAGACTATAACGACATCTCATTCCACACTCGGGCAGATGGCGACAAGCGAAACTACTCTAGTGGAATAGACTGTACAACTGATGATGATGAAGGGACCGGTGAGAGTTTAAGTGTTGAACTCAAGGGTCCCAAAAAAGATGACGGTGAAGAAAAATCTGAAGGCAACAAGCCCTAAGGTTTTATTATGTATTCTTTTTGTTTTTGAAACACTAGATTCCTTACAAGACCAAGGCATTTTTTGTACTACTGATTGGTTCGAGTCCGATCAGAATTATTTGTCAAATTTCCCTTTTGTTTAATATTTTGTTTAAATCTTGCATGGCCAACATTTAATTAGCCACTAAAGTTTCAGAAGTGTTGAATAAAGATTATCCAATATCTCTGATCACATGCGTTTGATTATTGTGATCAAATGTTAAACATATCCGATCAACTCAAGAAACATTCAGAGCTGGAGTGTTGAATAAGCAATTTATATCCGAATTAAAACAAAATCACACCACACTTTTGAAGAAGGCATCATATATATTGAAAAATCCGGACACCTCATTAAAACCTCCCTGCGCCACCAGGGTACGAAGAGTATGCCCCCTAATATTTACATTGGTATTTAACAAGTAAATATTTACAAAAGGGCTTTATTTTAAATATAACCTGAGATGTTCAACCATCCATGGATGCTTTAGAGCTCTCCCTTCTTTGTTTTAGAGCCTGTATGTACCTGGTTTAACCATTTCACAGACCATATGAGGGCCTTCCCAGTTTGGAGCCAGCTTACCGAACTGCTTCTCCTTGGTATGTAAAAAGACTTTTCTTAAAAATTTATCTCCTGTTTGAAAATCTCTTATTTTGACTTTGGAAGCAAATCTGCTCCTCGTCAAGCCTTGGTAGTGTGTTGTTCTCAGATGCACTTTAACTCTTTTTTCTTCTATTAAGTCCAAATGAGTCCTAAGTGCTGCATCATTAGCCTGTTCAAAATAGTTTTGGCCTCTGTGTGATGGTAAAGTAGCCTCTATGGGAGTAATTGCATCCATCCCATATACCAAAGCAAAATGAGACTCTTGTGTGGAAGCCCGATGAGTAGCTCGGTAGGCCCACAATACTTCTTGTAAATAACTTGGCCACTTTCTTGCAGCTCCTTCCAAATTATTCTAGAGTCCGGACAAGATGATTTTTTTTGCAATCTCAACTTGTTCATTCGCTTGAGGGTGTAAAGGAGAAGAAAAACAAGGTTGAATACCTCTAGAGGTATAGAAGGCTTCCATGTCTTTGTTATTAAACTGTGGCCCATTGTGTGTAGTATTCTTCTGAGGAACCCCAAACCTACAGCATATGTTTGATATGATAAATTTAATAACAACTTTCGAAATGGTTCCAGCCAAAGGAGTTGCCTCTATCCACTTAGAGAAATAGTCAATGGCGACTATAATAATTCTATACCCACCAGATGTCATAGGAAGAGGTCCAGCTAAATCCATCCCCCATCTGTAAAAAGTTATTGGTTCAGATATAGATTCCATAGGTACTACTGGCACATGAATTTAATTCCCATATTTTTGACAAGGATCACATTTCTTCATCATTTGTTTTAGCATATGTCGTGATGGTTGGCCAGTAGTATCCGGCTAACAAAACTCTTTGGGTTAGGGACCTCGATGGTATACTCCTTATTTTCCCTTGCACTTTCCACCTCCAGTGGTGGAATTCTACGCATTCGGATCCATCTGAACTGCTTTATTTACTGGTGTTGAATGGAAAATTCAGGCACCGTCTCCTCCCACTGCGGTGGCCAATTTGGTGTGATTTATTTCTGCTTGAGGGCAATGTGGTAAAGTGTTTAAAAAGTGTTTTGGTAATTTTGTGGTGTTTTGTGTTTAGTGTGTAGAGTATAGAGATAATTAAGCTGTCTACTTGTAATAAATTTTGATCACCCTTATTAATGAAAGTAGTTGAGGTATTTATACTTAATTACTGACCCATGGGCTTATTGGATTGGGTTGTGAAACCGGGTCGAGTTTAAGGACTCATTAGTAATATAGTTTTAAGTTGATTAACAACTAGCTCAGTCAATAATTAGTATATTTGTCTTGTTCTGATATTTAGTGTGGTGGTTTAGTCTGAATTTCCCTTCGGATTTAATCATGGTACAGTGACTGAAATCTTCGAACTCATCAAGTTTACTTCTCTCTATTTTACATAGTGAAACGAGCTAAATACTTATCATTAGTAACTCTACTACACTCATTTTCATACCTTTAAGTGATTGGAGTGTTGTCCTCCTGATATCTTATATTTCTGTATTTTAGTAGCCCATGGTCTCCAAGTGGAGGTTGTATTGTGATCGATTCGAAAGTCATTTTTTCATTTTCAGTTAAAAGAGTGCTTTAATGTGGCCGATTCGATGTCGAGCTAAGAGTAAGCTGATGCAGAGTTAAGGTCGACCAATATCGAGCTGAGGCTGAGGCTGAGCCGGGGTTAAGATTTGTTGAGCGAGAGGCTTCTAAGTGAGGCTTATGAGATCTCTTACTTCAAAAATCTAATTTTCATGTTCATTGAGTGAGATACTCATAAAGAAGTCCAAGTTGAGGCTGAGCAAGGACGGGTTGATCTTATGCAGTGCTAGTTTTGTACAAGATAATGTACAAGTATTATCAACCCTTCAAGGACGGTTTGATCTTATCACAAATTGTATATTTCAAACATTAGTGAATAGTTGAAACAACAACATACATCCTCAATAACCAATACCTCCCACAAATAACGTTATAACTGGTTGGACATTCTACCACCATAAATAAAACTTGAACTTTCTTCTTAAAGGGGTCCTTTCCCAAATATACCTCCCCCTTGAATTTCCCGATAACCTGCTTTCCCACTCTTTTAAATCCAATTATCGTACGTTCAAATCGAATAATTTCGGGTGGGTTATGTATTTTATCATACTTTGACTTGAATAATACATTCGTTGAACTACCGGTAACAATCAATACACGTCTAATTTCAGTCCATGCAATTTGTGCCCCTATCACTACTGCATCCTCATGAGTCCTAGCTATACCCCTCATATCATCTTCGTCAAACATGATGAAAAGTGTTTCCTTTTTACCATACAAATTATAGACATTTTTCCTTCTAGCTGAGTTGTCAAACTCACCACATACCTCTTTCAAGAACTGTTCGTGTTACCACTTATCGTATCTCCTAAAAAAATTCTAGAAATTTAAAATACTCTCATGGTCTAAAATATTAACATATTGGTGGGACGTATTACCCTCTTACCATGGGTTATCTCTCGTATGTTGATGATCACTCTCCTTCCTTGATTTATGCTCTTTGCGTGATTTTTTCGACGTTGACTTCCCTCTCCCTTTGAAGAATGATTATGCCTCCCTTACTTAAACAAACTACCCTCATAATTCGAACTCGAAAATTTACTATCGCTTGTAAAAATGTATCGATGTTTATCTTTATTTTCTTTTCGTGAAGAGTGATGTTTTTTATGAGACTAAAAATGAGCTTTTTCCAGTCACTTCAAATTTGTCAGGCCGTGTAAGATTCACCGTACAGGTTTTCCAATTCGTTTTTCTCCCCAACCTGTCGCACCTCAGATTTAATCTCTCCTTATTCAATTTTATGTTCTCTTCAATTGAAATCATCATTCAATATAATTATTTTTTTTCCAATAATTGATTCATTCGGTTCTCAATATCAGACTGTTCAAGCTGTTATGGATTTTGACTATCACTTAAAGTATCTTTTTTATGCAAATCTGATCTTAGCGCTTTAATTTCCTCGTGCACTGTAGGATCAATTCTGATGTATTGTTCTATTGTGACTTTGATCAATAACACTAATCAAAAATTTCGTAGATTTTGGTTTTAGATTTGTAATCAAGGTACCTTGTATATCCTCCCACTATGGTCGTCAATGATAAGTAGTTAAGACTTTTAGTGTTAAGATCAAATAACATAAGTGGTTTTAGAAAGATAAAATGGTTTTTTAATTCTAGAGAGAGAAATATTCGATTGTTGGTAGTTAATGAGTAAAGTGTCAATATATTTATCTCATAATCCATGATCCAATTTATAGGACAAAAGGTTAAATAACAGAATTAGTTACATATTTGGATAAATTGCACTTTTGTCTCTTAAGATCTATAGTTAATATTACATTTATTCTCTTATCTTTACAAATATTTATTGATAACCTTTTTCTTCTAATTGCTTTTCCCCCTCATAATTTATATCCTTATCACCCTCAATATTACACACTTGTTGGGTTTCTTTCATAAGAATTTCCTATTTAACCGATTGGACTATTATTCCAAATAATTCTTTCTTTTAGCAGCTGCCATAAGGTCTGGGCAGTGAGGCCGTTTGAAAAAACACCACAACTTTTTCCTTTTGAGGTGCATCTTCTGCTATTTGGCCATACCCTACAAAATTATTTGAAGAATAATGATATAGCTTGTATGGATCTCTCTCCGTATTTTCCTCTATTGGTAAGATAAAAAAACTCTTAAGTCTTCTCATGCCTTGCTTTTGAGATGAATACTATTCCAAAACGAACGGTGGTGCGGGCCATAATTAGCTTAAATATTTCGTAATCACTTATCATGTTGGCTACTCCATATTTAACTAATGAGTATGTTGCACGTAATAAATTATAAAACATGTCTTCTTTCAACATGTCGTGCATGTCCAACCATTGAGTTCCCATCATTCTTGTGTGGGTGGTTTTCATGTGTTGTGCTTCGAGATCTTCCGATAGTGTCGGCTCGTTGTTAGCAGCATGTTTCTCAAGGGTTAACTATCCTTCAAATTTGTATATGTGAACTAAATGCACAGTTTTCAAAACTTTTTTTACAGGACCGTACGACTTCAATTTTCGAGAAATATTCTGATGGATCTTCCCATTCTCTAACTATATGCGACTTAGATATATCTTCATTTAAATTTGTTTTAATGCTTACTGATATGGATGTGGGATTTTGAGGATTAAATTGTAAATAATATAAATTTAAGGATTAAACTGCAAATAATATAAGTGCAGTCCTTAAATTATATATTGTAAGTTTTAGAGAACATTTGTAATTATGAATAATTGTTACTAAAGCGAAATTTGTCTTCTTTTATAACAGATTTCACTTTTGAGGATAAGTCTGGGCTCCTCTATATAAAGGGCAAGACTTACCAAATAAATGGGTTGAACACTTTTTCTATTGAATTCATTTGTACTTGAACTTTCTCTCTCCAAATACTCTCTAACTCTTTCTCTCTCTAGAATTCTCTTATAACAATTTACTAAGGTGAAATATTAACTCATGAAATTGGCAACTCCACTCGGACTGAATAAAAGAAATCAATGACTTATTATGTTCAAAGTTGATACAATCTTGTTGTATTTTCTATTCAAAATTAATACGATGAATCCTGAGAATAATGCTACGCTTCGATCAGCGATGGAAACTCTAAAAGATGATTTACAGAGAGACAGATATAGACCTGATGGATCATCTCCGATCCAAACTCAATATGATATTAAGGTACGAATGTGCCAGGTTTTAGACAAGATTAATGCATTAAATGAGAATTATGAACGAAAGGAACAAAAGATCTACTCCGCGAAGCTTAAATATGAGGTCAGACAAGAAATAGAAAGGACTAAGATGGGAAGTGAGTCAGATCGATCTTTTGATGATTGACGGGTTAAATCTGACATAAAAAAGTGCGTTTTGTGTCTCCTAAAGAGCTATATTCATCTCGTAAAGGGAAAAAAGATAAGCAGAAGTACGTAACCTCTAGTGACGAGGTAGAAAGCTCAGCTTCAGGATTTAAGAGATACAAGGGTTCTTCGAAAGAGAGATCACACAGAGATCAGTCGAGGAAACATAAAAAGGAGAGTAAATCTAAAATGGATAATGTTCCTTGTTCTACATGGTACGAATGAAACACTTCGAATCAGTATGATTGATATCTATATGTTACAATGGGAACAAATGATCAGTTTATTCAAGGTATCGACTGGAGAAACTCTTCGTTGACAATTGAAATACTCTTCATAAGGATTTCGAAGAATTTTGATGTTTCCAAGGTAGAGAAGTTCGATGGGATGTAAGATCCTGATGATCACATCGAACAGTTGAAGAACTATATGATGAATTTTGAAGATGACGACCGGCTGGTGTGTCACGCATTTTCAGAGAATTTTAAGGGAACAACTCTAAACTGGTACAATTGGATTCAGAGGGGGTCCATTTCAAATTTTAGGGATTTTTATACTGCATTTCGAAGGCAGTTTGTGGGGAGCAAAGAAATGAGAGAAAATATTGATACCATTATTTAGTGCAAGCAGACACTTGGAGAAAAGTTGAAGGATTATACAAAGAGATTTGTTTTGACCAAAGCTAGTTTGGACAATTTTGAAGAGAATGTGGCGATGACAGCTTTTCGCCAAAGATTATTGCCAGGGTATCTGAACAATAAGATGACGAAGAGAAGAGCCATAACTTTTGGAGCTTTGATGGCTCAATATGAGGATCAGATTAAAGTCAAGGAGTTGACTAGAGTCCGAGGCAGACCAGTTAACACTCCAAAAAAATTGGGACAGGCGGCCAATAACCAGGAGCAGCCCTCAAACGGAAATGGAAATGGTAATCAGCTATCAAGATAGAAGAACAATAATTTGCCTCCTCGGAGTGGTTGATATTCAAATCACACTCCATCTAACACTTATAATAGGCCTAGAACAAATTAATGGGTCAAACCAGAATATTATGTTGATCTGACAGAGAATGTACCTGTAATCTCGGATAAGACTAAAAGATTCATAAATTTTAGGAAGCTAGCCCCAATTAGTAGGCTAAGGGAGGAAAGGAGTAACAAGTTATGCAGATATCATGAGGATATTGGGCATGATACAAATGATTGTATTGCTTTGAAGAAAGAGATTCACTTTTTGATTAAAAATGGAAAGCTCCTGACTTATGTGACGTCGCAAGGGAGCAGATCGAAAATAATGTTGCATCAACTTCGAAGGCTGCACCAGCTAAGAATTTGATGATTTTGGATTCACAGGCTGAACCTTTTGATGCTTCTTCCGAGTATGTGGAAAAAGATTCGAACAGATTGCTTCTGATGACGGTCGAAGAGCCCATAGATAAGGACATGTGCGGGAGAAGAGGCGTGTTATCAACTTGACAACTCAAATTGAAGGGGAAATGTCTATGCAGTTGTATGGAAAGAAATCTATTCCCTTCATTTTATTTGATCAAGATGATCTACGAGGTACTGCCAGACCGCATGGAGATATTGTGGTTATTAGAGCAGAGGTGGCTGGTGTCGAAATTCGATGTGTGCTGATTGACACTAGCATTTCTGCTAATTTCCTTTATAATCCACCTATGATAGAATGACAAATCCACCTCAGATTTCTCAATCAGATCGAACGATTATTGGATTCACGGGTGTAACAGCTGGTGTTGTTGGAGAATTTGAGGGTGAAGTGAGTTTGGGAAAAAGACCATTTAAGAAAAAGGTCTAGGTTCTTTTTGTGGTGTTGGACTGTCCCACAAGTTACAATGCTATTTTTTTTAAGATCATGGCTTTCAAGAATGTATGGGGTTGTGTCTACAGTTCATCATTGTTTTAAGTATGTGGTTGGAGATCGAGTTGGGGTCGTTTGAGGCGATCAGAAGGTTGCTCGGGAATGTTATACCACTGAACTTTGAATCCGAGGATCCATTAGTGGAGACTTATTGCATGAATAACAGATAGAAGGGGTACCCTCGGATTTAGAAGAAAGGGTTGACGATCCGAGGGAAAACCTAAGGTCTTTAATGGTAAGTGAAGAGATTGAGTTCACTTTTTCAGAAGGGAAGGTGCTTCGAATTGGAACCTTATTGACCCCGCTTCTACGTCAAAAACTGCTGGATTTTTTATCTTCTAATTTTGATGTCTTCGCTTGGAGGACAGAGGATGTAACAAGAGTACCAATTGAGGTAATTCGTCATAGCTTGGCTATAGATCCAAAGGTTAAGCCGGTTATTCAAAAAAGAAGAACATTTTCCTCGGAGAAGGCAGAAGCGATTGTTGCCGAAGTGGATCGACTATGTAAGGTTAGACATATAAGGGAGTCATAATATCCTTTGTGGACGAAAAATCTGGTTGTGGTAAAAAAGAAGAATGGGATTTTACAGATTTGAATCGAGCTTGTCCCAAAGATCCATTTCCTGTTCCTCGAATACATCAGTTGATTGACTCTACTTCAGGAAATAAGATTTTAACTTTCATGGATGCTTTTGCAGGATATAATCCAATCTAAATGGACCCAAAAGATCAAGAATGCACAACTTTCATAACTGATAGGGGCATGCACTATTTAAGAGTAATGCCCTTTGGATTAAAAAATGTTGGAGCCACTTATGAGAGATTGATGAATAAAGCTTGTTCTACTCAGATGGGAAGAAATATGGAGGTATATATAGATGACATGGTGGTAAAAAGCTCAAAGGATGAAGTGTATCTTGATGATTTAAAGGAAGATTTTTTTAAATTTAAGGGCAATAAGGTTAAAGTTAAATCCTAAAAATGCACATTCAGAGTTCTATCGGGGAAGTTTTTGGGTTTTGTCATTAGCGAAATAGGAATAGAAGCTGACCCAGAACAATTGAAAGCCTTGATAACAATAAATTCGTCACGGTCTATCAAAGAAGTGCAAATTCTGACAGGAAGGTTAACAACACTTAATCGATTTATTTCTAGATTTTCTCACAAATGCTTTCCTTTATTTCAAGTGTTACGAGAACCAAGCAGGTTTGAATGGACATCGAATGTGAAGCAGCATTCACAAACATTAAAAATTTGTTGTCATCACTAGATTTTGTCAAAGCCTCGAAATGGGGAGAAGCTATTTTGGTACATCGAGGTATAATATTTTGCACTGAGCGGAGTGTTAATCAGTGAGGATTCACGAGTTCCGAAGCCGGTGTATTACATTAGTAAAAGTTTGGTGGCAGCAAAAAAGCGATATATGAAATTAATAAAATTGGCATTAGCATTGGTGATTGCTGCTAGGAATATGCGTCCATATTTTCAAGCTCATACTATTGAAGTCCGATCTTCATTCCCTTTGAAAAATGTTTTGCAACCACCTGATATTTTCTTGTAACAAAATCCAAGGATATTTTATCCTTGGATTTTGTTACAAGAAAATCCTTCAATTGTTACTCAATCTAGCCAATGTGAATGTATAGAGGAATGTTTTATTACGTTTGATGTAATCCGAGGAGATTGGTGATCATATATTCTTAGTTTTTTTTACTCAAGGAATACTACTAGATGATTCATAATTGGCCAAACAATTAAGAGGTAAAGCCTTCGGATATATAGTACTCGATGGAATATTGTATAAAAAGGCATTGAGCAGGCCATTGTAACAATGTTTAAGCAAACAAGAATCATAAGAAGTATTATCAGGATTACATGATGGTGAAGGTTCAGCTAATTGTGGGTTGAAAGCTCTCTCAACGTCGAGTTTTACTTTCAGGGTTGTATTGGCCTACAATCATAAATGATGCTAAGAATTTAGTTTGAAGTTGTGATACTTGCCAGAGATTTGCCAATGCTATTCACAGACCAGCGATACTGCTTATGTTTATATTTGAGGAAATACCATTTGATAGATGATGGATTGATTTGGTGGGACCTTTTTCGATGGCTTCAGAAGAAAGACAAATGATAATTGTAGCAATGGATTATTTTACAAAATGGGCAGAGGCAGAATCGTTATCAGGGACAAAAGCAATTGACGTCATCAAATTTATTGTTAACAACATCTGTTATCGTTTTGGAGTTCCTCGGGGGATTACAACAGATAATGTCCCTCAGTTTAATAACAAGGAGATGGCTTCATTTTGTATGTCTAAAGAAATGCAACAATGCTTTTCGAAGCTTTTTCATCCTCAACCTAATGGGTAAGTGAAGGTAACAAACAAAACGATTTTAGACAGCTTGAAAGAAGAATTTGACTGGGGCAGCGGGAAAATGGCCAAACTATTTGCAAGAGGTATTTTGGGCTTATCGGACAACTCCTAGAGAGGCTTCAAATAAGACTCCTTTTGCTTTGGCATATGGAATGGATGCAGTCAGCCCCAAAGAATCTACGATGTCATCTGCAAGAGGTACTTTGGGCTTATTGGAAAAATCCTAGAGAGACTACAAAGGAGACTCCTTTTACAAAGGGCGAATTTAGATTTAATGGAGGAGAAAAGAGTTCAAGATCATTTGAATGTAATCCACTATCAAACTGTTATGAGGAATAGATGGGATTCGAAGGTGAAAAGAAGAGAGTTCAAAGAAGGTGATAAGGTGATGAGAAAACTTTTCTTGCACAAACAGTAGAAAAGCCTTGGAAAAATGGCTCCGAATTAGGAAGGGACTTATATGGTTGTTGAGAGGATAAAACCAGGGTCTTATTGCCTTTGCGATTTTCAAAGGAGGATGCTTCAGCACCCATGGAATATACAACACTTGACTCTTTATTGGGAGTAGATTTGTCTTTGTATATTGGAATTTTTACTTTCAAATGGCGCACTCTTTCCTATCATGTTGGCTCAGGAAGGTTTTAACGAGGCGTTGTGTACATATTCAATATTATCAATAAAGTTCGTTTTTGGCCAATGGTTGTTTACACATACTTGAATAAAACTATCTTAACAACTTATCGAAGAGTGATCATCTTTGAGGTTGGTTAAGAGTAGAATGTTCTGAAGTGTTTATAACATTTTTCGAAGAAACAACCATGTTTAATAATCACAACACAATTTTTTCAACCTAAAAGCTTAACAGCACAGTGAGATTTTTTCGAAGAGCTACCATGTTCACCAATTTCGTTAAGGTATTTGAGGTGGTAAGTTTACAGTTTATAATTATATTTGTTTTTTAAATTTAGCATCGAATAATATGTGAACATAATAATAGCAATTTTTTAGCCTGACAAACCCAAAAAAAATGATAAAGTTAATCAGACTGCTCCTCCTCCTCAGACGATTCTTCTTCATCTTCATCTTCGGATTACAAATCGGGGATAGGATCGAAAGCTTCACTTGGACACTTATCGATGAGAATGTCGTTCCAGAAACTTTTGAGGTTGATTTTAGGATAAGTAGCGTGAAATTCTCGAAGAAGGAGAATGGTTGTTTCTTATTTTCCATTTTTAATAGCAGATACCATGTCTTTTGAAAGTTCAGCCTCGGGAGCAGCAACAGCAACAACTTTTTCCACTTCGAAATCTTCCTTTATTTTAGCATTCTCCTCTGTCACTTCTTGATTTTTTTTGTTTGAGAAAGGTTAAGAGAGTTTTTTCAGACTTTTAGAGTTGGATATCTCGGTAGCCAGTTCAGTAGCATGATTAGTCTTGAGCTTATTCATATCATGTCAGAAATAATTAGTTGCCAGCAATTCTGTCTCAACTATGTGTGTGATTCGCAGATGAGTTTTCATGCAGAGAGGACCTTTTATGAGTTCGGACCTTGCTACTTTATACACGTGAAATTGATCAACCACTTTGATGTGCAAGTTTTCTCTTAATGTTTTCTCACCTTCGTAAGATTCTTTGTAATAAACCATATCTTTAGCCAATTTCTTTAGATTGTTTTGAGAAGCTTCAACTTGGGAAGCAAGTGCTTTTGCTGTAATGTCAAGATTGGTAAACGGTTGAAGTGCAACAACGATTGCAGGATTTGAAGGTGGAAGAGGAAATTTTGATTCTTATGAACTAGGACGTTGAATCATATCTAAAGTTGTAGGAGGAGCAGGAGGATACATAATTTCTGGAGACACCTCGGCAGGTGTTGGTCTCCCGAAGATAAGCATGTGATTTTGGATGCCTTGAAGAACATGATCATCTTCACTAGTAAGCACTTCAGTGTTCTCAAAATTAATGAAAATATCAGGATCACAGTGTTGTCTGTTCTTCAACCAAAAGGATTTCAGCAGCCTGATTTTCATTAGCAGGATTGTCTTCGATGATGATCACAGTGTTGTCTGTTCTTCAACCAAAAGGTTTTGTTGGTTTTGTTGGGTTTCAACAGTGTTTTCATCTTCATCGATAAGTGTATACGAAGTGATTATCGCTTGTTTCTTTTTCTTTCTATGGGAGCTGGAAGAACCTTTCTTTTTCTTCGAAGACAGTTGTTGATCTTTCCCTTCTTCGATGGGTGAGAGAGTTTTTCTGCGGTTTTTATTTTTTGAGGTTTCGATTTCGATGGAGTTGAAGGGCTAGCACCAGATGTGTAAGTTGTCTTTTTACCTTTCTTCTCGTTGATAGCTTCTTTTGTTTTGGTAAATGACTCTCTGATCTGTTGCGAATAGGAAGGAAGACTTTACAATTAGGATGAACTAACCTTTTGCAGACAATCTTCGAATCAGGCTCTGACATCAAATTTTGAGGTGGCAAGGCACCCTCTGAGATTGGGAACATGTAGCAATTGTGGAAATTGATCGGCTCGAAGGCAATGTGGAACGCATTATTCTATTCTTTCTCAGCCCAAGCAGCAAGGTTTTGGAAAATATCTTTAGCAGGTGGTCGACGCGATGAATTACGCCTCGAAATTTCTGAAATAATCATGCAAGTATAAAATTAAGGAAAGAGAGGAAAAAATATAATCTATTTCATAATGTAAAAGTTTCGAAGTGATTACGATTACTTCTCTAGATGAGATTTAGCTTTGAAGGATTAGCGTCAGAAATTTCTTTGTCATGCTCCTGATATAAAAAAGAATTTCTGCTTCCAGAATTTATCAAATTCTAAGAGATCATCGATAATATTGAGGTCATCCACCAGGGTGAGGTAGTAAAAGAGAAGCTTCAGACCTTTCAACAGTTGAGTTAAGAAGATGAAGTCCTTGATGCTGATGGAATCTGAGATAGTCGAGATACCATAATCATTGACATAAGGGTGAACCATTGATTCGGTGTCACCTGAGTAGGGCACAAGTTGAGGAGTTTGAAGTATTCCATGATCATAAGATCTAGTAAAAACCAAAGACCCCAATTGATGATTTCAGGGTAGACTACTAGCTCATTATCCTTGCAATCTAAGGGAGTTTCTCCTTCTTTAGGTAGTCGAAGAGTTATATTATCTCCAATTCCCCGTTGCTTTTTTAGAGTCGAAGCTTGACTATCCTTGTAGTAAATATATCAAACTTTTTTCAAAGCAATGAAGTACTTAGCCTCAAGACCCCTTAAGTTTCTGTCAATTGTAGCTCTTTCTTCTTCGAAAACAAATCAAGTATCTGTTTCTTCCTTAGGCTTATGGGTGTTTGCTGAGTTCCCATCATCAAATTCATCTTCGAGATCGGTTCTGGTAGCCTTGGAATCAGCTTCGTTAGCCTTTGATGTTTTTTCTCGAGGATGTTGGAGTAATGGATTAACAGTTTCTGGTAAAGGATTATTTTTTCGAGGAACTTCCTCAGTTACTTCTCTCTGAGGAGGAGCTTCAGTATCTAGGTTCGAAGGGGGATGAATTGGGTTAATTTTTGATTCATCTCCCATAATAATGAAAGTTCTTGTTCTTCTGATTATAGAAGAATGATTCGAAGAGGGAATATTTGATTTTTTCTTTAAAGGAGATTCTTCACTAATCAAAGGAGAAATGTTACTTTGAGATGAAGAGGCTCGAGGTGTTTTAGGACCTAGGATTTTGGATGACGAATGTTCTTCGAATGAAGGAGAAGGAGAAATAGCAGGAGCTTTGGTTGGATCGAAATTACCGTAATAAATTATTTTGGTGGTTGTTTCAATACCAGTGTTATTGATAATCATGAAGCTATATATTTGTATGCTCTTTGAGTAATGCAGAAGTAATCGTACGATCCAAAAACTCAGTTGTTATCAGGTTCTGGAGATTTCTATTTCTTGGGTATGTTAGGCTTGGATTTTCTGGTTCTTAGATTTTTTCTCATAAACCAGATGAAAGTTGATCGGAGAAGATGAAGGTTGATCGGAGAGTTTGGTTGTTTTATGAATATACTTGAAAACGAAGGAACATGATGAAGGTAGCCATGTGCTTTGAATTTTCTCTGAAATAATTTGTGTTATGAGTATGAAAAAATGAGGTAACTGATTGAATTTATCGAAAAGAAAGGAGACGTGTGAAGTTTAAAGGACTTTGATAGTAATAGGGTAAAATACATAGCGGTGACGGGATTAAGAGCTCGACATTTGTCAGACTATTGTCAGGCTAGATACTTTTGCATATTGTTTGGATAAAAGTCGATAAGTATATTTTAAAGTTTTATTTTCATAGCGTTTCGAGGGGATATATTGGCTTTAAGGACTTATGAGAGTTTAGTTACTTCTAATTGGTATTTTCCGTCATGAAGTACAATAGTACGAACTATCTGCCGTCATGTTGTTACTCTCTACTACATTCACCTAACATAGTATACACATGTTACAAATTCACTACTGGATAAAATGGTTTTTACAAGGTCTTGAGAATGATTAATATCGTTTCAGGTTCGTTGCGAAAGTCCTTTTATAATGGGTTCGAGATCGGAAATGTCGGTTGTGTTAAGTGGGGGCATTAACCAAATTCAGTTTCCATCAGAATCTTTTTAAAATAGTTCGGTAACAAGCGGCGTTGCAAATTTGGATCCGGATGGTACCAGATCACGTCGTTGCAAGAGTTGTTGCGATTGCGTGGCACTAATTTATTTAAACGATTAAATATGTTAATGTCCGACGTTGCAACAATTGTTGCACGATGGCTAGCGGTTTTCATTGCAAGAGTTTATGCAATTCCGTGGCACTAATTTTTCGAGACGGTAAATTATGTTAGTGTTTCAGCTGTTGCAAACGTCATCGCACTTCTGTTACACGATAACTAACTGGTGCAGTCACTAACTGTGTTTCACTTATGTTGGAAAGAATCTGTATTAAAGTTCCATTCCACTTTCTGTTGTTGTAGAGTGTTTCTCACATGTTGTAACGTTGTTTTCTCTTTCGTTATATGCTCGTCGTTAAATATCAGTAGACATTAAAAAAAATAGAGTAGTTATGTTGGGGGCTGCATAACTACCCATAATTAAAATACAAAAATCTACTAAATACGATTCATCAATACATATTATGATTGGAAAATATAATTTACTTTCAAACAAAAATTTCACATATATATATATATATATAACTTGATGGCTTCAACTTGATACATTTTATCATTATGTTCTTTAATCTTCTCCCTTGTTCATTCTTCAGCCTTCCAGTCCAGTGATACTGGTACAAAATATGTTAATTCATGCTTCAGTGGAACCCTGCACACATTACTCTAAAAGAAAATCTGTAAGTAAAAAACAACAAAAAAAATTCCTGCAAGCTCACCTGTTCCACTGACTATTTATGCATTTAACTTGACACATCTAGTCAAAATGGCTTGTCCCTCAATATAGGTAAATTTCATTTCAAAATGTTGACTCATTTCCAATATATTGAAGGAGTGGCAACAAAGGAAATTTGAAAATTTAACCTATATTGAGAAACAAACGACCTTAACTGGTCCCAAAACACCAACGATTACTACTATTTTTGCGGCCCAATGATTTTGTATTTTCGTAGTCTAAAAAGGCGCTATAAACCTTTGGATATTTCAAGAATATAAAATCACCAGCGTCTGAAAGTGGTACTTGTACAAAAATATGTCAATTACACTAAAAACACATCTAACTATACAATGAAAAGACCCGTTCTAAGGAAACAACTAACCTATACAAACCCACACATTACTCCACAAGGGTCTGAAACTGATACTTGTACAAAAATATTTCAATTACACTGGAAACACATCTAATTATACAATGAAAAAACCCATTGTAAGGCAACAATTAACCTGTATAAAGCCACACATTACTCCACAAGATGATTTGTACATCAAGTTATCAGGCCACTATGAGCACAAATTGCCAATGAAACCAATGAGTGTATATCTTTGAAGACTGGAAAAATACATGATCAGTGGTCTCAATAAATGTTTTTGCAATTATAAGACTTATGAAAAAAATTCCAAGTGGGCCTCTCCCTCAATACACGTATATAGTATTCGTCAACCCTAATCTATATTGAAGCAGTAGCTACCTTGACTTGTCCTAAAATAGCAACTTAACAAGCCTTCATACGTTAGTCCACATAATTGTTGTAAACTTAAGTTTTGACTACATTGGTCATGGTCTCACTGGGCCTGGAGGATTCATTTCAAGCTTCGAAACAAACTTTGTTTTGAACAAATGTTTCGCAGCTTGAGGGGAATCCCCTACTGCCAATGGCATAAACCAATATTTTCAGAACAACTATCTCCCTAAACAACATCATGACCAATAAAAACAGTTAACACATGCATAAATCGTAAACATCACTAAAAATTGAATCCAATGCACAAGCATAAACATAAACAGCATTATGACAATTCACTAAAACAACATTCCATACAAATGGAATCCTAACACAAAGATATATACCTAAACAACATTCTCAAAATTAAAACATATTAACACATGAAACATATTAATGCATATGCATAACATAAACTAATTATCAAGCAAAACAACATCATGCATATAATATCTATCACCACATAGGCATAAACATCAACTGTAACAGTTAACACACAAGCACTATAAAAAAATTAACACATGAAGTAATTGCCAAGCAAAACAACAGCATACACTTGATATATATCAACACAGAGGCGTTAAAATAAACACAAAACACATACGCACTATAAAAAATTTAACACATGAAACATCTTAACAATTAGGCATAACATGAATTAATCATTAAGTAAAACAGTAGCATACACATAATATCTATCAGGACAGAGGCATAAACATCAACATTAATAGAATTTAAAACCAAACAAACGATCGATAGACACATAGAGGCATAAATAATAACCTAAACAACATTTAAAGCAAAATAAACAATTGAGAGATGCGTGAGGGCATAAACATGAACCTAAATAACATTTAGATCGAAAAACAAACCTTGACAGAGGCATAACTTATGGAGCCGAGGATAAAAAGAATAAACACATTTACCAATCTAGAACCTATATATTGTTACTCGAGCAACAGACTGAGCTTTGTTCATCAAGAACCTACAGAATCTTACTCGACCAACAAGCTGAGATTTGCTCCTCGATAACAAGCGGCAAGAAGAGAAGGGATAAGAAAGTTTTGATTTACGGCTTTACAATAAGTGAGACACTATTATTTATATTAGATAGCAAAAACATTATGATTAAGGCATAATAATAAAATATTAGGTTGTGTGATAGAGGTGAGAATCTGGTAAGTAAGTAATGTATTTTTTATTAACAATGTGTTGCTCAACGGTCTCTATTCTGTTGCAGAAATGGAAATTATGGAAAAAACAGTCACGTTATAGTACGGAAACACCCGGACCTGCCTAAAATAAATAGAATCCATCCATAAAAACATAAAGTTGAATCTACTACTCAAACTCATAATTAGTTAATTAAACATATCATATTGATAACACAAGATTCATCAACTCAAAATATATTCAACTTCATTAATATATATTCAAATTCATCAATATTGACATCTAATATACAATATTAATCAAGATTGTTAATTAGTCTAAGTCGATATCTTATTGATCACTGCTTACATTATCTATGCCATCCTAACCACTAACAAACTCATCATTAACCTCTTCTATTTCAATGATCCCAAAACGTCCAGGATGAACAATATCATTAGGATCATTTAGGTCCATATCGTGTTGTAGCGGCACGAGCGGAAGCATTTTGGATTCTTGGAAGACTCGTTCTTGTGTTGCTTCAGCAACTAATACTTCTTCTTTATTGTCGGTCGGAATTACATATGTCATATCTATTCTATTTCGGGCCCTTGTCTTGCATACAACTACCCATTCTTTATGAGATGCTTGTTTTGATACATAATCTAAATAATAGACTTGTCGAGCTTGAGTAGCCAATATGAATGGATCATGTTGTGACATCCGACTTCTTCGATGGATTTCTATCAAACCTTTTTTAGGGTGAATTCCCATGATTTTCCTATCGTTACTAAACCAATCGCATTTGAAAAACACCATAGGACACCTTCAAATTTTCTGTTATTTATCCATAGTAGTCTAATATATCAGCACCATATGCCCCCTCTATCATAACACCGCTATTGTTTGTCTTATGCCCTATTCTACGTTTTGTGCCGAAGAGGTAACTGTTGGTGTAATATCCCCCGAACTTGCGAATCTTGCAATAGGGACTATTCACCAATGTTGATGTACGACAGTCCAATGTATCCATTTTTGTACCAACCTATGACACTCACAAAAAATAAGAAACCAACACTAATTTATAACCTACTAATACTGCTACAACAGTGAAATAATTGCTAGAAATGAAGAAATCTAGCTACTGCAAATTACATAAAATCTCACTCGTATGCTAAATGAAACTACTCCAACCAAAATCAAAATTACTACCGCAAAGAAAGTAAGTTCATACCAGCAGTAATGTCATAACACATACGTATGAATTTGATATTATATGTACTTAAAAAATAAAAGCAAGAAAATGGTGATTAAAAAAAGTAACGAGTAGAGTGAATATTATATATTCTTCCAGCCAAGGACTGAATCTCTCGACAAAGTATTGATCGAGCTCCGCTGCACTAGAATCAGAATTGAGTTGATGAAGCTGTGCATTGTAGGAGCGGCAAAATAAACATTAATATTGGACTTTTTGTATCGTGAGTAATCAATAAAAACTCACTGGATAATAGTGGCAATTTTAGGGGTATTCTTCAAGACATATATGTGTAACATGTTTGAATATTTTTCAGACAAGTATTCAGACTTCTTCATGCCTCTCTTTGGTTTTTCGAGGTGCCGAAAGATTGACAAACGTTTTTCAGCCTTCACTTCGCCTCCATCGTCATTTCTCAGTGGTTTTCGCTGATTTGTCTACACATTTTCATCTAGATACATCACATAAAATGATGACACCTATTTGAGAAGGTGTGCTTGTGAGATGGAACATTCAACATATATTTTTTAGTCACCATAAGTTTCAGCTTACCAAGATACCTAATCATGTTTAAACATAGGTTTGCGTCGATTAATTTGTAACAAAAAACGTAAACATTTACTAAAATCGATCGGAAAAACTTACGATTCAAAAGGATACATCCATCGATATTGACAAGGTCCACTATTAAGCGCTTTATATGGAAAATGAATCGGAAAATGCTCAATTACATCAAAGAACACTGGAAAATAATACCTTCTCCAACTTACATATTATTTGTGCTATATTTTTCTCCATCACTAGTAAATGTTAAACACGAAGAGTTGATGAACAGAGGCCTCGGAAAAAATGGCACAAACCAATAAATGCCTCCCATATTGGATTAGGTAACAAATGACGGAAGGCAACGGGTAATAATTTCTCCATAAGGATATGACAATCATAGCTTTTCAAGACAGCAAAACTCTCTACATTCGTTCAGCGTGAGAGATTGCTTGCAAAACCGTCTAGCAGCTTCAAATTTCCTAGCCATGTTCCTATAGCTTGTTGTTGGTCTTTGTTAAGTACATAATTAGCCTTTGGTTTAACCTTTCCTAACCTTGGGTCATCGATCAGATTCAAATAGCTCTTTGAGCATAAATACTCTATATCTTCCCTAGCTTTTTTGTTCTTAGTCTTTGATTTAACATCCGTGATAGTAAACATCATGTTCTCCAAATAGTTTTTATTGGTATGCATCAGGTCTCTATTGTGCATAATCAGATTGTCCTTCTAGTAAAGTAGCTCATAGAAAATTCTTTTCTTCGTCCAATGATGTTCTGTACTATATCACGGTAACCTGCGTTTGGGATTAGATTCACCGAATTAATTCGGAGGAGTGTCATGTAAAAAGAATCTTGTGTCTTTGTCCTGGTAAGTCGCTCGTTTTCAACTATATGTGAAACCATTTTTCCTTTCAGAAATGTAAATTTATTCTTCTTGTTGGGGTGGTCCTTATGTAGAAACTTCTGATGATAATCAAACCAACATACCTTCTTACCTCTCGCAAGGTAATGTGTATTTGTTCCAGTCATACAATACGAGCATGCCAATTTACCGTGTGTACTCCAGCCAGATAACATACCATAAGTGGGGAAATAATTTATCGTCCACATTAGTGCTACTCGTATCATACAGTTGACCCGTCTTTCAGCATTGTACGTCACAACACCATCACCCCATAGGTGCTTTAGATCGTCGACTAATGGTTGCATGAACACATCAAGATCTCTTTGTCGACTATGAGAACCATGTATTATAAGTGCTATAAAAATGTAAGTATCCTTCATGCATAAACCATGTGACATATTGTAAACACACACCATTACCGGCTAGCAAGATTAATTCCTTGCAAATTTATCAAATGAATTGAATCCATCAGTACACAAGCCAACTCTCACATTACGTGGTTCTGATGTAAACTACGGATGACAATAATCAAAATGCTTCAACGGCGGACCATGGCTTGGGTGTATCATGAATCCGTTAACAGATGGATTACGGTAGCTCCATGTCATATTCTTAACAGTCTTTCTTGATATATACAACCTTTGTAGTCTAGGTTCTATGTGAAAGTAAATTAGCTCATTTTGAGCTACACCTTTCCTTGTATTAGATTTTACTTTGTAATGCGATGTACCGCACTATAAATAACACTCGAGACTGGCCGCATCTTGATAACACAACATATAATTGTCAACACATGCGTCTATGTTTCGGTGAGACAGACAGAGAGGTATCTGATGAGTCCGGAAATTTTTACCACTCATTGAAGAAACCGGACAAGGATAATTCGGAAAAAAGCCACCCAGTGAACCATCCGAACTAGACAAAAGTATTAAAAACTAATCACCTTTTGACTAAGCTAATTGCTAACCGCTTAATAAACTAATGAGTTTTTGAACTCGACCCGGTTTCATAAGTTTGACCCAAAAGCCCATATGGCCCATAACTAAGGGTATAAATACCCAACCACTTTCATTAATGAGGGTAATGAACATGTAATACAACCAGGCAGCTTAAATCTCTCACTACAAAACACCCAAACATTAAATACCTTTGAAACACCACAAAATACCTGACAAAATTACCCTCACTAAAAAATAATCCACACGAGCATCAACAACTTTTTTTCTCACCAATATGTAAAAGGAATTCTGGTATCTTTGTCTGGTTTTAGTCGTCTCATAATAGATACATATCGCTCGTGGTTCTGCTTGGAAATCCTTGACTCAGATTTCAAGTTGATAAGTTCGGACACCAGCACTAACTTAGACATTGTAGCGCAATCTTCGTAAACTGATTCATCAGCATCATGCAACAGCTTACAGTACGCTGTAGTAGTCCCATTTGGAGTCTCACCCTCATTGGTGGGCTCCCTAAATCCCAAATCATCACCTACCATCTCGTGATATTCGTCCCTATCAAATTAGTTAGCAGGACTGCCCTGAGAATTGTCCTCACTCCATAAACTCTCTCATGATATACCCAACAGTTGTATTCTTCCAAAAATCTATGTCTCACTACATCCTGGTGCACTAAATCAGTTGTATTTGGGTAAATATTTCTGTATTTCAAACATGGACACAATATCAAACTAATTTCTTTACTAAACTTTTGTGCATCTGAGCTCGTAAAATGAAGTCCTCGACACCATCAAAGAATTCATCTGCAATAACAGTCCTAGTAACATCTAAACCACGATAGATACACTCACGAACACTTTCAATATCAATAGGCATATGGCAAGGACCTGTGATTTGAAAAAAAATCAAGACACTCGCTAGGACAATTGTACTAGATTCGAATATAGACAAAATAAATAGATTAACCTTAAGCAATGTATTTAGGTAACTTAATTTACTTCAGGAATCTTAGAATTACTTTAGGAGGCTTAGAATTAGAGTAGCAGTCTGAGCTTATAGCCGTTATAGCAGCAATCAAAATAAAAAAGAAAAGATTCTGAAGTACATAGACTCATCTACTGGTTGAAACTCTCGATATGGTTACGTAAAGCTGAGGTGAAGATGATGGACTGTAATTTGGCTATGTGAAGAGGATGGATTAATTATTTGCGATAGTTTCAGCTCTAGAGTCAACCGAGTTTTGCTATCAGTTCTATAGTCAACGTTGGTTATGCGTAGAGGCCTGTAGTTTTGGTTTTGGGATTTCGGGTAGTTAATTCCTACTAGTATTAGCCTTTACGTTAGAATTATTATTACCACTTGTTTTTCGATTTACATTATCTACTTTTTTTTCGACTTACACTATGGTATATAGATTCAATTTACATTATCTAATAAATTTAACTTGTAATTAAGTATATGGACCCAAAATGTAGTGTTATTATGAACTACTAATTATAATTATGTACAATTTGCACATAAAAATCCAGCGATACCTAGATTTGATTTTGTAAACCGATTATTCAAACCAAATTAATTATAATTGTTGAATCACTAAATTATATTAACACTGAGTTTTATTTGGCGAAATTAAGTTATGGTAGATCATAAGCTATTATATTAATTTACATAATTCAAATACAACCATAAAAACAAGAATATTTTGATAAAATAGTACAATGTACATTAAATTATGATCAAACATAAAACAAGTCTTCAAAGTACACAATAACCAAAATTGGTGTACAACATACACCCAAACCCCAGTACATCATACAAAACAACATCCGTAAATGTATAACTACCATATACAAGATAAAACAACTAATCAAGCTAGAGAAGAACCTCTGGTACCATCACCACTACAATCTTTGCTGCCATCACCAACACTTGTATTGTTTTCATTCACATCGCCGAACCAATTCACGTCAGCTGACATAATCTTCCCCACAACATCACATTTAGAATGTATAACGAGAATTTTGATAGCTTTCTCAAGCATCACCATCCTCTCCGACATCTTCTCATTCTTCTCCACCATTTTTTTGGCTTCCTCACTACCCAAAAAAGAAGATATTGATCCTTGGCTAGTCCTATTCCAATTAAACGCCCTTTCCTCTTTCTCGATTTCACAGTTGGAAGAGACAAGAACAAGTCTCGATCATCAACAAATTCTAGGTCAGCGTCGTCACCATGTTTTGACCTGACCGCTTCTTTCCACTTTTCCTATAATTATGGAACACAATTAAAAACTTTTATTAGTTATGCATGAAACAATTAAAAATATAACTATATGAAGTACGTTGACAAGGTCAAAAGCGCAGTTAAATTAAGATAATCACATTGTACAAACAAAGCAATAAACGCATACAAATATATAAAACCAATGCTCACAACATAAGAGCTGAAACACTAACCATACTGCAAAACATATATAGAAATTATTGTTCGACAATGGAAAGGAAACAAAATACAATTAGTAATCCTATTAAGAAACATATGTAGACAATGTCATTAAAAATGCTAAGCACACAAACAATCAGTAGTTATACTATGGGACTATATAGACAATATCTTTTGGAACCCAAAAGAACTTGCATAAAATTACTAATCCTACTATGCAACATGTATAAACAATGATCAACTAAACTAAATATACAAGATACCACGTACATATACATACCAAAAGAGCTTGCATATAATTACTAATCCTACTATGCAACATGATTTTAAAAGAGTAGGGGTTCACAAATTCTGACGTAGCATCGCTTTGGCCATCCTTCTTGCCTCAGGCGTTTGGCCACCGACAACATTTCTCCAGTTTCTTCAAACTGCACCAGAGGGTAAAAATGAATGTATTAAAAATAGAAAATTAACTTAAATTCAAAGTATTTAAAAATACTTACATGTTGACTAACTGATCGGGAATGGCTCCTCGAACAACTCACATGAGTCCCTGCCCCACCATAATGAGCTTTGCGGTTTCTTGAATTTGTTTTTAATAGCTTCATATTCTTAGGACTACACCAGAAATCAACCCATGACTTCCATAATCTTGGCCTATTTGTTAAGACGAGTGGCCAGACATTGATCATCTCAGGTGATGGACGTTACAGGTTGGCTCTCCTTAAGGCACTATGTTTCATTTAAGCCATAAAATTCTTGTAACAACTATTTAGTTCTTCCAAGAACAGTCTGTGGAACACATCATGATTGTTGTCTTGTACAATGTAGCATTGCTACAAAAAAAAACAAATCAGTTATACAATTCTACAAATTATACATGGACAAATAATAATATAGTTAGTACCTTGAATGCCTTCCACATGTCAGCCCTAAAACCATCAACATCTTCCGCATCAACATATCTTTGCTCCTCTTCTTAACTTTGTTCATATTCGTAGTCCTCAACTATAATTTGAGAAGGAGGCTGGTGAGATGCGCTTGGTTTAAACGGGCTGGGAATCAGCAGAGAGTCCCTAGACTCTATCTCTGGTGAAGTGCTAAGACAAATCCCAGATTCAGAAACATCCCCAGTTGAATGGAAGTCGGAGTGAGAGTTGAAGTGGGAGTGGGAATTGGAGTGGGAATTGGAGTGGGATTATGCATGAGAATCTTTTTAGGTAGGTATTTCGTCTTATTTGGAGACAGACAGTAGCTACCCTCCCTGACAAAGGTTTTCTAGCTGGGGATTGAGAGGATTTTTCATCACGGAGTTTAGGGAACAATTGCGAATTTTAGGCACAAGAACTAACAGTAACTTCTTCGGCTTATCTAACATGGCTTGTTTGCCTTGAACGTTTTTCTTCTTACCAGCCATACCTTCCAAAAACAATTGAAATCATTAAATAAACATATTCTAAACATTAAACATAATAACAACAGCAAGCATAAAATGACTTCCCACCATATGAACTCATTCTCATAAAAAACAATTATACTTAAACTGTTGTAGTTAAATTATTAGACATGTATAAACAGCCTACATCGGCTTAAACACAACTACAAACAGAACATCAAACTATATATATTGATATAAAACATGATATTCATACATACTAAATCATGGAATCACAACATCAACACAATACATGAGTGTTAACACAAACTTACTGAATCAAAAACACAATAAGAACACATACTCAATAAATCGCTGACACAATATATACTTACTAAATCACTGACACAATACATACTCACTAAATCACTAACTCACAACATTAACACAATACATGAGTACATAAACTTCCTGAATTACATACACAATATTAGCACATATCCTCTAAATCACTAATACAATACATACTCACGCAATTCAATGAATCACAACATAAACATAATAAAATATCCATGTCAGATTCTTAACTATAAATTTGGACTCAAATAGAGTACTAACACAATACAGTCACATTAGAACACAAATGAAGCAAAATACTTAAACTAACAGGTTAAGAAAATCAATACCTGTTAATGATAGATCATTTGCTTCCTTACAACTTTTCTGCAACCCATGTTCTTACAACATACAAGCATAGTGTTAACAAGGAACAATAACAATATATTAACAAACAACAAACAAGTGTAAACTGAAAGAAAACCTAATACACTCACCATTACCTTATATATGAATTTTAACGCTTAAACTCATATAAAAAATATTACCTCTAATAAAAAACTTGTACACTTCCTTTAGAGTAGACTTCTGCTTCTGCGAAGAGACAATGAACAAGACTCTAATAAAAAAACTTTAGTAAATAAAATTTAAAACACACACTAGAAATTACAGGTCTATTGTTAGAGAGTCATTACATGTTGTCAATAATCTATATAATCAACACATTGATGCAACCCACCTTCCTGCAAGAGACAAGTTAAGTGTTAATAACTCACGACATCAATCTATTAACAAATGATAAACCACTATAAACTGAAAGACAACATGTCTGTCGAATTAAATAGAAGAAAAACTAATATACAACAAAATTAAAACTTATGCTAAGACTGTACACTGGTGTGGAGAGGAGATAATAGGAAAAAAGGGATTGGGCAGAAATAGAACTTAATTAATAATATAAAGAAAGAAATCATACCTTTGAATGACTGTTAGGACAACCACCGAGAGATGAGAGAGACAAGAGATAGGATTAGGGTTTCTGAAAGAAGGAGAAAGGGGTTTGTAGAGTTTCGATGATGAGAGAGGGTGAAGTTAATTAAAGTTCGCTGGGAAAATGAGGCTAAGAGAGAGAGAGAGAGAGAGAGAGAGAGAGAGAGAGAGAGAGAGAGAGAGAGAGAGAGAGAGAGAGAGAGAGAGAGAGAGAGAGAGAGAGAGAGAGAGAGAGAGAGAGAGAGAGAGAGAGAGAGAGAGAGAGAGAGAGAGAGAGAGAGAGAGAGAGAGAGAGAGAGAGAGAGAGTCAGAGGACAATTGAGTTAGATCAAAAAGTTTTCAACCCATTTATTAGTTCAGCCTTGATATAGAGGCGCTAAGACTCAACTTCAAACTGAAAACGGTTACGTAAAATGGATAAAATTACCCTTAGTCCTCAATAGAGAGAGAGAGAGAGAGAGGGCATATGCAAATCGATAGATGAGAGAGAGTGAAGTTAAATACTCAAGGGGTCAAGTGGTTAAATTTAGGACGGGGGTTAAAATAATTGGGTTAAATTAGGTGGGTAAAAAATAGGTGGGGTAAATTTTGGTAAATATTGGGAGCAATTGAAAATTTCATTTACCGGGCTAAATATTGTAACGGCCCATACGATGAAAACTGAACCCATTTCCTTGATTAATTATTAAAAAAACATTAAAAGAATACCGTTGCAAGCCCGTCTCAACCGAGAAAGTTACTCAACGACATAATGGGCTCGTTGTATTCCCGTTGTAACAATATACTCGTTTTTCATTAAATGGGTCAAAACTAATAGTCGTGCAAAACGCTAGTATTTACAACAGCTTTGCAACCGTTAAAGCATGGTGTTGTAAAAAGTAGTTTATCCAGTAGTCATTGTAGGATTAATGTAAAGTTGCGTAGGTTGGTTAGCCATTATAGGAATGGTATGGAATACAGTAGTGAATGACACAAAATAAATAAAACTATTGGACTTATTTAAAATGTCCCACCCGTTTAATAAGGTCTATTAAAACCATGTTTTAGAAACAAATTAAATATTAATTATTTTTGTAGTTAAGGTTATGTGTAAGACCATCTTTAGGTTGAGTGAAAGATACTCTTTTATGTTAACTGTAAGAAACACTCTTACTTAGAGTGTAGAGGTTGAGTGTTTAAGTATCCATAAGCTCTTGGATGGTGGATCCTTGTCTCCACGATGGTTCTATAAACAATGGAGCTCTCCAACCATCTAGAGAATCATCAACGCACCAAGAAGTAAATTAGAAAGAAACATAGAGTGAGAGAAAAAAAAAGACAAGAATGATATCTAGAGTGCTAGAAAAATATGTCTCTTCAAAAGAGTAAAACAATGTTGTTTCATATTTATTTTACGCGAACAAAGTGGTTAAGATCCAAAAACTCTATCCTAAATTTTGTTTTAAATATTCAACATATTAAAAAATATGGCAAACGATGTATCATTCTTCCAAGTTCCAACACTCAACAATAACAACTACAACAATTGGAGTATCAAGATAAAAGCTCTTCTTGGAGCACATGATGTGTATGATGTCGTAGAAAAAGGGTTTAACGAACCCGATGATGAAGAATACCTTACTCAAGAGGAGAAAACAAATTTAAATGATTCAAGAAAGAGACAAAAAATCTCTATTCCTCATCTATCAAGCATTAGATGATGATGGCTTTGAAAATATTTCAAGCACATCTTTTACCAAGCAAGCGTGAGAGAAACTACAAATCTCTTACAAAGGATTCGAAAAGGTGAAAAAAGGTATGTCTCCAAACATTAAGAGGTGAATTTGAATCCTTACACATGAAAGCATCCGAGTCTATTTCAGAATATTTCTTAAGAGTAGCAATCGTTTCTAATCAATTAAAAAGAAATGGTGAGAAGTTAGAAGATGTGAAAGTGGACATGGACGTGGCTCGAATTACAACAATAATAATTCCAACTACAACTACGAGAAACGATAAATCTAAACACGAGATCGTGGAAGAAAAATTCTGAAATCGAGGTATGATAAATCTCAAATCTAATGCTATAAATATCAAAGGTACATACATTATGCTTCATAATGTAGAGGCCTCAACAATAGAGTTAAGAAGAGGGCCAACTATGTGGAGGAGATGACGGAGGAAAAATATATGTTACTAATAACATACAAAAACACTAATGAAGGTCAAGAGAATATTTGGTATCTTTGACACCGGTGCAACTAGCCATATGTGTGGGAAAAGAAGCATGTTTGTAGAGATCAATGCAGCAGTGAGTGGAAATGTCTCTTTGTGAGATGATAGTAAAATATCGTTGAAAGGAAAAGGTAACATTCTTATTCGTGCAAAAGATTGTAGTTGATAAGGAAATTGAAGTTTACGGACTAAAAGTGTAAACAATAAATTGTAATGTAACAGATGGTAAAATTAGAGGAGGAATTCATAATGTGTATTTTAGTTAAGGACTGAAAGTGTAAATTACCCATTTTATGTAACTGATTTCAATTGTAAGCTAAGTCTTTGCGCTTTTATATAAAGGTCAAACCTAAACTAATAAATGGGTTGGATTTCTGATTTAGTACACTTGCACACTTTAAGTTTCTCTCTCCAGAAATATATTTCTCTCTCTAGAAATCTATTTCTCTTTCTAAAACTCTTCTTTTCCTCTCTACTAAGGCAATTCTAAATGATCAAACTCACCAAATTGGTGACTTCACTAGGGACGAGTGACAATCAGTATTTATTCAACCAGTTCAAATTTTATTAATCTAGAAAAGCTATCTTGAAACTTTGCGATGAATCCCGAAAACAATTTGTTGGTTCGATCAGCTATTGAAACGTTAAGAAAAGATTTGCAGATGAATGAAAATAGAGTAGAAGGGTTTGTTCCGATCCAAACTCAATCTGATATAGAAATGCATATGAACCAACTCATGGATAAGATAAACGCATTAAATGAGAAATACAAACAAAGAGGGCAGGAAATTTACTCAGCAAAGCTGAAGTTCAAAGTGAGACAAATGAATGAGCAAACTGAAATTGGAAACCAATATGATTAATCTTGCACTGATCGGCAGGTCAATAATGAACAGAAGAAAGCGCGCTTCAAAGCTCCAAAATAGCGTTATTCTTATTAAAAAGGAAAGAAAGATAAGCAAAAGTGTGTCACGTCTAGTGACGAGGAGGTTAAGAGTTGTGGCTCAGGTTTTAAAAGGTATAGAGAATCTTCGAAGAAAGAGAAGGAAAAACCTCTAAAGCATAATAAAGAGCACAAATCTAGGAGGGATAGTGTATCTTGATGTTTGAGAGAATCTAATTGTGTGAAGGGAACACATCGAATCAATACGTTGAACCTGATCAAAATTTATACGCAGTCATGGGAACTAAAGATTAGTATGTGCAAGGTGTTGATTGGAGGAATTCTCCGTTGACAAGTGAAATCAGATGTATTACGTTTCCGACGCATTTTGATATCGTAAAGGTTGAAATGATTGATGGGATGCAGGATTCAGATGATCACATCGAACAATTTAAAAATTACATGATGAACTTCGAAGACAATGACATGATGGTGTATCGTGCTTTCTCGCAAACTTTTAAAGAAACAACTTTGAAGTGGTACAACTAGATTCTGAGCAGATCCATTCAAATTTTGGAGACATTTATACTACTTTTCGAAGGTAGTTTGTTGGTCGTAAAGAGATGAGAGAAAATAGAGAGATGATTATCCAATGCAAGCAAGCAGTTGGAGAAAAATTGTGCAAGTTTGGAAAACTGTGAAGAGGGAGTGGCGATAGCAGCTGTTTGTCAAAGTTTATTGTCAGGGGACTTGGCTAATGAAACAAAGAAAGTGAGGGATTTAACTTTTGGAGCATTAACGGTCCAAGTTGAAGATCAAATTAAAATTGAAGAATCAACTAGGGTCTAAGGAGAACTAGTTAACGTTCCAAAAAATTCAGGACAAGTGTCTCATAATCAAGAGTAGTCTTCAAATGTTAATCAACAAGCGCTTCCGAGGAATAATAATTTACCGCATCAAACCGGGGGTATTCAAATCAAGCCCCATCCTACAACTACAACAGACCAAGGCCGAATCAGTGGATATGGCCCGAGTATTATGCAGATTTTACTAAAAGTGTGACAATAATGTTTGATAAAACTAAACGTTATGTGAATTTCAGAAATCCCGCACCAATCAACAAGCCAAGGGAGGAACAAAACAATAAATTTTGTAGATACCACAATGACATTAGCCATGACACCATTGATTGCATTGCTCTGAAAAAAGAAGTCCAAATTCTGATTGAGAATGGAAAGCTTTTTACTTATGTAAAGTCACAGGGAAACGCATCGAAAACTCCAACATCGAATTCACAGCCGGCCAACCCGAAAGCACAAGCTGAAAATTTGATGATTCTAGATTAAAAAGATGATGGGTTTGATGTTGCTTCACAGTATTTGGATAAGGATCCAGTTACGTTGATTTTGATGGCGGTCGAATAGCCAATAAAGAAAGGATATATTTGAAGTTTGTGCGAGTAATTCGAGTTATTGTCAATTTTTGGAGGTGATTCAATGACTAGTAATACTAACAGTTCGAGGAAGAGACATGTTGTCAATTTTAAAACTGAGATTGAGGAGAGAATGTCCACTCATTTGTATGGAAAGAAGGACATTCCTTTTATTTTTTTCGATGAGGATGATTTGCGACGTACAACAAGGCTGTATGAGGACGCGGTAGTTATTAAGGCAGAAGTTGTTGGTGTTGAAATTAGACTTGTGCTCATGGATACCGGGAGTTCTGCAAATGTCCTTTTTAAAGCAACATATGATCGGATGTGCAACCCCCCTCAAATTTCTCAGTCAGAGCGCACCATCATTGGTTTCACTGGTGTGACAACACGGGTAATAGGAGAATTTCAAGGGGATGAAAGTCTGGGAAAAAGACCTTTTAAGAAGAAAGTTCAAGTACTCTTTATGGTGGTAGTTGTCCCACAGGTTATAAATCCATATTTGTAAGTGTCTTGGTTGTCGAAGATCTTTTCCAGTATTAGCACCTGATCTTCCAATAAAGATCTAATGAAATGATAACGAAGACTGATGTGCTTTGTTCTTGAATGAAATGTTGAATTCTTCGCCAATTGAATTGCACTTTGACTATCACTATGCAGAATGTTGTTCTTCTGTTTGAATCCCAACTCGGTTAACAAACCTTGAAGCCATATCATCTCTTTACTGGCTTCGGTCACTGCTACATACTCAGCCTCTGTAGTTGATAAAGTGACAATTTTCTGTAATTTTGACATCCAACTAACAGCTGTAGTTCCAACAGTAAATATATAACCGGTAGTGCTTTTCCGGTGATCAACTTCACCTCCAAAATCTGCATCTACGTAGCCTTGTACCTTTAACTCACCCTTACCAAAGTACAAACACTTTTCTATGGTACCTAGTAGGTACCTCAAAATCCATTTGACAACTTCCCAATGAATTTTCCCTGGGTTTGACATAAACCTACTTACAACTCCCACTGCATAACTAATGTCTGGTCTCGTACAGACCATTGCATACATCAAACTTCCAATAGCTGAGGCGTAAGGAACCTTAGCCATGAAGTCTTTTTCTTCATCCGTCTTAGGGGATTGATCCTTGGATAAACGAAAGTGACCTGCCAATGGTGTACTAACTGGCTTTGCATCACACATGTTAAATCTCTTCAAAACGCGATCGATGTACTCTGACTGAGATAACTGCAAAACATTTCTATGCTTATCTCTTATGATTTGCATTCCAAGAATCTTCTTCGCCGGACCCAAGTCCTTCATGTCAAATTCTTTTGACAATTGTATCTTCAATCTTGTAATATCATCCATATCTGAACCTGCTACTAACATATCATCAACATAGAGTAGCAAAATGATATAACTGGACTTACATCTTTTAAAATAGCAACAGTGTTCCGTATTACACTTCTGAAAACTCTCTTTGTGCATAAAACCGTCAAATTTCTTGTACCACTGTCTTGGAGCTTGTTTTAAACCGTACAAACTTTTCTTAAGTCTGCATACCATGTTTTGTTTCCCTTCTTTTAAGAAACCTTCTGGTTGATACATGTATATCTCCTCATCCAAATCCCCGTGAAGAAATGCAGTCTTCACATCTAACTGTTCAAGATAAAGGTCTTCAATGGCAAAAATACTCAACACTGATCTAATAGTATTGAGCTTCACAACTGGAGCAAAAATATCGGTGTAATCAATTCCTTCCTTTTGCTCGAACCCTTTGACAACTAGTCGTGCTTTGTATCTCTTAGAGCCATCATGCTCATCTTTCACCCGATACACCCATTTGTTATGAAGTGCCTTCTTACCCATTGGTAACTCAGTTAGGTCCCATGTATCATTTTAAATTAAAGACTTCATCTCATTTTTCATAGCAAACTCCCACTTACTAGCATCACTGCTCTGGCAAGCTTCATCATAGCATTCAGGTTCTCCTCCATCGGTAAGCAACAGATAGTTCAAGTATCTCCTGTTGGGTACATGGGGTCGAGAAGATCTTCGCAAGACAGGAACTGCCTCTGTCGGCTGTAGGGTATCGGATTGCTGTCGATCGGTCTGTCCAACAGACTCTCCTTCTTGAGGGGTTAATCTGATCGACTCTATTTCTTGACTATCTGGGACTCCCTCGATATCTGCAAATACTGATTCATACGGCTTTGAGTCATTTGCTTCAGTTTTATGTCTGTCCTTGTACATCACTGTTTCATTGAAGATCACATCTCTGCTTCGTATCATCTTCTTGTTCTCCTCATCCCAAACACGATAACCGAACTCATCTTCGCCATAGCCGATCAGAAAACGTTTTTTCGATTTCGGATCAAGCTTGTTCCTGCCTTGGTCACTTATATGAACATATGCCGTACAACCAAAAACTCTTAGATGTGATAATTTTATATCCTTACCACTCCATACCTCCTCGGGTATTCGATGTTCTAAGGGAACCGACGGGCCTCGGTTAACCAGGTAAGCCGATGTGTTGATTGCTTCTGCCCAGAACTGCTTCGATAAACCAGAATGTATTCGAATGCTTCTGGCTCATCCTGTCAACGTTCTATTCATACGTTCGGCAATACCATTGTGTTGAGGCGTACCTGGAACAGTTCTCTCCATCCTGATACCATGCTCATAGCAAAAGTTCTTGAATTTGGTGTCCTCATATTCACCACCATTATCAGTTGTCAGATTTTTAATCTTCAGACCTGTCTCATTCTCGACCGTAGATTTCCATCTCCTAAAAACATCAAACACTTCAGATTTATGCTTCAGAAAATAAACCCATACCTTTCAAGAATGATCATAGTGAACAGTTGTTGACCCCCAAACGTCATAGTGAACAATGGCAATACCTTCCTCGGCAGCCAAAACAATGGTGTTTCCCTTCTATAGATGAAACAGTTGTTGGCCCCCAAACGTCATAGTGAACAAGCTCCAGCCTTTCTTTCTTTGGGGTTCTACCACTCGTCTGAAAACTGACCCTTTTCTGTTTTCCAAGTATGCAATCTTCACACATGTCTATCTTGACTGACTTTAGACCTGGAAGCTTCCCATTCGAGTACATAATTTTCATACCCTTCACACTCATATGGCCAAGCCTCTGGTGCCAAACATTTGGATTTTCGTTTCCTGCTGCTATTGAAATTGAACAGCTCGTCTCTGCTGTCTTGTAAAGAGTACCACTCTTCTTTCCACGAGCAATCATCATTGCTCCCTTTGAAATTTTCCAATTGTCACCATAGAAGATCGTACTATAGCCTTCGCTAGCCAACTGCCCTACTGAGATTAAGTTCTTTCTCAGACTGGGTATATGTCTGACATCTTCCAGTTCCCATACAGACCCATTCAACTTAATCTTCACAGTACATTTACCAATAATATCACAAGGTTGATCATCACCAAGATATACTTTTCCAAGGTTACCAGGGACATACCTCTCGAAGAATTCTTTCTTCGAAGTCGCGTGAAACGATGCTCCGGAGTCTAATACCCAAGACTCTTCCCTGCTTTCTAAGGAGCATATTAACGTATCATCTCCTTCTAAAGTGATATTTGCCTATGTCTTCTTCTCTTGTTCCTTTGGTTCTCTCTTGCACTGAAATTTAAAGTGCCCGGTCTTCCCACAATTCCAACACTCCATGTTTCTCAACCCCTGGTAATTTTTAGGATTCCTAGACTTGGACCTCCAGTCTCTTGATTTGCCTCGGTAGTTCGATTTACCACGTCCATATACTCTGGTTGAATTTCTTCCTCTCGATTCTGTATGTAAGACTAAGGAGATTGATGACTCATCTGATTCTCTCCTTCGAATCTCTTCACTGAGAACTAGGTCACGAACATCATCAAATTTCAACTTATTGCTTCCTGATGAGCTACTCACCGCAGTGACAGTAGCATTCAAACTATCTAGTAGTGAAGACAACAGTATCAATGATCGTATTTCTTCATCAAAATCAATTTCAACTGAACTCAACTGGCTTGTGATTGTATTAAGTTCATTGAGGTGTTGAGCTACCGAAGCACCTTCCATCATTCTCAAATTGAATAAACGCCTCATCAAGTGAACTTTGTTAGACGCTGATGGCTTCTCATACATACTAGAGAGAGCCTTCATAAGACCGGCCGTGGTTGTTTCCTTTATGATGTTAAAAGCAACGTTGCGGGATAGCGTCAATCGGATGACTCCAAGAGCTTGTCTATCAAGAAGGGTCCAATCTTCATCTTTCATACCTTCTGGTTTCTTTTCTGAGAGGGGTTGATAAAGTTTTTTCTGGTACAGATAATCTTCAATCTGCATCTTCCAGAACCCAAAATCTACACCATCGAATTTTTCGAGTTTCACCTTTCCTTCGTCTGTAGCCATTGCTCCCACTCAAATCTGATTTCCTTTGGATCGCTACCAGTCTGGATCTGATACCAGCTCTAAGGGAAATATGCTAATTTCCTGTCAAATCAGATCAAAAGAAGAAAAGAAAAGGAAAGCACAAAAACAAAAGTGAAATCAAAGACACAATTGTTAACGGAGTTCAGCAAATTATGCCTACGTCTCCCCTGCTGCATATCGATTTTATTAGGAAGAACACAGTGACTCTGTCGTTTCTGGTAAGTACACAAAAACCCTAACCCCAGGTTTTGTAGAGACTGTAACACTTAAAAAGGGAAAAATATTACAGTCCTTAATTTGTAATTTATAACCCCCTAAAATTACACTGTCTTTTCAATTCACTCTAGTTCTCTTTAATGTGCTTAGCACTTGCCTCATCTCCACTATCTTCCACTGTCTTTTCATCTAGCATCTTTTCTATCCAATAATAACATGTTGAATAATGCTGGATTATTATGTCAAAAATAACACATTCTACTTGAAGGTTATGATACATTTTACTCAAGTGATGGCAAACACTGACTTCATTCGAAATGCAGATAAGTTCAGAAAAACTTAACATAGTGTTGTGTTAAAATCTCACCAATGTTTTAAGTATGTAGTCGTAGACTGTGTGGGCGTCGTTCGAAGCGACCAAAAAGTTGCAAAGGAATGTTATGCCACTGCACTTCGGATTTGAGGATCAAGTAGTGGAGATATGATTAATGAATAGCAGTCATTAGGTTTGACCTCAAATTTTGATGAAAGGGTTGAAGATCCGAGGGAAACCCCAGTGTCCTTAACAGTAAGTGAGGGATTTAGGAGTATACTTTTTCTGAGGGAAAAACACTTCGAATAGGAACCTTACTGACCTCGTTTTTACGTCAACGACTGTTGAAATTTTTGTCTTATAACTTGGATGTTTTTGGTTGGAAAAATAGAGGATGTGGTAAGTGTACATATTAAAGTAATATGTCATAGTTTGTTTGTCAATCTGAGGGTGAAGCTTGTAATCCAAAAAATGAGGGTATTTTCATCATAAAAAGCTGACACAATTGTTTTAGAAGTTGATCGTTTATCAAGGGTCGGACATATAAGGGAATCATAGTATCCTTTATGGATGGCGAATCTAGTAATGGTCAAGAAAAAAAAAGGAAAGTAGAGAATGTGTGTGGATTTTACAGACTTAAATCGAGCTTGTCTCAAAGACTCATTATTTGTTCCTCCAATAGAGTAGCTGATTGATTTCACCTCGGGAAACACGATATTGACTTTCATGGATGCTTTTGTTGGATATAATCAGATCCATATGGATCCAAAGGATAAAAAATGTACTACATTCATTACTAACATGGGACTAAATTACTATAAGGTTATTCTTTTTGGATTGAAAAATGTCGGAGTTACTTATCAGAGATTAATGAATAAAGCATTTTCCACTAAGACTAGAAGAAACATGAAGGTGTACATCGATGACATAGTGGTAAAGAGCTTAGTGGATGGTGTACACTTGGAAGATTTAGAGGACACATTTTTCAATCTAACGAAAATAATGTTAAAGTTTAATCCTAAGAAGTGTACTTTTGGAGTTCGATCAACGAAGTTCTTGGGTTATGTTATCAGTGAGAGAGGGATAGAAGTTTACCCACAACAATTGAAAGTTGTAGTGGCAATGAATTCACCTCGAAGCATAAAAGAAGTGCAAGTTTAAAGAGGAAGGTAAACACCACTTACTAGATTTATCTCTAGATTTTCTTATAATTGTTTTCATTTCTTTCAAGTGTTGCGAGGGCCAAAGAAATTTGAGTGGACTTCGGATTGTGAAGCAACGTTTACAAGCATCATAATGTATTATCATAACCATATATTTTATTAAATCCTCGACGTGGAAAATATCTCTTTTTATACATTGTGGTATCGGATTTTGTAGTAAGTGCGGTATTAAAAAGCAAAGATTTGGGAAATCTGAAGCCGATGTACTATGTCAGCAAAAGTTTGGTGGCAGCAGAAAAGAGATATTTGAAGCCTGAGAAGTTAGCATTAGCATTAGTGATGGCTGCTCCAAAGATGCGCCCTTATGTTCACGCCCATACCATTGAAGTTCGAACTTCATTTCCCTTCAAAAATCTTTGGCAACATCCTCATATTTTGGGGAGAATGACCAAGTGGTCAGTGGAATTGAGAGATTATGATATTTTGTTCACACCTCAAACTACAATTAAAGCTGAAGCTTTGGCAGATTTTCTCGTTGAATTTCATTTGATCAGATCTGATATAAATGACAGTAAAGATGTTTTACAAGTAAATTTTATGTGGGTTGTTCTAACAGATGGCGGATCAAGTGTTTTGGGATGCAGTGCTGGAGTTCAGTAAGTTTCCCCATTTGGAGAAACGATGCTTCAGTCGATCAAAATTGGTTTTCACGCCTCGAACAACGAAGCTGAATATGAAGCTGCTTTGGATGGTTTGAAACTTGCAAAGATATGTGGAGTAACGCCAGTGCAGTTAGAGAAGATTCTCAATTAGTAGCAAATCAAGTATCTAGAAAATCCAAAGCAAAAACGGATCTTTTAATTTTATATCTTCGAGAGCTTCAAAATTTGATGTTATTATTTGATCATATTGTTGTGGAAGATATAAGTCGAGGAAGTAACACAGTGTCTGATTCGTTAGCAAATATCATTTATACGGAAGAGTATCCTCGAATCTTGCTACAAGAGAGTCCTTCGATTTTGACCCAGTCAGACGAGTATGATTTTGTCACTACAGATGTAGTCTGAGGCGATTGGTGAACTGTTATTTTATTTTTTTTGATTCAAGGAGCACTGTCTGACGATGTGAAATTTGCCAAAAATTTGTGATGCAAAGCTTTTGGATACATAGTTCCGGATGGAGTTTTGTATAAGAAAGAATTGAGTAGGCCATTGTTACGATGTTTGAATAGGCAAGAATCACAGGAAGTTTTATCAGAGTTGCATGATAGAGAAGGATTAGCTCATTGTGGGTTTAAAGCTTTATCTCGTCGAGTTTTTCTTGCAGGTTTCTATTGGCCTTCGATAATTAACGATTCAAAAAAATTGGTTCGAAGCTGTGATACTTGGAAAAGGTTTGAAAAATTTATTCATAAGCCAGCAGTTCCACTTATGTCTATTACCGAAACCATACTGTTTAATAGGTGGGGAATTAATTTAGTGGGGCTTTTGTCGATGGCATCAGGAGGGTGGCAAATGATAATTGTTTCAGTAGATTAGTTTACAAAATGGGCCGAAGCAGAACTGTTATCTGGACAAAAGCAAAGGATGTGATTAAATTCATTGTAAACAATATTTGATGTCATTTAGGATTACCTCGAAAAATTACTACGAATAATGGCCTTCAATTTAATAATAAAGAAATGATGTCATTCTACGCCTCGAAGGGAATTCAAAAATATTTTTCAACACCTTTTCATCCTCAAGAAAATGGACAAGTGGAGGTGACAAACATATCTATTTTAGAAGGTTTGAAAAAGAATTTAACAAGGGCAACAGTAATATGGCCAAATTATTTCCAAGAAGTGCTTTGGGCTTATCGAACAACTTCTAGGGAAGCTACTAAAGAAACTTCTTTTGCTTTAGTATATGGAATGAATGTTGTTAGCCCTGTAGAATCTATGATGTCATCTTTTAGAATAACCCAATATTCTGAAAAATCCAATGACAAAGCTAAAAGAGCAAGTTTAGATCTGATTGATGAAAAGAGTTCGAGCTCATTTAAACGCAATCCATTATCAAAATCTTATGAGGAATCTATACAATTTGAGGGTAAAATGAGGGAGTTCAAAATAGTTGATAAAGTGTTGAGAAAAGAATTCATGCATACCTAGGAAAAGAGCCTCGGAAAATGGCCCTGAATTTGGAAGGACCTTATGTGGTTATTGAAAGGATAAAGCCAGTGTCGTATCGCCTTTGTGATAGTCAGGGGAGGATGATTCAACACCTGTGGAATATCCAGCATCTGAAGTTATAATGGGAATAATTATGTTGCATTTTGAATGTGTTTCTTTTGTTGATTAACGCACTCTTTCCTATCCCGTTGGCCCAGGGAGGTTTTAATGAGGCGTTATGTCCATATTCAAAATTATCAATAAAATGCATTTTTGGTCAATGGTTGCTTATTAGTTTTTATTTAAACTATCTTGGTAACCGATCAAAGACTGGTTGTCTTTGAGGTTGATCAAGAGTAGAATGTTTTGAAGTGTTGAATACACTTTTCGAAGAAACAAGCATATTTGAGGTGCTACGTTCAATAAATGAACTATTATGTTCGAAGTGTTACGTTCAATAAATGCACTATTATGTTTGATGTGCTACATTCATTCAAGGCACTATTATGTTCAAAGTTTTACGTTCAATAAATGCACTATTATATTTGAAGTGCTACGTTCAATAAACGCATTGTGATTTTTGATGCCACGTTCATTCAAGTCACTACAACATTCGAGGAATTACATCTTTTAATAATTATTTAAAGTATTTTATTATGTTTTAACTTCGAATGGTTAATATAAGCAAAGGTTAAACGTAAACATAACTTAATGAAAAATATGAAGCATAAGAAAAAATATTTGGCAGTTAGAATAATTCGATGGGTACAAGAGTTATGGTACTAATATGACAAATACAAAAAGGTAAGGCAAATTCAAAATATAGTAAAATTATTCAGATGATTCCTCTTCGGAAGATTCCTCTTCGGATGTCGAACTCGGGATAGGATCGAAGGCTTCATTAGGGCGTCGTTCAATATGAATGCCATTCCAGAAGCTAGAAAGGTTTATCTTGGGATGTGTAGCGTGAATTTCTCGAAGAAGTGTGATGGTCGTCTCTTCTTTGCCATTGTTGATAGCTTCCAACATATCCTCGGTGCATTCATCTTCTGCAGCAATTACAGCAAGTTTTTTTTCCTTCTCAAAATTGGTGTTCAATGTGGATATCTCATTAGTCAAGGTTTTCTTTTTTGCTTTGTTTTTTATAAGAGAAGTTCAAAGCTCATCGGATTTTTTCTTCTCCGCAACTAAGTCCTCAAGGTGCTTAGCTTTAAGTCGATCTATCTCTTCCTGATGCGAAGTGTTTAGATTTTATTTCTCATTCGATACTACTCTCGTAAATTACCTTTGACAAATAAAAGTCCTCTGATTAACTTAAACCTTGCTATTTCGAATCCATGAAATCGATCTCTTATGTGATTGCCAAATTTTTCCCTCAGTTGTTTCTCAGCTTTGTAAGATATTTTGTAGTAAACCATGTATTTAGCCATTTGCTTCAGATAAGTTTGAGAAGCTTTAATTTTTTGAGTAAGTGTTTCGCAAAATTATTTAGATCGGAAAAATGTTGAAGTGCAGCGGGAACATATGGGTTTGGTGCAACATAAAGAAAAACCACTAGACTCGGTCGAGGAATGAGATCTAAAGATGTTGTAGGAACAGTAGGAACAATGATTTCAGGAGATGCTTCTGAGGCAGAGGGTTCAGATCTTCTACCAAAATTGTGTAGATGAGTCTCAAAATCTTGAATGGCAGGATCTTCTTCCCCAACAAGCTCTTGTGATTCATCGAAGTTGATAAAACTGTCGGGGTCAAAGTGATTATCACCTTGGTTATCTTCTACAACAATTGCAGTATCTTCAATAGTTGTTTCATTTTATTTTTAGGACTTTGTTGATTCCAAGCAGCTACGACCTCGTCGTCTTCAAATAATATGTTTTCGATGGTCGCACTGTGTTTTTCTTCCCTTTTTTCTGGGGACTAGTGGAACTTTTATTTTTCGAAGGTGTAACAGTTCTCTTCTTTTTTGGAGAAGGTTCTCCTTCTGTTCCTTCTTCGTTGGTCGAAATTGTGCTTTCTTTTGTTTTTCTTTTTAAGTGTTTAGGCTTCAGATTTGTTGAAGGGCTAGTACCAGATGTACTAGATGTCTTTTTGTTCTTTTTGCCTTATTCTTTTGAGGTAGGTGATTGTCTGATCTATTGCGGATGGGTAAGAATACCTTACAATCGGGATGGAATAATCTTTTGCAAGCTTGACGAGGGTTGGGATGTTCCAGTAAAATTTTCAGGAGGAAATGATCCAGGTGTGATCGGAAATAAATGACTGTTGAGAAAATTTATTGGTTTGAAGGGTGTGTGGAAATCATTATTCCACTCTGCTTCAGCCCAAGTGGCAAGTTTAATGAATGTTTCTTTGGTTTTTTCTCGACGAATGGCGTAGCGCCTCAGAATTTCTGATAGGAACATATAAGTTGACCTTCAATAAGGGTAATAACAATTAAAAAAATAATTTAAGAAGAATAATATTATAATACTTACGTCCACTTTTCCACACAAGATCAGTCTCGACGGATTGGCTTCAAATATTTCTTTATCGTTTTCCCATACTCTTGAGATGAAGGTGAATTTTTTCTTCCAAAACTTATCCTCTTCTAGAAGATCATCGATGATTTTTAAGTCATCATCTAGTGTAAGATAGCAAAATGGAAGCTCTGGTCCCTTGGATAATTTGGTCAAAACTATGAAATCTTTGATGTTGATCGGAATTTTGGACAAGCGGGAGGCCATGATTACAGAGAGTAGAGTGAACCATTGATTTGGTGTCACTTGGGTTGGGAACAAATCCAAGAGTTCGAAGTAATCAACTATCATGGATCTAAGGGGAACCGAAGCCCCCAGTTGATGATTTATGGATAGAATATTAGCTCATCTTTTGTACGGTCTAAGGGTGTTTCCCTTTTTTTAGGAAGAACAAGGGTAATGTTGTCTCATATTCCCTATTGTTTTTCAAATTCGATGCTTGGCCCTCTTTGTAATATATGTAGTAGACACTTTTTAAGGCAACAATATAATATCCATCAAGAGATCTTAAATCCTCATCAACTACTGCTCTTTCTTCCGCGGATATAGTAATCAGAGCTTTTTTTCTTAATTTGCGGATCTTTTTATGTGTATTATTCTCCGATTCTTTTGAGGTTTCCGCATCCGTATCAGCTTCATTGTTTGATTGAGTAGCATCGGAATCAACCTGCTATAATTCTGATGTTTTGTCTCTCAGTTGTGGAGGGTTCTTCGAGGGACTTTGTGGAGATAATGAGGTTGTCTCAACAATTTCCCTAAGGGGAGGAGATTTGGAAGAAAGATTTAATGTAGCATGGGTATCGTTTCCCATTAATATAGAAGTTATTTTTCTAGGGGGTCGTGGGGAATAAGTTGAGGAATGTGTTGTTTCAGATTTTTTCGACGAAATTTTGCTTACTTTACCACTAATTTGAGGCGATGATTTAGTAAAAAAAAGGTTGAAATTTGATGTGTTCTGTGCATTCGAGGCCAAGGCGAAAAAATAGGATCTTTAGAGGGATCGAAATTACCGTAATGAATGATTGAAGTGTACATTCCATGAGGAGTGTGTCTCATTAATCCAGCAGATCTATATTCGTCTGCCTTTTTGCTGATACAGAAGTAATCGTAACCTCCGAAGACAAGGTTGTTGTCTGGTGTTGGGATTTAAGTTGTTTTGGAATTCTAGCCTTGGATTTTCTAGATTTTGTCGTTTTCTCATAAATTGATTGAAGGTTGGTTAGAAAGTATGAACTTTCCAGTGGAGATAGCTAGAAACTTTGAAAAAACTGGTGAAGGTAGCAAAAGAGTAGGGAGTTTCTTTGCTTCTCTCTCAATAATTTTTGCTTATGAATCAAAAAGTGAACTTCAAAGTGAATTTATAGGGGAAGGAAAGACGTGTTCAGAGTTGGAAATGGTTTTGTGTTATTGGGCAGCATTTGAAACGGTTGCGTGGTTATGGATGTGACATATGCGATACTAGGGGCCTAGGTGTAGGTTTAGCACCTAAGGGGTCATAAAATATTTTGGAATAGACTTGATAATTAAATTTATTAGTTTTACTTCGAATTTAATTTAAAGGATGCTCATCTATGGGTGTAAGGAGATGATAGAAAAATATCGGTGAAAGGAAAAGGTAACATTCTTATTCGTGAAAAATATGGTAGTCACTAAATAATTTCAAATGTCTATTATCAACCTAGCATGAAAAACAATATCTTGAGCTTGGGACAACTACTAGAAAAGGGCTATGATATTTATATGAAAAATTATAGTATTTTTATGAGAGACGACAAATGATATTTAATTGCTAAAGTTCAAATGTCAAAGAATAGAATGTTCCTTTCGAATATTCAAGATTATGTTGCAAAGTGTCTTAAGGCTTATTACAAATATTCCTCGTGGCTGTGCCATGTTCTATTTGGGCATCTAAACTTTACAAGTTCAGAGTTATCATCCAAGAATAAAATGGTGAGAGGGTTACTATGTATCAATCATCCTAACCAATTATGTGAAGGATTTTTACTTGGGAAACAATTCAGAAAAAGCTTTTCAAAGGAGTCAGAATCAGGAGCCAAAAAACCTTTCGAGCTTATTCATACTTATGTGTGTGGTCCAATCAAGCCGAGATTTTTAGGTAAAAGTAACTACTTCCTACTCTTAATTGATGATTTTTCAAGAAAAACTTGGGTATACTTCTTGAAACCGAAATTTGAAGTCTTTGAAATATTTAAGAAGTTCAAAGCAGTTGTCCAAAAAGAAAGTGGAAATAGGATTAAAGCCATGAGATCTGAACAAGGAGGGGAGTTTACATCGAATAAATTACAAGAGTTTTGTGAGGAACCTTGAATTTGTTTCCCCTTGACAGTTCCTAGATCACCTCAGCAAAACGGTGTGGCGGAAAGAAAGACAAAACAATCCTTGATATAGCACGAAGCATGCTGAAAAGTAAGAAAGTGCCTAAGGATTTTTGGGCGGAAGTAGAGGCATGTGCGGTTCACTTGTCCAACCGATCTCCAACAAGAAGGTTTTAGGGATAGACATCAAAAGAAGTGTGGACTGGAAGAAAGCCTGGAATTTCCCACCTGAGGAGTATTTTGGAAGCGTAGCTCATGTCCATGTACGAGACAAACAAAAAACCAAAGTCGATGATAAAAGAAAGAGTTTTATATTCATCAGTTACGACTCAAGTTCCAAAGGCTACAAGTTGTACACACCAAATTAAAAGAAAGTTGTGATAAGCCAAGACGTGATAGTTGATTAAGAAGGTGAATGAGAGTTTGGGTCTCATACAAATGAGTTCACATTGCTTCCCTAAATTGAAGAAGATGAGCAGACATATAATGAACAATCAGATGAGGTTGCAACCCCACATGCTTCACCAACATCAACTACTCATGGAGACTCATCAACAATCAGATGAGGTTGCAACCCCACAATGCATTTCAAGAAGCTACACAAGAGAAACAATGGAGAGACACGATGGACGAAGAAATTAGATCCACCGAGAAGAATAACACATAGGAACTCACCTTACTTCCCAAAAGATTCAATAAAATAGGCGTCTGATGGTTATACAAACCAATGAGAAATGCTAAGGGGGAACTGAAAAATAAAAAGTGAGGCTTGTTGTAAAAGGCTATAGTGAAAAAACGGAATTGACTATGATGAGGTATTCGCCCCCATTGCCCGATTAGAAACTATAAGACAAATAATATCTTTGGCAGCTCAAAACAAGTGAAAGATACAACAGATGGATGTAAACTCACCATTTCTAAATAGCGTCCTTGAAGAAGAAGTCTACATTCAACAAACATTAGGCTATGAGGTCAAAGGTTACGAAGATATGGTGTTGAAGCTAAAGAAAGCTCTTTACGGACTAAAACAAGCACGAAGGGCATGCAACAGTGGAATCGACAAGTATTTCCAAAAGATTGGCTTCAACAAATGTCCCTACAAGCACGTTCCATATACCAAGATCAAAGATGGATATATTTTGATTGTGTGCCTCTATGTGGACGATTTCATCTTCACAGGAAGCAACCCAAGAATATTCAATAAATTCAAGAAAGTGATGACCAATGAATTTGAGATGAGAGACTTGGGGCTCATGGCGTACTACCTTGGCATTGATGTTAAGCAGCAGAAAATGGCATTTTCATCTCACAAGAAAGCTATACAAAATATATCCTTAAGAAGTTTAAGATGGAGAACTTTAACCCGATAAGCACACCCATGGAGTTCAGAGTCAAAATACCCAAGCATGAAGAAGGTGAAAGTGTAGATCCAACATAATTCAAAAGTTTGGTGGGAAGTGTACGATATCTAACTTGCACGAGACTAGATATTCTTCATGCAGTTTGATTGGTTAGCCGCTACATGGAATCTCCAACAACAACTCATTTCAAGGATGCAAAGAGAATTATTCGCTATATGAAATATACAATTGACTTTAGCTTACTATATTCAATTTCTAATGATTACAAGCTTGTTGGATATAGCGATAGTGATTGGGGTGTAGACATAAACAATTGAAGGATTACTAATAGATTTGTATTTTTAATGGGAAACACTGTCTTCACATGGATGTCAAAGAAACAACCAATTGTCGCGTTGTCAACTTGTGAGGCGGAATACGTTGTTGTTACTACATGTGTTAGTCATTCAATTTGGCTTAGAAATCTATTGAAGGAAATAGACCTAATATAAAATAAGCCAGCTAAAGTATATGTGGCCAATAAGTCACCCATCGCCTTAGCCAAGAATCCAGTATTCCATGATCGAAGCAAGCATAACGATGTGCGATACCACTACATGCGAACACACAAGATCAAGTTGCCAAAATTTTCACCAAACCATTGAAAAATGAAGACTTCAAACGATTAAAGAAACTACTAGGGGTCACTATATCAAGTTTAAATGGGAGTGTTAGATCATAAACTTAACCCATTTAAATAGTCCAACCCACTCAATAAGGCCTATCAAGACCATGTTCTAAAAACAAATAAAATATTAATTATTGTTTTAGTGTAGGTTGTGTGTAAGACCATCTTTTAGTTGAGTGCAAGATACTTTTTATGTTGAGTATAAGAAACACCTTTACCTATAGTGTAGTCTTGAGGTTGAGTGTTTAAGTATCCATAAGCTCTTGGATGGTGGATCATTGTCTCCACTATGGTTTTATAAATAGTGGAGCTCTCCCACCATCTAGATCATCACCAAACACACCAAAAAATAAATTAGAGAGAATAGTAAAGTGAGAAAAAAGAAACAATAATGTTTTTTTAGTGATAGAAAAATATTTCTCTTATAATGTGTGAGTTAAAAGAGTAGTTTGTAATATTTGTATCCGTATTGAAAATTGTTTATTCAAGAGTGTTGTTTCATATTTATTTTCCGCAAGTAACAAATACACAAACCTTACATTAGTATTTTTCTTTTCCATACTTTCTATAGCTGCATATCATTACATAAAATGTTTTGCCTTGCTTTCTTCCATCTCATCTTCGAATCCAAAAAAAACGACAAAGTAGAAGACAACAATAATGTCATATGCTCTCCGCAACCTTTGTCTCACCTCCACGGACAACTCCGGTTCCAAGACTATTATAGCGATATATGCATAATAGTTATACTGTTCCACTGATTCCAAAGAATTCTTTGACGAGGTCCCCATTCTTTAGATCAGATGTCAACAGACTATCTCCTACTGAAATCTACTATCGACAACATGAAATCACAGCAGCGGAGGAAAACATCCAAGCTTCGTTCAACACATTAGATGCCACTGGATTCCCTCTTAAGAATGGGGGCTTCTTGAACATATTTTAGAAGGGTAGTTTTCTCTTTTTCCCTCACACCTGATAATGACGGGTTTCTTGCTTATTGGATGTGCATCTTATGTCTTTATTTCCTATTTTCGTCGCCGAAGTTGCTTCTATGTACTGTTGGATTGCTGTCTCCCACTCGTATTCAGGCTCAAACATGGACGTTTAAATGATGTACTGGAAATAAATAAATAAATTAACTTTGGACATGTTTCCCTTTTTCTGCTTGATGAGGCAGATCGGATACTCCACATGGGTTTTGAAGCTCAGTAATATCTGCAAGACAAAACAGTGCTCCTACACTTTTGGCTAAATAATACAGTAATGTCGGCAAATGATGTGATACTGCCTGCTTTTTGGTGTTCAAGTTGAAGTGGGAAACTTATCACGAATGTTGGCGAGGACATAGAGTACAGTTGCAAACTTATCGGCAAATCTAGAGAGACTCCGTTCCCCTTGGATGATGGTGTTCGCATCCACCATAGCCACCTATACATCCTGGCGCCAATCGGATTGTTAGAAAGGTCAATTGGCTCGTCCTGTATCTGTATTTCCTCCCTGAACAACACTGTTTTGAAGTAAGAAGCTTAATCAAACATAGCTTCTTTATTTAAAGACGGGATTAGCTTTCTTGCACATTTCGTGAAACAGTTTGTGTGCAAGCTCTGACTGCTTCGACCCTAGTACGTTTCACAATTACACCTAGTCCGTGTTGGAACCAAATTAAATTAAACTATAAATATATTAATTAATTAATATATTAATTAAAAAGTTTAGATAGTATAATTTTTATCTTTTAAAATAATATATTAGTCAAAAATATTATCCCATCATTAAACAGAATAATATACTAATATAAATATATGAGATATATAATCTATCAAATACAACAACTACATCACAAAAGCTCTCTCTTCATATATTTTGTATATTCTACAATGAAGATCATAACCAAAGAAGCAAAAAAAAAAGTATTATGTTGTGTCAGTGGACAACGATTTGATGTCCGTCGAGAAAATAAAGTGAGAAAAATAAGACAAAAAAAAGTGAAACACATAAATAAAGAAGCAAAAAAGCAGAAGAAGCAAAGGAGATAAAAAAAAGACACAAGAAGAAGAATCCGTCGGAGAAAAGAAGAAAAACGTTTTTTCGCAGAAGAAAAAAAACCGAAAAAATGTAAAAAAGCACAAGAAGAAGAATCCGCCAGTATTGTCGGATGGAAAAAAAGTGAGAAGAATAAGTATTTTTGCTATCCGCTGGAGACAGAAAAAAAAGTGAAAAAAAAGACGAAAAAAGGCAAAAGAAGTAGAGCATTTGAATAAAGGCACAAAAAGCAGAATCCGTCGTGAGGGGAAGAAAAGAAGAGCGTAGTCCGCTAGAGAAAAAAGTGAGAAGAAGAAGCCTTTTTGTTATCCACCGAAGAAAAAAGAAGAAGAGCGTAGTTCGACGAAAAAAAAAAGTAAAAAAAAAACACAAAAAACAGAATCTGCCCACATTGTCTGTTGGAGAAAAAAAAGGTGAGAAGAAGAAAGATTTTTGCTCACCGCTGGAGAAGAAAAGAAAAAGAACGTTGTTTGCCGGAATAAAAAAAGACGTTGTCCGCCGAAAAAAGTGAGAAGAATAAGATAAAAAGGAAGGAGCAGAGAAAGAAGAAGAAAAAGAAAAGAAAAAGAAAAAAATGAAAAAAATAAATAAAAAAGGACGAAAAATAAAAAAAACAAAAAAAATCGAGAAAATAAAGAAAATGAGAAAAGAAAAGAAAAAGATAGTCAATACATAAACTCTAGTTATGATTTTGACATGGTAAGATGAAAGAAAAGAAAATATTAAATTCATACATAAAGATCGTCAATACATGAACTCTATTGATGTTCTCTCCGATTCTTTTCGAAAGATAATAAATAAAAATATATAAAAACAGACATAAGAAAAGAAAGAAAAAAAAAGACGGAGAAAATATGAAAATAACTATCAAGAATCAGAAGATAATGGATTGGAGATGGCCGGAACCACAGGTCGGATCCGTCATGCAGGGCTCAACGCAAAGCTTACGTGAGGTGCTCGTTAACGGTAAGGTTGCAGTGCATAATGTTTATATATTGTAAATTTGAAAAGTTGAACTTGTGTGTTACCATTGTATTCGTGATAGTGTTCGCGTATTGAATTTTTTGAAACAATGGTTTTTGTATTTTTGTTATGCAATCATTTGGCTTGACTCATCCTTTGTTTTTACAAAAGACTTTTGCGTAAGATATTTATATATGAGCTTAACAGACATTCATGTGCTTGTTAATTTTGTGGCGATTTAACTTATCCTTTTAATGTGGACTATCGCGCAGCATGAATAAGGTATGCCCATCCGCTTGTTCGCGGGAGAAGCCATTTAGACGAATTACGTAGCTTTAATAGGCTTGATATATTATGAGTTCGACCATTATGTAGCCTTAGTGGGTGTAGCCATTTAACTCGTTCATATTAATTGATTTGAATAGTTTGAGCTTAGTATGCCCTCTTGTGTAGCCCGTAGGCATGGTAACTGACTCGTTCGTACATTGTAAAGATATGGGAAGATAAGAAACAAACACATAAGTTTACAAAAACCATAAAATTCATTAAAGTAAAATGAAGTATCATGCCTCACTAAAAAAAAAGCCCGCGCCATCAGGATGGGAAATAGCACATCTAATAATTACATAGTGTGGTGATACAACTTAAGGTGACTTATATTCCAAGGATGTTTGAGGGCGTGACCATCTTTGTTAGCGAGGCGGAAAACGTCATTGTGTCCTTTGGAGATGATGGTATATGGGCCATTCCAATTGTGGCCTGACTTGCCAGCGGCCTTATCACCTATATCTTTAAAAACTCTCAATGAGGACACCCACCTATAGAGCTCTTGGACTTAAACTATAATTGAAGCGGTCCCGCATCAGACTTCGGTAATGTTCTGTGCACAAGCACACCTGATCACGACGCTCCTCGATAAGATCGACGCTAACGACATGGTCAATGTCGTTGGTAGCCTCGGTATAGTTGGTAACCATGTTGCTTAGGGTAATGACTTCTACTGGTACCACCACTTCGATACTGTAGACGAGCGCAAAGAGGGTCTCGCCAATGGTTTTTTCTGGGGTGGTGCGATAAGCCCAGAGCACCTCACAATATTTTTTGGGCCACTTCAATTTGGGGGCCCTCCAATTTTGTTTTTATCCCATCTAGCATCAATCGATTGGTTACCTCAAATTTCTCACTTGCCTGCGGGTAGTATGGAATGGAAAAAATGTCGGTCGATATCATAACACTTGTAGCAAGTGGTGACGATCCGTACTGGATACTTGGCGCGGTGTATCGATCCGTACGGGATACTGTCCTCCTCCCCCCCCTTTGTGCTTAACCAACACAGGTTTATCGATCCGTACGGGATACTTGGCGCGGTGTATATGCCTGAGCCTAAATAACTTATCGACCTCACTGTTAATGACGTCCTGTTATTCTATTGAAAAAGGACATGTGTTTCTTCTTAACAGGCTTGGCATATTAGTCTATTGCTAACTCATGACAAATTATCGAAGGGTGTATGCCTGACACATCACTTGTAACCCACGCAAAATTATCCAATTTGTTTTTGTAATAAAGTAACTAAGTAACTTCTAAAAACTAAATATAAATTTTTACCTATGCATAACATGCGGCCCTCGGCCACCATTTCATCAACAACATCCTCTAGATTGTCCTTCATTTAATTAATGTCCTTAGGATCATCCATTGGGTCAACAAATGGGATTATATTTTTATGTTCAGTTTTCTCTCCCTCGTCAACTAATTTCTATCGCATCGTCTTGGTGGGGTCGACCGCCACTGAGTAATAGGTTCTGGCTGTACGGTGGCTTCCCCTTACGAGGGTTATTGAATTACCCATTGGGTTCTTGATATAATGTACAAATGTGCAGGCGTGGCCTTCATCTGATGCAACCATGGTCGTCCAATAATGGCATGGTATGAGCTTGGGGCATTGCAAATAAAAAAAATAATGTATTGACCTACCTATTTGTGGCTCCGTGACCAACTCTAACCATAAGCTCGAACTCACCCACACACTATGATGTATTGCCTTCGTATCCCATTAAAGTTTGTTGGGTAGGTTAATACAGCGAGACCTCTAACATCTTATCATAACTTTCTTTGAAAATGATGTTGGCTAAACTGCCCCATCGACTAGCACCCTCGTCACCATAACTCCTCGATCGACTAACACCCTGGGACCTCTAACATCTTATCATAAATTGCTTTAAAAATTATGTTGGCTGAACTACCCTCATCGACTATCACCCTGGTCACCATAACTAGTAAGGGGTAACGATCCTTCGGAAATCATCATCATTGAATGTGAGGTCAACTAGTGGTTCTCAATAATTGTGGTAGAAATAGCCTTCGACCGCGTTTATCTCTTGGTCGACCTTCATCCTCTTTCTGGATTGTTTATCCTCACTTGTCAGAGATTCTCCTCTGGAAATATTAAAGAGGAACTTATGTTATCCTTTGTCAATCCGTTTATCCTCCAAACTCCTCTTCTTCCGGGCGGGGTTACTCGTTTTTGTCACTGTGGCGATGATACTCTTGTTTTTAAACAAACTAGGTGAGCTCGTCGTTGTCGATTAATCTTTGGGTATTCACATTTAATTGCCAACACTCATCTGATCGGTGACCATGGTTATTGTGGTAAGCATAGAAATTTCTACTCGATCGCTTATAGTCTCGCACGCTCATAGTGCGAGAGGGGAGATATCGCATCCTAACCTTGGTTCGATCGTAGATGACGGAGATGGTATCAGTTAATGGAGTAAAATGTTGTGCTAGATTTTCATAGGAATGGGGCTAATCGTTAGCATCTTGTGGCCCCACGCGTCAGGGTGCATCTTACATTCTCCTTCGATCATATGCTCACCGTTTCGAATCAGTTACAACTCGTTCGAGGAAGTCACATTTTGTTGCATCGTCTACTTTAATTAATTGGTCATCTCGCGTGAGGAGGTCGCATTTCTTTGTAACGGGAAAATGTACTACATCAGCGTATAGTTCACCCTTCCTGTCGAGGCCTCTCTTTAATGAAGAACCACCATGTTCTATGCCAGATCACGCAAGTTGTTCATGGTATAAAGAACCGCTTTACATAACTCTTCAGCATCTCCCCTCTTCTCTAGTAAAGGTCGATGATGAAATCACTCAGTCCCCTCGTCGTTATCTTTGTATTTTGAAGACCCCTCACTATGAGGGGCCCGACTGGCCTCGACTCTTGACAATGGTCGCCCTCTACCTCCTTCGTAGATCCTAACCGTTAATGTGTGTAGGATGTCATTCATCTCTAACAAGGTCGCTTTAGTTGCATGGTCCTTAGTCTCATGATCGTAGGTGGCCTTTTTTTGAGTCTGCTGCATAAGTCGGAGTTGTTGTCCCAGTCGCTGAACTCATGTGGCATCAGTGGGGTAATCGTTCTGACGGTTGGATCGATCAGGGCAGGGTGCGTACCTACTAGAATCTTCACTGTTTCCAATGTATGGATTTCTTTGGGGTTTCGAGGAGAGGGTGGGATCTGGCCCGGCCTAACAACTTGGTCTAGAATTGGAGTTTGGTTTGTGATTGCAATGTTTCTCTCAAAGGTTTCTCTTTCATTCCTGGATCTTATTACTACTATTGGTTCAAGCAAGAATTTGTGTTCTTAGAAGGGTTCCCGCAAATGGTGTCAATTTTGTTAAAGGAAAATCTAACAAATATTCGTCAAAATAATAATTTTATTGATTCGTGAAGAAGAATTTTTTTTACATAGTGATAACCCTATTTATACTATTGACATAGCAGTTTCAATCTTTCATTAATTACATTATTGCATTAATCTTGATCGTGGACTATGTTTATGGTAATGGCCCTATAATCGTGGTCATTACTCTAGTCATGGTGCGTTACGTGGGTCATCCAGTCAACAGTTTCTTTAACAAGCGTTGACCTCTCTTGTGACTTCTCCATTAATCGTTACTAATGATTTAGCTTTATCGGCTCGGTTGATGTGCACAAATCTCTTATGAGCCTCGCTTTGCTCGTAACTCTTACTGTATGACTTATGTTCGGTATGGCATCAGCTTGGTAAAATCCTGATCGAGCTCGTGTTAAGTTATATCTTTTGTTCGGTTTCTTTATTAGTGGGGCGACTCTAGATGATATTCCATTGATCTTTCCATTTAATTTTTGCTCGGTTGTTTTTCGTAAAATGGTCTCGATGTCTCTCGTTTGGGTCTCGATATGGTCGTCAGTAATGATGTTTCCTAATAGCCTGTATGCTATTTTACTATTAAATCGATGCCCTCAGTCTGTTATCGGTGAGTGTTCTTTCTATCTGGTTGAAATCACATTTTGTCCAATAAATTTAATGTCGATAATAGCGACCTTGTCAACATCAATAACTAATGTTTTTTGTGTTAGAGGCATTAAACTTCAAAAATATTTATAATATCATTTTGTATGGAGTATATTAATGAATGCAAAATATAATAAATTTAGGAATCAATACAAATTTGAATAGTGTGTACCGAAAGGAAATGTACACCTTAAGGGACAAAAACTTTCCGACCACGACCCATGGCCATATTCTGATGTTAGCTTTGTCTTCGTTCCTGCTGACACATGTCTAGAATCTTCTGAAACGAGAAAACATCTCAATATTATCATATCAAAATTTCACCAAAAGATTCACATGTCAAAACATATCTTTTATGTGTTTCTAGCTTCAACAATAAATGGGCCCTGATATTTGTGCGACTATCAAGCACTTCTTCCATTATGGTAAAATGGACCCGGGGTGGAATAAAACCTTTATTTCTCTTATCCCTAAAATTGATAACCCCTCTTTGCCTTCCGACTACAGACCCATTTCATGCTGTAATGTCATCTACAAGATTATTTCAAAAATCCTTGCGAACAAAATCAAACCCACCCTTACATACCTCATTGACCCCTCCCAATCTGCTTTTGTGCATGGCCGCTCTATTGCGGATAATATTCTCCTAATCCAGATCCTTATGCATGGCTACCATACCAACCGGAAAGGCCCTCGTTGTGCCCTTAAGATTGACCTCATGAAGGTCTTTGATAACGTTCGCTGGGAGCTCGTCCTTGATGCTCTCTTAGCGATGGACTTCCATATTGAAATGATTGGATGGATCATTCATTGCATTACCACCCTTTCGTATGCTGTTTGTATTAATGGAAGCCCCACTAGCTTCTTCTCGGGGGAAAGAGGTCTTAGACAGGGAGACCCGCTTTCCCTATATATCTTTGTCATTATCATGTAAGTACTCTCTCGTATCCTCCTGAAGAAGAGCCAGAATCCCCAATTTGGTTTTCATTAGAAATGTAGCTCGCTCAAGATCATCAATCTGTGCTTCGCAGATGATCTCATGATCTTTTTCCGAACCAATGCCCACTCCGTCTCGCTTATTCAGGAAGGTTTAAAGGAGTTCGCCATGCTATCTAGGCTCGACCTCAATCTTTCTAAAAGTCATATATTTATGTCGGGAACCTCTCCAACCTCGAAAAGCGCAATCCTCAACATCTTGGGTTTCAGCGAGGGCTCCCTCCCGGTTCGCTAGTTAGGGGTCCCTCTCATCACCTCTAGAATCTCATACAACGACTGTCGTCCCCTCTTCTCGAAGATCACCAACCGCATCAGCTCTTGGACTACCAAGCACCTATCGTACGCAGTCCCCCTTCAGCTTATAAAATTAGTCCTCTTTTCCCGCCAAGTCTGCTGGTCATACATCTTCATTCTTCCGGTCAGGGTACTAAAGGAACTTTCTAAGCTCCTTCAAAGATTCCTCTGGTCAGGATCAGAAATGAAGATCACGGGGGCTAAGGTAGCTTGGGACAAACTCACCTTGCCCAAAGAAAAGGGTGGCCTTGGGATTCCACACTTTAAAATTTAGAACCACGCGGCCGCCCTCAAGTTCTTTTGGTCCATATTAACAAAGAACCAGAGCTCAATATGGACCCGGTGGACAATCGCGGAAAAAATAAAGAATAAAAACTTCTGGACCATCCACATCCCTCCCAACGCAAGTTGGTGCTGGCGAAAAAATCCTCAAGCTTAGGTCCCGAGCGGCCAAACTCTATAGAGTCAAAGTAGAAGTTGGCGCTAACACCTCCATCTGGTATGACCCCTGGTTATTTCCATCCTCCCTAACCAATTGTTTCGGCAGTGGTATTGCAAACCTTACCCGCCTCCAAAATATATCCCGTGTCTCTGATCTAAACTCTAACGACTGCTGGTGCTGGCCCTCTAATGTTATGGCCCATAATAGACACATGCTCTCTCACTTATCCGAAATCAGAAATGCTCTTTCAAACCTTCCTCCCCCCAACAACTCTGAAGACATCTTTCTATGGATTCCTAACAAATCCAAGCCACTCTTTACCATTAGCAGCACTTACTCCGCTATCCGCCCTTCCAATGCCAAGGTACCTTGGGGTCCGCTTATTTGGCTAAAGTACTCTATCTTAAGGCACTATTTTATTTCTGGATGGCTATCCATAACAAGTTGTCCACTCGTGACAAACTCATTAGTTGGGGCCTTGACACCCCCTGTAAATGCGTCATTTGCTCATCATCCCCGGAGACTCTCGAACACATCATTATCTCTTGCCCCTATGCCTCCTCCATTTGGGACAACATCTGCAGGAAGCTTCTAATCCCATCTTCCCCCTTTACCTGGGCTTCCTGGATTGAGGTGGCTTCCTGGATTGAGGTGTCCTGCATTTGGGTGAACTGCAACCCCTCTCATATTTGGCGAGCAGCTTTCTGCGTCATTATTTATCATATCTGGAAGGAAAGGAACGATCGAATTTTACAATAATGTCTCAATTCTAAGCTCGAGTGTTGCCCACCGTATCCTCTCGGGTCTCCGATACCACTTCGACGGAAATAAAATTAACTTCCCTATGTACCTCATATTTGTTTAATTGAAGCACCTGTTTTATAATTTTACAAAGATTTATTGTTCGATAGCAATGTGCCACGTGAAACTTTTGTAAAAACCATTTAATTTAATACAATATACAACTTTTTATACCAAAAATAAATTATTTATGATTACAAGACATCCGGCACTCAATTCGGATCTTGATTGGAATGTAAATCAACGCAACATTTACATTAAAAAAATCCAAAAACGATCGAACAAAACTTGTTTAAATCATTAAAATTAGAAACTGTAACAGTAAAAATGGTTTACACCTCACATAACTTTTACCAAAGATGTTACTTATTGTGTTATAATCTCTGCCATGAAGATGATATAAGAAAAGAGCCAAAATGTACTATCTTGCAGTATGACCGACGATTAAGTTTTTTACTTGGATCAAATGCTCATCATCTGAAATATTTAGAGAGAGACGAAGATTTGTGAGCAATGTTTCTTTTTCCCAACTCAAAGGTCCTGAAGCATGTAATGCCTTTATAGTTTTTCGATATGCATGGAGCTCAAACCTATGGATTTCAGCTGCTAATTCCAGCTTCGTAAACTTCGGCGCACAAAAAGATTGTGCATCACTCGAATGACAACTGATATCGTCACGAGCTCTGGGAGAGATGCTATTTATAGAGAACTCATTCCAGTTGTTCTTGCTTAGGCTGCAGCTACCAACAAAAGACGTATTGCTGTTGGAATTCTTTGAATTTTCCGATAGATTGACCCGGTTCAGCCTGACATCTTTGTTGGTGGTTCTCAATCTGTGTGATGCCGAAGCAAGAGGTTTCTTGATATTCATTTTGTTCTTAGCAGGATTCATCCAATTTGTTTTTGTCTGCTTAGCCATCTTCAATTTTACTTTTTACTTAAGAATCAACTAGTTATAAGATTCCCAACCTCACAAACCCTATAAGAGAAACAAATTTATCATATGAATAAAAATATAGTCTATGTAAGCTGTAATAGCTTGAAATTATATGTCTGTATAATTTCGTATGTCATCACATATTATTTTGGTGCAACTCAAGGCAAAAGAAGGTACCTCTTTTATTTGTTTAGTACTACTACTTCACCTGCATTCCATTCCTGAGCCAGGTTGAGCTGCATCAGTAAAAGATGAGCCGAAACTCAATAAATTAGAGATTATTAAAACTAAATTGAAGCATAATCAAGATGAATTGATAGATAATGCATTATAATCAGAATCGCATCACGAAAGGTATTAATATTTTTCTGTATAACAATCACATATATTTCAAATGCTAGAATGTCAGGTAATAATAGCCACGAATATGCAGTTTCAAAGAAAGATTTAACAGTGCATCAAAAGCTAAGCTCTCATCAATATACAAATGTTAGACAAAACAAAATGACAAGTTTTCATTTAGATCCCGAAACGATCAACAAGCTAAACTCTTCGTAGCGAGCCAATTTAGTGTCATTTGTTTTCTCATAACCAGATACTTCAGTTATAAACAACACAAAATATTCAATACATCTAACACAGAATCTGCTTTTAAGAAAATATATAAATCCCTAAAAATAAGAGTCGCGATTGAATAAAAAACTATTATACTATCTAGTAGAGGGAGACTAAACATATAAGTCAACAAAAAAATTCTTAATTTCTTTTCGTTTCTTCCATTTTCTTAGAAACCAAACATAAAGTCAAAAGACAATCACACTCTTGGCGAATAGAAGCTTCAAAGTTTTCATCATCATATAAACACCTGATAATAAAAAAGCATTGTAAACAAAATTCAAGCTCAAACAACCAACGAGAAGAAGATAAAATCCTAAAATTATTAATCCAATTAGGATGGAAGAAATTTTCACTAACCTTTTTCTGGGAATTGACGATTGAGACAGAAACAACTGTTCTTCTTGTTACTGCTGTATTTAATTTATACAGATTTTCTTTTGACTTATTGTACAACAGATTAGATTCAAAGATAAAATTGAGTAATGAAATAAATAAAAAGCTGTTTGTGGTGGTTATCTCCAATTTCTTTTAATTGAGTATTTGATTACTAAAAATATAATATTAATTAAGAGTTTTGAATAGGTTTCTATTTGGGTAACGATGATGATGATATTTTCGGGTTTTTAGAAATCGGCATTGCGTTTCCAGGGTTTGTATATTATATTTGGATGGTTTAATTTCCACGCGTGTGTTGTCTCTCTCCTATTGCTTCAACGACCTACAAATAAGAGAGATAGAGTGCAAGATAGAGCTGCTCGAGTTAGAGACCAATATGATTTAGGGTTCTCGACTTAACTCCTGAGGTTTTTTTTTTATTGTTTTTTTTTTAATTTTTTTTTAAATTTTTTTTTTAAAGCAAAGATCATATATTTGATTAGAAATTCAAATTTGAATACAAAATTTGACTTGGCGACAGATCCCGTCAAAACCAAACCCTAGAGACAGCCTAAACAACATTAAGACAAATAGTATCTAAAGCATCTAACATTTTACAAGCCAAAGCAGCCGACCTCCAAGCATCTAACAGCTATCTTCAATCAAGAAATCTACAACCTTCTTCAAGACAAAGCAGATAATCAGCAAAAAAACAATCTTCAACAACAACAACACCATCTTTGAAGAAACATCAAGAGCGCTGCTTTATAAACCATCAAGCAAAAGAACACCAGCCCTCAACAAGCAAACATCTTGAAACATTGAATCCCAACAGCTCCATAAACAAACAGCAACATCTACTCCACGAAGCTCAGGAGAATAAACTTGCTCCAATCTTGAACAATCTGCTCCCACCAACAACGAGAAGATGCAGCAACCAGCGACAATCTTCATGCTAAAAGATGGAAGCAACTTGAAACTCATGTGAACAAGGATGGGGAACAATTAACATAAGGTATGCCTAAACTTTCTAAAACAAGAATAGACTTAAGACCAGACGGGGCACAGGAAAAGTCATAAGATTGTTTCATTTTGCATTTAATCGTCCACCGAGCTAGCCAGTCAGCAGCTCGATTGCAGTCTCTATAGACATGATTTAGATTCATAGAAGGAGAGATTAACATTCTGCAACAATTTAAAATAGGAGCAAGAGACCATGGGGTGGCTACATGATTAACATTATTGATAAAATCAACAAGTAAAGATGAATCAGTCTCAATATCAATGTTGCCAATACCTTTAGAATTACAGACAAGCAAACCATCCATTAGAGCCCGAGCTTCAGCCATAAGAGGAGAAAGCTTACCATAAACCTCACCAGCAGCATAAATGAGATTACCTTCATGATTTCTAATGATTACACCAGCACCAGCTTCACCATTGTAGATTACAGAAGCATCAGTATTTAACTTCTGTCTCCCAGGATTAGGTGCAATCCATTTGAGAACAATAGGTCTGTTAGCAGACTTAGGCTTGCTGATTAAGTTAAAGAGCCCAAAACTGATAGCAACTTTACGATCATTAGACCAGTGCTGAGACTTAAAGCTACCACCAGCATTAATATATGTAATGATACGATAAACAGCTTTAATAATGAAATTCGAAGAAATGCTAACATTTTTAAACTTAGCATGATTTCTATATTTCCAAATCAGACTAAAAATGACAGAAGGAACAACATGTCTAATGTGATTGATTTTACAGTAGAAATTATGCCAAGTTCTAGTCATATGGATAGGTGTCATATATCTATAAATTCTGATGTCGAAAAGATGAGCAAAGTGCATCCAAACATTCCAAACAACATCACAAGCAATGAACAAATGATCATTAGATTCATAGTTTTGACAGAATTGACATTTAGAAACGATAATCATGTATTTATTCCTAAGAGTCGAGTCTGTAGATATAAAGTTTTTAATGAGTTTCCAGTGAATAAACGCATGCTTTTTAGGAGTTAAGTCATTCCATATTTTCCTAAACAAACTAGTTTCTCTATGATGAGTTCTAATGTAGTCCCATGTATGCTTTAAATTAAAGGTACCAGTAGTAGATAAACTCCACAATATCTTATCTCTACAATTACTATTGATATTACAGTTACTATTGCGATCAATTTCATTCTTACTAATTAGATTCTCAATGCTGGATAGATTCCAATGATGATTAGACCAGTACAGGTTTACCTTTTCTTGATGATACCAATTATTGTCAATAAAGCTGTCTAGAGTGAGGAGAGGATCTGAGTTAGACCATCTGTCCAACCAGAAATCTATGTTACCATCCCCAAGAGACCAGCAAACAAACTGCTCAGCAATTGGTTTAATCTTTTTCAACCTATTCCAAACAATAGAACCCTTCAAGTTATCATTAAGCCGAAGAGGATGCTTTGATTTACAGTAAGTATCATGAAGAAGATTGGCCCAAAGAAGCTTATTATCCCTGAATTGCATCCAAAGTTTGCAAGAGGTTGAAAGTTGAACATCAGCCAGGTTTCTGATGTTCAAACCACCTTCACCAAACGTTTTACAAATGCTTCTCCAAGAACACCAATGTATCCTATTCTCAGATCTTGTAGGACCCCAAAGGAAGCTGTTAAAAGCTTTTTCAATGTTACAGATGACATTGCTAGGAATAACATTAGTATGCATCCAATAGAGAACAATGTTCATTAGCACAGAATTAATCAAAGTTAATCTCCCAGCAAACGAAAGATGCTTAGACTCCTGATCAGCAATACGATTGTTGATCTTTTTGAGAAGATTAGTGTAGATAATAGACTTGTTATTAGTGTTGATTGTAATGCCAAGGTAGACAGTTGGTAGAGTAGCATTATTGAAACCAGAAATATTGGATATTGAATTGATCTTAGCTTCATTAGTTCCATTAGCAGTAATAACTTTAGTCATGATTTTATTGATGACTTGACCAGAGGTTGCTCGGTAGTCCTGTAAGAAAGTGTTAAGTGATGCTAACGTTTCATCCTTGCAATTAGTAAACAAGATAATGTCATCAGCAAAAGCAAGATTGATGATACACAGATTATTCCTACATTTATACATCATATACTTATTCTTAAGAAAAAGAATGGAGATACCTCTTAATAAGACTTCCTCAGCTATTATGAAAAGGCTAGGTGAAAGGGGATCACCCTACCTAAGCCCTTTAATAGTCTGAAAGTATCCATAAGAAGCACCATTTATTAGAATAGAGACATGCACATTAGATATCATACTGTAAATAAGATCAGTAAATCGTTTTGAGAAACCAAAACAGCTCAATACTTTAATAATGAATGGATGACTAAGCTTGTCAAAAACTTTGCACATGTCTAACTGAACAATTATATTCTGGTCTTTAACTTTCCTATTAAGGTCATGCAAAAGTTCCTTGGCAGTTAAGATATTAGAGTGAATAGAGTTGGCAGGAACAAAGCCACCCTGAGACTTGGAAATAATCTTAGGTAAGAGAACAACTAATCTGCTATTTATAATCCTAGCCATAATACGATTAAGCAAAGAGGAAAGGCTGATAGGCCGATAGTCAGACCAACTAGTAGGGTTTATGGACTTAGGTATCAGGCAAATACCAGTTACTAAGATGCCTTAAGGAATATTAAAGCCTCTAATAAAATGATGAATAGCAAAGATAAGATCATGCTTAATGATGGTCCAGCATTTTTTATAAAAAAATAGATTGAAACCATCCAAACCTGCCACACTAGAAGCTTTAAGGCTGTTGATAGCTAGAAGAACCTCATCCTCATCAGGCAGCTTAAGCAAACTGTTATTATCATCCTGAGTAATAATATTGGGAATAACATCAAACATTATGTGATTCATCCTATCTAACTCATCCTGCTTGTCTTTGTAGGGACTGGTTGCAAATTGACTATAGCCCGTTCACTTAATCATATGGCAGCTCTTAACTCCTGAGGTTATAACTCAAACTGGTTCTAAATCTGTAAAGGATTTATCGGGTCCCATATAATATTTCTTGTAAGGCTTGCCTTGGGCCACCTCATTTCCTATTAAAAAGTCCGAATGCATTAGATTAAGAAGAAAAAGAAAAAAAAGATAGAGTGCAAGACAACTTAATTTGGTTGTATTTGGTACTAAATCGTTTTTTAAGTATCTGAATCTCCACCTCAACTCGAATAAAGTTCAAGAGGTTTTTTTATTTGATTAAGAAGAATTTAGGCCAAAAAGACTTATACAAAGAGTAAAGTCATGATGAAACCTGATCTGACTAAAGCTATTACATGAAACCCTGAAAAATTAAAAACAAATTCTCTCTTTTCTTTTTCTAAAGCCATTTTTCTCACAAAGACGCAAATATCAGATTCACAAATCCTGTTATGGCAATGAAATCAACCATCTCATCTCGATGATTACTTCTAGATTTAGGCCACAAAGGATTTGATGAAGGAAGAATCAGAAGCTTATTTTAGTTGGAACAACGGTTTTATTTTTAAGCAAGCTTCCGTAGAGCTTTGTCGGATGGGCATGGACCAACTATACAACAACGCAGATGGAAAAAGTTTGAAGCGAAGCTCTACAAATAACGGCAAATTGATGCACTGTCCTTGCTGCGAGAAGATTCTGTGGCGTGAAAACTTCTCCAGATCAATAGCTTCTGTATCCTGTGCTGATGAAGATAAGAGCTTCATCACGAGAGTTCCTGACCCAGATAATACTTGGGGAGAATGGAGGAATTGATGCACTGTCCTTGCTGCGAGAAGATTCTGCAAGTATCATTAGCGAGGGAAATGGTTCTCCATATCTGCAGTTCCTTGGAGATTTCGGACGATAACACCTCCACCACTCAGAGTCGAAGCGACAGTGTTTAGTTTTAGTAAGCCATGATTAGGAGGAATCCACTGATGGTAAGTGACTGATTAGCAGCTCAGTGTTGAAGGCTTTGCTACTGAATTTCGCCTTGTTTCTGTAGTTCCAGACGTGGCTTTGTTATTGACCCCCCGCAGATTCCAGTTTAAGATGTTTATCATCTTGAACTGGACTTAGTAACCTTGTTTATCCCTAATAAGCTCAGAGCTTTGGATTCCTTTATTTGTTCGATTCTATTAGAACTTCTTACAGCTTTTTAGCTTTTTGTTTAACGTTATGTGAAAGTCTGAATCCTCTTCATCTTTGTTGCAGATGGGAGTAGTTTGAAGACTTCCTAGCTTTTCTTCTTCCTGAGGTAAGTCCTTGCAGCTATTCTTACATTATTTCTTATGCTCTTCTTCCAATAACTTTATACCTTAATTAATTTCCTTTTCATTTGGGGTGTAAAGATCCTCTTCTTGAGTATTAGAGTTTTGGGGTTTGATGACAGTGCTATTTATTTTTGTGTAGTCAGTAGCATTCCTTCTATCAGCATTGGTAACTTTGATATTTTTATCTGCTTCATGATCATTAATGCTTTCATTATTGGCTAAGTTGATAGTTTTATCATAACTATCTTGGATTTATTCTTTTCTTGAGTTTTGTTATATGACTTCTCTTTCTGTCCTATATGACTGCAGAGGACAAAATATTTAGGGAGGTCTTTATATCTCGCAGTGATCCAACACTCGTTATTCTCCCCAAACCTTATCCAAATATCACTTTGAATCTTTCTTGTCAAATCGAGCTCAACCCATATCAAACATGAGTTATGGTAAGCCCTATTTTTTTTGGAATTTTTATTTGAAGAGGATTTCCTATAAACTTAGCTATAAATAGAATCATTCTTTCGTTATATAAAAATTCTGGAAGATGACTTAATTTAATCCATACAGGACACATAGGACATCCTTTTTTGACATTGAATTATTGTGTCCATTTAAGAAGATGCATCATTAAGGATTGCATTTGTCAGACGTTTCTTCTCCACAAGTTGGATAAGTCCTCTTTGCAGTTAAATTCAAGAAGCAAATATCGTGAATCTCAAACACTCATATTGCACTGCATTTTCAGATTCATCTTTTGCAAGAAGTCCTCCATTATCTGTCTTTTAGGAATTCATTGACTGAAGTTTGCTACTAGAGTATATTTTCTTTGCGTTTCATGTTTTTTTTACTTGTTTTGCGAATTGAAGGGAAAAATAGTTTGTTTTATGGATGTAATCCATTGCGAGGCATTCTAAATGTTCATGGTGTTCTTTAACAACAGTTGCGTAGGACTTCATATTTGTTGATGTTTTCATTTCCAGGTTACGAGGAAGCTCAGAATATGCTTGGGGCTTCTTCATCAAGATTTTCAGAGGAAAATCAGAGAGCTTAAGGATGGGGGAAGAGGATAGCGAGAACGGATGAAGAACTCAGGGATTTGGGGATTCAAGATTGCAAATCTTGGGAAAGATTTTTTGTTCTTTTAACATACTATACTTGTTCACCTTTTTTCCTTCTTCGATCAGGATGGGTTGACCGCGGAAATGAAGATAAAGCAAATTTTTCGGCCAATCAAGAGAGGGAGGTGAGACAAGAGTGCGATAATCAGGCGGCAGAAACCTCTCCCAAAGAAATATTAGAATCGACAACTGATTTGAAAGACATAGAAACCTCTACCTGCGTCCAAGGTTAGTCGATTCTAAAGCAGTGGTTTTGAGCTGGTTGTATGTCGTAATTGCATATTGAACAAGGTTAGCCGATTTTAAAACACGAATTCTGAGCTGGTTGTTTATTTTTTTATTTTTTTTTCAAGAGTTTTGAATAGGTTTTAAATTAGGGAAATTAAATTTTAGGTATCAACTCACCATATATTGTTATTAGTATCCAAAAATGAGTTTATGCTTAAATAATACCCATTTCATTAAGATAACTCTCATTTAATACCTAATTTTTTTATTACCCTAATTTCCCTCAACCAATTATATAAGGTTTTTTTCTAGGTAGGGCTAATTTTTCAACCCAATTTGATTTCTAGTAGTAGCAAACTAAATCCCTAAACAAACCCCTCTTTTATAGATCATCCTTTTCGGGACCAACCATGAGTCGCTCAAGACAGCCACCAGATCTGAAAATTCATATAATTATCTCTCTTTCTTGTTTTGCTTTGATGCATTGTATGTTCTTGTTGATAATTCTATGATTTTATTGCTCGATTATGGCTTGGTTTCGTTGATACAGGTATATGGGTAAAAAAACTTCAAAGCAAGTTGTCTTCATCATCTTTTTATATCTTTAACATGCGGAACCAGATATTGAGGAATAGATTTTTTTTTTAATTTTATGAAATTTAGGTCGAGGCTTCGACTAATCAGGTAGCTGAAGCATAAAGGCCGGTCTACGAGCTGCCTTCAAATATTTTATGTTGTGTGATGAATATCTTATTGAAGGTAAAACATAACCAATTAAGAGATTGTTTAAAATTCAAAGATTCATAGATGCTATTTAGTTGTCAAGTTGAGATTATTTGTGTTTTCTAAGTTAAAAATAGGTTTAAACGTGTATATGTTCGAGTTTTATGTATTTTCCTATTTTGGTTGGCTCTCCAATAGCTTAATTTTAGATTTTAGAGTTGCAGGAACAGGATGTGATTGTAACTGGAGAGGATGCGATTTAGGAATATGTTCACGGCATTTTGATTTATGTGTTAGTTGTATGACCATGATTGCTAGATACGACCATAATTGTTACTATTGCAAAACATTGCTAGATATGACCATGATTGTTAAATATGGTCATAATTGTAACTATTGCATAACATTGCTAGATATGACCATGATTGGTAGATATGACCATGATTATACTACACCTTCAAACATGATTGCTAGATATGACCATGATTGCTAGATTTGACCATAATTGCTATATATGACCATAATTGTTAGATATGACCATACTTACACTACATCTTTAAACATGATTGCTAGATATGACCATGATTGTAACTGCGGCATAACATTGCTGAATATGACCATGATTGCTAGATATGACGATATAACACATTGCTAGATTAGGTGTGTTATTGATAATGATATTTTATATGTAACACATTGGTGCTTTGTGGTTGCCAATACGAAGAGGTATATGACATTGCAATTTATGACCATGACTGCTAGATATGACCATGCTTGTAACTTTTGCATAACATTGCTAGATATGATCATGGTTGCTAAAGATGGCAATGATTGCTAGATATGACCATGTTTGTAATTGTTGCGTAACATTTTTAGATATGACGATAATTGCTAGATAGGACCATGCTAGATATGACATTGTGATTTATGTGTCAATGGGACCATGCTAGATACTTGATTCATAGGTTAATTGTCATTGTGATTAGTGGCATTAGTAGTTTTCTAGATATGACCATGGTTGTTAGATATGACCATGATTGCTAGATGTGACCATGATTGTAAGTATTGCATAATATTGCTAGATATGACCATGGTTGCTAGATATGAACATGGTTGCTTGATATGACCATGGCTGCTAGATATGATCATGGTTTCTAGCAATGTTATGATAACATTTTGCTATATTGGGGTATAACACCTTAATTTTGTGTTTCATGTTTTTATGTTGATTGCTAAGTTATAAACAAGTTGTATTGTGTATTTAATTTACTTATTGTAGATGTTTTGGTAGTGGTTGACTGTATATAAATCGGTATCTAGTTTTGATAGGTTGAGGATGCCATTGTCGCTACAGATGATGCTATTTTTTATATTTTCATGCAAGATAAATGAGGCGACGAAAATGAGAGATTAGTGTAGGTTATGAAACGATGAACATGTGTTTTACGAGTTTACTACTATTACATTTTTTGTGTAAATATAATATACGATTTTTGTATGTTAACATAGTTTCTTAGTATTATTAACCATGTTAGATTGGTTCAAACATTTTTATACAATAGTACGATATTTTAGCCTAATGCAATCGCGATGATATATTTATGAAGTTTAATCTGAATGATGTTGAAGTAAACTGCAATCGCAATTATTTGAAACTTAACAAGTAGCATCATATATTGTAATACACGTGAAAACATAATAAGAATAACTTACTTAGAAAAGTAAAGTACAAGTGGTTTAAACATAACAAACATTAAGTAACGAATCGCGTGATTAGAAGAACTCATCTAGCAAAGTACACTACAAATGGTTTAAACATAACACGTGAATCTGATGATAAGTAGTGATATGGAAATAGATTTTTAAGGATTAATTTATAAATAATGTAAATTTAGGGATTTAATTGTAATTAATGTAAGTTATGTCCTTAATTTGTGACTGGTGTAAGTTTTAGAGGATATTTGTGACTTTGTATAATTTATAAGGACTAAACGGTAATTAGTCCATTTTTGTAATAAATTCAGTTTGAGACTAAGTTTTGGCTCCTCTGTATAAAGGACTAGACTACTCTAATAAAGAGGTTGAACACTTTTACTTTGAAACTCATTTGTACTTGTGTTTTCTCTCTCTAAAAACTCTTTAGCATTTTCTCTCTCTAGAATTCTTCCTTAGCAATTTACTAAAACAAAATCAAACCTCATCAAATTGGCGGCTCCACTGGGGACTGAATAAGAAAAATAAGTGGCTTATTATGTTCGAAGGTGATACTATTTAGTGGTATTTCTTGACTAAAATTCATACGATGAATCCCGATAATAATCTAACGCTTCAATCAGCGATAGAAACTTTGAGAGATGATTTGTAAAAGAACGGAACTTATGGGAATAGAACACATAGATCGTCTCCGCTCCAAGTTTGATCTGATGTTGAGACAAGAATGAATCAACTCCTAGATAAAATTAATGCTTTGAATGAAAAATATGAACGGAGAGAACAAGAGATACTTTCTGCAAGAATTAGATCTGAAGTTAGGAAAAAATGGAAAAAACCGATGTGGAAGGTCAGTCATATCGATCTTTCCAGTGATTAGGAGGTCGAAAGTTCAGCCTCGGGATTTAAAAGGCATAGAGATTCTTCGAAAGGGGAATCAGAAAGAGATTATTCGAGGAGGTATAGAAAGGATAGTAAGTCTAAGAATGCACCTCGATCAACTTAGCATGAAGGGAATCCTTCAAATAAGTATTCTTAAACTGGTAGGAATCTATATGTCACAATGGGAACCGATGATCAATTCGTTCAAGGCTTTGATTGGAGAAATTCACCATTAACAGATGAAATTCGTTCCATGACGCTTCCGAAGCGTTTTGATATTTCGAAGGTTGAAAAGTTTGATGGGATGCAGGATCTCGATGATCACATCGAACAATTCAAAAATTATATGATGAACTTCGAGGATGACGATCGGCTGGTGTGTCGTGCCTTTTCTCAAACTTTTAAGGGAACAGCTCTCAAGTGGTACAACAAGATTCCGAGGGGGTCCATATAAATTTTCAGAGATTTATATACTGCTTTTCGAAAGCCGTTTGTGGGAAGCAAAGAGAAGAGAGCCAGTGGTGATACGATTATTCAGTGCAAGCAGACACCGGGAGAAAAATTGAAAGACTATACCAAGAGATTTGTGTTGACCAAGGCTAGTTTGGACAACTGTGAGGAAAATATGGAAATGACACCTTTTTGCCAGGGATTATTGTCAGGGGATTTGGCTAATGAGACGACAAAGAGAAGGGCCTTAACTTTTGGAGCGTTGATGGCTCAAGTTGAGGACCAGATCAAAGTGGAGGAGTCGAGTAGAGTCCGAGGTAGACCAGCTAACACTCCGAAAAATTCGGGACATGCAGCCCATAATCAGGGGCAGCCCTCGAATGTTAATAACAATGGTAATAGTAATAATCAGCAGTCGAGGCAGAAGAACAACAATATGCCTCCTCGGAGTGGTGGTTATTCAAACCACGCTCCATCTAACAATTAAACCAGGCCTAAGACAAATACATGGGTCAGGCCAGATTACTATGCTGATTTGACAGAGAATATTTCCATCATATGGGATAATACTAAGAATTTTGTGAACTTTAAGAAGCCAGCTCCTATTAGCAGACCGAGGGAAGAAAGGAATAATAAATTTTGTAGGTATCATGATGATGTTGGGCATGATACGAATGATTTTATTGATCTGAAGAAAGAAATATCAATATTTGATTGAGAATGGAAAGCTCCTGACTTATGTGAAGTCATATGGTAGTGTATCAAAGAATAATGGTGCATCAACTTCGAAGGCTGCACCATCAGTTGAGAACTTGATGATTATGGATTCACAGATTGAGTCATTCGAGGCTTCTAGTGAATATGTTGAAAAAGATCCAAATAGGTTGCTTCTGATGGCAGTCAAGGAGCCTGTTGAGGTTGCTTCTGAGGAAAAGGGGCATGTTCGGGAATTGTGCATGTTTTTTGAATCGTTAGCAATTTTTTGGGGGTGATTCAATGACTGGAAATTCAGACAGTTCAAGGAAAAGATATTATGTCAACTTGACAACTCAAATTGAAGGGAGGATGTATACATTTGTATGGAAAGAAAGACATTCCCTTTATTTTGTTTGATGAAGATGATTTGAGAGGTACTGCAGGACCATATGAGGATGCTTTGGTGATTGGAGCTTAGGTGGCTGGCGTCGAAATTCGACGTGTACTGATTGACACTGGTAGTTCTGCTAATGTACTTTTTAAGTCCACCTATGATAGGATGATAAACCCACCTCAAATTACTCAATCGGATCGTACAATTATCGGATTCACAGGTGTAACAGCTCGTGTTGTTGGAGAATTCGAGGGTGAAGTTAGTTTGGGAAAAGGACCATTCAATAAAAAGGTTCAAGTATTCTTTGTGGTGGTGGACTTCCCCACAAGTTATAATGTTATTTTTGGAAGATCATGGCTTTCAAGAATGTACGGGGTGGTTTCAACAGTTCATCAGTGCTTTAAGTACGTGGTTGGAGACAGAGTTAAAGTGGTTTGAGGCGATCAAAAGGTTTCCAGAGAATGCTATGCCACTGCGTTTCGGGTCTGAGGATCTAGGAATGGAGATTTGATGCGAGAATAGCAGTTAGAGAGGGTACCCTCGGATTTGGAAGAAAGGTTTGACGATCCAAGGGAAACCCCGGGGTTTTTAATAGTAAGTGAAAAAATATAGGAGTTTACTTTTTCAGAAGGAAAAGTGCTTCGGATTGGAACTTTATTTACCCCTTTTTTACGTCAAAAACTGCTTGATTTTTTATCTCAGAATTTGGATGTATTCGCTTGGAAGACAGAAGATGTAATAGGAATACCTATTAAGTTAATTCGGCACAGCTTGTCCATAAATCTGAAGGTTAAGTCGGTGATTCAAAAAAGGAGAGCGTTTTAATTGGAAAAAGCAAAAGCAATTGTTGCAGAAGTGGATCGGTTGTCTAAGGTTGGACACATAAGGGAATCACAGTATCCTTTGTGGACGAAAAATCTGGTGGTGGTTAAAAAGAAGAATGGGAAATTGAGGATGTGTCTGGATTTTAAAGATTTGAATAGAGCTTGCCCCAAAGATCCATTTCATATTCCTCGAATATATCAGTTGATTGATTCCACTTGAGGAAACAAAATTTTGAATTTTATGTTGCTTTTGCATGGTATAATCAGATCTAAATGGATCCAAAGGATCAAGAGTGCACGGCTTTTATAACTGATAGGGGCCTGCATTGTTATAGAGTGATGCCCTTTGGATTGAAGAATGCTAGAGACACTTATCAGAGATTAATGAATAAATATTTTGCTACACAAATCGGAAAAAATATGGAGTATATATAGACGATTTGGTAGTGAAACGTTCAAGGGATGAAGTGGATCTTGATGATTTAGAGGAAGCTTTTTTTAATCTAAAAGCGATCAGGTTGAAATTAAATTCTGAGAAGTGTACCTTCGGAGTTCGATCGGGTAAGTTTTTGGGTTTTATTATTAGTGAAAAGGAATAGAAACCGACCCAGAACAGTTAAAAGCTTTGATAACAATGAATTCACCTCGATTAATCAAAGAAGTGCAAATACTGACAGGAAGGTCAGCAACAATTAATCGATTTATTTCAAGATTTTCTGACAAATGCTTTCCTTTCTTTTAAGTGTTACGAGGACCTAACAGGTTCGAATGGACGTCGCAATGCGAAGCAGCGTTCACATACATTAATAATTTGTTGTCATCACTAGAAATATTAACAAAGCCTCGAAATGGGGAGAAATTATTCTTGTACATCTCCGTATCGGAGTTTGCACTCAGCGCAGTGTTAATTAGTGATGATTCAGGAATTCCGAAGTTGGTGTATTACGTTAGTAAAAGTCTGGTGGCAGTAGAAAAGAGATATATGAAGTTGGAGAAGTTGGTTTAGCATTGGTGATTGCCTCTAGGAAGATGCGTCCATATTTTCAAGATCATACTATAGAAGTCCAAACTTCATTTCCCTTAAAAAATGTATTACAACGAGTTGATATTTCGGGGAGGATGACCAAGTGGTCAGTGGAGTTGGGGGATTACGATATTTTATTTACACCTCGAACAACGATCAAGGCGCAGGCATTAGCTGATTTTTTTGTTGAGTTCCACTCAAGTCAATCAGATGAGGAAGAAAGTAAAAAATCTTTGCCTATAGATTCGAGGTGGATTGTTCAAACGGATGGAGAATCTAGTATTTTAGGGTGCAGTGTTGGGGTTCAATTGATAGCTCCGATGGGGGAATAAATGGTTCAGTCAATTAAATTCAGTTTTCATGCTTCAAACAATGAAGGTGAGTACGAAGCTTCTTTGGCAGGTCTGAGATTGGCAAAAATTTGTGGGACGACTTCAATACGTTTGGAAATGGATTCTCAGTTATTGGCAAATCAGGTATCCGGATTTTCTGAAGCAAGGAAGGATCGTTCGATTTTATATCTTTGGGAGCTTCGGAATCTAATGCTTCTGTTTGACAATGTGGTTGTGGAATATATCGGACGAGGAAGTAACATGGTGGCTGATTCTTTAGCAAATGTTCCTTACAAGGAAGAATATCCTTGGATTTTGCTACAAGAAAATCCTTAAATTGTTACTCAATCTAGCTGATGTGAAATTATAGAAGAATTTTTTGTCACTGGCGAAAGCCGACGTGATTGGCGATCAGATATTCTTAATTTTTTTACCCAAGGATTACTGCTAGATGATTCTCAATTGGCTAAAAAATTAAGGGGTAAAGCCTTCGGATATATAGTTCTGGATGAAATTTTATATAAAAGGCATTAAGCAGACTATTACTACGATGTTTAGGCAAGCAAGAATCACAAGAAATATTGTCAGAATTGTATGATAGTGAAGGGCCAGGTCATTGTGGGTTCAAAGCTTTATCGCGTCGAGTTTTACTTGTAGGGTTTTACTGGCCTACAATCATGAACGATGTTAAGAATTTAGTCCGAGGATGTGATACTTGTCAAAGATTTTTTAATGCTATTCACAGACGAGCAGAATTTAGTTCGAGGAAATATCATTTGATAGATGGGGAATTGATCTAGTGGGACCTTTGTCGATGGCTTCTAGGGGAAGGCAGATGATAATTGTGGCGGTGGATTATTTTATAAAGTGGGCAGAAGCAGAACCACTATCAGGCACAAAAGCAGAGAATGTCATCAAATTTATTGTGAATAATATATGTTGTCGTTTTGGGGTTCCTCGGAGAATTACAACAGATAATAGCTCTCAATTTAACAATAGGGAAATGGCTGCATTCCGTACTTCTAAATGAATTCAGAAATTTTTTTTGACACCCTTTCATCCTCAAGCTAATGGACAACTGGAAGTGACAAATAGAACGATTTTAGATGGCTTGAAGAAGAATCTATCGGGGGCAGCAAGAAAATGGCCAAATTATTTGCAAGAGGTGCTTTAGGCTTATCGAACAACTCCAAGAGAGGCTACAAAAGAGACTCCTTTTGCTTTGGCATATGGTATGGATGCAGTTAGCCCTGTTGAGTCTACGATGTCATCTTTTAGAATATCTCAATATTCTGAAATATTTAATGACGAAATTTGAATGACAAATTTGGATTTGATTGAGGAAAAAAGGGTTCAAGCTCATTTGAATGCAATTCATTATCAAACTCTTATGAGAAGTAGATATGGTTCGAAGTTGAAAAGAAGAGAATTTAAAGAAGGTGATAAAGTGTTGCAAATGGTTTTCCTACACACAAAGGAAAAGAGCCTCGGAAAAATGGCTCCAAATTGGGAAGGCCCTTATACAGTTTTCGAAAGAATTAAGTCGGGGTCTTATCGTCTTTGTGATTTCGAGGGAAGGATGCTACAACATCCATGGAATATTCAGCTTTTGAAGCTTTATTCGGAGTTTTAAATGTCGCACTCTTTCCTACCCTGTTGGCCCAGGAAGGTTTTAACGAGGCGTCATGTACATGTATATATTCAACTTTATCAATAAAGTTCATCTTTTGGACAATGGTTGTTTACATTTATTTGGATACTATCTTAACAACGGTGGAGTTGGATTTTTCGATATTCAATTTAGCAACATGCTCGGTTTTGAGTTTCTTTATTTTTTCTTCATGAGATTTTGTCAGCAGCTCTTTATCAACCATATGCTTGATTCGAAAATGATCCTTTATGCAGAGAGCCTTTTATCAACTCGGATCTAGCTATCTCGTAGCCATAAAATTGTCCGACTACATTGTTGTGAAAAAGTCTCTCTAAATTTCTTTTCACCTTCATAAGATTCCTTATAGTAAACCATATCTTTGGCCAACTGATTGAGATGGTCTTGAGAAGTTTTGATTTGAGAGGCAAGAGTTTTTGCAGTAGCGTCAAGACCGGCAAATGGTTGAAGAGCGATGGAAATTGCAGGATTTGGAGGAGGGCTACGAAATTCCGATGTACTAGGCTTGTGAAGCATATCCAGAGATGTGACAGGTTGGTAAGAACGAGTAACTTATGGAAGAACTTTGTCTGATGTAGGCCTCGCAGAATCAAGCATATGATTTTGGATGACTTGAATAACATGATCCTCTTCGCCAGCAAGTGCATCTGTTTTCTCGAAATTGATGAACATATTTGGGTCGAAGCTTGTAGGAGCATGAGAAACAGTGGGGGAATTGTCATCAATGAGAATCACAGGATTGTCTTTATTAGAATGTTCTTCGGTCGAAGGGTTTGGGGTGTGTTGTTGGTTTCGAGCAGCAGCGTCTTCGTCTTCATCAACCAAAGTGTATGAAGTGATTTTCTTCTGTTTCTTTTTCTTTCCGAAGGAATCCGAAGATATTTTATTTTTCTTTGATGATGGTTCTTGGAAATTTCCCTCTTCGATGGGTTTCGAGGGCATGGAACGGTTAGCACCAGATGTGCTAACTGCCTTTTTACCTTTTTTTTTGGTGATTTTTTCTTTTTTTCTTTTTTGGCAGATGACTATCTGATATGTTACGAATAGGAAGAAAGACTTTGCAGTCATGCTGGGGTATTCGTTGGCACATGAGTTTTGGATATGGATCGGAAAATAAATCGTGGGGAGGCAGCCCACCTTCTTTGATCGGAAACATGTGACATTTGAGGAAATTGATGGGCTGAAAGGTAGTACGAAATGCATTATTCCATTCCTTTTCAGCACAGGCGACGCGTTTTTGGAAAATACCTTTAGCAGCTTCTCGACGTGTTGAGTAGCGCTTCGAAATTTCTAATATAAGTTAGCAAAATAAAATGTTAAAAAATAATAAAATAAAAAATTTGTATTGAAATGTAAAATTTTCGAAGAACTTACGATTGCTTCTCCAAACAAGATTTAATTTCGAAGGGTTCCCTTCGGAAATTGCATTGCCATTTTCCTAAGCCCCAGATATGAAAACAAATCTTTGTTTCCAGAATTTATCAGCCTCCAGAAGATCGTCGATGATCTTGAGGTCATCCATCAATGTGAGGTAATAGAATAGAAGCTTCAAAACGTTTGAAAGTTTAGTCAGTGAGATGAAGTCTTTAATGCTGATGGGAATTTTAGATAGACGGGATGCCATGATCACTGACATGAGCGTGAACCATTGATTCAGTGTCACCTGAGTACGGCATAAACTGAAGAATTCGAAGTACTCTACGATCATCGGATCTAGTGGAAATCGAAGACCCCAGTTGATAATTTCTGGGTATACCACTAGTTCATCATCCTTGGAGTCGAGGGGAGTTTCTCCTTCGTTTGCAGACGAAGGGTTATGTTTTCTCCCATTCCCCATTGCTTCTTAAGGGCCAAGGCTTGACTTCCTCTATAGTATATATATCGAACTTTCTTCAAGGCGATAATATATTTGCTTTCGAGATTCCTTATATTCTTCCAGATTTTTCCTCTTTCTTCTTCGGGGATGGAGAAAATGTCAGCCTCTTCTTAAGAGTTAGCCTCAAGATCAGTTTTTGTAGCGTCTGAGTCAGCTTCGTTGGCTTTTGAAGTCTCTTCTCGAGGATCTTGAAAAATTGGGATAATTGTTTCTATAAGAGGAATACCAGTCTGAGGCGCCTCCTCTATTTGTTCTTTTTGAGGAGGATCGTTAGTAGTGGGATTTGGGGGAGAGGGAGTTCAGATGATTGCTGATTCATCTCCCATGACGATGAAAGTTTTTCTTGGTTTGGTTAATGATGAGTTTTCTGAGGCAGGGTTATTTGTTTTCAATTTCAGAGGAGAAACTCTGCTTTGAGATGAGGAGGCTCGAGGTGTTTTAGGACCTTAGATTTTAGATAACGTTTGCTCTTCGATTCTGGGAGAAAGTGAAAGATTTGGGACTTTGTTAGGATCGAAATTACCGTAATGAAATGTCTCAGTTGTAGTTCTGATTCGACCACCTCGAATTAATCATGCTCTCTGGTATTCTTCAGCTCTTTTCGTAATACAAAAATAATCACAGGATCCGAACACTAGGTTGCTATCAGTATCAGAGGATTTTGGTGTTTTTGGAAGAATAGCCTTCGACTTTATGGTTCTTGGTTTCTTTCTCATAAACCAGGTAAGGGTTGATCGGAGATGATGAAGGTTGATCGGAAAATTTGAATTTTGCGGTGAGAATCCTGGGAATAAGGGAGGAGCAGATGAAGGTAGCCAAAAACTCTAACTTCTCTTCAAAGCGGTTTATGTGTGAAGAGAGTTGGAATGAGTGATATGTGGTATTTATACTAAAGTAAGTGAAGATGTGTGAATATGAAAAGACCCATATGGTGATAGGTTCGAATATAAATCGTTGAGTGGATTAGATGTTCGACATCTGTCAGGCTAGATTATTAGGGTCATGAAGAATATAAATGTTACATATGTAACCGTTACATTCGAGGATGGTCTATCTACATAATACTTCGAGGGAAATTTTTATAAGAAGTAATTACATCGTTTCGAAGTGATAAGCGATTACATCGATTTGAAGTGATAAGCGATTACATCGATTTGAAGTGATTACAAATTTATTGGCCTATATTTATCTACAAAGATTATTCGAAGATTATTTGTTTTTTTGGTTCGAATATGTTTTTAAGCATTAATATTGTATACATGCTCTGAATAATAGATTAAGTTAATGGCTTCGAACAGTTTTTTTATTTATGATAAGCTTAAGATTCGAAGAAAAAACGGATTTGAAGACTTTTTAGTTCTCATTCATTTACTGACATGAGAACTAGGGGGGCTTCTGATATGAAAATAGAGTTTTAAGGATTAATTTATAAATAATGTAAATTTAGGGATTCAATTGTAATTAATGTAAGTTTTGTCCATAATTTGTGACTGATGTAAGTTTTAGAGGATAAATGTGACTTTGTATAATTTATAAGGACTAAACGGCAATTAGTCCATTTTTGTAACAGATTCAGTTTGAGACTAAGTCTTGGCTCCTCTATATAAAGGACCAGACTACTCTAATAAAGGGGTTGAACACTTTTACTTTGAAACTCATTTGTACTTGTGTTTTCTCTCTCTAAAAACTCTTTAGCATTTTCTCTATCTAGAATTCTTCCTTAGCAATTTACTAAAGCAAAATCAAACCTCATCAAATAGAACTTATCTAGCAAAGTACAGTACAAGTGGTTTCAATATAACACAAGAATCCAACGTTTTATATTACATAGTAAATGCAAATTCAAAATGGAGCGTAATAGGTCCTCCTATTATGTCCTGTTTTTAAACAACGGTCATACCGCAACTGGCTGGTTGTTACTTCTTCTCTAGATGGAATTTTTTTCTTCTTATGTCTTGCATTGTACAAATCTGCTTACTTTCAAACCTGAAACTCTTGTATAATCTTTTGAATATCAATAAAAGGGAAATTCTTGGGAAAAAAAAAAGTTTGATTCAGTAAGTTGTATTTCTAGCCACAAAGCAACAATGTTTTACGTAGAAAATAGAAGTATTATTAATACACACAATCTAACAATATGTTACATAGAAAATCTAGCAATTTGTTACATAGAAAATCGCATTATCAATCATGATCATAACTAGAATATTATGCAACACACTACAATCTAGCAAACTAGCAATGACATTACAATCGCAATGTTATACTCTAATCTTGCAAAGTGTTATCATAACATTTCTAGCAACCATGGTTATATCTAGAAACTATGGTCATGTCTATCAATGTTATGCAATAATTCCAATCATGGTCACATCTAGCAATCATGGTCATATCTAGCATTCATTGTCATATCTAGCAAACTAGCAATGACACTACAATCGCCATGTCATACTCCAATCACAATGACAATATACCTATGAATCAAGTATTTATCATGATCCTATTGACACGTAAATCGCAATATCATATCTAACATGGTCCTATCTAGCAATCATGGTGATATCTATAAATGTTATGCAACAATTACAAACATGGTCATATCTAGCAATCATTGTCATCTCTAACAAACATGGTCATATCTAACAATGTTATGAAAAAGTTATAAGCATGGTCATATCTAGCAATCATGGTCATAAATCGCAATGTCATATACCTATTTTTATCGGCAACCACAAAACACCAATGTGTAACATAGAATATCTCATTATCAATAACACATAATCTAGCAATGATAACAATTACTAGATATGACCATGATTGCTAGATCTAACCATGTAATCTAGCAATCATGGTATAATCTAGCAATGTTTTAAAACTAATCTACCATTTACTCACAATCTAGCATGACAAAACAAATCTAGCATTATCATCTATGGTCCTATCTAGCAATATTTTACAACTAATCTATCATTTACTCACAATCTAGCATAAAAAAATCCAATCTAGCATTTACTTACAATCTATCATGAAAAAACCAATCTAGAATCCTCTACATACAATTCTAAAACTAATCTAGCATCCTCTACATGCAGTTCTAAAACTAATCTAACATCCTCTGCCTACAGAAATGAAACTATCATCCACGAAACAAGTATCACCATCCAAATCAAACTAACAACCACGAACCAATACTAACCAAATCAAACTAACAACCACAAAAAAGTATCACCATCCACAACCAGAATCCAATACCAAACCCATATCCAAACTAAAATACAAACCCATAATTGAATATCATAACAAGCCAAGGAACTGTAATGGATGAAATCAAAAGAACTAAATACCAAACATTGCTCATTCGATGACTTTTTCAACACCTACAACATCTAACATCATCAATAGCATGTTTCTCCTGAGTGATTCGAAAAATAATTTACTTGTAAATGCTAAGCAGTTTGGAACTATAGTTTCGGGAACAAAAACAATTATACAAGTTTTAAAATTTAGGCCGCTTGTTATTATCGGGGTTCACCGGAATATTTTACAGAGGGCAACGGTATTTTTGGTCGGCTACTTAGTCAGTTTGGTTGAGATGTGGTTTTACGGGTCTTTTGTATGGGGTTTCATATCTATCTTTTCAAATTTGGGAAAATCAAATTTGGGAGGGAATGAGATCCTAAAAGTTTGACTTAGAAGTAAAAAAAAGTGGGCTCCAACCTAAATGAGCCTATTTATACCCTTGGGGGTATTTTTATCAATTTTGTGGGTTGAGGTACTTTATGAAACTATATTATTATTGGGCACTAGTTTAGTATTACATACTTGAGAAGGTATTTATGAGTAGTTTCTCTTTAAATTATACGGAAAACATTTAATTTTATTATTATTATTATTATAAATATATATAAGAACTAAAATTAATTAATGAAATCAAATAAACCTTTTTGGTTGGTTAACGTAATTAAGTCTTATATGGATTACAGAATAATATGTTTTGTTGGTCTTTCCTTTTTAGCTTTCACCTAATATTACAAATGAGACACTAAATTCTTATAATTTGGAAGGGTTTTTAGTTGTTTCTTTTTCATTAGTACATTTTTTATGGCTCTCCAAATGTTTATCAGACGACGGTACGTCTTTTGGATTGTTCTATCGTACAATGTCAAATAAAATTTATGTATGTTGTCATACACGGTTTCCTTACACCTCGAAAATATTCGGTAGAGGGTGAACGACGGAGGCCAAATATTTGTGGACGAATGACCGAGAGGGCGCCAATCACATGCCCATTGTGAGCTATTAGGCGGACTCGCGATTCGTGCCTTTTGGATTGCACTGAATGATCAGATGAGGCTTGGATAAGTCAATTGGTCGTTTAAGGTCATCTTGCCAATCTTGTAAATATCCCGAGGCAAGCTTGGCCATGTATCGAGTTGAGCTTGTCTATGTCACAAGGAAACCTTGACCCTGTCTCAAGGCACACTTGGTCATGTTTAGAAGCAAGCTTGGATATTGTTTAAGGCAAGGTTTGCTATATCTTGAGGTAAACTTGGCCATATATGTAGGCAATCATGGCCATGCACCAAGGCATGCTTTGTCATGTATCGAGTCAAGATAAGCCATATCTCAAGGAAATATTGGCCATGTCCCGAGGCAGGCTTGGCCAAGCGGGCTATATCAATCTTAGTCAAGCGCTCATCTTCGACATTGGCCAAGATGGCTTTAAGTTGGCCAATGCTCGCCTTTGCCAAAGTAGCTGAGCTGACCACCGATGCCAAGATTTTAAGACTTGAGGCAGGTTTGGCCAAATCTTTAGGCAAGCTTGGCCAGATCTTGAGGCAAAATTGGCTATGTCTCGAGAAAAGCTTAGCCAGGTCTCGAGGTAAGCTTGGTCACATTTTGATGCAGGGTTGTACAGGTATCAAGTAAAGTTTGGCTAGTTTAGTGAGTCATGTTATAATGTGTGGCCTAGTAGGTATTATTTTGCGGCCAAACTTTTTCTCATGCAATGGCGCGCGACCATGGTTAATCTGGATCTTGGACATAAACCTAGCTATGGTTGTTTTTTGTCGTTTGGCCAAGTTGTGTTCATTTTTTTATTAAATGAATTATACAAAGCTCGAGTTTTAGATGCTTATATGGCTTTAGTCTTGCCCTACTTAAATAATATTTCATATTGTATCAGTAAATCCCATACATTTCTTTGTTTGCCTTCAAGTGATTGGAGTGTTATGGTCCTAATATCTCATAGTTGTGTGTTTTAGTAGCCCTTGGTCTCCAAGTGGAGGTTGTCTTGTATCTAGACTTCACTCGATGAGAGGTTCTTCAATGATATCCCCTTAATTTGAAGGTGTGTTTTGCATTTTTAGTTAACTGAGTTCTTTTTTTATGTGACCGACTCAATACCGAACTAATTTAAATTTGATGTCGAGTTAAGATCGACTGAGGTCAAGCTGAAGTTGACCCAAAGTTGTGCTTTGTTGAGCGAGAGGCTTCCGATTGAGGCTTCTAAACGCCCTTTACTTTGAAAATCCTTTCTTCATGTTTATTGAGTGAGATGCTCCTAAAGAAATCTGACTTGAGTTTGAGCCAGGATGGGCTGATATTATGCCATGTTAAAGCCGAGTGAGGTTAAAGTGATGTTTCAGTAGTGTCGAGTTAGGATTATCTTTATTATCCGTCTAGATGACTGTGATAGGTCTCGAGGGATCTTCTTTTAATTGACAGATCTTTATTGTCCTTTGTTGGAACTATTTGCCTCTCATTATCGCGTTGTTTGATCGAGGTTACTTATTCACCTTTTATTATCTCATTACATATTTGTGTAGTGTGTTTATACTACCTTTGGGAGACCTTGAGCAATCTTACTTTTGAATTTGAGAGTGCTGACTAGAGTGACCTTCTCAAGCTAACCATTAGTTGGTAGTTGAATATTATTGACACTTGGCCACTCATCCTAGTTGGTTTTAGTATGTGCTCTTTCTTTTGTGTAATCTTGTGTTTTTTGTATGATATTTAAATTTTGGGGCATGTATAAACTTCTTTAATGGTAACATAAGTAACTTTCTTTCGTTGTAACATAAGCATCGTTTTGCTTATTTAATCGAGCTGCATTTCTTACACTCTTTGAAGTAAATTGTTTGGATATCTTCTACATTTGATTGCGTGCTATATTCACTAAAATCTTGTTTTTTAGTGTGTACGTACTCTCAATACTTCCTAGAAAGAGTCGGAGGTGCATAAGCAGGGTCACATGCCTCGAGGTAGAACTTTGCTTCTTTGTTGTTTCATGTGTATTTTTATTGAAGGTTTTTTTTTGCATGTTGCTTCCTTCTTTTGTGTAAGATTGCCCGTGCTCTACTGATTTGCCGATTTATTTATCATGCAAATTATTGATGTATCTTATACTTGATGTTGACCAGACAACAAGTTGGGAATTAGACTTGTAGACCTGATCTTATACCTAATTATGTTGCATGTGACGTAGAGAACAATTAGTTGTACAAACTCTAAATAAAAATTGTGCTTCCATTGACCAAAATAAATTGGGTACAATGATTTTCATAAAGAGTTAGAAATTAATAAAACGTAAGATTAAAGGTTAAAGGATCTCATTTCAAATTCTCGGGTTGGTGCTCCATATTGATCATCTTCGGGTTGATTCTTCAAGGGCTTCAGCTAGTCCTTATCTTGCCACATTTTAATCTCCCAACAATATTCCTACTTCACCGTCGACCACATACTCTACCCATCGGTGATAAATATAAGACACAAACTTGAATTTATGCATCTATTGTCTTTCAAAGATCAGGTCGCACGAGGTCTGAGTGTCTCGCACAACAAAATCGCTAACCTTACACTTGCCTCGTCTTCCAATTTTGACACCTCCAATGGTGTTGTTTCCATAGATATGATGGCCGGCTATTGAAACCTACCATGGGACGGAAGGTTAGGCATAAGATAGTTTCGAAAGAAAGGTATCTCGTGCTCGAGCTAAACAATACATTAACCACTGCTCATGTGTTTGCCCAATATGTTGTGATTCTCCCTTACAATGTTTACCATAGTCAAGAAGGAATCATCGTGTAGATGGGCGACGACCTAAATATCTGATGACGCAGCGGAAATAGAAGAAGAAGCAACGATAGATGAAACCCTAATTCAAGGGTAACATGATGAAACCCTAATCAAAGGGTAACAAAGAATGAAATTTTCAGAGATAAAAAATATATTATTCCAAAAACTTAAAATAACTTAAGGCATATGAGGCTTTATATAAGAGCTTCTCAAAACCTTAAATTAGAATACAAGGAAATAAAATAAATATTCTAAAATAAAATCAAATCAAATCTTAATATAATTTGATTTCATTTGAATAATATAAGAATTTGAATAAAATAAAATAAAAAAGGTTTGTGTTTGGAATTTCTGGGCTACATCAGTATCTTTGTTCATGAAGAAGATTTGGGTTGGGGTGGATGTAGATAAGGGAAAGAAATTCTTGGAAGAATAAGCTCAAACGGGTAAATAAAAGAGTTAATTTGGCTTAATTAAATATTGTGTAAGAAACCAAACAAATATGTAATATCAAAAGTGTTTTGTGTAATAAATTACAATTATGGTTCAGATTAGTAAAGTAGTGGGGTATTGTTCATAAGAAAGGGTAAACATGTAAATTATGTACCTACAACTTGTATTATATAAAGCTACACCCCTTTTGGGGAAGGGGGGTCAATTATTATTTAATCATTGCTTTATTATTCCATTTGTCACGTTCTCTCTCTAATTTTCTAGTTTCTCTCTCTTAATACTCTCTTACGAACATTGCTTTGACTAATAAATCCTCTATGAAATCTTTGGAACTATCATCTGTGTCGTCTGTAAGAAAGCGATTGGTACCCGGAATCATTTTTCCAAAAGCATTGTCGTATTCTAAAACTTTAAGAGTAATGTATGCATAAATGCTAGGAGAGCTAGATGCTAGCACGGATAGTCGTGTGATCGGAAACATATATGGAGATCTGCTGATCAAAAAGAAAACAGTGAAGGAACAAAAAACAATGATCAATATGTTAAGGAGCTACTAAAGAAATCTTCTTTAATATCTTGACGGGTAGAATTATTGGAAGATATCGAAAGGTTAAATGTTGAAAATGAAGCGGTTTTGAATTCATAGAGGCTCGAGTCGGAAGTACAAAGATAGCTGGTAACTAAAAAATAAAATGCGAAAGGTGCTCATCGGACTGATGTTAGGCGTGAATGGAATCGGAGAAAGAGTTGTTATTCTTCAAAGAGAAGAATAAATTCTAGGCATCGCTGTGAGTCCACTGAATCCAATGATTATTCCTTGTACGACTCGGATGAATCCTCTTCCGCGGAAAGAGATTACCAACGTGAATATAATTATAAGAAAATAAATTATAAGTGGCATAGAGATGATAATCATAAATCTCATCGGACTAAAGGTTCGATGAGGGAAATGAACGATCAAGAGAAAAGAAGACTTGGGTAACAGGTGTGTGTGAATGTTACTAAAAGGCAGCAAGGACCCCATGTGCAGATCCCTTCGGGAAGCCGTAATTTTAGCTATCGTGTAAGTAACCAGTTGGCATATACATCCGAGGAAGGTCTATATACTGGAACGAATGAAGGACCCGAGGGAAGCGTGTATAAAGTTGTCCATAATTTGGAGGTCACTCCCCCCCCCCTCCCTCTCTGCTCAGATATTCTTTCAGTGGTTCTGGCTAAGTGGTTCGATATTTTAAAGTTTAATAAATTTGAAGGGACTTAAGATCCCGACAGCCACATCAAACAATTACAAATTTATGTATAGGTACTTCACCTAAACATTCAAGAACGCAACTTTGAAGTGGTACGATCGCCAGTCAGAGGGTTGTCTTAAAAACTTCGATATTTTTTTGTATATCTTTTGACATCATTTCGTCCGAAGCGAACAATTCTGCGTAAATTGTGATACGATAAATTACTGTAGGAAGAAACTGGGAGACAGCCTTAAAGATTCCAAAACTTATTTTATCAAGGCTAATACTGGCATGGATAATTGTGAAGTCGAGGATACCAACTCAAGAACCAAATCAAGTACCTCTAAATTTGAGGTTGAATATACAATTTGTGAGCATACAACACAATATTCGACCTATATCCAACGAATGGGTCCAACCAGCATATTTCGTTAAGCTGACAGAGTGTGTAACAATAATTTTTGACAGAGTTTGAAGTAAAATATAGTTTCGCAAACCACTCCCAATACAAACTCTAAGGAAAAGTAGAAGCAATAAATATTACAAGTACCTGATGATGTTGAGCATTACACAAAGGATTGTGTGGCATTGAAAAAGTTCAATACAAGCATTGCTCAGAAATGGGAATTGATAATGTTTATCATGAAAAACTCTCTTGCAGCTATAAAGCAAGAAAACACTTTGATGATTTTGGAGCCTATCGATGCTTTTCATGTATCCACAAAGTATTTAGATCCAAAAATAGGAAACAATAGTATCATGGGGGTAGAGGAATCAATCGTGAGTGGAAACGTTAGTAAACTATGTGCTTTCTTTGAATCGCTAACAGTTTTTTGAGGTGACATTGTTTTAGAGACATCAAATTATTCTCGAAAGAGGCATAACGTAAGCCTAGCAACTCAGTTGGAAGCATGAGCTTCACCGCATTTTTATAGGAGTCCATCTTCGTTACTTTGTTTTGAAGATGATTACATGAGGGATGTGGCTGGTCCGCATAAGGCTACAGTGGTCATTGTGGCAGAAATAGCTGGGAATGAGACGAAGAATATTGATAGATACTTGTAGTTTTGTCAATACAATCATTATGGTAACTTATAAAAAAAATAATGAATCCTCCTACTATACTTCGGTTGGATCAGAAAATTGTTGGGTTGACTAGGGTAACCGCGGAAGTGGTTGGAGAATTTGAAGGAGTAGTAGACCTGGGTCGTGGACCGTTTAAAAAAATAGTGATAGTGTTATTCATTGTGGTGGATTCGCCAACGTCTTATAATGCAATATTTGGAAGGTTTTGGTTATTAAGAATAGCACGTTGTAGCATGAATCGTTCATCAATTCTTGAAATATGTTATGGGGAACAATGTTGGAACAATTATGAGTAACTAGAAAAATGGCAAGAGAGTGTTACCGAACAGGTTTGGCCCCAAAACAGATCAAGGGGGAGTAAAGCAAGACATAGCAGTTAGTGGGGTCGTCCTCAGGGTTGGATCCCACAGATGATTCGAGGGAGACCCACGGGTTCTTGGTCTCTCACCAAAATTTTGAGGATCATGTTTTTTGAACGTAAAGAGTTTAAAAATTGGCACAAATTTATCTTCATAGGTGAGGGAGAAGTTAATTCTATTTTTGTCAGCAAAGTTAAATATGTTTGCATGGTGCACTAAAATTGTGACCAGGGTGCCTGCGGAAATCATTTGTCACATACTCGCAATTTAAAACAGCATGCGTCCAATCATCCAAAAACAAAGATTTTTATCTCAAGAAAAATCTTTGGCAATATCTGAGGCATTACCTTTTGACCGATTGGGTATCGATATGGTTGGGCCTCTACCGATGGCATCTAGGGAACGTTAGACGATAATTGTCATGGTAGACAATTCTCTAAGTGGGTGTAAGTTGAACCATTTTCAGGAACAAAAACTAAATACTTGATCCAGTTTATTGTTTCCAATATTTGTTGTCGTTTCAGTGTTCATAGGAGATTGACAATGGATTACGGGCCACAGTTCAAAAATAAAGAAATGAAGGTTTTTTTGTTCTTTTACAGAAATGCAACAATGCTTATTGGCGCTTTTTCATCCGCAAGAAAACAGCCAAGTCGAGGCTACCAATTAAACCGTTCTTGATGGACTTCGAAATATTTGGAAGGCAAGGCAAATGGCCAAATTATTTACAAGAATTTTTATGGGAATATTAAACTACCCCTCGAACAACGACTCAAAAATCTCCATTCGTTTTAGTTTATTGGATGGATGTTGTTGTGCCATTCGAAGTGGTTTTGCCTTCATATCAAATCAATCAATATTCTAAAGAGGCTAACGATAAGAGAAAGCATGCAAAGTTAGAATTAATTGAAGAAAAAAGAAGAAGTGGTTTTGCCTTTATATTGAATTCTCTGCACTACCAAAATTTGATAAGAAACCGGTATACTTCCAAAGTTAGACGACGGGATTTCAAAATAGGGGACAAGGATCTGAGGAAATTATTTTTGCATACAAAAGAAAAACGACTTGGCAAGTTATAACGTAATTGGAAGGGCCCGTGCATGGTAACTACGATTGTAAAATCAGGGACATATCCACTTAAAGATAAAGAAGGAAGAAATCTTCATCATCTGTGGAACATTAAACATCTTAAATTTTACATGGAATGAATGTAAAAAAATTTATATATTTTTGAGAATTTGTCTAAGGATCAGTGGCATACTTGTTCCTATCTCTGGTGGCGGCACAAGAGGAATTTAACGATGTTCCCTTATAGCCGACTTATATGTAATATTTCTTTTCCATTTTAAAACAACTTGCACAATTTTTATTTTGGACATGGGGTCTTCTAACGAACTTTGTCAATAGTTTTTATTTTAGGACTTGAAGGGTCTTCCAACGAATTTTGGTAAACAACATTTAATTGTCGAGCCAGAAGGGTCTTCTAATGAAAGTTGTTCAACAATTTTTATCTTCGGGAATGGATAAAAATATTTTGATAAGAAAAACTTTGATAGAGATGAATTAACGACAATGAACATATCTATTGAAAAAAAATCTAAAGTATAAAAATGCTTAAAAATATACAAGGACTTTACAAAAAAATACCCAAGGCACAACTAGTTCAGGAAAAAAACTTATAAAAAACCTATAGAAATAAACACTAATAAAGTATATTTTTTACCCGAAGAGGTACCTTCCTCGTCATCCTCCAATGAGTTGTTTGAGGAGGAATTGTTTGATTCTTCATAATTGCTAAGTTGGTTCTTCATCCAAAAAAAACACCATCCTGACCATACTTCTCCGGAAAACTCTCAATAAAACTTCCTAACTTCAAGTCTGGAAAGAGTTTATAGAATTCTAGTACAAGAGAAAACTTGATTTTGGTATCTTTATTCTTCCAAACCGGAAATGCAGTCAACATCATACACCTCAAGGCAGGCGTCCTTATACTTTTCAGTATTGTCTCCAAGATGTTATTTTTTAGCAATAAGCCTTTCTACATCTTTAACAGCCGGCTCGAAATATTCTTTGGTTTTAGCACAAGCCTTAGTGATTGTTGACAAGGCTATCCTGATTACTGTCTTTGGCGATAAATTTTTCCCCCTTATTGTTAGACTGTTCATGCTCCAATTTAACTGAGCTTCCATTGCGTCAAGCTTCGTCGAATGCTTAATAGCAACCTTCTTGTAGTGATCAATCTCATCCTACAATTTTTTCACTTCATATCTTCTCTGGAGAAATTCATTTTTGCAACGATTTTTTCGATTGAATTTCCTTTCGACAAGGACGGCGAAAAGAAGTACTTTGTTGAGTTCCATGGCTAGGAAGTCATTTCAATAGAAGTCATAGCATGCCAACACTGGAGAAGTAGCTTCGAGGTTCTCGGGAACTTGTTCATTATTTTACCGATTTCTATAGCCATCATTTGCTTCGTTTGCTTGAGAAACAGATTTTTTTATTGAAGCCTGAGGTGAATCTGAGTCTACAACAACGACCTTCTTAAGGGAAGGAAACTTCAGATAAGTTGTCTTATCATCCTCTTCAACATTTTTCTTCCTTATTTTTTCTTTGGAAGAGTATCTCTTTGATGGCTTGTTGCAGCCACATTTCTCAGTAGGATTAACCTTTTTAGTGTCAACCTCCTCAGCGTTATTTTCCACCTCAGCTTCAACATTAGCATTGGCATTTTCTTTTTCAACCACGTCTGGGGGTCCCAATGACTTGGAGTTGTAGCCTTTGTATGAATATAGAAAAGTTTATTTGAGGCATACAGTCTCTTACGTATGCTATCTTGCATGGAAGACACCATGAGATCCTCTAGAGATTTTCTTCATCAATTCGACCCTCCAAATATGGATTTTCGCCAGCTTCGATGGAGTGAAGTATATGTGGAATTTGTTGGAGCAAGAGGTGTTAGCCCAATAACTGAACTGTCCAAAGATATGTCTAACTTCTTCAATATGATCCTCGAATGGTTTAAAGATATCTTGATTAATGACCCCCAAAAAAAATTGGTAAGAAAAAAGACGAATTCACTAAAAAAAAGTTAAGCTAAAAATAATTACCCCTGCTAGTCCATTTTAATGTGAGCCGATGAGGTCTCGACGATTTTTTGAAACTTGTATCCCACAGACCAAAGATGAAGAATCTTTATTTCTTCTTTTTTTCAGCTTCCAAGAGGTCATCCATTATCTTTAATTTCCTCTTAAAGGTTAGTGAGTATAAGGAAAAGTAAGGATTCTTGCAATGACGGTCAACACAACGAATTGCTCCATTGAAAATCCAATCCTAGAGATATGAGAAGCGAATATACATGACATAATCGTGAACAACATGTTTAGACCGGCTTGAGTCGGATACAAGTATATGAATTCAAATATTTCACTAGAGGAGGGTCCAATAGAAATCGAAGACATAGTTGAGGATCTCCGAGTAGACATTAGTTCGTTGTCCCGAACTAATAAATAAGTTTCCCCAGCCTCAGAAAATCAAATATAAATGGAGCTTAAAGTTCCCCATCGGTCTTTAAGCTTGACCTTCTCTGACGGTTGATAATATTTGTACTTAATTTTGTGCAGTTCCGTAAGATGCTTACCCTCGATCTTTCGTAAATTATTTCTTAAAATAGCCTAAATGTTCGAGGTTCGTTCGATGTTATCTTTTTTATTCTTCTTTGATTTGATCGCCTGATGGACAAGAGAAATATTTTCAACTTTACCATAGGGGTGATGGTTGAGTCTGTATGGAAGGTGCAAGCTGGGAAGTCGATGCAGCGATAGATCTGATGGTTTTACATCTACAAAAATTATATTTTCCTCTTTGTCATCCGCATGTTCATCAACCAGATTTTTTTTCTTATCTCTGGGACAGGTTTGAGGGTTCGATTCCCAATTGATTGTATCTTAGGAGCAATATATTTAACTGTTATTGACTCATGGGCTGCTTGTACAGGTTTCAGTGAAGGTTTTGAGGAATGACTTCCTGAGTAGTTAGAGGAGTACCCTCTAGAGGTATTTTGTGGAGTAGAAACAGTAGATGCAATCTTAATTTTCCTGTACCTTTTTTTTTAGGTTTCGTAAGTCTCTTCCTCTTTGAATGGTCATTCTTAGATTTTTCAGTTGATTGGTGTTTATCATCCATCGAATAAATGTTGAAGTGAAATATGGTGTCTGTGAAAGGCTAAGGTCACCCTTGTACAATGTCGGACAAGTCTGACTAGGTGGTCGAGTAGTAGGAGGAACAGATGGACAACTACTTTTCGAAGTCCGTGTTGTTTCAGAGTGTTTCCTGATCGGAGGTCACTGACTGTAATAAGAGATTTTGAGAATCTGCAATGGTTTGGGCTCCTCGTCTAAGACACCAGTTTTTCTATCTTGGGCTCTTTTACCTATGTTAAACCATACTAAATCTTATATATTTCAAGATGATCATATTAAAAACAAAAGTTTTGGACAAATCAAGAGATATAAATTTTTATCTTTCTAACTAGTGTTTTTATCTTTATCTCTCTAGAAATTATAAAAATGAGTAACTTTGGAATGGTAAATGAGTTGAAGTGTTTATAGAAGGAAATATGGGCTTCTAATGGTTGGGAAGGCCAACCAGATGAAAGGTTATCCTTAGGTGGCAAGTTCCTAGGAAAGATCAAAAGTTTTTTGGAATATAGTTGTTCCACCAATGATTTGAAGTTCACGCATTTTGAGAAATTTTAGATTTTTTTCTACACATCTTTCGCTCATAAGTCATTTTGGAAGATATGCATATATATGTCAGAAAGTAATTGACACGTGGATCAGAAGAATCCCATGTGTTATCAGTCAAAAATTATTTTGACACATGGATTGGATGCGATATATACGCCACTTGTTAGAAGATATACTAGAAAGAAAAATATGGTTCCATAGATTAGTCATTGCTCATATATCTTCACAAGGATTGAGGAGCTACTAATACAGGGGAAGAAATTATTGGAAGAATAATCGGAAAAGGGTAAAATAAAAGAGTTAATTTGGTTTAATAAAATATTATGTAAGAAACCCAACAAATATGTAATATTGAGAGTGATTTGTGCAATAAATAAAAATTATGGTTTGATATGGAAGTAGGAATTTAAGGATTAAAATGTAAATAATATAAGTTTAGTAGAACAATTATGACTATGTAATTTTATTGAGGACTAGGGTAATTTTATACATTTTACGTAACCGTTTTCAGTTTGAAGTTGAGTCTTAGCGCCTCTATATCAAGGCTGAACTAATAAATGGTTGAACACTTTTTGATCTAACTCTATTGTCCTCTCTCTCTCTCTCTCTTTCTCTCTCTCTCTCTCTCTCTCTCTCTCTCTCTCTCTCTCTCTCTCTCTCTCTCTCTCTCTCTCTTCTCTCTCTCCTCCTCTCTCTCTCTCTCCTCTTCTCTCTCTCTCTCTCTCTCTCTCCTCTCTCTCTCTCTCTTCTCCTCTCTCTCTCTCTCTCTCTCTCTCTCTCTCTCTCTCTCTCTCTCTCTCTCTCTCTCTCTCTCCTCCTCTCTCTCTCTCTCTCTCTCTCTCTCCTCCTCTCTCCTCTCTCTCCTCCTCTCTCTCCTCTCTCTCTCTCTCTCTCTCTCTCTCCTCCCCCCTC